>OZ005611.1:25685000-26419627 GCA_963930655.1 Myrica gale
CCTTACATGTTAGATCTAAACATCAGTTAGCTGATTTGTTTACCAAGTCATTAGGTTCTAAACAATTTCTTCTTTTACTGTCCAAGATGAACATTCTTAATATGTTCTGTCCATCTTGAGGGGGAGTCTTCGAGTATATGCTTCTTCATAATCTGTTAGTAAGTTAGTTATACAAAGAGCTGAGGTGGCAGTCTGTTATGTACACAGTTGGTTCGTTACTTGCCTATAAGTAACACTTTGTACTTAGTTGAATTATCACGAAATATAGAAACTATTCAGCCAATCTCTTCTTGCTTCCTCATTCTGCTTTATACTCTGTTTTTCACTTCAATTCATCGTATCACATTTGACAGACCGGGACCCAGATATCAAAACCCTGGAGAAACTCCATTCCAAGATCATCGTGGATCAACATCTCAGCCCAAACCCTTCCCTTGGCATCAAACTTATGAGGTCGTACGCTGCTTGTGGGGAACCCGGTCTCACACGACACATATTTGATAACATTTCTGACAAGAACGTTGTTTTCTTTAATGTCATGATCAGAAGCTACGTAAACAACCATTTATACTGTGATGCTCTTCTTGTTTACAAATCCATGGCTAGCCGTGGATTTGAGCCGGATAATATTACCTACCCTTGTGTGCTGAAAGCATGTTCTGGATTGGATGATTTGAGGGTTGGGTTGCAAATTCATGATGCTGTAGTGAAAGTCGGCCTTGATTCGAATTTATTTATCGGCAATGGTTTGGTTGCAATGTACGGGAAATGTGGTTGTTTAATGGAGGCTCGGCGAGTTCTTGATGAAATGCCAAGCAGAGATGTGGTTTCCTGGAATTCAATGGTTGCTGGGTATGCACAGAATTCTCAGTTTGATAACGCATTAGAGGTTTGTAAAGAAATGGAGGGCCTGGACCTAAGACCAGATGCTGGTACAATGGCTAGTCTCCTGCCGGCTGTAACTAACACAACATTGGACAATGTTTCATATGTTAAGGAGATGTTCATGCAATTGGCAAAAAAGAGTGTGGTTTCATGGAATGTGATGATAGCAGTGTATGTCAATAATTCAATGCCTGGGGAAGCGGTTAAGTTATATTTACAGATGGAAACATGTGGGATAGAACCTGATGCCGTCACTATTGCTAGTGTTCTTCCTGCTTGTGGGGACCTTTCGGCTCTGTCCCTCGGAAGGCGGATGCATGAATTTGTTGATAGGAAGAACCTTCGACCAAATTTATTATTGGAGAATGCTCTGGTTGACATGTATGCGAAGTGTGGGAGTTTACGAGATGCAAGAGAAGTGTTTGACGGAATGAATTTCTCGGATGTTGTGTCATGGACCTCAATGATTTGTGCATATGGTCGTAATGGGCAAAGTCGTGATGCCGTGGCACTATTTGCAAAAATGCGAAACTCAGGTATGGGTCCAGATGCCGTTGCGTTTGTTGCAATTATCTCTGCTTGCAGCCATGCGGGTCTTTTGGAGGAAGGTCGATATTACTATAAATTGATGACAGAGGAGTATAGGATAGTTCCAAGAATTGAACACTTTGCTTGCATGGTAGATCTGTTAGGACGTTCTGGACAAGTAGAAGAGGCCTATAGTTTTATTAAGAAGATGCCAATGGAGCCTAACGAGAGAGTTTGGGGGGCTCTGCTGAGTGCGTGTCGGGTGTATTTCAACATGAATATTGGGCTTCTAGCTGCCGATAGCCTATTTCAATTGGCTCCTGAGCAGTCAGGTTATTATGTCTTGTTATCCAACATCTATGCAAAGGCTGGTTGATGGCAAGATGTAACAATTGTCCGATCAATGATGAAGAATAGAGGAATTAAGAAAATGCCTGGCATCAGCAATGTTGAGCTCAATGATCGGATTCATACCTTTCTTGCGGGTGACCAATCACATCCACAATCTGAGACGATATATGAAGAGTTAGATGTATTGGTTGGAAAGATGAAAGAATTAGGTTATGTACCAGAGACTGATTCTGCCCTACATGATGTTGAGGAGGAGGATAAGGAATGTCATCTCGCAGTTCATAGTGAGAAGCTGGCTATTGTCTTTGCCCTTATGAACACGCAGCCCGGGGCCCAAATTAGAATTACCAAGAATCTCCGTGTTTGTGGGGATTGTCATATCGCAGCCAAGCTCATCTCCAAGATAGTTGAACGTGAAATAATTGTGAGGGATACTAATCGGTTCCACCATTTCAGGAATGGAGTCTGCTCTTGTGGTGATTATTGGTGCGTACTTCTAACTTGCAACATTGCTTGGAACTTCTTCAGGCGTTTCCAATCAAAAAGGGGAGGAGGGGTGGATAAGTACAAAAAAGACATTGAGGCTAACTGTAATTTGGGAACTGCTATATTTGTAGCTTCTGAGATCATGGATGATTTTCACTACTGCAGCTGTCATCCTTGGCATTTGCATAATCACCAATCCTTTCTGCCCTAATAATCTACTGTCGGCTTGGAGTTAGGTTAGGCCTGGTTAATGCCCAAAGGTTCTTAATGGGCACACTGTGAGGTTGAGTTGAGGTCCATGTGGACTTTGCTGTCACATTAAAGCGGGTGACTGGAGGCTTACAGAGGCCTTTGCCATGGACACAGGGTGATTCCTGATCTATTCTGCGGATTAATCTGTCAAGACCGATTCAGATCCTCTTTGTTGGCTCCTATGCTACGTTGAATTGGCTATTCAGATTTAATACATGTTTTCTTATCCACTTGGGATGCGAGTGGTATGCTCTAGAAACTTGTTTAGAGCTTGTAAATTAATTCTTCCTTTAGAGCAGGTTAATTAATGTGTTTCCTTGAACAGGGGAGTTATTTAAAATGTGCACCAGGCTTGGGGGTTCTCTCGTTCGTCTTTAACTTAGTTGTATACCCTTAACTTCTTGGATTAATACAAGTACTTACCCTATCTGCAATATATATCGATATATACACATATATAGCTCTTGCTGACAAAAAATTGCATGCTGCCTATGATTCTTCTGATGGTTTCAAAATCCTGCGTTGTCCCAGAAAACTGCTGCTTCGGTTGGTTGCTTCTAGCTTCATTGAACTCCAGTCCAGCTGACTTAAATTAATGACGTTGTTGACAGTTGACACTTTGCACCACAAAATCCATTCCTCCCAATTTCTTGCACTCAGGCAAGAGATATATCATTGAAAAACCAGAGTTCTTCTTGGCAAAAAATTTGCATGCGACCTTTATATATGTACCCACTGCCTTTGTTTATGTGGTAAGGAAGGAAACAAATACCAGAACATAGGTAGTAAATCTAGGAGACCAGTACAAGTCTTCATGACAGTGCTCTTTAATGTGAGAGGCAGTGTATTCCCAGTACTTAATGTTAACATGCTGTGTTGTCTGCTCCAGATGGTGCATCTCATCGCCAAATGGGCCGCTTCCCATGCACCCTGTTCATGGGGCCATACAAGCTAATTATGACCTCCCTCCAGAGATCCTTTCCTGTGACTATTTTGAGCCACCGTGAAGTATTGTAGTTTTCTCATGGATTTATATTTGCGAAAAAGAAAGAAAAAAGGGTTACTGCCCCACCCCACGTACCATGTTGCTAGTAATTCTGTCAGGAACTATTTCCTTTTGTAAACTATTATGAATTAATAATCAGGGACTTGTTTGTGATGCTGGTTGCTTAAAATTAGGCACCATGAGGTCCATGACGTACGCCTGTAAAGTGTGCATTAATTGTTGTATTTTGTACAGCTTGAGGAATGAATTTCATATATACGAATAAATGAAAAATAAAGCAAATATGAAGTTCAGACAAGTTTGCACATAAGGAATTAAACCCTTATCACTTTGCACCAAAGAATCCCTTGTCCTTACAATCCACAGTGGCCCATGCAAACATTCCCGATATGCAGAAGAGATAAGTCTGTCAGCACGAAAATGTGAAACAGATGCCTGTCGGATTTTTGTAAAAGCAGATTTAAAATGACTAATAATTAATACCATTCTGGCTAGGTACTGTAAGCTAAAAATGGGTGCCTTAAAAGTGCAATTTTTCATCTAAAAATGGGTGCCTTAGACGGTTAGACCCAAAGTACAAGTCAGGAAGAGATGGGAGTTATAGACAGAATATGGCTGAATTTACATGCTGTGCCTTAGCCGTGATCAGTTCAATATATATATATCACAACAACTTATACCGATTTTGATCAGATAAAGTGGCCGGCCACTGCAATAATATTAGAAAAGGATCAGCAAAAAACAACTCGTTGTTTTGGTGGGTTCTGTTGAGAGGATTACTGGAAATATGCAATTAATGGTAAATTAAAGCTTGAAGTTAATTGGCCTGGAAGACAAAATCTCAGAAAGATCTTATTCAAAAACTGACTCTAATAGAGGTACGAACAGGATGTAAAGATGTCTTTCTGAAATAATACGTTTAGAACAAAACATGCATTGAGTTTAAAATTAGAGAAAAAGGAAGTCAAAATGGAGCAGATAAAATTGTTGCAAGATCAGGGACTCTACCTATAAACATGATCAACACCATAGGAGGCTGATGATCATGACTGCGCCAGGCCAACCCCGCTAATATATAGCTGTGCAAAGAATGCATACAAGAGTGATATTGGTTCGGCTCGTCTCAGTCTCCAGTGCTTTGGAAGTACTGAAGGTGGAAGATGAGCCGGACCAATATCACGCCTTGTCTAATTCCTCAGGAAAGAGTTCTTAAGGTTTCTCGCCATGTCTTGGGAAAGAATGGAGCCTCACCCCAGGACTTATATAGTGGTGCAAAGGGTTTACGTGAATGGGTCCTACAGTAAATTAATAACATGCATATACTAATTAATTAAGCATATTGGACATTTATCAATTTCATAATTGATGAATTGCACTAGCTTTCTTTTTCTCTTTTAATAAAAAGCTGCACAGTAAGAGGATTAATTCCCTTCTGATTGCATGCATGAATCGCATGTAAATTATATGCAAAACCAGTAGTACTCTGACAAAAATGTACGCAAAAGTTATTGACCCATGAAGTCCCAAGTACCTATGCATCTACTATATATCATTTAAACATCTCTAAAGTTCAGAACCTTCATGAGATTGCTCTTTAGATCTTGGAAAGAAGCATATCATGATCTATATATGTACTAATTGTGGAATCAAAAGGGTTGACCAAATCAAAATTGAGATTTCAAGGAAAAAGGAGAAGTTCTATGTATTGGGGACATATTCTAATTATTTGGAATACGTACTTCTGGGAGATGTGCTAAGATGCAAAAGCTATATAAAGGAGATGAGGTACGTTAGATACAAAAGTTAATTGGGTGCTCCCACTAATGCATGTTGATTAGGATTAGATATTGGAAAGAGTCGTAATATTGCTTCATAGCCAATATTATAGACCCACAAATTGAGAGATCGAAATTAAATTTGCATTCGATATTATATCCATCTACTGTTAGGTTGAGGTACTATAGCATTAAATTTTCTACTCTAGAAACTTGAGTACTTAGCTGCATCATGCATGCATGGCTTCTCAGGACAAGTTTGCCTAATTCAGGAGATCTGATTCTAGAAATCAGATGATAATTAAAAAGGGATACTCAATAATTAAGTAGGGGCGTTTAAAACAATTACGTACCCAATTATTTTTCTTTTCTGATACGAGTAATTAACAGGAGTTTTATTTGACTAATTAATTCTATAGCCACTTTTGAATGCCACTATTTGAATTGTTTATGAAAGCTGGGCTTGCCACATTAATTCTTGACTTGTACACTATACTTATTTACTTCGTAAATTTTAATCTTTTCGGATCTAATTATTAACAAACAAGTACGTACGTACAAATGATGTATATATCATGTATGTGTATGAATAATTGCCTTCTCTTGCTTCAGTTGGTCATCACAAGATCCCCAACATTTTAACAAGAACCTTTTGGACTTGAGAAAAATATTATATAGCTGATCCTCTTATATTAATACTCTCTTATTTAAATATTTTTGAAGAACCCAAGTTCATTTCATACATAAAGAAACGCATTCTAATAATTAGTAACTAATATTTGTTTCGAAAAATTTTCTTGATAACATGATTAATTTCACGAAAGGATACTTGGAACTTCATTCTCAAATATGCTTGGAGTAATTAATTTTATTGATTTTATTTTGAAAAAACTTACACCTAAGTTTATATATATATATATATATATATATATATATATATATAGAACTTTTTTTTGTCCTGGACATTGACATAAACCCAAATAAAAAACCAAAAAAATATCATTTATTTTCTAACAACCTAACTTTTTTATTTTTTTATTTTCATATGCAATTGGTAATTTATTTATTACATTAATAGAAGAGGTCATCTTCAATATTTGCCGGCACACCAATTTAAGATCTGTTGTTTTTTTTTTCTTGGCCAATTTCCAATTTAAGTTCTGTTGACTTGCTAATTAGAGCTAATTAAAGTTCTATGGAAGGAGTACCTTAGATAGTGCTCGACTTTCCAGTCAAAAAAGTACAAGAATTTTAGCTCTGTCCAGAAACCTTAGCTTTTCCGTAATGTTAGTGATACCTATAGTGCTCGACTTTCCAGTCAAAAAAGTACCAAGAATTTTAGCTCTGACCAGAAACCTCAGCCTTTCCATAATGTTAGTGATAAGGTGTCGGCAAAATTCCGTGCCAAATTAACAGTCGATGCACCATGAAACAAATTGAATGTCTTACTTTTTGGTGATGGCCATCAGCCCATGCATTTGAGCTCAGAGATACTATACGCCGCCTCTCCTTTCCACTGTCGTTGGTGCTGTCATCACATTCTCTTTGGTATTATCACATTATTTTGGTTTCTTTTCTTTTTTCTCATCACATTGTTTTTGTTTTCTTCTTTTTTTCGGAGCATTAATCTTTTGCTTCTTTTGGGCGGCGCATGCAAGATTCTTATTATCTTTTCTATAATCCTTCATTCCTTCTTGATGTTTTTAAAGCGGATGCTCTTGCTGTCGTTGATGCCTCGTAGAGCCTATCACCTTTCTGACTTTTCTGAGTGGATGTTCATGGACCGATTATTCACCAGCTGACAAGAAGCGTGGTGTTGATTTGCCCATTCCAGGTTGGTTTCTGTCTGATTTACCTTCTCTTTCTGAAGTTCCAAATTACTAGCACTAATTATTGTAATTTATATGTGCCAATATGATCCGGAAATTAACCAAGTGAGTATGTAATTAAATAAACGTGGTCCACGAAAATAGTTCAGAGAAACTGCACATGGCTATAGAACTTATCATCATTAAGATAGGTCTTCTTTGGGATCGGGTTTGAACTCAAGCTTTAAGACTTAATTCCTACTTTAAAGTCCCCCACATTTGGATGTGTTAGGTTTGAAAGCGGTTTTCTGCAAACATCAGAGACCTGTCAACGTCTCCCCCGCTTTGCGTGCATTGAAATCAAATGTCGAATTAAAAAACCAAAAAATATTATGTTTCTTATTTCTCCAACTGACACTACACTTCACCATCTTATTGACAAAACTTGTGGGACCCTACACTTTTAAATGTTGTTCAATTAAAGTTATTTTTTTATAGCATGAGCCATAAAATGGGGTCCACCTAAAATTGTTTTTTATAGCATGAACCCTAGAATGGGGTCCACCTACAGTTGTTTTTTTTAATACAATGGGGTCTCCCGTTTGATTAAAGCATTTATGCAAAATGCTGCAAATAAAAAAATAATAATTATTAAGACCTTACATCACCCAATACAAAGTCCTAGGAGACCTCTCTCAATCTCAATCTCAAACCCGATCCCTAACAAGGCCATAAAGTTTTTAACACAGGTGTGATCATCATAAAAGATCGAGATTGAAATTAAATTCTGGAATGATTTAAGAAGGTTTTCTGTTCGAGTTATAGCTTGTTGAAAAGATCTATGAGGCTAGTTTCAAACGCATCAAACGACGTACAATTTGGAGTTTTCTAGACGAAGTTATGGTTAAATTACTCCAAGGAGGTCAGGTTGGTAGTTCAGTTCGAGGTGTTGCGTCTTTTGGACGAATTTACTATTTTTAGATTGTTCTTTTGGATTTTCAAAGTGTATTTTCATTTTCCTAAGGGTCTTTTATGTTTCCTAAGTCTCAATTAATATTTTGGAAGATGTATCTCTCATTACTCATGCTTGGAGGGTTGTTCCAAGCTTTGCTATTTATACCCCTCTCTTGTAGTGGTAATAGACAGATTTTGTGTGTTTATACAACTTGAGCCGTAGGCTATTTTGAAGAAGGATTTCTTCTACAAACTCTTATCCTTCGGTGAATTCCGATAGGTGACGAGTTCAACTCTTATCCTTTGGTGGATTCCAATAGGTGACGAGTTATTACTCTGTATCCTGTGTCGGATTACATTGAGTGGTGATTTCTGTATCCCTTTGTGTTCTACTTGGGTGATGAGCTTATCTATCATAGTGTGTGAGTTATATTGTGTTTCTGAGTGTTTTCCCGACGTCCCACAAACATCTTGAGGTCTCTATTCCTATTCCGAGGTGTCTCTCTTTCCCGGATTATTACTTTCCGAGGTCTCCATTACTATTTTCGAGGTGTCCATTTACCCCATTTCAACCATTCCGAAGTGCTCACGAGGTGTCCCGCGCTTTTCCGGTTAACCCCGGTATCAGTTTTGGACAACCTTTCAAGTAGGAAAGATAAACAAATTGTTTCTATCAATGGAACGAGCCCCGAAGGGCATTCTAAGGATGTATTTCATCAGCTCGACACCCTATTTGTTGAAAATAGCTCCTTCATTTGCCGCGCCTATTTGTATTGCCACAATCATGCTTATCGATATGCAACTGACTAAATAGGATATATGGCCGGGTAGGACAGCTTTGCTTATGACCGGAATGCTACCCCGTTTGAACTCTAGAACGAAACAAAAGTCATTGCTCATTCCTGCTCATGCTTGATAGCCCAAGCTTGCTATAACTATTCCTTAGCCTAGTAGACTTGTCTAAAAGAAGAAAAGATGCACGAGCCACTCTTTCTCTTATATATATACTCTATTTGAAGATAGTGATTTAAATGCCTATCCCCTGCCTATGCGCTTGCCTTTACTACCTGACTTTACCTGCCTGCCTTGAACTTGAAGTTGATCTCTTATCAATATTCGACAGCTTGAAGAGGGCTGATGGCTGATTGCTAAAGAAAAATTGTCATTGAAAGCGCCACTTGCACTGTCACCATATAATATATGGCATGTTATCGAAATTTATTGATATTATCCATAACATTAGTTTTTGAATCATACTAAAGCCCCTCTTGTATACTTTCCAGTATGGAGGGAAAGTATCAAACAAGCCTGAAGCCTAATGAGTCATGACGCTGTACATAAATCCATAACAGAGACAACAGGTCATACACCAAGGAAGATTGCCACCTTTCACGCGATTAGAAGTAGAATCAACGATGATCTTATGGTATACTACTCGATCGAGTACTGAAGTATATATTTTCAGGTTTTTAGGTGGAAAATAAAGTGCATCGATCGTTCCGCCAAATATGATACTAGAAACCATTGCAGCAGCAGAACGATTAACATCTATACAGAGCAGAGCGAAATGATCAACTATGATCGATCACGCATAATCTGGTAGTGAGGCAATTTACTTCAGACTAGAGAGTTATAACGAGGATGACGTAAAGCTTTGCAAAGAAGTATACAAGAGTGATATTGGTCCCGACTCGTCTCTTATAATTACCTCTTGGTGCTATGGTGTATAAGATGAGCCGGACCGATATCACACCATGTCTCTTCTTCGAAGTGATTTCTTTGGGTTTGCTGCCCATGTTGGAAGAGTTGAAACCTTCCCCCTACATGTGTAGGACAATTAGTAATTAAATGCTTATGCTATAGTCGTGGAACTTTTGGCTCTTCTTGATTCGATGGAGTAACAATACGGAAACAGCATATACTGAGCAAATATAGAAGATTTATCATGACCAGGAGTTGGGAATCCCGGCTCCTAGATATTGTTTATAAAAGCCTAATGGAGGATTAATTCTTTTAGTCATGGAAAGAGAAATAGCATGCAGAGAAAGCAAATTACATCACTAATGTCGTAAGATATGCATTCTAGCCGTTATTCAATCCAGGAGACAAACAATTGCAGTGCACAATATAGTAAAATGTCACATCCTATGGAAAGAAGTTGGATTTGGGTATCGTCGATTCATTGGTTATCGAATATTAGATATCTCCAAAAGGCGAGTAAGATCTTCTCATGTCAAAGATGCATATATATATTTTGGAATCTTACAGATTGACCAAATCCACGTTGAGATCTTTCAGTTTCTAGGAATTAGATCGATCTCGACAAAAAAGCATAGAGTTCGAAGTATATTGGAACATATTCCTTTTAACATGAGGAGGTAATTTTGAGGAGTGACATTTTGTACATTAATAAATAATTCAATTTCAACTACAGAACGAGAAGTAAAAGACAAAGTTGAGCTCTTAGCATATGGATCCTGGAGCCCAATGGTACACGTGGCATTAATGAGAGCTCGTCAGGTCAACTAGAACATAATTATCATTAGAACTGCGCATTATTTTCGTTGTCGTTCTCATGAGAAAATAGCTGAGAATTAAATAACCAATAGAAGGGATCGAAGTATTGCTTTAGATTCTCCTATAAGAATACGACAATGAAAGGACACATGAAAGGACTTGATATGGAGACTTCCATTTGGAGCAGCAATACATTGTCCACCTCGGTTTTCCAGCGCCTTCTTGAGGACCTTAAGATCCTTAGGCCTGATCTGCATCAATGGGTCTATCTGCTGCATTGATCAGCTAAATGTTAGCGTGTTTCTCATCTCTGTTGCCACATCGACTAATTGACAAAGAGAAAACTATTTTGCACTTTCATGGGTTTGGAACAACGGTAAACTCCACAAGAGGGACCCCTGACCATTAAATCACTTCCTATTATATACCAACTAAATCGACAACAACGGTTAACAAATTTGTGATTTATCAACTGTCAAACTTCCAAACTTCTCGTTCATCCCCTCTCTATCTCTCTCTTCCAAATTTCTGGTCCACCCCAACCCTAATTCGTTATCCTTTTTTATTCCTTGTCATTCTTTAATAGGTTGTGATCTTGTTATGAGCCTTGTACGCTAATCTTTGTGATCTTGTTATGAGCCCTGTACGCTAATCTTTACCTTTTTGGCATTTATACAACTGCTCAAAAAAAGGTTTTAGATGGCCATGAAGAAGTCAGAGTGGTTGGAGAGGTCCGACGTCGGGGCAGTCCAGGGTGAGCGGATGGTGTGTCAATGGCTCGGGAGTATATTTTCAAGTACTACACCTTTCTGATTCTAATGGTTGAGATTACCGTGATTTTCATCGTCAGCTGGTCCACCTACCTCTTGCTGAGGCCTCTTCGCCAAACTATGATCATCACACAAATTGTCGTAAGCTCCTTAACATAATTCATGACCATATCAAGTCATGTCATGTGTACATACTTGCTAGTTTGTTAGATATAATCATTCACCTGCATCAATCCTGTCTGGAGCCTTAGCTTTTCCTACGTTGATATTGGATCACCTTCACCGAAAAACAATATCGAGTAGATATATAAGTAAGTTATATATATTTTTCATTCAACTGACTTTTTTTTAACGATTATTTTTTACAATTATTTAAACGTTATATTGATTACAATTTATGATTTAAGAAGAGTTGGATGCAGGAGAGGTCCAAGATAGATTATTTTTATTGCGTATTGTATTTAATTGTTTCGAATATTGTGATTAATTATTTACTATGCTCTAAAAATCATTATTCTAGATAATTGTTATTTAGATACCACGTTTTTATATTTATTATATTAGGTAATATGTTGTGACGTAAGATATTATACAGTTATTATTAAGTGACATTGTATATGTAGAAAAATCATACAAATGATTAATGAATCAAAGAAAAGATTTTTTTGTTCCTTATACAATTAATGTTTTGTTCTAGACCAAAGTACATAATTATGTACAATAGGTCTATACTCATGTATCTCTATTAAATATGATGATATACTCAGTCATCGAGGTAGTGACCTTAAGCAAACGAGTAGGTGCACTATAAGAGTACATCCATTGAACGAGATCAAATATGGATACCTTCTGAAAGTGATCATTGATGCTGAGAAAATATTTAGCACAATTTATTTTATGATATCTTTAGACCTGAGAGGTTTGTGCAAATTTGATTATTGTGTACTTGTACTCTGACCAAGTCTTTTGGTGATGATCTTTCTAGCTCAAATGTTCCAGACAATGTCAGGTTTTGTAGATGATGAATGAGTTTGTATAAACGTTCATGATCAGGAATCCACCAATCTCTTCGTGAGATAGTATATTCAAGTATATTTGTATAAAGTTGGACTTGAGAAAAATAAATCTTTGGCCGGAGGAATTTTGTGGAAATGTTTTTCAAAATTAATATATAATATATATTTATTTGTGGAATTATTTTGAGATCAATTTGAGAGTCTAACGAGTTACAAATTATAAAATTGAGAATTATATAAGTTAGAGATTGTATCAATGATAATATTCTCGTCCTATTAGCTCATATGGAATATAATATGGTAGAAAGATAAATAAACAATTATAATTATTAACAAAATGAATTTCAGAAATTAATCTCAAATTCTCAGGAGTGAATTTTAATATGTTGATGGATATGATTACAATTAGTAGAAGCCTAAAATATGGAATAAAAGGATATAAGCGAGTTAATGGAAAAATAGTTTTTTCATGTAATCCTATGGCCGAGATCTGAGATCCCTAACCATCCCACACATTATCACACATAGGGTTTTCATATATAAGGATAATTATGAGATAGTTTACTCTAATCGTTAGTTTAATAGTTGGCTAGCAGAACTAAGAAAACCCTACGACTGCTGTAAGCGTGGAGAGGAAAGAGTAAGAAAATTTTGGGCTGTTATTGTAGAATTGTAGAAAATGAAGAGCTGAGAAGAAAAAGTGCCCATAGAATAGCAGAAAGAGAAATGATGAGAAGTTCGCAATTTTGCGAATCTGCTTCAATCAATTGATAAAACAGTAAAGTGTTGCTACCTTATACACCGAGCCAATAGAGCCGTAACAAAAAGAAAAGAGAAAAGGCTATAACTAACTCTAGCTATACAAAGACACGTGTAAAGCTAAGCTAAACAATACACAGAAGTGTAATAACCCCCATTAACTCAGCAGATCAATAAGAATTATCGAAATTGTGAGAACGACAAGAACCTGAAGATTATTGAAGAATTCTCGGAATCAACAAAGAGAATTGGTAACTCAATTTTCCGCAGTTGAAACTTTTAGCCTTAAACTTAAAGTACAAGTAAGGATCAAAGAGATCGATGAGAGTTATAGACAAAATATGGCTAAATTTACATGTTGTCCCTTAACCATGAGTTCAATATATACGAAAAATCTATTTTAGACCCTATTAACACCTATAGGGGTAGAATATGTGCTTCCACTTTATTTAAAAATTCAATAACAATTTTAGAACAAATCCTAAAATTGTTGAGTCTAGATCTAAATAATCAATCAACAAAATAAATAGGGAAATAATAAAACAAATATCAGTCATACACAAGACAAGAATTTTGTTGACGAAGTTGAAAACTTTTGAACTTACCTTGAAAAGTCACTCCGAGCTAGCAGCCACTAGAAACTCACTATGAAGTAAAACCTTATAACGGTGATTCAGACATAGACAACATTCAGTTGCTTGACTCTGATTACCTTGATGTAATAATCTAAGTAATCCAACCTAGACCCGCTTCCTGCTGTTAACCCTAAGCTCTCTGAGGTTCTTCTTATCTAATCTTTACGAACGTCATTGTACTTCGACATCAGGAACTCCGACATCCAAACTCTCACAAGAAGATTGGTTTCAATGGTGATTGAATCTAGATAATTGGAGAAAATTTGAACTGTTTATGAGTAGGGATATCTAAAGGATTTTCTCTATCTAGGAGACTTGAATTTGAATAAATCTTGGAATGACTTCCTCAAATTTTCCTGCTTAATCTCTCTATGTATTTATAGAGTTGGTTAAGTTCTATTACAAAAAGAATTCTAAAAGGAAGAAAATATTTCAAAATCCAAATTTTGAAATAGTTGCAAAGACTTTGCATTCTGAGCTCATTGTTTTAGCTCTTCATCTTGATGATGTTCTTATCCTTTCAAACTTTAAAAGATTCCTTAATCAAGTGAACACTTTGACCAAACTTAAAATACAACTCAATTTAAATTTAAAATTTGAGACGAATTACACCGTCGTTAAAACACTAACAATATATATATCACAACAACTTACCGATTTTGATCAGATAAAGTGGCCGGCCACTGCAATAATAGACAAGGATCAGCATAATACAACTCGTTGTTTTGGTGGGCTCTGAGAGGCCAGATTACTGGAAATATGCTTTTACCAATAAATTAAAGGTTGAAGAATTGGCCAGGAAGAGAAGGCCGTCAGGGCACGTTCGTTTGTGTTGGTGGGCCCTAAACCTCAGAAATCTTATTCGAAAACTTACTCTAATAGAGGTACGATCGAACAGGATGTAAAGAAGTCTTTCTGTAATAATACGTTTAGAACGAAAAATTGAGTTTAAAATTAGAGAAAAAGAAAGGCAACATGAAGTCAAATTGAAAATGGAGCAGATAAAATTGCAAAAGGGACTCTACCAAATAAACATGATCAACCATATAGGAGGCTGACGATCATGACAGCGCCAGGCGAACCCGGCCCGCTAATATGTAGCTGTACGTGCAAAGAAGCATACAAGAGTGATATTGGTTCGGCTCGTCTCAGTCTCCAGAGCTTAATTTGGAAGTACTGAAGGTGGAAGATGAGCCGGTCCAATATCACGCCTTGTCTACTTCCTCAGGAAAGAGTTCTTAGAGTTTCTAACTTTCTCCCCGTGTCTTGGGAAAGAATGGAGCCTCACCCCCTGGACTTATATAGTGCTGCAAAGGGTTTATGTGAATGGGTCCTATGGTAAATAAAATGGATATACTAATTAATTAAGCATATTGGACATTTATCAAATTAATAACTGAGGAATCGCACTAGCTTTCTTTTTCTCTTTTTATAAAATTAGCTGCACATTAAGAGGATTTAATTCCCTTCTGATGGCATGCATGAATCGCATGTAAATTATTTGAAGTCTACTCAATCCATCAAGAATATTGTAAATTAAGTTTGGGTTAAGGCTAGGGTTCAACTATTTAGAAATAAAATACTTAAACATCTCTAAAGTACGAATCTTCATGAGATTGCTCTTTAGATCTTGGAAAGAAGTATATGATCATATATATACTAATTGTGGAATCAAAAGGGTTGACCAAATCTAAATTGAGATTTCAAGGGAAAAAAGGTGAAGTTCAATGTATTGGAGGACATATTCTAATTATTTGGAATACGTACTTCTGGGAGATGTGCTAAGATGCAAAAGCTATAAAGGAGATGGGGTACTTTACATACAAAAGTTAATTGGGTCCTCCCACTAATGCATGTTGATTTGGATTAGATATTGGAAAGAGTCGTAATATTGCTTCATAGCCAATATTATAGACCCACAAATTGAGAGATCGAAATTAAATTTGCATTCGATATTATATCCATCTACTGTTAGGTTGGGGTACTATGGCATTAAATTTTCTACTCTAGAAACTTGACTTAGCTGCGTGCATGCATGGCTTCTCAGGACAAGTTTGCCTAATTCAGGACTAGATCTGTTTCGAGAAATCAGATGATAATTAAAAAGGGATACTCAATAATAAAGTAGGAACGTTTAAAACAATTACGTACCCAATTATTTTTCTTTTCTGATACGAGTAATTAACAGGAGTTTTAAGCCTAGAAAAAAAAATTAACAGGAGTTTTACTTTGACTAATTAATTCTATAGCCACTTTTGATTGCCACTATTTGAATTATTTATGGAAGCTGGGCTTGCCACATTAATTCTTGACTCTTAAACTATACCTATGAACTTCTTCAATTTTAATCTTTTCGGATCTAATTAATTAACAAGTACATACAAATGATGTATATATCATGTACGTGTATGAATAAATAATGCCTTCTCTTGCTTCAGTTGGCCATCGCAAGGTCCCCAACATTTTAACAAGAACCTTTTGGACTTGAGAAAAATATTGTATAGCTGATCCTCTTATATTAATACTCTCTTATTTAAATATTTTTTAAGAAAACCAATTTCATTTCATGCATAAAGAAACGTACTATTCTAATAATTCATAACTAATATCTGTTTCGGAAAGTTTTCTTGATAACATGATTAATCGTACGAAATGATTCTTAGGATCTTCATTCTCAAATATGCAAGGAGTAATTAATTTAATTGATTTTATTTTGAAAAAACTTACACCCAAGTTCTATAATATATGAAGAACTTTTTTTGTCCTGGACACTGACATAAACCCAAATGAAAAACCAATAAAATATCATTTATTCGAACAACCTAACTTTTTTATTTTTTAATTTCATATGCAATTGGTAATTTATTTATTACAGTAATAGAAGAGGCCGTCATCTTTAATATTTGCCGGCACCCCAATTTAAGATCTGTTGACATGCATAGAGCTAAAGTTCTATCGAAGGACGGTACCTATAGTGCAAGACTTTCAGACAAAGAAGTGCAAGAATTTTAGCTCTGACCAGAAACCTCAGCTTTACCATCATTTAACAATGGATGCACCATGAAACAAATCGAATGTCTTACTTTTCAGTGATCCCATGCTTGTGAGCTCAGAGATACTATACGGTGCCTCTCTTTTCCACTGTCGTTAATGGTGCTGTCATCTCAGTCTCTGGTATTATCACATTCTTTTGGTTTCTTTTTTTTTTCTCATCACATTGTTTTTGTTTTTTGGAGCATTAATCTTTTGTTTCTATTGGGCACATGCAAGATTCTATAATCCTTCTTGATGTTTTAAAGCGGATGCTCTTGCTGTCGTTGATGCCTCGTAGAGCCTACACCTCTCTGACTTTTCTGAGTGGATGTTCATGCACCGATTATTCACCAGGTGACGGGAGACGTGGTGTTGATTTGCACATTCCAGGTTGGTTTCTGTCTGATTTACCTTCTCTTTCTAAAGTTCCAAATTACTAGCACTAATTATTATAATGTACATGTGCCAAAATATGATCCAGATATTAACCAAGTGATCAGTATGTAATTGGATAAACGTGGTCCACGAAAATAGGTCAGAGAAACTGCACATGGCTATAGAACTTATCATTAAGATAAATTTTTGGACAACCTTCCAAACACAAAAGATAAACAAATTGTTCCACTTGCACTGTCACCATATAATTTATGGCATGTTATCGAAATTCATTAATAATATTATCCATAACATTGGTTCTTGGATCATACTAACAAGCCTCATGACGCTGTACATAAATCCATAACAGAGACAACAGGCCGTCATACACCAAGGAAGCTGATGAAAGAAAACAAGCAAAAGATACTTATTCAATAATAGATACTTACACCAGTATATCCATATATACTGTTATGCTATCAATCATACATGGAAAGACACAAAGAAAGAAATAAATACAGCTGTAACTCTAACGTCTATATGTGCTCTGTCAATGAGTCTCCCTATCTGTCAATAAGCAATCCCACGATATTAGCCTTGTCTTTGTACGCCTTTTCTCCAGCCTTGACTCTAGTTCCTTAAGTTCAGCACTGTTACCTTTTTGTTCAGATGACCAGCCACCATCGTGTGTAATATGTTTAACAGCTGATTGCGCGCCACCTTTCAAGCAACCTGCATGGGCAGTAAGAAAAACTGTAGAGCTTATGTTAGAAGCAGAATTAACGATGATCTTATGGTATAGTACTCGATCGAGTACTGAAGTACGTATTTTCAGGTTTTTAGGTGGAAAATAAAGTTCATCGATCGTTCCGCCAAATATGATACTAGAAACCATTGCTGAGCGAAATTATCAACTATGATCGATCACGCATATTCTGGTAGTGAGGCAATTCACTTCAGACAGAGAAACATAGCGAGGATAACTTAAAGCTTTGCAAAGAAGCATACAAGAGTGATATTGGTCCCGGCTCGTCTCTTATAACCTCTTGATGCTATGGTGTAGAAGATGAGCCGGACTGATATCACACCATGTCTACTTCTTCGAAGTGATTTCTTTGGGTTTGCTGCCCATGTTGGAAGAGTTGAAACCTGCCCCCTATATATAGGACAATTAGTAATTAACTGCTTACGCTATAGTCGTGGAACTTTTGGCCCTTCTTGATTGGATGGAGTAACAATACGGAAACAGCATATACTGTGCACATATAGAAGATTTATCACGACCCGGAGTTGGGAATCCCACTAGATATATTGTTTATAAAAGCCTAATGAAGAATTAATTTTTTTAGTCATGGAAAGAGAAATAGCATGCAGAGAAAGCAAATTACATCACTAATGTCGTAAGATATACATTCTGCCGTTATTCAATCCAGGAGACAAACAATTGCAATGCACAATAACTAATAACATTATTCTTTATGTAGCAAAATGTCACATCCTATTGAAAGAAGTCAAATGGAAAGAAGTTGGATATGGGTATCGTAGATTCGTTGGTTATCGAATAGATATCTCCAAAAGGCGAGTAAGATCTAATCAAAGATGCATATATATATATATATATATATATATATATATATATATATTGGAATCTTACAGATTGACCAAATCTACGTTGAGATCTTTCAGTTTCTAGGAAGATCGATCTCGACAAAAAAGCATAGAGTTCGAAGGATATTGGAACATATTCCTTTTAACCTGAGAAGGTTATAATTTTGAGGAGTGGCATTTTGTACAATTCAATTTCGACTACAGATAGAGAAGGAAAAGACAAACTTGAGCTATTTTAAGTAGATGGGTCCTGGAGCTAGTCCAATGGTGCACGTGGCATTAATGAGAGCTCGTCACGTCAATTAGAATTAATATTATCATTAGAACTGCGCATTATTTTCGTTGTCGTTTTCATGAGAAAAGAGCTGAGAATTAAATAACCAATAGAAGCCATCGAAGTAATATTGCTTAAGATTCTCCCATCCCTTTTTCTTTCCTGAACTGTTGTAAGAATATGTAGTCTTTTGTTTCAGTCCTGTCCTTCTCTTTTGTTTATCGTTAAGGACATTTTGTAAGAGAAAATTATTTTTATAGTCTTGGCATATGAACGTAAATAATTGTTGAAGAGTTTACTTTGTTTTAATAGATATTGTTCTCTTGCACACATTTCATGTGTTAGACTTAAAGGCAGGTGCATAGGATTGTCGGATTTCCAAATTCTTGAGGATATATATAGGTTAAGTACCATGCATACATATCGGTTGAGTGGACTGTCAAAGTATAAATGTATACTAGAATAAACTAATGTTTGTGAGTCAGGAAATAGTGATTATAATTATGATTTAATCAGCTCTTACTTAAATAATATAAAACCTTTTCATCTTTTTCTCATTCGATAACGTCTGAATTTGCACAAAACCCGTCTAGCTACGTACGTCTATCCATTTTGTTTAACTAGAAAACCCTAGCCCGTGACCTGATTAAGATGACACTAGAGAGGGAAAGTTCAGATCACCGGTGGTTGCACGTTGTATTTTTAATTTGTAATGTTGTACGCAACTTCAACGATGGTAGTATATATTATTACGTGGGGTCCGACCATTGCGGCTTAAAGCCCTCTCTCTCATGTCTTTCTCTCTGACATGTTATAATCTTAAACGTTGACGTTGAATTCTTCCATTTTCGAGTAAATAATATATGGCGTTACGAGAAAAATATAAGTTTCTTTGCGTGCAATTGGATTGGGCTGTTGACATCTTGTCTGTTTTGGATTGTAAGGCTTGTTCTGTTCTGGTGTGAATTCTTATGTGTTATTGCTGACAGCGGTTTTGGCTAAGGTATACACTCTCAAGGTATGAAGAATTCGGTTACCAACCAGGTGCTTCAGCAAAAGTGGTTTCTTTCTGATGAGATTTTTGCTAGTTGATTGTTTTCATTTTCCTGCCCTTTAGCCTCTGGTGGAGGGAGTGGGTTTTCTACTGATTAGAGTTTTTACTCTCATGCGGAGGCCAAGTTGAGTTTTTTCCTTTTTTCAGGGTTATGTCCATCTTTAATTTGTACAGTTCTTTGAAGCATTTATACACTTACATGTTACCCAAACAAACAATTAGATGTAGCTGTATTTCGGATGAAACCATTAAGTTTTGAGTAACAAAGGGAAATTTGTCGTGCCTTACCTTTATACATCATGCTCAAACAGATCTAGCCCAACTGAAAAAATGTACTGATCGGGTTGAGAGCGCAATAACAAATTCAAAACACTCGAATTAGTTTCTTAACTCGAGTATTAATTAAGTTAATTAATGACTTGTTCGCAGATAGTACAAAGATTTGAACTCGTACTAACCCACTAAATACGGTAATGAGGGCTAATCGAAACTCATTAATTAGCAGCTTATAGTAGCTGTAAGTCATTACCAATTAATGGCGGTGAATTCCTTGAGTAATGCCAATACTTTGTAAAAGTCTTGTACTAGTTTTTGCAAAAAATTAGAATGAACAGAAATTTGTATTCATTTGATAGTAAGTAGAGAAGACATGCGACTCCCAACAGCACTTTGACCACTATATGGGGCCTTTTCTGGAAAGCCCACTAAGTTACAAGCCCAAGCCTTGTCTCGAATGTTGCGAGACCGATACATGCAACGCATTTAAGGGAAGCTTCGCTCAATAGGTTAAAGGTTTATAGCCTTGAGAGTTATTTATCTTGATGATTAATCTATTTTTTAAGGTAGATGAAGTGGCGGAACCAGGACTCAAGTGGAGGGGGGGCAAACTCTTAAGGTGAAATGATATCTCAAAATTTTTTTCTACGTAATGCAAAATGTGTTTTAGAATTAAAATATTGAAAATTAAGGACTATAAGCATTAAAAATATTAAAATACATGTACCGTACTATTTGATGAGACTACGAGGTGACAATTGAATCCTACGGTTCTGCATTTTTTGAAATGTTGCAAAATAGTTTCGTTCTCAATAGTTTCAAAGATTTCCTTCTCGATGTATACTATCATGTTTCGTTCTCAATAGTTTCAAAGATTTCCCTCTTGAAGCAACTTAGCATTATCAAATGCTGAGAACAAGTTTCTTGGATCAAGACATGCTATGCAAAGAAAATTTGAGCAAATTGCAATATAATTGAAATATAAATTTGAGCAAATTGCAATATAATCTTAAATATAAAAAATTAAATAAATCAACAACAATGTCAGCGTGGACACTGGTCCAAACATTATAATCGGATTGAATGGTCTAGTATTTTAGAACAAGATTTTATCAAATATAAAGATAAAAAAATCTAAGATAAGAAGCAAGAACATCTTAAAAAATGCTTAGGGATTTCTAAATTCTAATATAGCAACTAGCAAGAGATCTAATTCGAATAAGTTTGACGTTGCAATAGCGTACGAAGAATTCAAAGAGACCAAAAGCGACATTTGAAATTATTATGTGGAAATTCACCGAGTAGTTAAATTGCAAGTGAAA
Organism: Myrica gale; assembly: GCA_963930655.1. NCBI lineage: Eukaryota > Viridiplantae > Streptophyta > Magnoliopsida > Fagales > Myricaceae > Myrica > Myrica gale. Next base: position 25,706,685 of record OZ005611.1, read on the forward strand.
ATGTGCAATGTAACAAAGAGCCAACATGCAAACAAAAACACCATACACGCGCACAAGAGAGCGAGAGGGGGGGCGGGCTGGGATGGGCCAAGGGCAGGCCTGGCTGGGGACAAACACTTATATATATATAAATATATATATATTACAGATCTAAGGGGTGGCAAGCGCCCCCCCTTGCCACCCCTTCGGTCCGCCACTGGGTAGATGTATATCCCTTGTGCGAAAAGTTATTCATTAAATGGTCTACGAGTTGTCAAAAAAAATAAAGTTCACATGATATGTTATAGAGAGAGAGAGGCTCTTGATCCCCTCTACACCCACAACACCATCGCCCCTCACCCCAATTCCAGCGGCGGTAACTCCTCCTGTCTCCCATCCCGGTCCAGTACCCTATGACCGGGATCTATCTGGAATCTCCTTCTCTTTTGTTTTTTCTTTTTTGGATCGGTGAACTTGGATGCTAAGGTTATGTTTGTTTAAGCTCTCAAATTTTTTTCAAAAACTTCTCTTACTTTTTCACTAATTCCAATACATTTTCATCAATTCCAATAATTTTTTCATTAATTTTCATATCTTTTCACCAATCTTAATAACTTTTAACTAACTTTTCACCAATCCCAAGAGAATCTATACTACTTCCAAAAAAACACAAAAATAAAAACTGTTTCGAGAACTAAACCAAACATAGCCTAAATCCCAGTGTCCCTGATGGCCTTAGGAGGACATGACCCAGCTAGACAGATTTAGTGCCTCTAGACGAAGACAACAATAGTAGCCCCGCACCAAACCCCTAGCGTGTCATGGCTCACGCACCGCACGTGCTGCACGTGAGCCTCACGCAGCCGCACCAAACCCGTAGCGTGTCATGGCTCACGCCAATTTCATCAGTTTTACTGTATCCCAGAAATCCTCCCGAACTCCCGAAGGCTCTAGCTAATAACCAAATTTTCTGACCAGAAAGATGATTCGGGTAATTTGGGCCCGAATGATTGTGTGGGCCTCCGTGCCTGCATGCTATATAAATGGGAGATAGAGGAAGGGTGTGCAATCAATTAGTCGTGAGCAATGACATCATCATTACACCTGATCTCGTGGAGGTTGGGTGAGTTTTTATGCTATGTTTTTTTTTTTCCTAAGCAAACAGGAAGAGAGCAACCATTGTAGAATCTCTCTCTAAACCTGACCATAAGAATATTTCAAAATGTTCAATTTGAATTATAATTATTATCTAATTGGCGAGTCCGTCAATATCTTTAAAGTAAGCACGGACTTACAAGATTGAAATATCCCCGAAGTCCCAGTAAATGAGATTTACACCAAGTCTGAGTTTTTCTCCTCTATCCTTTATTAATAATTATTATGTCAAAATTGTGGAACAAGTCTATGCCATTAGTAAAACGCATGAAAAATTGTTTGTTCTCTTCATCAGTCATGAAGAAAGACAATGATAAAAGGTTTTAATTACATTCATATAGGATTAGTACAAGTTACATCACTAATTCCTTTAGCCAGAAAAGGGATTAATGCATCAATATTGTTATGCCTTAGAAATACTAGGTTTACAGACTATAACACAAGTATCTTAGGCATAATTGAGTCAAGTCTCCGTAATGGACCAATTCATTTTAACTATTTTTTCATATCTCACCCTTAGTTTTAGTGATAAGCATCTATTAAAAGCCTTAACCTTGAATATTCACTACAACAAAATTGCCTTTTTTGGATGGAATAATATGTACTCCAAAAAATATGGATTTGGTCCGTCGCGAGCTCTGTTCCAAATTCAGTAACCCCGTCACGAAAGGTTTTTTAGGACGGAAAAATTATTTCATCCCAAAAAATATCTTTTCGAGACGAATTTATTTTCAATCCAAGAGGTAACATCCTTCGAATAGTAACACACATTGTCGGAAATTTCACCATTTGAACGTCATCGCCCGCCAACTGTTTGTAACGTTCAAATATGTTCGAACAATATCCAACGGTCAATGGCAGGATACCGTTCCATTCTAAACCGTACATTACAATGGTAGAAAAAACATGTTCTATGTTGTTCTTCATGCATTGGAACGTTTTGTATCCTCAATGTTCGAGCAACTTCGGACGGCAACGAACAGTAAAACTTTCTCCGTTTGATATCGATTGCATACGTTCTGGCGAAAGGAAAAGTAAGTGTTCGAATGGTTAAGACTTTACGGACATGATAACAATGGAAGGGCATATATATATATATATATATAGATTCTGAGAATCCTATTGTTGCTTAATTATTCTCATCCAAAAGAGCATATGCCATTTTATGCTGAGCTTTACAAACGTTTAATTAGTGGCGGAGTCACCATTATAATTAATGGGAGGCAAACTCCTAAGAAAATTAAAGGGACTGGGGTGGGCTACTTGGGCTTAAGGGGGCGGTCTGAAATTCAGTAGACATTAAGGGGGGCAAGCCTTAAAAAATAAAATTAAAAAATTTACGTGTAAAAATTTTTTTGGGAGCCAACCGGGGCAATGGCCCCTGTTCGCCCCCCTCCCTCCGTCTGTGCGTTTAATTACATTTTGTTAGTGTTTTAGTGTTGATGACTAACTCAATGAAGTCTAATCATGTCTAGTGCGTGAGCTCAAGAAAAAAAAAAGTCCGATTACTAAGGGGCGCTATATATTTATTTATCCGTCCAATTATATGGTTTCACTGCTTGACCATATAATATGATCATACAATGATTTAATTTGATGTAACATTGCAGAGATAATTATTAAAAGCTTCCAAAAATTAATGTGATCATCGGACCCTACAATCTAGATAAAGCGCGTAGTCAATATTCTAGGAGATGGCGTTTTTCTGAGAATATTTTTGTGCTCTGATGTTTTTTTGACTACTGAGTTACCCCTCATGTGAGGGAATAGTTTTTTTTTTCCCTGTTGTTACGTGGACTTTGCCCGCTTTTGTATGGTTCTTGTGAATCAATACACTTACCAGTTACAAAAAAAAAAAAGGACTGCTTCCAAACACAAAGGTATAACGTGGCATGAACAAGTTCAACGAATTATGTCTCTTCTAGCTCGATTGATGGGAATGCTTCACTTGTCTACTGAAAATCCCGACAAGAATGTAGAAACATAAGTGTTAACTAAAATTTTTCTTTCTTCCCCGTTTAAATACTGATGGCTATGCTTGTTCTAGCCCTACCATCCACTCCTATCATCATAATAGAAAGGGGTACTTTCGAGCTGATCTGTAACGGATCAAAGCGACCATAAATGATGGATTATTTCTAGTGTTAGTGTTGAAGCGGATAGAGTACTGGGAAGTTGTGGAGTGCATCAGCCCCCACTCTATCCGCTTCCACAACAAAGCCACAAGAAATAGGGGCGACTTTCTTGTGGTAGTAATTGCCAATGAGAAAGAGTAGGGTCATTTCCCATTGGTTCGTTCCTTAAACGATCGAGCAGATAAAATTTAGGATGAAAATAGGTAACGAAATTTAGACTAAAGTTTGATTTTATTTCTTGAACAAGTTTGGGATTACAAATACAATTGAGCTGGAATAATATTAATTTAAAATTAATATTATATCTGATATGCATGTACACATGATTAATGAGCCATTGAGGTATGTTTGTATATTAGAAAGCTCCAATGAAATACAGAAGCTAGCGAAAAAAAATCTGCTAATAATTATTTGGACTATGGAAATCTTCAAGTTTCTGAATTTTTTTTTTTCTAGGCAAATTGAAATAGCAGGCTACTATCCCTCCGCAAACGGAGGAGGTGCCATCTGAGATAATGCTCATTGGCTTCTGAAATTTAATTTAAAGTGCTTTTCATCGACTGCCCAATTCATTACGCCCGTTTTGAGATGGTGTGACATCTATCGAAAAACTGGCCCATTGCCGATGGGCTGATGCCCAAACGGACAAGGTTGAAAGTTGAAACTCTAGTCTATCAGTCAAGAGGCCCTGGCAAGTTGTGCATATTCAGATTCTCAGCTGCCCAATGGCAGTCATTTCATGGGAAACGCAGAGGGCAGGAAGGCATTTCTAGTCGCCATCAAATCAAGACTAAATAGGTGTCAAATTACGACGTGAAGATCATGTGATGATTTTCTAAAAAATGAAAAAACCCGCAACCCAAAGTGATAATTATGCAATAATTTGGTTGTGATTTTGACGAGCTTATGCCGTTAAGCAAACAATATATATATATAGCTCGAGCGTATCGAGATGCATCGGTCATAGCCAAACCTAATTAAGTTGACAAAAGGAGCAAACTTTGAAACTTCGTACCTGTTCACATGCAGCTCGTATCAAGAGCATCCATGGTTTCCACATTAAATGCCAATTATATTATACGCACGTATTCATAATTTGTTACTCTGCGCGCATAGAAGCCGTCCTAGTCCTCCCTCATTAGGAATATGAAATTAGCTAGGAAACTGCTTTACACACAGATCTGTAACAACTAACAATATTATCCAAACAGGGGGCAGCTCTCATTTCACTCCCGACATGATCTCAAGAATTAAGGAACTAATCATAGCTTAAGTACTACCCACTACGTTATACACGTAACACTCTGATAATTGTTTACTTATAAAGTACTTCATCGTAGACTAGGAGTTCACAGTTTCTATATATTTAGGATAATTTGACTTTTAAGAAAACAACCATTGGAATTTTGTCGAATTTCAAATCCCAGGGGCCACTGTGCCCTATAAAAGGACCCATTGGAATTGGTCGATCGAATTTCAAATCCCAGGTGCCACTGTGCCCTATAAAAAGGACCCCTCCCTTAACGCATAACACACCAAGAAAAAGCAAGTTTATATAGAGATTCTGAAAGAAATGGCTAGCTATCTTCGACTATCTCCATACTGCTCTTTCCCATCTTATTTCTGACCCTGATCAAAACCTGTCACGCTGGTGGCATCACTATCTACTGGGGTCAGGGGGGTCCGTACGGCAATGAGGCAACGCTAACCCAAACTTGTGCCACCGGCAGATACTCATTCGTAAACATAGCCTTCCTCAACATATTTGGCGATGGCAAAAAACCACAAATCAACCTAGCAGGTCATTGCAACCCAGCAGCCAATGGTTGCAAAATCATTAGCGACGGCATTAGATATTGCCAAAAGCGTGGAGTCAAGGTGATGCTGTCCATTGGAGGTGGTGCTGGAAGGTACACTCTGTCTTCTACTACGGATGCAAGCAACGTAGCACGTTATTTGTGGAACAACTTCTTGGGTGGTAAGTCTCCATCGCGTCCCTTGGGAGATGCAACATTGGACGGCATAGACTTTGACATAGAGCGCGGCTCCACAAAATTCTGGACCGATCTTGCGCGGGACCTAAAGGGATATAGCAAGCCAGGAAGAAAGGTGTACTTAAGCGCAGCTCCCCAATGTCCACTTCCTGATAGATTTCTTGGTGCCGCCCTTGACACAGGTCTTTTCGACTACGTTTGGGTGCAATTTTATAATAATGCTCCATGCCAATATAGTTCGGGTAACATCAACAACCTTCTAAGCTCATGGAACAAATGGACAAGATCATTAAAGGGCGGGAGATTATTTTTGGGTTTACCGGCAGCTCCTCAGGCGGCCGGAAGTGGGTATGTTCCACCCAACGTGCTGATCTCCGAAATCCTTCCTGTCATTAAGAAGACACCGAAGTATGGAGGTGTGATGTTGTGGTCAAAATATTATGATGATAAGAATGGATATAGTTCCAAAATTGTAAAATCGGTGTAAGCTCAGCTAGCTATGCTTAAGCTGGTTCAAAAGCTGATGGCTGTAGTAGTGGAATATCCTTATATGGCTTTAAACCCAAAATAAATGAATAAAATAAAAGAGCCTCAGTTATAACTTATAATCAATTAATATCTTTAAAGGAATGAGTTACTTTGAATAACTTATAAGCGGTTCATACCCAAAAGGAAGTTCAATTTTTGTTTTCTTTTATTTTGGTCTCAGGACCTGGTTGTCTTTTCCTATTTTTCACTTAAGGCCCACTAAACCATTCGCGAGGGAGGGTCAGTTCGGCTATTTTACTACGGCCCACTTAAAGAGAATGGTGTTGCTCACGGATCACAGACTGGCCCATAGCAGAGGCCTGATACCCTATTAGACTAAAGTCTACCCACTAGAATTTCCACTCTGCTTGGTCATTTTGGAGGACAAGGCAGAGGCTTCGAAGACAATCACCCATTAATTATTCGGTGGTGACACGTACTATATCACCCATTAAAATTGGCCTGTTAATATAATGTCAATTATTTGTTCAGACGTATTAGGATATATATCGTCGTGATACAATTCTTGAAGTCTGAACAATTTTTATCAAATTATTGTAAGCATTCTAGATTTCACTATATTAATTATTCCTAGAGGAAATATTCAGTAAATCGAAGAAATTTAAGGATATTCTCAAAACTACAAAATATATTGAGACGATAGATTTGAATTATTTAATTCGAAAACAAAAATTGTGATTTTTTTTTCTCAATTTTATATAAAATGTGCTGTTAGTTGTGGAGAATCTTAATCCAATAAGGTCATATATATTAGGTCAAGATGGGTAATTGTTAACTATTATGTTAAACTTAATTTAAAAACCAACCACGTGCAAACTTTATTCCGACCCGATCTCAACGGGATGCATAGATGCATTAATTATTTCTGTCAAACTTCGCTATCAACGTTGGAATCGACTATTGTTTGTGTTATAAAATTTTACCCTCTTTAAAATTTTAACACAATAAATATTACAATATAATCTCGTTTTCTCTCGTTAAATTATAATTTTTCACTACAAAAAATATAAAAAATTAACTCTCTTCACTTTTTTACTAAACTCAATACCTAAAATTTTAACAACACTGCAATTTTACAAAACAAACCCACTTAGCTTGTCTAGCTATTACTGCTTTAATTAATTACCTTTGTACTTTGATATTATATGATAATATTTTGAACAAAGATAATTACTATATGTGTTTCCCCGTGGAAGCCTCGTGATGTTCTGGTTTCGATAGGAAGGCGTGGGACGCCGACAAGGAAAAAAAAAAAAAAGATTTTGGATGAGATCTTTTCGATCGTCTACGACTCTACGACGTACCCGATGTCCCCGCTGCTTCCCGCCTTTTTTTTTTCTCCATCGCCAGTGTCCAGGGCTTTCCCCAGAAGCGCAACTACACAAGGACGGTGGGGATAGCCGCCCCATAGCCCTGAAAAATCTTAAATTTTTTTTTTTATACGTGTTAAGTTCAGCATGTCCCCTGACAACTCAGGCCTACTCCCCAACTACCCTGGCCCCAATTTCGCACTCCCTTTCAATTTCTTCCTTCTCTTCCCGACGTCCACCCTCTCTCACTCTACTCCCCACCTACCGACGCTAGCCTGCAACCACCGCCTCCTGCCGACCGACACCAGCCTCCCCCTCTCACTCTGCCTCTCCTCCTCCAGTCCTTAATGCTCCCTCTCAGTCTCTCCCTCTCTCACTCTGCCTCTCCATCCTGGCCTCTCTCTCCTCCACGAAGACCACAGCAGCACAACTCTCTCTCTTTCTCTCTCTCTCTTCGGCTCTCTCCCTCCAGCCTTCAGGTACACCGAACTCACTCTCAATTTCATTATGTTTCTTCTGAACAGATTATAATTTATGTACTCTAATTATGTTTGGATTGTGATGAATTTAAAATTGTTAATTTTGATGAATTTGATATTGTGATTATGAATTTGATTAGGATTGTTGTGAATTTGTGAATCTTTGATTAGGATTGTTGTGAATTTGTGAACCTTTAATTAGGATTTTTAAATGTTTTGTGAATTTGTAATTAATTTATTTTAATTATTGATGAATAATGTGATGAATTTGATATTGTGATGAATTTTGATATTATAGTACGTGTATTTCAATATTTTTAGTCTTTTTAGTGCTTAATTTTTTATATTTTAAATCTAAAATATTTTTTTGCATTATGTAGTAAAAAAATTTATTGTCATTTCTTCTTAGGAGTTTGAGCCCCCCTCAATTCGATTCCTGGTTCCAGTCACTACCTTTCCCCTACCTTAGGTTGTATTTGGGGAATTCAAAGGTATATATAAATTAGGGATAATGAACATTTCGTTAAGATTTATGGGGCATCCTGTGGAATTTAGGGGAATATTCTGCAAACTATTCTCTCATGATTAAATTTCTTATAGGCACACAAGGAAAAGGGTCCGGGCCTTCAGTGAAGATCAAGAGACTATGATCAGATCTCTATATGAGAAGTGAGTGTTACTTAGCCTGGTTGTTGGTTGCAATATTAGCTTAAATCTTCAATTGCTGGTTACAATGTTAGGTTAAATCTCGTTTTGCTTAATAAGTACTCAAAAGCTATTGAGAAATGCTGATTCTGTTATCTTCTATTCAAAGAAAAATGTTCTGGTCTTTGTTTGATCTACTCAGATTCAAAGGGCATAAGAGATGTAGCTACATGATTGCTAAAGCATTGGGTGCAGAAAATGAATTCAGTGCTGTTCAAGTTTCTCATAAACTTAAGCAACTCGGCCTACGTGTTCCTCACAAAAAGACCTTTGAAGCGAATCAGCATCTGAGGGATGAGAATCATAATGACTCCTTCAGAGACCAGCACATGACTCACTGTTATCATTAATGAATAGGTAATATCACGTTCATGTGCAGTATAGGGTTCCCTTCGTCAACTTTTGATAAAATTAGTAAGTTGAAATCAATCACGTCTATTTTAATCGGGTACAAGTTTGCCTTCCATACATGACTTTTTTTCAAATCTCTCTCTGGGCTGATATTTGAGATTGGCAGGTGATGCAATAACATGATAAACCCAATGTCGTACTTATCCCCTAAATCTTGTGATTGTTCTCGATCTTATGGTAATGCACCAAAGAAGGCATTTTTATTAAAATGAAAACATTGGGTGAAAGTTTTGAAATTTTTTAATGATCTGAAGTTCCATTGGATTATTTCAACATCATTACGAATTCTTTTAGGATATTGTTAGTGTTTACATGTCAATATGCCTCACCCCTGGTCACCCTAGCTTGACATAATTGTCATCAAGGGGAAAGTCACTTTGTGCCCCCAAAGCAATCTCAAATAAGGGTTCTAATTACTACCATTTTTACATATTAAGCCTAAAAACTTTCAAAATTAATCGATTTGCGTACTGAAATAAAATCTGATGGTCAAAATTGTACCACATGGATTATTTATTAAACATGTGACATGATTTTGACGGTTTGATTTTTTAAGGGGGCAAATTGATGAAATTTGATAGTTTTATGGTTCATTTTTTCAAAAATGGTAATTGAGATCCATGTTTGAAATTGCTTTGATAGTTTGGGGGAGCAAAGTGACTTTTTCGCTTGCCATAATTTCATAACTGCATTATTTTGTTTTTGTTGGCAGTTTTTTTGATTGGGACTCAATTTAAGATAATTATGTATGTTTTAGATACTTTGTGAATTTTAACTAGAGGATCAGCATGTTAAGCCAGCTTGTTACGTACCCTCCCTATATTAGGAAAACTAAAACGCCCCTTCTTCAGTCAAAATGTGAGAAGGTCTCAACCTCAGCCATCTCGGTATATACAGGCGGCAATTGCAAATAATTTAGGAAATGGAGCAACGGAGGGTGCTATGGAACAGTATGTTGTTCATCCACCATATTTCTTCTTGCCAGTTAAATATTATTCAACTTATTCTACCTTCCTTTAAAATATCGTTCAGGCTGAACTGGGGATTTTCATGTCGCCTTTTCATTTCCAGGGAAAGGAGAATAGTAGTGCAGTTGAAATCTGTTGAATGTTGATGTTGTTATACCATCTGTAAAGTATTTTTTATACTAGGAGATGAATAAGAAGTCACAATTGGCTAAAGTCTAAAAAGTGCTTCTTGGTTGGAAGATATAATATTCACATATTATATTGTGCCGAAAGATCATCCTTCTAAAAATTGTTTTGCATCTACATTCCAAGGATGCTTTGGTGTGAATAAACTCCACAGACTTGTATTGAAAAAGAGATGGAGATGAAGGTTTTGGAACAGTTGAGATTGAAGAGGATTTTAGTCAACATGAAAGTCAAAATTGAGGAATTTGTAGTGGGAATTTTGATCTTTCTCTAAATATTGGAATCCACGCATAGAAAGAGTATGTTTCGTAATCTACTTCAAAAGTGCTTCGACAGAGTAAATAGAATGCTAGAACTGAGACAAGCAGAAAGGTCATTGAGCTTTTTATATTTAAAGCTGCATTTCATCTTCATTACACTGTTAAAATTTATAGAGCTGGGTAGTGTAGGAACGGTTTAATTTCAGCCATCCATTCGGTATTCAGAGGGGGATTGCCTTCGGAGGCAATCCGTCCCCGGGTAGTGTATATTAAGCTGGTTTCTTCATGTTCTAGGGAAATTTATATTTAATAAAGAATAACCAATTAAACTAGTAGTGGTTCTCTGAAGAAAGGAGTAGATTCGGCAGAGCTTTTTCTCAGGAGAACATGGGACCATTCACTAAGCACATACGAAACTCATCCTATTTCATATCTTTTCAACGTTAGTAGCCAATGCAGAAAGTTGGAATCTGCAGGAATGGATGTAGATGTGGTTTTCAACCAAGACTGTCTAAATGGAACTGCAAAAGGTGAAGCGACTGTCAAGGGCAGTGGAAATCCGTTGATTGTTTTACGTGTGAACAATTTAGATCATTTGTCAGATCAGCAAGCTGATGATCAGTTGAATTTTTTGGAGGATGATGTGGCTCCTATTGCGTCTCCAAAGAGTGTTGTTATGAGAAGGAAGTTGAGGATGGTACTTGATCTTGAGGACGACTGAGGGGAGCAAGGCTAGGTTTCTCTCATTTTAGTGCATTAAGTTATGATAAACTGCAACTATATATAGTGTTACATAATTGTATAATATTCTTCATGAACTTCGTAGGTTTATGTGATATTGTCTCAAACTTATCAGGTTCTCCACCCAGGCAGAACAATGTGGAATTGCGTAAAATCCCATTTTTTTGTCGGTCACATACTGTTTTGGGGGCCATAATTAGGCATTGGGTCTCGTTTAATATAATTAGTTTTGTTTGGCCGACCCAATCTTTGGGTTGGTTTTATTCTTCAGCAAGGTTTAATATGAATCTTTCCCCTTCTGCTATATCGATCTCAGCACATCGATATCATGCAGTGTAATGTGATTGATCTATTAACAGTTAAAACTCTTTTCTTCGTTTCTGGGGACTCGTACAGTATAAACTTATGCCTTTGAATATCTCTTCTTTCTAACGTGTACTCTAAGAAAACTTTTAGATATCAATCATTCCACTTGTTTTCTTCTCCGGTGCTACTTTTTCTTTTTGGTTGGAACCAAATTTTCCTGCGGGTGGTTGGGATTGTTTCCAACCTTTTGGTAAAATAGGGAGATCAGTTGTGATTGCTGATTGGCTACTTCTAATGAGGAAAGAATGAACAGCAGCTGTAGCGAGTCACCGAAAGTATAGTAGTACAGACAAGTCGACATTGGGTTAGGGACGTAATTCTCGATCCACTAGCGAATTAAACAAACAAGCAGAGGAAAAGAATTGCATGCCATCCATTCTCCTGGTCATGATGTTTTTTTGAATAATACCGTAAGTCTTCCATTTCAAAAGTTAGAACTATGTAAGAAAAAATCTACATGGAGTCTAACACCAGACTGCAAAAGAAAATTAGTATGATCCTAAAATGTATGAGGAAAACTATTATATGTTCTACGCTAGATAAAGAGAGCGAGTGATTGATAATGGTAGATGTAACCATCAAGATTTATACGGGCTAGAAATAAAAGCGCCGACAACCTGGGGCACAACAAAGCTGCCTACCGAAAGGCTAGAAAAGATCCAAAAAGACCCGAGAAGGCCACCAGAGAGCCGAAACTTCAAGAAAAGAAACAACTAAGGCCAACAAGGGCTAATACAAACATAAACACAACCTAGAACTAAAACCCCAGCTGGAAACAAAGAGCAACCAAAAACGAGTGCCGAGAGCCAAAAATGTCGGCAGCTCATGGAGAAGAACGTGCGGCTGTCACTCACGCATGAGGTCCACGGATCGCCGGAAAGCAGCTTCTTGGTGGCGTTGGGCTTGCCAAAGGTTGTCGGATCCACCCAAGAGGTTTCTAACCTTTGAAAGCCGCCCAAAACATCCTGTAAAAGGAGGATCCGGTCGGGCGCGTGGAGCCCACTATTTGCCTTGTTGTGAATTGTCCCGGTCTTGACCAACGTCGTCTTTTTCTATTAGCCTTGTTGTGGAGGTGATCCAACTTTTCTCCATTTCTTGTCTGTGGTCTACTTGTTTGACGTATTGAACACGGGGTGGGAAACAAGGGCGGAGGGAGGGGGGACTATGGTACCTCCAAAAATTTTGTGAAAAAAATTCTTGAAGTTTGAAAAGTTACCTATCGTCTTTCTCCCTGAAAGTTAAAAACGAAAAATTGTTTTCCTCCAAAGAATTTATGACACGTCCGTTGCTTCTCTCACACACTATCAAACTTTTTCTTTTGTTGCTTCTATCCCACGCCGTCTCATATAAAGTAAGAGGGTATGCTTTTGTATATTTTTTTAGTATATCAAGATAAGATATATTTTTGTGGACTGTAATAAGAAATCATCATGTTTTGTGTACTTTTCTTGAGTATATCTACAATCAAGTAGATAAGATAAATTTTTGTGTACGTGTTTTTAATTCTAAACGAAGGTTAACTTATAATAAAATACTGTTGCAAATTTTTTATGTCCTATAATATTTGAATTTTGTTTCTAATAATATTATTTAATTAGTCTACCCCAGTAAGAAAATCTTGGCTCAGCCACTGGTGGGAAACAACCCCAACATTTCTTCTTATATTGATCCAACTTTTCTCCATCTCTTATGTGTGGTCTACTTGTTCGACGTACGTATAGAATACGGGGTGGGTAACAACCACAACATTTCTTGGTTTACTTGTTCGACGTATAGAACACGGGGTGGGAAACAACCACAACATTTCTTCTTAAATGTTTTATTTTAATAGAAAAAATCGTTTGTTTCCATCCAAAAAGGAAAATTTCGTGTGTTTGTTTTGGGACCCAAATTAGCTACTAATTTCCACATCAACCGTCCTCAAATCCCGTGGAACTTACAAGAAGCAAATCAGGTTGCAGATTTATTGGCAAAGTATGGACCGATTAGTAGTGAAAATTCTAAATAAATGGCAAAGTGGGCGTTACTCCAGGAAAGCCAAATCCCTCCATTCTTCTATCTACCAAAACTAGATCTGATCCGTCCTGGAATTCACAACCCACGTACCACCCAGGCACAGAGGAAATCGGTCAAATCCCTCCACCTATATAAACATGAACCGCGCATTTCACTTGACCAAGCAAAACTAGTCTCCCCTTCATATCTTACCACTAACGCAAATAATGAGAGGCAATTATGCTGAGTTTCTGCTTATACTCAGACTCCTCTATGTTAGAGATAATATCATAATCAAATTTTAAAGATTTGATATGATATTATATTTATCACAATATCAAAAATTTGATATTGTTATGAAGATTCAAATTCAAATTCAAATGTAGAGATTCAAATTTAAATATAGGATATTCTCCTATTATCCTTTGTATTATCTCTATAAATAGAGATCTTTAATTGTAATCTGTATGGACTCATAATACAAAATACAACCATATAGGGCTTTCACAATGGATGTAGGTCTTCTAGACCGAACCACTTAAAATCTGTTGTCTCTTGTTACTATTTATCTCCCCTCTTCATTTTCACTTTTTTCTTCTTGGTATGGTGAGTTGTTGAGTAAGTTGAAATTGTCGCTCCGGAGATGCCTGTGCATAGGCCTCCTTGAGAGCTGACCAAACTTCAGCAGATGTGTCTAGACCAATCACAAGGCCCAGCGCCTCCTCAGTTAGAGTCCCGATGATCCATCCACGAAGGAGGCGATCAGCGGTCTTCCAAGTCTGATAGCTTGGATTTGGAGTAGGTTCAGTTGAACCTTCGGGTGCTGGAGCTTTCTTTTGAATTTTGAATTGTCCCGTGATTCTTGTGATCTGGAAGTAATTTGTTAACATCCCTCATCAAACTGGGCGTGGTGACTAGGCACAGTTTGTGACGCAGAGATTCCAAAGCAGCATGAGTCTGAGCTTTTGTAAAAATATCAGCGATTTGGCAACGGGTAGAGACATGGTGTGTGACTAGCAAGCCAAGAGCAACTCGTTCACGAACATAATGTTAATCTAACTCGATGTGTTTGTTGGGAGTGTGGAATACCGGATTTACCGTCATGAAAAGAGAACTCAAATTATCACAAAATAGAGTCAGCGCAGAAGACAAGGGAACATGAAGATCACGTAGAATAAAAGTTAACCAGGTTAATTCGGCAGTAGTTTGTGCCATAGCCCGGTATTCGGCCTCTAAGCTAGACCGAGAGACAATGAGCTGCTTCTTAGCACTCCATGAGATAATATTGCTCCCTAGAAAGGTCCAGTACCCCGTCGTTGAGCGTCGAGTAAGAGGGCAGTTAACCCAGTCAGCGTCAGAAAAGGCATATAAATCTAAAGAACTCGAATTTTGAATGTGAAGACTGAGATGTAGTGTCCCCTTGATGTACCGTAAAATACGACGAACCATGGTAAAGTGAGCATTTGTTGGAGCCTGCATGTACTGAGAGACTTGGTTAACAGAAAAAGATAAATCTGGACGTGTCAAGGTGAGATAGTGAAGAGCCCCAACCAAAGATCGATAACGTTTGGGATCTTTGTAGAGTGGGGAATTCAATTCGGGTTGATTTTTTTGACACATAGGGGTATGAATCGGTTTTGATTCATGCATTGCATCATGTTCCAGTACATCTATTGCATATTTGGTTTGATGAAGAATTAGGCCACCAGATACAGTTGCCACTTGAATGCCCAAAAAATAATGAAGAGGACCAAGGTCTTTCGTAGCAAACTCGCTATGCAAAGAATCCATGAAGGAATGAATAAGCGAGTCGCAAGAGCCAGTGAGGATTATGTCATCGACATAAAGCAAGAGAACCAAGATACCACAAGTGGAGTGATTAATAAAAAGGCTAGGATCGGCTGAGCTGCAAATAAAATTATTTTGAAGAAGAAATGAATTAAACCTATTAAACCAAGCTCGTGGAGCTTGTTTCAGGCCATAGATCGCTTTGTTCAACAAACAAACATAGTCTGAAAACCTTGAATCTTGAAAGCCAGGAGGTTGCTCCATATATACATGCTCAGTAAGAAAGCCATGAAGAAATGCATTCTTCACGTCTAACTGGCGAATGCTCCAGCGTTTAACAACTGCAATGGAGAGAACCAATCTTATAGTCTCGGGCTTGACAACAGGGGAATAAGTTTCGGAGAAGTCAATACCATCGACTTAATGATAACCTTCTGCAACAAATTGTGCTTTGAGGAGTTCAAGTGATCCATCTGCCTTGAGCTTGGATTTAAAGACCCAGCGAGAATCCACATCATTCATGGATGGTCGTCGAGGTACAAGAGTCCATGTCTCATTTTGAGAGAGAGCAGCAAGCTCCTCCTCCATTGCTTTCCTCCAACCCGGATGAGAGAGTGTCAAACAAATATTGTCAGGTTCTTTACTAATAGAATCATAAATATGAAGAAGAGCATACTTGGGATTCGATTTATGGATGCCAGCACGTGCCCTTGTCACCATGGAATGAGAAGGTTGGAGTGGAACATTGAAGTCTTGCGTTGAAGTGAGAAGTATTTCCTCATCAATTGAAGATAAATCTGGGGAAATTAATGCAGCATGTGAGTCAACATGTGAGTCACCAGCATGTAATGAAATCAAAGGAATATCTGTTACAGGTGGTCCCATGATAATGGTAGAGGATGTAGGCGCAGAAAATGGCTCAATTGGTGGAGATGGAGAATTTATCCATTCATTGAATACTTGGGCAGAGGGTTCTGGTGAGCCTATCTTGCAACGGTCTGAGGCTTGGAACGGAAATATAGTCTCATCGAAAACTACATGTCTTGAGATAAACACACGTCGAGATGGAGGATAATAACATCGGTAGCCCTTATGCCGATCACCGTAACCCATAAAAACACAAGGTAATGATTTGTGATCAAATTTATTTCCTTTGTTATCTCATAAATATGGAAAACATCTAGAGCCAAAGACACGTAAGGAACCATAGTCTGGAGAGTGACCATGTAACCGAAAGAAAGACTGTCTCATTGAAGTACTGAAGAGGGAAGTCTGTTGATTAAAAACACAGCCTTGGTGAATGCTTCCACCCAAAAATATTTGGGGACATTAGCCTGAATCATCATAGTGATTCCTAATTCCCGAATAACTCTATGGCGCCTCTCAACCACACCACTTTGCTCGGGTGTGTACGACAAGAAAGTTGATGAATAATCCCATATGCTTGCAGATGCGTTTGAAAAAGGTGATTGAAAAATTCACCTCCGCCATCAGTTTGGACTATTTTAATAGCCCCTGCAAATTGTCGAGTCACATATTTTTCAAATAACAAGAATTGTTGAATGAAGTCAGATTTCTTCTTCAAAGGAATTAACCAAATAAACTTCGTGAAATCATCAACAATAGCAGCATAATATTTAAATCCATTCACAGAGTTTACAAGAGCAGGTCCCCATAAATCAATATGAATTTTTTCCAAAGCAACCGTAGTCTTAGGGAAAATGACAAGAAAGGAAGCTTAGAAAGTTTTCCTAGTTGGCAACTCTCGCATAGAGACATTGTTTTATTGGTAGTAACTTGAATTGAACCAGACTGGCGTAGATGTGAAATAATAGCAGCTTGAGGATGTCCTAAGCGTCGATGCCATGTGTCCTCAGATACAGCCCGAAACCGAGTGGAGAACAACGCTACTGGTGGAGCCCGAATAGTGTACAGATTATCCCGCTTGAGCCCCCGCATCAGCACCTGTTAGAGATAATACCATAATCAAATCTTAAAGATTTGATATGATATTATGATTATCACAATATCAAATTTTTGATATTGTTATGAAGATTCAAATTCAAATTCAAATGTAAAGATTTAAATTTAAATATAGGATATTCTCCTATTATGCTTTCTATTATCTTTATAAATAGAGATCTTCAATTGTAATCTGTATGGACTCATAATACAAAATACATCCATAGAGGGCTTTCATAGTGGATGTAGGTCTTCTAGACCAAACCACTTAAAATCTCCTGTCTCTTGTTACTATTTCTCTCACTCTCTTCATTTTAACCTTTTTCTTCTTGGTACCAGAGCAACAAAATTCCGCATCCTTAAAAGTTGGTGAATTTCACCTCCGCTGTACTTACAGCAAATCTCCGTTTTGAGAGAAAAAAATAGGCGTGTGAAAGAAAGAGAGAAAAAAGACAAAGCAGATATATGTTTGGCAAGGGTCGTGTGCCTAAGATTTCAAGGTCCGATCACTTTTAGCATGTATTCAAGATCGTGTGCCTATGATATGATTTCAAGGTCCGATCAAATTCAAAAAAAAAATATCTGATTAGCAAGGGAGCAAAGATCAAGAGAGCAAGGATCTATGATTTCAAGGTCCAATCACCTTCAGATCTCGTTTTTCAAACACAAGATTTCAGATTTCTCCATCTTGTGTTTGAGGGAGGATGTTAGAGATAATATCATAATCAAATCTTAAAGATTTGATATGATATTATGATTATCGCAATATCAAATTTTTGATATTGTTATGAAGATTCAAATTCAAATTCAAATGTAGAGATTTAAATTTAAATATAGGATATTCTCCTATTATGCTTTCTATTATCTCTATAAATAGAGATCTTCAATTGTAATCTGTATGGACTCATAATACAAAATACAGCCTTAGAGGGCTTTCACAGAGGATGTAGGTCTTCTAGACCGAACCACTTAAAATCTCTTGTCTCTTGTTACTATTTCTCCCCCCTCTTCATTCTTTTTCTTCTTTACATAGGAACGACACTTGGACCTAGTCTAAATTTGCATAACTCTAAGGTAAGATGCCGAGCAGAAGAAAAAGAAGCCCTCCTCAAATTCAATCAGGGCCTCAAGTATCCTTTGGATAATTGGTATAGCTAGCTTTTTTCTCATCTGTTTTATTTAAACCTGATTGGATTAATTATGGTTGGTGTCTTCAAAGTTGTTCAAAGCACTCAGAAGTAATGTAGCGAAAATTATTGATGATGTCAAGAATCACCACAATACTCGGAAACCAAGTAATCCTGCAAAATTCACCGAGGGTTTATTGAATTAAGCGTGGGCTTATTGAAGAACATACCTTGACTTTTATACCAATGTGAGAGTTTCAAACCTATCATTAGATTGCCTTCTGGAGGAGCCAGATTGTAAAGTTGTATTAAGAGAGTGCCACCGACCATTCTAGTTGCCATGAGGAGTCCTCGGATGACTAGATTTCTATGTGAGATCGGATGTCAGACTCCTATGCGAGGTCGGGTAGTTGGGATTGACCAAGTGACTAATGGGTTCAAGTCCAAATGGTCTGGTATGAGGAGAGCCGAGTATTTTATGGCCCATCAATTATCATTATCATTGGTGAGAAAATCGAGGGATAGACAACGATCACAATTTGTGTAAAGCATGTAATGGTGAACATACTGGAGATCTAATAGAGTGATAGTCAACCACAAATAAATATGTTCATAATTTCAAATTCATGGGTGGGCTAGCTGATCTGATACGAGTGATTTAGCTCCTTCGTGAAGAAATTATAATTTGTAATAGCTAGCCCACAAAGCTTTTCAACAGTAGTACCTTATGGGTGTGTGTATATATATATATGTCTGATGATAAATTTTCATTGTAATTAACATGCACCTTGCACGTCTTTGAGATTATAAAAGAAAAACAATACTCTCTATGAAGCTTTAACTAAACAATGCCAATATATATTGCGCTGATCAAGATGATGGATGTCAATACTCTTTGGCGGTCAAACATGATTTTCTTCTTGGCCAATAGTTCGACATAATATACAAACATATTTGGCTACTGATCTTATCGGCTTTCTTCTTGGCCAATATATATTGCCCCGTTCTGTTTGTTTGATAAGTATTTCACTGTAATTTCACACTTCAAAGGACGCTAGATTGATGTTGCCCTTAGAGTAACAAAACAATAAGCTTTTCAAAAGATAAGCATTATCTAAAGCTTCAAAGTCGTCTTACTCGTCTCCTAAAATCTAAAGATAAGTCTCACTCGTCCTTGCAACCAATTGGCAAATTTCTTCCTTGGCAGGGATACGTCTCGGATTCAACACATGCATGGAAAAGTGTGACTAATTAGAGGGAGGAAGATTACCGTCCACATTATGCTGATAATAAAAAAGGACCACATAATCAGTCGGCATATTGGCATCTTCTAGAAGAGAGTTGGAAATTTATGTCCCGTCATAGATCGCATATGCCAGAAAGCTAGACAAACTTCCAATTATTATTCATGTGATGATTTGGCGGTGTCTGTTTGCCACGTACGAGGTCTGGATGTATTACTGTACTATGATATTGGGTCATAAAATGCTGGCTTGATGTTTCTAAATTCACTGATGAGATCATTATATGTTAGAATTGTTCAGTGAATATCGGACTAGAAGTCGTTAGAATATTCCTTTCTAGTTTTACCTTATTTTCAGAATGCATGAATATCAGCGTACAATTCGTTACTTGCAAGGCACGGCAGTCATACATTTCTTCCCCAGACTTTTTGTCACACATGAGCCAAGCACCTATAAATTGCACCCGCTTCGCGAAGCCCAAGCAAAACTTATAACAAGCTCCAAACATGGCAGTTCATTATAAGCAAGCATCCTTCCTACTTCTTTCCATCTTAATCGTCTCTTTGAGCAAGTCCTCACAAGCTGCTGGGATTGCCATTTACTGGGGCCAAAGCGGTGATGAAGGCTCTTTGGCTGCCACGTGTGCCACTGGGAACTACAAATATGTGAACATAGCTTTCTTGACCACATTTGGCAATGGCAAGACCCCGGTACTAAACCTAGCCGGACACTGTAATCCCAGCGCTAATGGTTGTGCCAGTCTAAGCACTGATATCAAAGGTTGCCAAGCCCGAGGCATCAAAGTTCTGCTTTCTCTTGGAGGCGGTATAGGAAGCTACTCTCTTTCCTCAGCCGATGATGCCAA
This sequence comes from Myrica gale, assembly GCA_963930655.1. Lineage (NCBI taxonomy): Eukaryota > Viridiplantae > Streptophyta > Magnoliopsida > Fagales > Myricaceae > Myrica > Myrica gale. Next base: position 25,726,904 of record OZ005611.1, read on the forward strand.
GCAAGTGGCTAACTACCTTTGGAATAACTTTCTTGGTGGTCAGTCCAATTCTCGTCCACTAGGTGCTGCGGTTTTAGATGGCATTGATTTTGACATTGAGGCCGGTTCGGGCCAACACTGGGATGAACTCGCTAGATCACTAAACGGATTCAGCCAACAAAAAAAGGTGTACTTAGCAGCAGCTCCACAATGCCCATTCCCAGATGCTCACCTAGACACCGCAATCAAAACAGGCCTGTTTGACTATGTTTGGGTCCAATTCTACAACAACCCTCCGTGTCAATATGCAGGCAATGCTAATAACCTTCTAAGTGCGTGGAGGAAATGGACCACGGTCCAAGCTAAGCAAGTGTTCTTGGGGCTACCGGCGGCTCCTGCGGCTGCTCCAAGTGGAGGATTTATTCCGGCGGAGACACTCAAGTCTCAGGTTCTCCCATCCATTAAGAGTTCACCCAAGTATGGAGGAATTATGCTTTGGAACAAAAAGTACGACAATGGTTATAGTTCAGCCATAAAGGGTAGTGTCTAGGTCACCGCCTTAAACCAAACCAATATATGCCCTGGTGAATAAGTTACCCATAGATAGGATTTTCTCTATGTATGGATTGTAACATGTAGTCTTATATATGGCAACTTGCCTCTAAATAAGTTATACTATCGACAGGTTTGCCCTATAGCTATGACTTGTAATAAATATTTCTATGAGAAATAGCCTCTATTGTATGCACCTGATCTCATCTGGAGCACCGTGGTTCAAGTCCTGTTAAGTCACAAATTAGCATACACATAGAAAGTAATGACAGAGTACTTGATCTACCGATTAGAACTGATTTAGGTGTGCAACAAGAATGGAGAAGTTGCAAAATGACATGAATGTAATTTAAATCTAACTCTTCTACAATATCTAGGTCCTTTGCTTCTAAGTCATCCATATACCCTCCACTCCATGAATAGTTAATGAAGAAGAATACAATATCTCTAAAGTAAGCATGGACTTACAAGATTAGAATATCCCCGAAGTCCCAGTAAATGAGATTTACGCGAAGTCGAATTTTTCTCCTCTATCCTTCATTAAGAATTATCATGTCAAAATTTTGGAACAAGTCTATGCCATTAGTAAAACTCGTAGTTGTTCTCTTCAGCCGTCATGAAGAAACACAAGGATAAAAGGTTTTAATGACATTCATATAGTATTAGTAAAAGTTGCAGTACCAAAACCTTTAACCAGAAAAGGGATTAATGCATCAGTATTGTTGTGCCTTAGGGTGCGTTTGTGTTCAAAAATTTTACTCCCTCTAAAATTTTAACACAATTAAATATTACAATATAATCTCTCTTTCCTCCATCAAATCATTACTTTTCACTACAAAAAATATAAAAAATTACCTCTTTCTTCACTTTTTCACTAAACTCAATACCTAAAATTTTAACCACACTAAAATTTTACAAAACAAATCCACCCTTAGAAATGCTAGGTTTACAGACTATAGCACAAGTATCTAAGGCATGGTTGAAAATGGACCAATTTATTTTAACTATTTTCAGATCTCACCCTTAGTTTAAGTAATAAACATCTATTAAAACACTTAACCTTGAGTATCCACTATAACAAAATTGCTTTTTTCGGATGGAATAATCTGTCCCAAAAATATGGATTTGGTCCGTAAGCTCTGTTCTAGTAACCCGTCACGAAGATGTTTTAGAACTGAAAAATTATTCGATTCCAAAAAATATCTTTTCAGGAAAAAATTATTTTCGTGTCAAAAGAGGTAACATCGTTCGAACAGTATCACATGACGTCGAAAATTTCACTGTTTGTAACGTTCAAATATGTTCGAATAATATCCAACGGTCAATGAAATTGCTTTAGATACCGTCTCAACGCCTATTTCGAAGTACGTTTGATGTTATTATAAACCGTTACAACAGTAGAAAAAACATATTCTATGTCGTTCTTCATGCGTTGAAACGTTTTGCATCCTCAATGTTCGAGCAACTTCGGACGGCAACAAACAGTAAAACCTTCTCCGTTTAATATCGATCGCATGCGTTCTATCAAAAGGGAAAGTAAGTGTTCGAATGGTTAAAACTTAAGGGACATGATAACGAAGGGCATATATATATATATAACCTACCGTTGCTTAATTATGCTCATCCAAAAGAGCATATGCCATTTTATGCTGAGCTTTACAAACGTCCAATTGCATTCGATGACTAACTCAATATCTAATCATGTCTAGTGCATATGCTCAAGAAAAAAATGTCCGATTAATATGGAGGCGCTATATATTTATTTTCCGTCCAATATGGAGACCTAGATGTTTCACTGCTTGACCATATAATATGATCGTACAATGATTGAATTTGATGTAACATTGCAGAGAAAATTATTAAAAGCTTCCAAAAAAGTATGCGATCTTCGGATCCTACAATATCTAGATAAAGTGCGTGGTCAATATTCTCTCTCTGACAAGGCTGCTTCCAAACACAAACTAAAGGGTAACGTGGCATGAACAAGTTCAACGAATTATCTTCCAAAATGCTTGACTAGAATTTTTCTTTCTTTCCCCGCGTAAGAATTGATGGCTACTGTATATCGTCACCTACAAGACGCTCATGAAGTTATCGAGATTACTCTATGATTTGTTTTTCGCTGTATAGATTACTCTATGACCATTTCCCATTGGTTCGTTCCTAAACGATCTAGCAGATCATACAATTTAGGATGAAAATAGGTAGCGAAATTTAGACTAAAGTTTGATTTTATTCCTTGAACAAGTTTGGGATTACAAATACAATTGAGGTATAATATTTTAATTTTAAATTAATATTATAACTGACAGGTCATACTGAGCCATTGAGGTATGTAAGGGCATGCAAAACTGTAATCTTCGAGTTTCTGAAATTTTGAAGAGCTTTTAATGGACTGCCCATTTCATTAACGCCCACCGTTTTGAAATGGTTTAATTTGACATCTGTCGACAAACTGGCCCATTTCTGATGGGCTAGTGCCCAATCGAACTACCTAGGTACTTGACACTAGTCCCATTCAGATTCTCAGCTGCCAGGCCGCTGGCAGTCATTTGATGGGAAACGCCGAGGGGAGGAACGCTTTTCATTTCCTTCAAAATTAAAGGCGTAATTGCACTCAGGACCTGAGCTATATGAAGGTTATTAATAAGCTCTTAAGATAATATTTTTAACAAATAGACTCTTAAGGTAGATTTTTAAGTTAAATAGATATCCTTCCGTCTATTTTTTGTTAGTTTCCTTAATGGTCATTACTAATAAGGTTTTAAAATTCATGTTATAACTAATTAGAAAGTGTCACATGTCCAATTAAAACGTTCATGTCACATCTGGGACATACGTTTGCAATGGGGAGACTGACGTCGTCTCATTAAGTTGTTTTTCTTTTTTTAACCAGGTGTGGTGAGCTGGCAGACACCTAACGACTGTAGATGTGTCGCGGATATTTTAATTGGGTAGGTGACGCTTTCTAATTTGTTATGAAGTGAATTTTAAAGTCCAATCAACAATGGTTGTTAACGGAGCTTATTAAAAATGAATAAAAAGACCTTAATATGACTAAAACTATACCTCACAAGTCTATTTGTTAAAAAGTTATCTCATAGCTTCATTTACAACTTTCGTATAGCTAAAAGGTCCTTGGTGCAATTAAGCAAATTAAAAAAACCCGCAACCCAAAGTGATAAAGATGCAATAATTTAGTTGTGATTTTGACGAGGCTATGTGGTCGTACTTAAGCAGGCAATATATAGCTCGATCGAGCGTATCGAGATGCATCGGTCATAGCCAAACAAAGTTGACATGAGAAGAGCAAACTTTGAAATATGCGGTACTTAAAGCAGGCAATATATAGCTCGATCGAGCGTATCGAGATGCATCGGTCATAGCCAAACTAAGTTGACATGAGAAGGAGCAAACTTTGAAACATGGTACCTGTCCAATCGTATCAAGAGCTTCTATGGTTTCTACATTAAATGCCAATTATATTATACGCACGTAGAACTGGTGCTGTGTTACACACGGATCTGTAACAACTAATAATATTATCCAACAGGGGGCAGCTCTCAATCTTTGACTCCCGACATGATCTCAAGATTTAAGGATCTCATAGCTTAAGTACCCACCACGTTATACACGTAAAACGCCGCTCTGATTGATTACTTATAAAGTAATTTATCGTAGCTCACATTTTTTATATACTTGGGATAGTTCGACTTTTAAGAAAGTCATTGGAATGAATTTCAAAATCTTAGGGGCCAGTGGCCACTGTCCGCTAGAAAAGGACCCATTGGAATTTGGTCGAATTTCAAATCCTAGGTGCCATTGTGCCCTATAAAAGATCCTTCCCTTAAAACATAACACACCAAAGAAAAGGAAGTTTAGATAGAGACTGAAAGAAATGGCTAACTATCTTCGACTTATCTCCGTACTTCTCTTTCCCCTCTTATTTCTAACCCTGATCAAAACCTGTCACGCTGGTGGCATCGCTATCTACTGGGGCCAGAGCGGCAACGAGGGAACCCTATCCCAAACTTGTGCCACTGACAGATATTCATACGTAAACATAGCTTTTCTCACCGTATTTGGCAATGGCCGAAAACCAACACTCAACCTAGCAGGTCATTGCAACCCATCAGCCAATGGGTGCAAAATCATTAGCGACGGCATTAGATATTGCCAAAATCGTGGAGTTAAGGTGATGCTGTCCATTGGAGGTGGTGTTGGAAGCTACTCTCTGTCTTCTACTACGGATGCAAGCAACGTAGCACGCTATTTGTGGAACAACTTCTTGGGTGGCAAGTCTCCATCGCGTCCATTGGGAGATGCAACATTGGACGGCATAGACTTTGACATAGAGCTCGGCTCCACAAAATTCTGGACCGATCTTGCGCGGGACCTAAAGGGATATAGCAAGCCAGGAAGAAAGGTGTACTTAAGCGCAGCTCCCCAATGTCCACTTCCGGATAGATTTCTTGGTGCCGCCCTTGACACAGGTCTTTTCGACTACATTTGGGTGCAATTTTATAATAATGCTCCATGCCAATATAGCTCGGGTAACATCAACAAACTTCTAAGTTCATGGAACAAATGGACAAGGTCATTAAAGGCCGGGAGATTATTTTTGGGTTTACCAGCAGCTCCTCAGGCGGCCGGAAGTGGGTATGTTCCACCCAACGTGCTGATCTCCCAAATCCTTCCTGTCATTAAGAAGACACCGAAGTATGGAGGTGTGATGTTGTGGTCAAAGTATTATGATAATAGGACCGGATATAGTTCAAAAATTGTAAAATCGGTGTGAGCTAAGTTATGCTTAGGCTGGTTCAAAAGCTGATGGCTGTAGTAGTGGAATATCCTTGTATGGCTTTGAGCCCAAAACAAATAAAATAAAATAAAAGAGCCTCAGTTATAACTTATAAGCGGGTTCATATCTTTAAAGGAATGAGTTAATTTTAAGAGCTTTTCTAGTCTAATTTTTTTTTTATAAATAGTGCTATTTCGATTTTCAGGCAAACAATGAACAGAGAAATCGATTGAAACTCCAAGGGGATATCCTTGTTTCAGGGATTAAACTATTATTTAATATTTATGCCAAAATGAAGTTTCAATGTTTGTTTTCTTTTCTTTTGGTCTCAGGACCTGGTTGTCTTTTCCCATTTTTGGGCTTTTCCGTTTTTTTGTTAAGGCCCACTAAACCATTCGCGAGGGAGGGTTAGTTTCCCTCTTTTACTACGGCCTACTTAAAGAGAATGGTGTTGCCTTCGGAGCACAGACTGGCCCAAAGCAGAGGCCTGATTCCCTATTAGACTAAAGTCAACCCGCTAGAATTTCCTCTCTCCTTGGTCAATTTGGAGGACAAGGCAGAGGCTAGGAAGACGATCACCCATTAATTATTCGGTGGTGGCACCGGCACGTACCATATCACCCATTAAAATTGGCCTGTTAAATACCATATAATCTCAAGTATTTATAAGACATATTAGGATATCCTGGTGATACAGTTCTTGAAGTCTGAACATTTTTTATCAAATTATTGTAAGTACTCTAGATTTCACTATATTAATTATATATTCCTATAGGAAATATTCATTAAATTCAAAGAAAATTTAAGGATATTATCAAAACCATAAAATATATTGATCAGGTGATAAGATTTGAATGATTTAATTCGAAAACAAAAATTGTGATTTTGTTCTCAATTTAATCCAGTAAGGTCATATATATTAGGTAAAGATGGGTAACTATTAACTATTATGTTAATCTTAATTATAAACCCATCCACGTGCAAAATTTATTCCAAACCGATCTCGATGGGATCAGTGTGCCATTAAGCACCCCATAAGCCCGAGATGCATTAATTATTTTGGTCAAACCTAGCAAACTACGTTGGAGTTAACTTCGTGACTAGCTATTACTGCTTTAATTACCTTTATACTTCGATATTATATGGTAATATTGCCTTAAAGTTTTGGAAATACTAAAGCTCATACTTATTTTGAAATGACGGATTTTCAAATTGAAAGTTCCTTTTCAAAACAAATATTGTCACGTTTTCTTAGACGTTATGGGCACGTTCGTTTGTAAAAATATTCTAGTTTATAATGTATTCAATAAAATTTGCAAAACGAATATTCAAAATCTCAAAAAAAAAATATTACACAAATATCAATACCTTTTACACAAACTTCAATAATTTTTCACACAAATTTCAATATTTTTTTCAAAAAAAATTATAACAAATTTTTTATCTTCATATTTTTCCACCTAACTCTAGTACTTTTTTATTAAACAATTACATCAAAACCAACTGTTAATACATTTTTACAAATTTCAATAAAAGTTAAATATCTAACTGTTTGAGCGGGTTGAACATTAAGAATGCGCGCTTCCCTTGATGCCCAACGTCACCCAGAATTTTTCTTGCTCCGAACCCCGATCTACACAACTCCTCTACCTCCCCTCAGCTCGGTGCTTCCAAGTCACCATCTCAGATCTCAATAGACGATTCTTCTCAACCAACTTCATCTAGGTACCACCTCGCGACGGCGACATCTGCCTCTCAAAAGTTGTTGCTTCACCATTTTCCAACATCACAACAACATCCTGAAAGTTTTAATCATGTTCGATGGGATTTTCTAATTATCGTGCAACATATATTCGGTTTTCCATCCAGATTTATTCGGTGGATACATTAGTGCATATCTAAGGTTCATTTATTTATTAAGGTTAATGGAAATCTATGTGGATTTATTCCGAATGAAAGAGGACTTTGCCAAAGTGATCCTATGTCACCTTATTTATTTGCACTAGTTATAGAGATATTTTTTGGCATGATGGATGATACGACGGAGAACCTAATTTTTAGATTCCATTGGAGGTGCAAGCTCAGGAGGCATTCTCATCTTTGTTTCGCCGATGATCTCTTAATATTTTTTAAGGGCAATCTGGAATCTGTTTCCTTGATAAAGAACTACATCAACCAGTTTGAACACATATCTAGGCTAACTCCCAACAATGGGAAAAGTCAAGTTTTTCTATGTGGTGTGAGCAATATGGTGAAGGAGTAGATTTGCAATGTTTTGGGGCTCTCTATTGGCGACCTTCCTATTCGATACCTAGGTGATCCATTAATATCCACGCGCCTAAGATGCATTGACTAGTCAGATTCTGGGAGATAAAATAGTTGCTCGCGCAAGGAGTTGGACCAACAAATTTCTTTCATATGCGGGAAGACTTCAATTGGTTAAATCCATTTTATTTGCGACCCAAAATTATTGGTCCTCTCACTTTAATTTGTACTTCCTAAAGCCACTCTAAATCATATTGAGAGAACTCTTCGAAATTTTTTGTAGAGGGGTAGTGAGCTCAAGAATGGAGGAGCCAAGGTATCTTGGAAAGACATATGCATGTACCTGCAATGTGGGGGATTAGGAATACCAAAGTTGATTGTTTTCAATCAAGGCTGCAATTTGAAACATATGTGGCATATACTTACTGATTCGGTGGACTCGATTTGAATACAATATCTCTAAAGTAAGCACGAACTTACAAGATTAGAATATCCCCGAAGTCCAAGTAATTGAGATTTATGTCAAGTCAAGTTTTTCTCCTCCATCCTTCATTAATAATTATCGTGTCAAAATCGTGAAACAAGTCTGCCATTAGTAAAACTCATGTAAAAATTTTAGTTGTTCTCTTCATCAGTCATGAAACAACAAAAGGATAAAATGTTTTAATTACATTTATATAGGATTAGTACGAGTTGCAGTACTAAAACCTTTAACCAGAAAAAGGATTAATGCATCATTATTGTTGTGCCTTAGAAATGTCCAATTCCGGATAGATTTCTTGGTGCCGCCCTTAACACAGGTCTTTTCGACTACGTTTGGGTGCAATTTTATAATAATGCTCCATGCCAATATAGTTCTGGTAACATCAACAACCTTCTAAACTCATGGAACAAATGGACAAGGTCATTAAAGGCCGGGAGATTATTTTTGGGTTTACCGGCAGCTCCTCAGGCGGCCGGAAGTGGGTATGTTCCACCCAACGTGCTGACCTCCCGAATTCTTCCCGTCATTAAGAAGACACCGAAGTATGGAGGTGTGATGTTGTGGTCTAAATATTATGATGATAAGACTGGATATAGTTCGAGTTGAACCCGGTCTGCCTAGCCGAGACATGGGTTCCAGGGCAGTCAAGGTCGGGGCACAGATATCCTTTCCGATTGAATCGAGTTTGGGTTCCGACCCTGAACTCGATTTCCCTAGTCCTTCCCAAAGCTATTCAAAGTTTCAACTTAATTTGTTTCTTTAATTAGGAATGATATTGTTTAATTATTCCGTGCATGGTCTCACGTTCTATCACCCATTACAATTGGCCTGCTAAATATCATATAATGTCAAATATTTTCAGACATATTAGGATATCCTCATGATACAGTTCTTGCAGTCTGAACAAGTTAACTTACCCAAAAGAAACGTCTGAACAAGTTTTTATCAATCTATTATAAATACTCTAGAGATTTCCCTATATTAATTAGAAGTAAATACAAAAATTGTCCATCTGATTTGCGTGAAAAAAAATTATAATTAAACTTTAAAACATACCAAATTAGTCACTGATATTTAAAATTATTCACATTTGAAAGGTTACGGATGGACTAAAATGTTAATGAATTTTAAACCTCGTGATTAATTTGAAAATTTTAATTTATTTAAGAACTTTTTTTATTTTCATGCAAATTAACTAAACTGACGAATATTAGTTATTCTTATAGAAAGCATTCAGTAAATCAAATAAAATTTATGGATGTTCTCAAAACCACGAGATATATTTAAGTTATAAGATTTGAATTATTTTATCCGAAAACAAAAGTATGATTTTTTTTCTCGATCAATTTATATTAAATGAGCTGTTAGTTGTGGAGAATCTTAATATAGTAAATTCATATATATTAGGTCAAGATGGGTACGTAATTATTAACTATTATGTAAACTTGATTTTAAAACCCATCCACATGCAACTTTATTCCGATCCGAGCTCGATGGGAGTGTCCCATTAAGTACCCCATACGCCCGAGATGCATTAATTGTTCTGGTCAAGCCTAGCTATAAGCTTCATAAAATAAGCCGTCCCGACGAGTATTGCGCAATCGACGTTGGATATTATATACTGATATTAATATATGATAATATTTTGAATAAAGAAAATTCCTATTTGTATTTCCCCACAGAAGCGGCCTCATGAATCATGATAATCTTCTGGTTTCGCTAGGAAGACGTGGGACACCGATTAAGGAAGGAAGGAAAAAAAAAAGATTTTGATGAGATCTTTTCGATCGTCTACCCGATGTCCCCGCTGCAGTCTCCCTTTCCTGCCTTTTATTTATTTATTTATTTCTTTCTTTCTTTCTTTTTTTGTTCGCTAGTGTCCAGGCCTTTCCCTTACTTAGGTTGTATATGGGGAATTCACAGTTATTTATAAAAGAGGGATAATGTACGTACATTTGTTGAATTTAGGGGAATATCCTGCAAAGTATTCTCTCGTGATTAAAATAAGATATCTATATTATTATTATTATTATTATTATTATTATTATTATTATTATTATTATTATTTATATTCAGGCAACATTTGCTAGTCAATACTATATAACAAGGAAAAAAATCAACGTCGTCTAATCACAAAGTATCATACACATTAATTATTGGGAAAAGAAAAAGGAGGATGGCTCTTGATCTTCTCCAATTGCTGCAGAAATGACATCAAGAAGAATGATCCAATACAAATGTACGTACAGTACAAAAACAAATTAAAAAGAAAGGTTCAAAGAAGAATCCGTCACACACAATACATATCCAGCAGTTCAAATTCTTACAAACATAATAGGAGTTATTATACGACTATTACATTCGATCGTTTCTCTCTGAGGCTCTATTTTAAAGGTCGAATATATTCAATACATTTCTAAAAAGGAATTCTACAAATTCTTCTGAAATATATATTATGACTAGCTAGCTATAGTTTTAATACTATTCTGGCCTTAATTAATAAAAGGATATCAATCGTATTTTTGATCAAATATTTTGAAAACTAAACCTCCTCATACTTCTAAGAGCTTTGATCAAATTTCACAAATTAATTCCTTGTAAAACTTGTCCACGCCTTGCATTTGAAATCTTTTTCTCAATAATTTTTTTAGTGCAAAGAACTCATTTGAAATTCGACTTGATCCCAGTCGATCAATAGTTCTCAGTTCTCACCTTCTTATAAGAATAATTCAGCGGATACTGCCATCAAATGGCTCGGAATCACCATAATGACACTACAAGAAATATTGTGTTGGGTGACAAAATTTTGACTGTCAAACTAAATTTTGTCACTTAAAGTGAACTTTTCATGACAAAATATTAAATTCGTCATCCAAAACCTTCTGGACTGGTCAAAAACACGTTTGAACGTGTTTCTAGTGCGACGACATACACGCGTCGCGAGTGAGTGACGATAAAAATTTTCACAAAAACAAAATTTCGTCCGGACGAAAAAGAAAACTGTTTGGACTCGATGCAGGGTAATAAATTCCAAATCGTCGTAACAGAGTGACAATTAGAATCGTCACAATTTTTATAATACCGTCCGGACTCTTTTTATACAGCGTCCGAACGGACATTACCTAATGAATAATAATCATCAGGATAGAGTGACAAATTAAAAATCGTCATGAACACTCTATTTAAGTTCGGACGTTGTCAACAACATTCCAACGGAAAAAATACACTCGTCTGAACGGTACAAAAAGTTCTGCACAATTATGAATGCTTCTTCCGCCAATCTTGTAGTTCAACGTTGCAAAACTTCGGACACGTCCTTATTTTTTTTAATAGGTGTCTGCTGAAACCTATTGGAATTAAAAAAAATGAAACTCAAGGTGCAGTACACTAGATCTGGAGTACGTCTGATCTATAAAAAGAGCGTTCATTTAACAATATGAAAGCACAAAACACAAACAGCAAAAATGGCTAAAACTCTTCGACTTGCACCTCTGCTCTTTCCCCTCCTGTTCCTGACCCTGATCGAAACCTCTCGTGCCGGTGGCATCGCCATTTACTGGGGTCAAAATGGCAACGAGGGTACCCTAAATGATACATGTGCTACCGGGAGATATTCATACGTAAACCTAGCCTTCCTCTACAAATTTGGCGGTGGCCAAACCCCAGAAATCAACCTCGCGGGTCACTGCAACCCGGCATCCAATGGGTGCGCGATACTTAGCGACGACATAAAATATTGCCAGAAGCTGGGAATCAAGGTGATGCTCTCAATTGGAGGTGGAGTTGGAAACTACTCGCTTGCTTCTCTTAGGGACGCTAGAAAAGTAGCAGGCTATCTTTGGAAGAATTTCCTGGGTGGCAAGTCATCATCACGTCCTTTAGGAAGAGCAGTACTAGATGGCATAGACTTCGACATTGAGCTTGGCTCGACCAAATATTGGCAGGACCTTGCACGTTTCCTGAAGGCATACAGCAAGCGTCGAAGAACTGTCTACTTATCCGCAGCTCCACAATGTCCCTTCCCGGATCAATTTCTTGGCACTGCCCTCAACACTGGCCTCTTTGATTATGTTTGGGTTCAATTCTACAACAACCCCCCATGCGCATATAGCTCTGGTAGCATCACCAACCTCATAAGTTCATGGAACCGTTGGACTACATCAATAGTGGCCCACAGGATATTTCTGGGTTTACCGGCAGCTCCTCAGGCGGCCGGAAGTGGGTATATTCCACCAGACGTGCTGACTTCTCAAATTCTTCCTGTCATTAAGAAATCATGGAAGTATGGAGGTGTGATGCTTTGGTCAAAATATTATGATGATCAGACTGGATATAGTTCCTCTATTATAAAAAGTGTATGAATCGCGATCACATTTCGTCTGATTCAAAAATTATAATAAATAATTGGCTATCCTTATTAATTCAAAATCTTAGGATTGTTATGATATATATGATCTTCAGTATCTATATTATATATACGCAGTCACGGAAAGGTTAATTACCATGTGATGTGAATGTATAGATATGTGTGTGTGTATATAAGGACAATGACATTCTTATGTTTTAGGAAGATATATATTGAATATTGCTGTCCCCTTTAGCTGCTGTGACTTGTGTTTGTAAATAATAGATATTGCAACAAAAATTGGCGAATTATTAGTCGACGCTACACTCCGCGGGTTTGATCAGTTTCTTCAATAGTTTTTCGATCATTTATTTCTTTGTACATGGGCTTATTTATACAAAGGAAGTCACACTAACTAATTACAGAGCCAGCACACAAACGAGCTTTCTACAACTATTTAACATAATTCGTTACACAAAGTCCAACTAATTCTAACATGCGCCCCTCTGGAAGCTTTAATTGGTCCATACATAATTAACGGCTTAGATAGCTCATATATATATATAACCCCCGAATTAATTTCAGCCATGCATCCAATTTTGTCTTAACCCTAGCAGCTTCAAGACTAGTACTGCTCGAATTCTTTTTGAAACTTCTCTCCTCCCCCTTGGCCAACCCTAACCTCTTCACCAAGTACTCCATGGCATGCAGACTCCAATTCTTATTCCCAAGCTCGCCCAGCTCAGCTTGTTATGCTTTGGTTCATGACGTTAGCTTTGCGGCACACAGTAGTCGGTCGCCCTGCTACAGAAGAGACTGATTGCAGTGATGCATGGTAATCAAAGATGCAAAGGTAATATATATCGTACGTGCACCTTTTGTGTTGAAAATGGAAAATTCATTCGTCCTTGCGAAAAGAGAATGAACAAAAAGGAACAAATTAGGATATAAGGAAATCGTACCTGCAAAGTTATTCCATTTCAGCGGCCTCTGACATTGAACATGTATTATGTATATATATATTCATGGCCGTCTTTGATCAGTTGGTACGTAGTACAAAATTATAAAGATCAGGGATAAAGTATGCCATTAGAAAGAAGAAGTCAATCGTGCATATTGGCCAATCGAGTAAACATGCATGGTGATTGCTCATAACAAAGAACTAAAGTTTGCCCGCGCCCCAGTGCCTTCCCTTCACCCGCGCGCCCTCACTCTAGCTGGGGAAAGCTAATTGGCAGCACGTCGATCGTCGTGCCTGTCTTTTATCCTATTTAAATATGGAAACATCACAATTAATTTCCTTACTGGGATTCCACATCGATCGTAAGCATTTTGAAAATATTTTAGTCCTGATTATGAACTATAATTATATAAGTAACAAAAAAAAAGAAGGATTAGTACTTTTCATGGGCTTAACTTGGGTCCAACCATGCACACTTATCATGACATGCATCTTATAATGTGGAACTTAACTTGTTTACACTTTCACATGTGCATATTTAATATTTTAACAGGCTGATCATTTCTTGAAGACACATGGTTATACAATCTAAGATGAGAAAAGGCCGATGATAAAACTTAGACAAACTTCTAATTTTATCCTTTAAATAAAGACTTTAAAATCAAGGTTGTAAGTAATTACTTAGTAAATAAGTGAAGCTAATTTACAAGGTTAGCTTTAAATGGGTCTAGTTACTTTACTTATTAAGTTTGCAATTCTAATCTCTCCTACTCTTTTCCGTTTCCAAAGGCATTTTTTTTTCTTTTAATATGTGAATAATTATTCGAACCATATTGGCAGTGCAAAACTGAAAGCTTCAAGTTTCTAAAATCTTTCAAGTACTTTTCATGGGCTGCCCACTTCAAGTTTCTTTTCTGATCAAGATTAGGCGACGATCGATTTCGTTAAAAGAAACCCGGCCGCAACCGAAACTGAAAAGGATTCTAATAATTATTTGGTTGTGATTTTGATTAGATTATATATGCTGTTAATTAAGCAACCAATAGCTCGAGCATATCGAGATGCATGGCATAAATTGGTCATTGCCAAACCTAACTTGACAGAAGGAGCCGGCACATCCAGTAGACCGTACGTGGGGCAAACTTTGAAACTTCGTGCCTCTACATTCGTATCAAGAGCTTATATGGTTTCCGCATTAAATGCCAATTATATTAGACGTCGTACAACTCATTACGAATTGGAAAACAAAAAATTAAAGGAAAAGGAGACGTCGTCATCTTTGATCGTAACTCATGAACACATTCTGCTTAAGATTGAATACTTATAAACTTCATCCTACTTCACAGGGTTTCTATATACTTGGGAAAATTTTGACTTGAAAGAAAAACCAATCATTGGAATTAATTTGGTAGAATTTTCGAACCCCAGCCGGCCACAGTGCCCTATCAAAGGACCCAAATTCTCTTAAGGCATAACACCAAATTAAGAAAGAAAGTTTAGATATATAGACTCTGGAAGAAATGGCTTTCTATCTAATTCGACTTATCTCTCTACTGTTCTTTCCCCCGGTGGCATCGCTGTCTTTCCCCTCTACAAATGCTAGCTAGTCATGAGTAATATATATATATATATATATATACCAAGGAAAAGATCAACGTAAGTAACATATATATCATACATATTAATTATTGGGAAAAGAATACGAGTTATATTGGGGGATCGAAGAGAATATTAATTAATAGGAGATTAAACATTTTTTTCATTTAAAAATCATAAAGCCCAAATGTGAACATTCAAACATCAATTGTGTATAGATCCGGCCCATGCAAAGGAACTCCAGGACGCAAGCTGGCATGAGGACTCCGGAGTACGTACGATTGTCGTCTTATTTGCCGTCACGGAAGGGTTAATGACAATCATGTATATATCCGGCTGAAGCATATACCCTTATATATTGTATATATTGGATATTGTTGTCCATAAAAACTTTTTTTTTTTAAGAGAAGTAGTGTAGGAAAATGACTAGAGAATAGACAGACAGATTTGAACCGGCAAGTCACAAGTACTGAAAGTGATTCTCTTCTTGTATTTAGAACTATCACCGAGCAGGATTTCCCACGGGAAGGGAATGTAGCAGAAAAAGCCAAAGCCATTAGAGCACTTTGCCTTGCTGGTCACAACGAAATAATTACAATGGATTCCTGAACATAGACTATAAAAGGGAGCAACCACCAGTAGCATGGCAGCAAGAAAGCACCGGTCGTATCTCCCCTATAGCAAAAATGTTTACACTTCCTCTAGCTAAACCTCTACTCCTCCTTCCCCTCCTTATCCTGGCGGCAGCCCTCGTCAGAACCGCTCATGCCAGTGGCATTGCCATCTACTGGGGTGGAAGCGGCTAATTAGGAAGCCTAATTGAAACATGTGCCACAGGAAGATATTCCCATGTCATCAATTCTTTCCTCAACCAGTTTGGCAATGGCCGAGCCCCAGAAATGAACCTTGCGGGCCACTGCAACCTGCATCCAATGGGTGTACCGTAGAAAGCACTGGCATAAGATATTGCCAGAGTCTTGGAGTTAAGGTGCTGCTCTCAATTGGAGGAGGAATAGGAAGTTACTCTCTAGCTTCTTCAGTGGATGCCCAAAACGTAGCTGATTACTTGTGGAACAATTTCTTGGGTGGGCAATCGGCTTCGCGCCCACTAGGCGATGCCATATTAGATGGCATTGACTTCAACATAGAGCTTGGCTCAACATATCATTGGGAGGAGCTCGCTCGCTGCCTAAAGGCATATAGCCACCCAGGAAGACCCGTGTACTTAAGTGCAGCCCCTCAATGTCCATTTCCTGATAGGTTTCTTGGTAACGCTCTTGACACAGGGCTGTTTGACTATGTTTGGGTTCAGTTCTATAATAATCCTCCCTGTCAGTATGGCGGGGGTAGCATCAATAAACTTATAAGCTCCTGGAACCAATGGACGACATCCGTAAATGCTGGAAGAATATTCATAGGGTTACCGGCAGCTCCGAGGGCAGCCGGAAGCGGCTATATTCCACCCAATGTGCTGACCTCTCAAATTCTTCCGGTGATAAAGGGGTCACCTAAGTATGGAGGTGTGATGCTTTGGTCCAAGTATTTTGACGATAGGAGTGGATATAGTTCCCTCATCAAGAGCAGTGTGAGGGTTACTACAAATGGTCTACCTATATCAGTAGTTTTTCGTTTGCTTCCCTGATGTAGCAGATGCGGTTGGAGAGTGTCCAAGGGAAAAATAAAATAAATGAAGAGTTTAAAGCTCATGTAAATTAATCGTTTGGCATCCTGCGGTTATGTAAAGAAACCATTTTTTTTTGTTAATGTTGAGCTTAACTTTCGCCTTTTCGTTTTTTTCATTGATATTTATAGCTTATCAGTTTAGATGATCAAACAGAGGTAGCGTTCAGGTTACTTTTAGAATCAATTGGGAACCAAGACACGAGCAATCTCTTAAATAAAGTGAGGAAAATAAATCATGCTTCTCACGTGACTACTAGCGATGATGCAAACTAAGCACCAGCAAGCTGCTGTAATATTTAAATATGTATCAGGAAATGAAGAAGTACTGTATTTTACCTAAAAACATTTTTTGTTTAAAGTTGAAAAAAAAAGATTAAAAAAAAAAAGAGGCCAGCATCTCTAGAGGCCATTGGAACCTTGAAATACAAATAAATGACAAAGCAAGCAAAAAAATCACGGGAGCCCAATTTGGGAAGCCACAGAAAAGATCCTGAGTACTCTTGACGATTTGTGGTCAGTGCATGGGCAGATAATAGGACGACTCTTCAGTTCAGTCTATACTTTCCGAACCTGAATATTGTGAGTGGACTGGAATCGCCAGATGGGTTGTCTTCCACTTTGAACAAGTGCTACCTCTTCTCCTTCCTTCACCATTCCTTGCTTCTGCATGTGAGAACCGAGAAAGTAAATAATAAGTAATGAAGCGGGCCAACATAGAGCTGTAATTCATTTAGCAGGGTTAGGGAACTGCACGATCTCAAAATCTGTCCTGGAGGTATGCCCTCGGCCTCAATTTCGAAATCAATGGCAACATTCTTTGCTTAGGAAAAATTTACCATCTTTCTTTGGTGAATCCTGATTCCAATTGGTTAAAATTTAGCAGATCACTGCGTCCTAATTACAGCCCAAGGGTTCAAGTGAAGTTTCCTGAGAAAATGTTTACCTTTAGTAAAGTTAAGGCATCTGCAAAGCTCTCTTCAGCATCCTCTGAGAATTGCATGTATACAGGGCATACCCCTTGATACAAAGAAAGCCTCCGTTGAATTCTCTTCCTGCATAGCCATCCAAGTTATGTGGTCAGCCACATTATTTAAATTGCATTCCTCGTCTCCTTTTCCTTTCTCCTGTTTTTTTTTATTATTTTGTTTTTAGCAGGGGAAGTTTCACATTCCCTGTCCCGTTTACTCAGTTAAGGCACCAAAAAGACAATGACCACATTGATGTGTTGCAAACCCAGCCAACAACAATAAACAGCTATATATTTTTGCGCATGCACTCAATCAACCTCGGACTAAATTTAGACATTTCCTACTTCAACTTCTCAATGTTGATTCTGGGCTAACAGCATGTCAAGAGTAAATTTACGCCTACAGAAAAATGAAGTGGAATAGTTCCAATATGTAATACTGCATCACAACTCCGATGCCAGAAGCATCCTCAATGCTGTGACAAATTAGAGACTCCTAACTCACTCATTTGTAAAGGCAAATATGGTGCCAGAAGGTCGATAGTGGCTCAGTAGGATAGACATGAAACCAGTTTGGGTGAAGACAACAATTGAGGTTCCAAGAGTGTTGGACATCATGGTTGCGTGGTAAGCAAACATCTCGCTCATATGGTTCTACAGAGAACAAAAAAATTGCAGTTAGTGATGAGTGGTGACAATCGAATTGAGGGGGAAGAGAGAAAGAGGAGGGGGGGGGGGGGGGCAGTGCAGATAGATTTGGTGAAGCAAATTGGAATGCAAATAGATGAGCTTATGTACTGAATAACCTTGAAGACTTGACCAAAGTTAGGTGGCATTTCACCACCTGATAAGCTAGCTTCAGTTCGTAATGCAACGGTGTGCATGACATTCACAGCTTTCAAGGGGAACCTGCATGCCATTGACAAACACCATCAGAGTGCATTAACATGCAAAAATCAGCAGATAAATATCCTAAAATATTAAAGCCCAGAATGGCTTTTTTGGGCATGTTACTTTGATTGGGATGACTGTGACTTCAACCCACCATGCAAAGTTGTAGTGGCGGAAATTTAATATGCAAGCATTACAGACCATCCAATTCATAGCTACCATTTCCAGGGAAATTTGTAACCACTAAAGAAGTGGTCAGAAATCCAATATCTCTGAACTGCCTAAGCTTTCACATACAAAAGGTATCCAGAGCTGCCAAATGGTGGGTCCCAACTCCCAAATACTTCTCAATGAGCATGATGCTAGCAAAATGTCCTCCTCCACTCAAATCCAAAGTAAAGGACAAAAAATGTCAAAAAGAAGTAACTCACTTTCCATGAGCAGTTTCACCAGAAAGCATGATTGCATCAGCACCCTCCCGGACAGCAATGGCAATGTCCGATACCTCTGCTCTGGTTGGTGTTGGGTGTACAATCATGCTTTCCAGCATATTTGTTGCCACAATAACAGCCTTCCCCATGCTACGGCAGATTCTGATTATCTCCTCCTGCATTTGAAATTGACGATGTGCTGAATGTCACAGAATAACTAAACTTTATCTTAATACCCGGTGAAATACCCACCAACAGGTGGTGATATCTCATTCTGTTCCTCTTCCCACAAAAATTAGAAATACCTGCAGAAGTGGAACCTCCTCAATAGGGAGCTCTGCACCAAGGTCCCCCCTTGCAACCATTGCCTAAAAGTAGGAAGAGCATGCTTTACTTTCAGCAGGTAGTATACAAGCAAGCCAAGCAGCCATATTTCAATTAAAACAAAAGTTAATTGATGACATTCATAGTCATTCAGCATTGCCTAAAAGTTCATGAATTCAAGGTCTAAAAATGTACACTATCCAACAGCATTTAAAAGATAATGCAATGATTCGGGAGATCACCCCATCAGATGCTGTGATAATTGAGTGCAAATTTGCAATAGAGTCTGCACTTTCAATCTTGACAATGACATGTATATCTGCATTACAGCCTGCCATATCAAATCGAAAGAACTAATTATAATGGGTACTCCAAAGCAAAATAACAAGCATGTTGATCAAATTTCTACTCTAAATTTCAGACAATTATTTCTGGATATTTACCTCGCAGATAATTCTTCAACTGATGAACTACATCTGCGTCTTTGACAAAGGAAACAGCATAAAAGTCAACCTCGTTTTCCACTCCAAATTTTATATCATCCCAATCCTTCTCTGCAGCAAACCAATATAAACGCTTATATCTATTTGCAAAATGAAAACCTTTCTATACATTCTCAGCTTAAATAGAGACAGAGGACATAATATTGCTGGGTCTAACCAGTGATGGAAGGCAGTGTAGCACTTTTTCCTCGAACATTTAAGTGACGCCTAGAGTTAAGCTCTCCTCCATCAACAACTTCACATTTCACTGAATCTTCTGTCTTGGACTTCACCATCATTGACATCATACCACCTACAGCATAAATCAAGATTTATCAATGCATATATGATAACAGGAGATGAAACAATTTTTCTAATTCTAGTTAAATCCAGGGCTGACAGACCTACACTTACAATTCAAACAAATTCAAGGGATTTTATAGCTAGCTTCTTACATTTTATGTGTCTTGGAGGTTCTTGAACCTATGGAAAACAGTAGGCAAGAGGTAATAAGTTGAACTTTCTATGATAATTGCCCTCAAGCGCTTCAGGTGGAATCCCATGAACACAAAAATAAAAGCTAGTAACTGCTCTGGATTGCCCAAAGGACTCTGAGACCCAATGCAAAGGAAATGGAAAATGGGAAATCTAACCATTTGGATCAGCATCTTTTTACAACAATCTTTAACGAGCGAATCTCAAAGGACAAGAATACCCAGAAAATTACATGTTAATACGGTTAGAGAAGTACATAATCTCTTGAAAAGTAACACATTACATTCCATGGTTGATGAGACCCTTTCTTCCAAAAGACAGCATAACACATTCGTAAATGCATGTTGATTTCATCTTAGGACACACGCGATATAATATTGATCCCGCCATAATACTCATACGCAAGCAGAATGAACCTAATTGATCTCATCCCTCAGAAGAATGTATTAGCAACAGAATCATGCAAGTTTGCACACAAATATAGAAGTGTACACATGTTGCATGTGCACAAGTCCAAACATGTGTAGCTGGAAAGCATATTTCATCTTGATATGATAGTATGTAAACCTCAGTGCATGAATATCTGTCTGTATGTGTATGTGATAATCAAAAGGGCAGTGCCTCTCTCCAGAGTTACTGTAAAGGATTTTGCACTGTCATTGACACTATCATTGTTAACTAACGCATTAGACACTAAAATTTGACTGAACTATAAGAAGAAAAGACGAAGAATAAAGTATTACTCCTCTAACTGGTACTTATGATCTATAGACATCGTACATAATAGAAACTCCTCGTTTAACAGAAAGGATATGATATAGAATACCATCGACAAGAATGATGTCATCCACTGCCACATCATTAACAAAATCATCATAGTTCACACTAACACAATCTGCTGTGCCAACCCCACTCCGAATTGTAAAAGTGAATTCTTGCCCAGCTGTTAATGTGATAGGTTGTGGCAGGTCCCCACTCCTAACTTCAGGACCCTGACAGCAAGCAAAGGAACCAAGATTAATTACAATAAAAAAAAAGGAAGATGTTCAAAACCAAGAATTACAGTGAGCAAGATGTAGTGGACCAGGAATGCAAAACATTATACGAAATAGCAAGGTTACACTTTTGTTCTCTAGAATACCCAGGTAGTGACAAATTAGTTCTATGTTGGCATCTTCACAGCAAAGAGACGAGATATTCTTACCTAAAGAAATAAAAAAGATTCTAGTCATCTTATAAGCCACATAATACATGATTAAATGTCCTGCTTGCTTCAGGTTCGCTCAAAATGCCACGAGGTAATTATCAACCTACCTTTTAAGTAAACACCACAAAGACCAAATCAAAAATACTTCAAAACTTCTCCTGGATATCGAAGTTATAAATAAAGGCTCCCGAAGGAAGGTTCTTTATGCTACAGATGAAATTAAAATGTTCATATGTAGCATAAATGAAGGCTCCATAAGGAATATTGCTTATATTACATATGAAAATAAGGCTTCCAAATTATTCTGTATTATTGAGTTAAATAATGGTAGATGAGACACACACCTTGTCTCGCGTAACCAAAACCTATCGGCTCGGCTTCAGTTGTGATATATCAACATCTAATTCTTGCCACTACCATGCAATATGGGAGTTAACCACACAGACACATACGTCTATACACCCATAACTAATATACATATATATACACACAACTTCGAATCAAAAACTTGCCTTGGTATCAAGCATGATTGCAATTGTGTTGTCTTCTGATTGTGCATTATACTCCTTAACCAAATCTATAACTTTCTTATGAGATGCGTGGTCTCCATGAGACATATTCATCCGAGCAACATTCATTCCAGCCTCGGCCAGCTTCCATATCATCTCACGTGTGTTGGTAGAAGGACCAATAGTGCACACGATCTTCGTCTTGCGTCTAACTATTGGCTTGGACCACACGCCAAACGATGCCGTATCGAGAACTTGTTGAGCTTCTAGATGCTGAAATTGCCCCTCTCTCTGATTTCAGCAAAACGAAAATGGTGAGTAAGTAAGATTATGAGTTTTATATTCTACCAAGTTTCTTTCTTTTTCTTTAGTTCTAGCAACTTCAGGATAGTTAAGCAAGCAATGTATTTACTTGGCTTTTACATCAAAATTGTGATTTGTTATTGCCCACTTAGCAAATAAATAAGCTAGAGTCATCAAATTTTTTGGCCTTTTTCTTAATTTAAAAGCAAATTTTGAAAATTAAAGTAAAACCTTTCAAAAACGTTATAAGCGCTTCAGAACTTTTCCAATATGATGTATTATGACAAATGAAGAACAAAAAGTTGTAAATAGCACTAACATTTGGCACGTCCTCGGGCGAAACAGGGAGGACCTCAGGATCGGCACGTACGGCTCTCCTAGTGACAATGCGTGAAGTGCTTCGGCAAACGACTCGGGATATGTTCTTCTCCTCCCGTGCCAACACTTTGGAAGCGACAGTTGAAGGTTTCTTTAGCTTTTCGAGTCTGTCCTGTACGGATCCAGTGCTAGGGCACATCACCGAGTTCTGAATCGATCGCGTGGCCACCACTTGCGCCATTGTCACAGAGTGAGGGAAATAGAGAGGAAGGCTTCAGAGAGACAGAAAGAGAATGAGGATGGGGAGAGAGAGAGAGAGACGTGAGATATGAGAGATTAATAGATAAATTTTCAGGAATATTGGAGAAATCGTCGCGAAGTCGGGCGGAGATATTGAGGGAACTTAAAAGGGAGGGAGAGAGCTTTGGTTGTATCGAAGCAACGTATAGCACAGCGAAGCGGTTAAGGTTTAGGCAGGGAGGAATGGGTTTTAGAAGTTAACACGATATGGGATTATTACGACACCGTTTAAAATCTGTGTTGAAAGAGTAACTTCTGTCTGCAGAATTTTAATTTGATATCCTGGAATAATGAAATATTGTTTTTGAATTTAGTTGTTTAATTATAATTTTAATTTAGAGTTATTTGGCCCTAAAATACAACTTAAAATTTTCATTTTTGGGTCAATGAGCCCAAACTAAATCTGTTCTTTAGGCCCAAATAAAGAACCGAAATTTTCGATTCCAATTCCGGTTCCGTTTCGATTTATTCTAGAAAGGAATCAGAATAAAAATTTTGGTTGTGGTGGGTACCAGAACCGGAACGGCCCTTCCATTCTGGTGTCCACCCTTATGCTGCAGGCTCACGATAAAGAAATTGCAGAAATATAAGTAGTGGCTTTAGAAAGATGCATATATTTATGCCGTCTCACATAAAATGGTGATCCTGTTTTGTGACTTGTGGGAGTACCCGGACATATAAGTTCCCTCTTAACCAATTTCAATGGACTCCAAGATCTGTCATGAGCTAGACACAAAATGGATGCACGATTTTCTTTTTTACCTACAAATAGATGCATGTATATATATAATGATCTTGCTTAATTCGGATGTCATATAAATTATTGTATGACGGTAAATCTAAATTCAAAATTAGAAGAACGAGCGCACTCTACTTTTTTCAAGAAAAAATTGGTGTACCTATTATTTGCGAACCGAACTCAATTCATATAAATTTAGTTTTGTGCATCGAATTCAAATAAACATGACCCATCAAAATTCAATGACTAAATTGATAAACAAATTCCAAATACTTAGATCGGCTCGAGTATCAGTTAAGTAAAAAACTTGCTCACAAGTTATAAGATTCAAACTCATGACCATTTATTGAATATACAGTAAATCAAAGGATTGAATAACTAGGATGCTATTAAACTTAGTTGTTTCAATTTAATCATTTCATAATTAAAATTGCTCAAGTTATTATCCGAGAGCAATTTCCAATTTATAAATGGTCTTGGAAGTCAATTGTGCTACCCACAAAGTAATGCTCGAATAAACAAAAACACTAAAAGTGGTAGTAGAGTTACATAACTTCATTAATAATTATTATAATTTATTCCCTCTCGTTGCATAAAAACCACACTGAAATCTATAATATGTTAATTATTGCTTTTGGACACCAAATTAGTACGCGGATAAAATTTGTATCTTTAGAATTGTTCGGCATCTCAAATACTACCAAAGTCAGAATATTTGGACCCCAACCAATGGCGTGAAGAATATAATTACTTTCTAGTCAAGACTGTCTTTAAGAATGAGTTAAATATATTATTACTAATAAATATTTTATTATAAATTAGTTTAATGCTATTAAATCACCGGCCTATTTATAATAATGAGTTAAATACATTTTGTCCTCTTTATCTTTGAAGTCATTTACACTTTGCATCACCCGATGTATTATTTTTGACACATTTGACTCATAAAGTTACACCTTTTTTTGTTCAATTTGGACCCCGTACCCAAATTCCTAGTCAATTTAGATGGATTCCATCAAACTTGGGGTGTAATGTGTAAAAATTTCTAAAGATAAAAGGGATAATGTGTAAATACCAATAAAGAAAATAGGGCAATGTGTAAATTTTTTGACGGGAATCCGTCTAAATCGACGGACAATTTAGGTACGAAGTTCAAAATTGAAAAATGTATAACTTTATTGATCGAATGTGTAAAAAATAATACATCAAGTAAAAAGTGTAAATGACCAAAAATAAGGGGACAAATTGTATCTAACCATGTAATAACCGAGAGGGGGGGGTTTTGGGGTTGTAAAAATGGCTAAAATCACATTCTGCCACGTTACTGGATGCAGAAAGGTTCCTTTTACGCGCGAGACCACGATATCATCCCAGAAGCGCGGGAAAATTCGCATTCCCAGTTGGCGCCACTAATAATGCCCGAAGTCTAACCGTTAATCCATCTCTCTCTCGTATCAGACGTCTCAGAGCCACAGCCCTCATCTCTCTCTCTCCCTCTCCACAGAAACGGTAAACCAATCTTTCAATTTTCAAAGCCCCCGACGCAAGAGGAGGAAAAGAAAAAGAATATAAATGGATACGGAGAGCTTGTCCGTGATCTGCGCGGGTCTCGGAATCGCCGACGTGGACGAGAGCGGCAATCGGATCGGCTACACCAAGGGCGAGTACTGTCAAGGTATACTCAGACATGTCCTCCATCACTCTTCATTTGTTTTTTTCAGCTCCAAAAGAGTTGAGAAATGGTAAATGCCTACCACAATTGCGTGGAAATTTTCGTTTGATTCTCTAAGAAAAGAGGCTTAGGAAATTATGGATTTTTTTTTTGTTTATCTAGCTGACTCTTTACTAGATATATTTTTTTTTTCCTGAAGTTTAACACAATCAAGCAAAATGATTACATCCGTTGATGTTGCATGGGGTAAAACCGTCGCGGTTTAGAACTTTTCAATTTCTCTCCGGTATGAATTTTGAATAGTTGAGGGATTGTAATGTAGACGTAGAATCAAGAGAACGGATCGCCTCCGAAGGCAATCCGTTCTGGATGTCCGGATGGACGGCCGGATGCTGTCCATCCGGACATCCGGTGGTTGGGAGCCGGGGAGCAGGTGGGTCCCGCCCGGGACCCACACTTGCCCTGGGCAGCACGGACAACCCCCTGCCCGGTCTCCCAACCACTGGCCGTCCATCCGGCCATCCGGAGGGGATTGCCTCCCCTCTCTAGAATCAATCCGGATGAAATGTTGCTTTCTTATTTTATCCATCGGATGATCAATTTTTGACTGGGCCATTGACACTTTAAATGTTAGAAATAAAAATCCATGTTAGAAATAAAAAAATGTTATACTTGATAAGTGAGACATCGATTAGGGGAATATCTAATTGGATTAATTGTGTTAACTCACTTATATTTCAAAACATTACAATATGGGCTTATTTATAAGCCAAAATTCTCAAACACCCCACATTATTAAGCAATGTGGGACTCCTACTTTCAACACTCCCCTGCAAACTCAAGGTGGACAAACCGACAAATCTTGAGTTTGAAGTTACAAAATAATTACAGGAAAAAAAATAATTACATAAAATAATTACAAAGATTGCCGGTACTAAGCCGGGAGGTTGCCGGTACTGAGCTGGGAAGTTGCCGGTACTAAGCCGGATGGTTGCCCCGATACTGAACCGGGAGGTTTCCGGAACTGAGCCGGGAGAAAGCCAGTACTAAGCCGGGAAAGTTGCCGGTACTGAGCCGGGTGGTCGCCGGTACTAAGCAGGGAGAAAGCCGGTACTAAGTCGGATGGTCGCCAGGGGGTAACCGGACTAAAGCCGAAAACTTCCCTCTGATACCATGTTAGAAATAAAATTTTTTATACTTGATAAGTGAGACATCCATTAGGGGAATACTCAATTGGATTAATTGTATTAACTCACTTATATTTCAAAACATTACAATATGAGCTTATTTATAAGCCAAAATTCTCAAACACCCCACATTGCTAAGCAATGTGGGACTCCTACTTTCAACACTGAAAATTAGTTTTGTAGTAGTTACTTAAACAATTCATCTGTTTTGCTACATGGCTTGTACCAAAACTGCTTGTCTAAAATAGTTTAGTTGCTATATAATTGTGGTTTATATTACATGGGGTTTGGGAAATGGAAAAGATCTCCGTAGATATAATGTGGCGTTATCACTTGAGAAGAGTTTGCTGTCTACGATCCCAGATAATGAAAAAAATAAGAGTGGGAACACATTCTTTTTAAGTGTCCATTTCACTAAATTATTTGTGATGACCATTCAAGAGGTTTCATTTTATCTAGCCTTTTATGGGTGACAGGTGTGCAAAGGTTTCAATGGTCTGATCAACCATTTGTAATTGCGTTCCAACTTTTTGGCAGATAATTTGAAGGATTTGCTGAGGTTTTTGAGGCGTGATGATCCACAAACTCGAGATGTGTTTAAGCAAGTCTGTAAATGGAACATTGTCTCTAAGGATTTGATACCTATTATCGAACACTGCCAAGATGATCGCAGCTTTGTTTTAAATGCAGGCAGGTTTCAATTAGTTCTCTATCATGTTTATGTGAAATGTATGTACCAAATGATGTCTAGCATATATTTTACTGGTTGACTTTTTCTTTTTTGCTCTGCAGTAAAGGTTTTGGTTTTCCTTACTATGCCTATTGAGCCCACGTCAAATGATATTTCACAACAGCTTGAATGTCTATGGCAGTTGAAGTCTTCAATTACGTATAGCGATGTTGTTGCAGTGATAGTCTCCCTTCTTGAAAGTCCACTGGAAAGTTTGGAATGGTAAGGATTGCACATAATTCCAAAATGAATTCTCTGCTCTACTTCAGCTAGGACAAGTGATGGGTCATTGGCTCACATATGCAATTGTAAATGATTAGAATAGACGTATGGTTGAGCTAATTTGTTAATTGTCTTTTTTATGTATATCCTTTTATATTACTTTTTTCCTGCATCTCAAGAACCACAGTTAGTTATTTAGTTATTCTTGTTGTTGACACCGGCGAGACCCAGTCAGATGATGTTTGCTGGTTGGTAGTGAGAGGACTGTTAGTACCTGCATATCCAAAACAAGTGTGGACCAAAAAATAATCATATTCTTTTGTTTCTCACTCTCCCTTACAGAGGGAAAGGAGTCTATCTATCCGCCTAGTTAGATTTCCTCCACCGCAATCCACAGCAAAGTGAACCCTTTCATGTCGAATTAAAGAATGGATAACCAGTCCAATCCAAGGATAACTGTAATATCCCAGATTCTTGTTATCTCCAAACTGGTTTCAAATCCTTTATAATTGTTCTTTGTGTTGCCTGTTCAACTTCTTTTGTTCAGTTTAGAGACTGTCTTCCTCCTTGTATATAATGGCTTTGGTGTATTCTTTGCCATACAGTGAAACATTCACAGAGGATGACTGGAAACTGGTACTTACTTTGTTTCGTAATGTTCTGGCTATTCAAGAAATCTCATTGCAGCAGAAGGCTGAGGGATCGGCTAATCAATTTTTGCTTCTGAGAGAGAGATTTCTGGAACTATTATTCAATGAGAACGTTATGGACTTAATTTTAGTTATAACTGGGAACATTGGTGGCTCATGTGGCTATCTCCATCAGGATAACATGCTTTTGTTGGAGATTTTCCACTATATATTTATTGGTCAAGAGCCAGAGTTGATTGCCAAAGCACATCTGAAGGATTTTAAGGTTAGTTTCCCTTTGCTTCCAGCATCTTTTTGGTACCAATAACAGCCAGATCAGAGATAAAATAAAAACTTTCTTATGAGCTCGGAGGTGAAATACTGAAACTGAATTGACATATCCAAAAAAAAAAAAATAGATGTTTTCCCACTATGACTTGCACTCATAGGGTATACATTAGCTCCGTGACAATTTTCTGTCTCTTCATGTTTCAGGCTGCTGAGTTGCACGGTATTTTGCATGTTAAAGTCAATCTTTTACCTGTTCTACCGTTGCTTATTAGCATCTATCTGGTAGTCCAATAATAATTCATGTCACTTATTAGTAGGGGTGAATAGCGGACTAGTCGGAAGCGGAATTTGATATTCCGACATCCAGTCCGCTAACTAGCGGATGGCCAAAATAGAGTACGCTTCCGCTTCCGACTCTTAGCGGACTTAGCGGAAGCGGATAGCGGAATTCCAACAACTTTTTTGTCCATATTTTTCGTCCCATTTAAGCATTTTTTTTCAATAAATGAAAATCTTACTCATTCATCACAATTCACAATTCTTATTTCTTTCCTGCATGTTTTGTGTTCTTTTTTTTTTTCTAGGTCATGTTCCAAAGAGGAACCGATACAAAGACCAGACGATAAACACCGGCGGGATCCAAAGACGGATCGGATTATATGCTCCATGCAAAGCAGTGGGAGCGGCGGCCGGACTCGGTAGACATAGCTACCAGGACCTAAACATGCTAGTAAAGAAAGCACCACAGCTCGGTACCGGAAGCCCATGCAAGGGCAGAAAAGATCCAACAAGGGATCGGACAAAGCTCACGCAGGAGCCGGACCAAAAAAACACCAAAACAAAATACAAAAACCAAACAAACAAACCAACAACCAACAAAAACCAAACAAACACCAACAATAGACGGAACCAGCACCACCGCCAACAAACGAGCAGAGAGGCCGAGCCACTGCCATCGCAAGGAGAAGCATCGGCGTGTGTAAACCACGAGCCACCAGAAAGCCCAGCGCGTGTACACCACACGCCTTCATAAAACCTGTGTGTACACCACCCGCCACCATACTACAGCAACAGGAGGCGCTAAGCTCGCCAAGGAGAGCAGGACCTAGCCATGTTGCGCGTGGCCTCAAAAACCACCGGAAACCGCCCCAAAATAGGGAGCACAGCGACGGGCGGGTGAGATCCACGCGTGTGGCACGCGTGAGACCTCACGTGCTGTCCAATGGGAGCCGGACCGCTACCGTTGTGCTCGACTGGAGGAGTAGACGACATTGAACAAAGTTGTGGCCACCGAGGATGCACAGAAACACCGGGATCTACCGTCAAAGTTCCGAACAAAAAAGAGAAAGAGAGGGGGAAGAGAAGGAGGGGGAACGGAGGAGGAGGGAAAGGGAAGGAGAAAGAAGAGGGGGGAAATAGAGGGAGGAACCAAACAAAAGAGGGAGAAAGAGATGGGGAATAGAAGAAGAGGAAAAAAGATCGAGGGGCGGAGGAGAAGAAAGGACGGAAGGGAGGGGAAGGAAGAGAAGAAAGGAAGGGGGAAAGAGAAGGAAGAGAGGGGGAAGAGGCAGACGGCGGGAGGGGCCGGGGCCCTCCCGCCGTCGGGAAACCAGGGATAAAAAAGGGGGGGACGCTAGAGCTGGGGAAGGAAGGTTCGAGAGAGGTAAGAAGTACACCGATACACTGCTCAGCTTCTTCGTTAACCACGTAAGAGTTTTCCTGCATGTTTTGTGTTCATTCTTATGCTTTTTTTCTTCTCATTGATCTCTCAGATTGGATAGAGATGATTCATAAAATTGCGAGGCTCATGGAGAACCTTCAAGCACGAGGAACATTGAGGGTGCGATAATGTTTTTTTTCATGCTTTTGTGGACTAAATTTTCATGGAAAAGATTTCTGTTTTGCCTTCGTTTTATAATGTCTTATTGCTAGTTGTCTATAAAATTGGGAAGATGGATTTGCTACTGAACTCATCAAGATCTGTTCTGCTTAACATCCACTTCTAAGTGATTAGCCAGTCTGTCACATTCTTTTAGTTCCCATTGTTTCTCAAATTATCTGCAAAAAAAACACTATTATATATTACATGTGCTAGTAATTTGGTCCACTGAATTATATCTTGATAAAACATCTTTCCTCATCAATTTTGAAAAGAAACGCACCTAAATGTTAATTTGATATGTTGTATTGTATTTGAAGTATGGTTCTTATTGTTATGTTCCTACAATGGTGTGGGGAGTCGGTGGATCATGTTCTTCGTTGTTCGGTTGCCAGAGGGTTGTGGTCGTATGTGCTTTGTATTCTGAATATCTCTTGGGTTATGCCTAGGAGGGTAGTTGAAGCGCTGAGGTGTTAGAAAATGAAGTTTGACTACCCAATTGCTTTGATAGCGTGGAAGATGATTCCTTCTTGAATTTTGGTGGAGTTTGTGGAGAGAGAGGAACAAAAGATGCTTTGAAGATATGGAGTCGTCGTTGGACTATTTGAGGGGCAATTTGTTGCAATCTCTTTTTCCATGGGCAAATGCGGTGTTGGGTTTTCCTTTTTCGGGCTATTTGGATTTTCTTAGCTTTTTAGCTTGTATGACTTATATGTTTTCAGTATAGTCTCTTGTACTATTAACACATCTTCTTCTTAATCTTTTTATTAATAAAGTTTAACTTATCAAAAAAAAAGTTATGTTCCTCCAATGGTGTGTCTCAATGGCAATTGACTCATTAGCCTAGCCGTGAATCTTACAATATTTAGTAAGAAAAATTATCAACATTAATAAGAGGTTTTATACAGATATTGGATCTTTAGCTTCATAAGAGACATTATAAACATTTTCAAGAGTCGTAAATCATATTTTGAAAAAGGGATAAATACAACATTACTCTTTGTGATATACTCTAAAATTAAATAAGTCCTTAAACTTTAAAACACATAAAATTAGTTCGAGATTTAAGATTCATCATGACTTTAATTCCTTTGGGATCCTTCAACCTTAAAAACTAATTTTATGTGTTTTAAAATTTAAAAATTTATTTAATTTTAGAGTAAATTTATTCTTTTAAAAATATTATTAAAAAAAGTGAATAAAAAATAATATACTACAATATCATGAAGTTAATGTGACATGAAATCCCTTGACATTTGCAAATTGCAAATATCTCAGTTGCCGACAGATAAACTTCCAAATAGCATACCCTATCCCTTGACATGAGTATGATCGTTTAACTCCCTCTTTTCTTCCTTTCCTGGGACTCGCACAGTATAATGCATTTGAATAAATTTTCTGTCTGGTTTAACGTGTACTCTACTAGAACTTTCAGATATCAATAATCATTCCACTCGTTTCCTTGATCTCCATTCTCCGGGGCCGCATTTTCTTTTTGGTTGGAATCCAATTTTCCACCGAGGAAAGGAAATCCATTCATCTTCTGTCTTTTCTCGGCCGTGTCTTGGACGTGATCCATCTTTTCTCAGTTTCTTGCCCTATATAGATATAATATACTGGATTGACGGGGTCTTGGACGTGGTAGGGACGGTGGAATCCATTTCATATTTTAAGGAATTATAATTGAGTTGTCGGTGAAAGTTGTCGGAGGGATAGGACAAAATAATGACAAAGCAGCTTGTTATGCATAACACAGGGTCGTCGAAAAAGAGACTCACCTCGCTGAAAATTAAAGAGACTATACGCACGTTATTATATAGAGTACTATTTCTTGATTTGAAACTACTTTTACGCGTACATTTACGTGATCCAAACGTATATATAGTAGTGCAGACAAGTCGTGATGGTAAGAGTAAAATCACAATTAATCATTACGATTGTGAATGCAGCGGAATAAAACATCAGGATCTTTACCTCCAGCCTTCTTGCTCAGCACTCAAACTCGGAATCTCTGCAGAGTAACTTTATGAATTTGTAATTTAGTGAGGCTCTTCCAACCTATGCCTATGCCTTACAGAGAATGCATTAGATGGTATACACAGGCCTCTTATTTATAGGCTAGGTCAGGGACCCTCATTCTGTTGTAGATTTGAATTTGTTCCTTCCATCAAGGTAATTCAAATTCAAAATCAAATAGCAATCTTTATCTAATTGGTTACAATTTGAATTCCAATTTAAATCAGAAATCAAATTGCAATCTTTTTCCAATTAGTTCTAAATTTGAATCTGCTACAAATTCCATAATCTTATTTAACTTACATCATAATCTTTAAAACTTTAAAAGATTATTTACATATGTCAATTAGGTCACCTTAAGGAAATATTCTAACATTCTCTCACTTGACCTTGACGACATATGTCTTGATGTCTCGAGTTCTTTAGTTTGGCCAACTGTTTATGGAATCCTCCCACCCACATAATGAATGCTACACACGAATCATGGCGGTAAAATCGTAACATAATCGGTCGTCCCTTCCATGTATTACCAGCACAATACTCATTATATGAGTACTTTATGAGAATCAAAACTTTATGAATGAACTTCTTATAAGTCATTCAGGTCCTTTTATTTATCTCCATAGATAACAATAAATAATAAAGAATTTGCGCAATAAATCTTTATTTCAATAACTTCATGTCTGTAAGTAAAAAATTGAGAGAAACTAAGTACAAAACGAATTAGCAAGCCCCATATAATCCACATGATCTTTAAACTGTTTTACCGGTAAACTTTTGTCATGGGATCAGCAAGCATCAACTTAGTAATTATATGCTCTATAAAAACAACATGTCTCTTGATGTTTTCTCTCACATTAAGATACTTGATATCTATGTGCTTACTTCTGCTTCCACTTTTATGATTCTTTGAAAAGAATACTAGTGCAGAATTGTCACATAAAATCTTAATTGGTCTCTCAACAAACTCAACAATTTTGAGACCATTTAACTATAATGCCTGTGTAGTGGATTCATAGCACGTATCTTCCCAGTATACCAACTGCTAATGCAATATCAGGTTTAGTACAGACCTGAGCATACATCAAACTGCCGATTGCAGATGCATACGGTAAACCTTTCATTTGTTCTTGTTCCAATTCACTTTTGGGACATTGATCTCAACAGACTCAACAATTTTGAGACCATTTAACTATAATGCCTGTGTAGTGGCTTCATAGCACGTATCTTCCCAGTATACCAACTGCTAATGCAATATCAGGTTTAGTACAGACCTGAGCATACATCAAACTGCCGATTGCAGATGCATATGGTAAACCTTTCATTTGTTCTTGTTCCAATTCACTTTTGGGACATTGATCCAAACAGAATTTATCCCCTTTGATGATAGGTGCTACACTAGGAGCACATTTGTTCATATCATATCTTTCTAAAACTTTTTCAATGTAGGCCTTCTGAGACAGTTGTAATATTTTCTGTTTTCTGTCTCTATGAATCTCTATTTCAATGACATAAGAGGCTTCACCCAAATCCTTCATTTCAAAGTGTTTAGACCGAAACTTTTTAGTTTCATATAGCAAACCCAAATCATTTGTTGCAAGTAAAATATCGTCTACATAAAGAACTAGAAAGATTACTTTACTCCCACTGACCTTAAGGTATAAACATTGATCCACAAGATTCTCCAAAAACCCGAATGAAGTAATAACCTTGTGAAATTTAATATACCATTGACGGGAGGCTTGTTTTAGTCCATATGTAGATTTCTTTAATTTACATGCGTTCTGACTGTTATCATCAAACCCCTCAGGTTGTCTCATATACACCTCCTCCTCAAGATCCCCATTTAGAAAACCCCTCAGGTTTTCACGTTCATCTGTTGTAGCTCTAAGTCAAAATGAGCTACTAATGTCATGATTATCCTAAACGAATCCTTCTTTGATACTGGAGAGAAGGTTTCATGATAATCTATGCCTTCCTTTTGAGTGAAACCCTTGGCTACAAGTCTGGCTTTATATCGTTCAACTTTACCGGAAGCTTCCCTTTTGGTTTTGTAAACTCATTTGCAGTCTATGGCTACAGCTTCCTTTGGTAAGTCAACAAGATCCCAGACTTGATTCTTTGCCATAGATTCCATCTCTTCCTTCATGGCATCAAACCACAACATGGAGTTATCTCCATTCATGGCCTGTGAAAACGTATTTGGATCCCTTTTAGGTCAAACATCAAAGTCAGACTCTTGAAGGTATACAACATAATCATTAGGGATTGTTGATTTCCTTATTCTAAAGGATCGTCTTAATTCTACTTCCTCAACATCTTGCAGAGGTTGGGTAGACTCAGTCTGAACATGTTCTGTATGAGTTGGCTCTTCTTGAACTGGTTGTGGTTCAGGATAATCAACTTTCCTAAACACAAACAATCTTTCTCCAGAAGGAGAAGATTCAGACAACTCTTGTGCTTCTTTAAATTCAACCTTTTGGGAATTTTCACTAGGTTCAATATCCTCTAAAAACTTAGCATTTCCTGATTCAACAATCTTAGTATTATGTGTAGGACAGTAAAATCTAAATCCTTTGGAGTTTACTGGATAGCCGATAAAAAATCCGTTGGTTGTCTTTGGATCTAATTTCTTTATATTCGGATCGTAAATCCTCACTTCAATAGGACAACCCCATATGTGTAAGTGATTTAAACTAGGTTTCCATCCTTTCCATAACTCAAAAGGTGTCCTTGGGACAGCCTTGGATGGAACCCTGTTTAAGATATACACAGCAGTTTTTTTAAAGTTTCACTCCAAGATACTGAGGGAGACTAGAATTACTAAGCATACTCCTTACCATGTCCATAAGCGTGCGATTCCTTCTTTCTGCTACACCATTTTGTTGTGGTGTACCAGACATTGTGTATTGAGCAACAATGTCTTCCTGTTCAAGGAATTTTGCAAATGTACCACTCATTTGTCCTTTTTCTGTGTACCTTCCATAATATTCTCTACCTCTATCAGATCTTACGATCTTGCTTTTTCGTTTCCTTTTGGTTCTCTACTTCTGCCTTATAAGTCTTAAAGGCATTCAACGCCTCAGACTTTTCATAAAAAAGGTAGAGATACGTGAAACGTGAATGATCATCAATGAATGAGATAAAATATCTCTGACCATTAATGCATGGAGTAGGAAAAAGTCCACAGAGATCAGTATGTATGATCTCTAGAATCTTAGAACTCCTTTTGACACCTTTAGTGGACTTGTTAGTCTGCTTTCCCTTTATGCAGTCTATACAAGTGCCAAGGTCAGTAAAATCAAGAGTTTGTAAGACTCCATCATTTGCCAACCTTTTGATTCGCTCAATGGAGATATGTCCTAATCTCCTATGCCATAACAAACCGGAATTCTCATTTATAAGCCTTCTCTTTATGTCAATAGTATGTATTGACAAACAATTATTCTCAAAGTGGGGATCTAATTCAATTTTGTAAAGACCATAAATTTTATTCCACCACCAACAACTTGATTATTTCGAAACAAACTGAAAGCTGAATTTGTAAAATAAAAACCATAACGCAATATATCAAGTTTTGAAATTGAAATTAAATTCCTTGAAAATTTTGGAATAAAAATACATCTTCAAGATCTAAAATAAAACCAGTTTTCAAAATTATTCTTTAAGTCCCAACCGCTTCCATATTTGAGAACATTTTATTTCTAGAGTAAAACTCGTTCACTTCTTTTCGGCTTCCTTGTTGTGAGAAAACTTTGCAATATATTCACAATGTGGATTGAAGAACCAGAATCAATCCACCAAGTATTGCAAGCAGCTTCAACAACTTAAGATTCATGACAAACAAGAGAGAGGAATATACCTTTCTTCTCGAGCCACTTGAGGTACTTTTGGCAATCCTTCTTCATGTGTCCTTTCTTCTTACAGAACAAACAAGTATCCTTAGTGTCATCAATCTTAATTGACACCTTGTTCTCCTTCTTGAAGTTGTGGACAACCTTGCCTTTCTTGGTCTTCCCCTTAGCACGAGAAACACAGTGAAAACTCTCAGGTTTCTCGCGTTTCAGCCTCTCTTCCTCTTGAACACACATAGTCAGTAAATCATTCACTGACCATTTTTCCTTATGTGTGTTGTATGATATTTTAAAGGGATCATACTCATTTGGTAGAGAGTTCAAAATTAGATGAACCAAGAATGAGTCAGAAATTTCAACTTCCAGAGTTTTTAATTGAGATGCAATGTCTCTCATCTCCATTATGTGCTCACGCACACTAGTTGAACTCTTTATTTATTTGCTTGACAGCTTTCTCATCAGGGTGCTGGCTAATGCCTTTTCAGAAGTAACAAATTGCTCTTCAACGGACTTTAAAAAATCCTTAGCTTTAATGCATTCAGGGATAGAACCCCTAATGCTCTTGATGATGTGAGATTTAATGAACATCAAACTGAGACGATTTGATCGCTCCCATTGTTCATAAACATAAATCTCCTGTGGCGTACTTGATTCCGTGATAGTGGGTTCCACTACACGGAGCGCTTCATCTAATTCCATAAACCCCAGAGTAAAAAGCAAACTTTACTTTCAGTCAGCAAAATTATCACCACTTAGCATTGGAACACGCAACGAACTATCAATTAGGGAAGAATAAATAACTGCAATATAACATAAAACTACTTAATTGCTATGAATTGACCTTATTTAAATCAACCAATGTCAATTTAATATTAAATTTCGACCTACCTGTGGGCAAAGGTTGCATATGCATGAAATTTACTCTTTATTATTAAATCTAACAATTTTAAATATTAAGAATAAAATTCTCCGTACCTGTGGGCCTAAGAAAATTTTATTGTTAATACAAAATTTATTATTTTAATCTAACTAAGTCACAAAATTAAAAAATTTCCCTGCGGGGAAAGTAATCAATTTTATAATTTAGTTACCACACGGATATTAATTTCTCTTTATGAAGTTCATATATTAATCTTGATGTAATCATCAATATAAAATTGGGATGCTGTGGCTCTCCGAAAATCATTATGATAATTACGACTTCATCAATATCCGTCAACTTTATAGATGCCTAATCTTAATCCAAGAATAAAAAAATGAACCAATCTTTAAGGTGAGACAATAGTATTTTCTAAAACACAAGCAGGGGAGCTCCCAGGTAAGTGAGGTAGGTCTGAGGACCTTTAAATACCAAGACTTGCCTTAGCCAGAACTGTCCATGACCTATATTCTTCGATCATACCCTATATTCCCACCAACCTTAGTAAGTTCTTTAATCATGCTTGGTCTAGGCATCAAACATTTTATGCATGATCAACATTTCTATATAATTAGATTTTCACATAATAAATCAAGCATAAACTTAATATTTCTAGAATGGAAGCAATTAAACATTGAATATCATAATAATTCTAGAAATTCATGTAAGCATAAAAGTAAACTAATATTTCTAGAATTTAATCAATTAAAAATTGAACATCCAAATAATTCTAGAAATTAATGCAAGCATAAAAGTATTTTTTTAAAAAAAATTAAAAATATATAAAAAAAAATTTAATCTGCCGGTCCTGTCGGACCGGTCCGGCGGTCCAACTCGCGGCCCGCCCACGTGGGTCGCACGACCCGGTCCAGGTGGGTCAACAATGACCGGTCGGAAGGCCGGTTTGTTTTCCTTCGGGCCTAAGGCCTTTAGGCTGACCCAATGGTCAGTCCAGCCCATTTGGTCAGAAGCAATGCGGGCCTCAAGGCCCTTGGGCTGACCATTGGGTCAGCCCATCAGACTGAATTGGGCTGGCCTCCTGATTTATCCGGGTAGGTAACCCTACCCGGGTTACCGGGTCATTGACCCGGTTATCTTAAACACAGACCCGAAGGTCTGTGTTTATTGCGTACCTGCGGCGGCAGTTGCCGCCGCAGCCCATGCTCGCGGCCTGGCGTCCCTTGGGACGCCGCCGCACGGCCAGGCGTCCCAATGGACGCCGCCGCCTGCACCAGCGACGAGAAGGCCGTGTGCCTCTTGTCGCCGGCAGCTTCTTGAAGGCCACGGGTTTCTAACCCGTGGCTGGGAGAGGAGGATTTCCTCCTCTCCGACCACCTGCTGCCGCACGGAGGGTCACCTCCTCCGGTGACTCTTCATCTTTTCTTTTCAAGAACCAAAACACAATTTTACAATTCCAATGAATCAAAAAACTTGGTTTTTCATGAACATTTTACATAATCAAAACCCAACCCATACGGGTTTTTTCAAAAAAATGTTTTGTTGTTCTCTTTGTTTCTAAACTAACAGAAATAGCATGTAAACAAAGAAAAATTTTTCTTTAAACTTATAATTGACAGTCCGCCAAAAAATATGGAAGAAATCAATTTTCTTTTAAAAATACTTATACAGAGAATCAGTATTTCTTGATTCAAGCGACAATCTGAATTTAATCAGTAAATCGCTTCACTGAACAAGAAGTACGGAAGGTTGCTCCGATACCACATGTAAGAGTAAAATCACAATCAATCATTACGATTGTGAATGCAGCGGAATAAAACATCAGGATCTTTACCTCCAGCCTTCTTGCTCAGCACTCAAACTCGGAATCTCTGCAGAGTAACTTTATGAATTTGTAATTTAATGAGGCTCTTCCAACCTATGCCTATGCCTTACAGAGAATGCATTAGATGGTATACACAAGCCTCTTATTTATAGGCTAGGTCAGGGACCCTCAATCTGTTGTAGATTTGATTTTGTTCCTTCCATCAAGGTAATTCAAATTCAAAATCAAATAGCAATTTTTATCTAATTGGTTACAATTTGAATTCCAATTTAAATCAGAAATCAAATTGCAATCTTTATCCAATTAGTTCTAAATTTGAATCTGCTACAGATTCCATAATCTTATTTAACTTACATCATAATCTTTAAAACTTTAAAAGATTATTTACATATGTCAATTAGATCACCTTAAAGAAATATTCTAACAGTGATTGGATTAGGTACGTAATTCTCGATCCATTAGCGAATTAAACAAATACGCAGAGAGGGAAAGAAATGCATGTCATCCATTCTCCGGGTCTTGATGAACTTCGTCTTGTTCTATTCGTCTTGTTCTGGACGTGATCCACCTTTTCTCCATGTCTTGATTGTGGTCTACATGATGTTCGGCGTATATAACACGTGGTGGAAAACAACCACAACATTTCTTCTTATATGTTTTATTTTAATAGAAATTTCTTTTTTGTCTTCCTGAATTAGTGCAATATTCAACCCTATACTTCAACAAAAACAAAGGATTAATTGCAGGAATCTTTTATTTGTTTTGTAACCGAAAATAGTTATTAATTTGCGAGCTGTCAAACCTCACATCACATGGAACTTAGGGAAAGCAAATCAGCTTGTAAATTTATTGACAAAGTATGGACCATTAGTAGTTAATCCAAGGTATTTCATCTCAGGGGAGTTACCTCATGAGTTCGAGGTATTTATATGAGAATCGTCTTGGACAACTTTTAGTTTGAGACAAATGCACATAGATGTTTTGGTTTTTTAATGGTGCTTGGTTTATTTTAGTTTCTTTGGTTGATTTTTTTATCAGTACATTGTGTCAGTTTGATTTTGTAACGTCTATGGTTTTAAAATATTTTTACAAATTAACATGACTTATGTTTTAATTCTACACTTCCCCCGACTTCTCTCGAATCTTCCTGCACCAGCACTAGCGTCCCCCCCTTTTTTTCCTGTCCTCCCGGCGGCGGGAGGAGCTCCGGCTCCTACCCCATCGGCCCCCTCCTCCTTCTCCCTATCATCTTTCTTTTTCCCATCCCTTCCTTTCTTCTCTTCCTTCCCAACTCTTCCCTCATTTCTTCTCCTCCGCCCCCGATCCCTTTTCCTCTTCTTCTCTTCCCCATCTCCTTCTCCCTTTTTTGTTCGGTTCCTCCCTCCTTTCCCCCTCTCTTCTTTCTCCTTCCCCTTCCATTTCCCTCCTTCTCTTCCGCCACCCCCTCCTTCTTCCTCTTTTTCTTCTCCCCCTCTCCTTTCCCTTTTTTGTTCGGAACCTTGTCGGTAGATCCTGGTGATTCTTTGCATCCCCGGTGGCCACAAACTTGCTCATTGTCGTCTACTACTCCAGCCGAGCACACGGGTACCGACCCGGCTCACATTGGACGGCGCGTGAGGTCTCACGCGCGCCACGCGTGGATCTCAAGCTCCTGTCCCTGTGCTCATTGTTCCGGACGATTTTCGGCGGTTTTGGCGGCCACGCGCTGCATGACAGGGTCCTGCTCTCCTAGGCGATCTCAGCACATTCTGGTTGCTGGTGGCGCGTGGTGTACACGCGTCGGACATTCTGGTGGCGCGTGGTGTACACGCGTTGGGATTCATGGTGGCGCGTGGAATACACGCGCCGGTGCTTCTCCTTGCGATGACAGTGGCTTGGCCTCTTTGCTCGTTTGCTGGCGATGGTGTTGGTTCTGTCTTTTTTTGGTGTTTGTTTGGGTTTTGTTGTTGGTCTGTTTTTTGTTTTGATGTATTTTGGTCCGGCTACTGCGTGAGCTTTGTCCGATCCCTTGTGGATCTTATCTGCCCTTGCATGGCTTACTGTACCGGGCTGTGGTGCTTTCTTTACTGGCATGTAAATGTCCTGGTAGATTTATCTACCGTGTCCGACTGCCGCTCCTACTGCTTTGCATGGAGCATATAGAGG
Source organism: Myrica gale (assembly GCA_963930655.1). Taxonomy (NCBI): domain Eukaryota; kingdom Viridiplantae; phylum Streptophyta; class Magnoliopsida; order Fagales; family Myricaceae; genus Myrica; species Myrica gale. The sequence goes on from OZ005611.1 coordinate 25,767,863, forward strand.
TTGTATCTGATCTGCTTTTGGATCCCGCCGGTGTTTATCGTTTGGTCTTTGTATCGGTTCCTCTTTGAAACATTACCTAGAAAAAAAAAACTGACTTATGTTTTGGTTGGTACGAGTGAGACACGATCATCTCTCTTTCCGAGAAGCAACTCACCTTCGGAAAAGCTTCCTATCACTGCCTAGAGATTAGTATATTGTTTGGTTATAAAATTTTGTTAAAATTTTATGTTTGTTTTTTAAAAAAGGTGTTTTAAAATTGGTGAATAAGTGATAAAAGTAAAGATAAAATTTTAAAATGTGTTTGATAAATTTTGTTTACTTCACACAAGCTATGTAGATGAGGCCCTTCGTTATAGCATGAATTTATTGCCTTCAAATTATTTCCAAGTACAAAAGAATACTCCTTTTCCCTTTCTCTCTCCAACCCCCGGCCCCTTTCTGGTTTCCCCATCCACCCCGCCCCCCTACGGAGGAGGGGGGAGCTACGGCTCTCTCCATCCCCCTCCTCCTTTTGTCATTTCTTTTCCCCTCCTCCATCTTCTCTCTCCCATTCTCTTTTCCGGTCGGTTTGGTCTCTCCGGTTGTGGTTTGTTTTGGCCTGTTTTGGTGTTGTTTTTGCAGGGACTTTATTTTTGCTTTTCGGTGGTTTCCGCTTCTTCCAAGGGGACACGCGGCGTCTGGCAGGTCTCAGAAGGTGTTGCGCATCAGAACCCCGGCGGCCCGTCCCTCCCAGGCCGGCGCGTGTTGGTCCACGCGCCCCACGCGGTGCGCGTGGATCTCACGCGCCGATTGCTGTTGGCGCGCGTGCGGGCCCCTCCGGCCCCCGCCCTCTTCCACTTTTCGCCGGCCTGGACTCAGCGGACGATGACCTCCATTTTCAGCTGTTCCGCCTTCCTTCGGCCGCCGCCGCCGCCTGACCGATCGGAAATAACCCTGTTTGGGGCGGCCCATTTGTTTAGGGCGTGGTTTATTTTCCGCTTTCGCCCGTTAGGGCCTGCCTCACTGTTTAAGGCTGCTTTTGTTATTTTCCTATGTTTTCTGCTTCTCTGGCCTCTGTGGCTTGTCTGGCCTCTGTGGCTGGTCCGTCCCTTCGGGGACTTTGTAAAGCCTTTCAGTAGGCTCTGCTCGTTGGGTGACCGCCTCCTTGGAGGGTCTGGTATTCCCGTTAGAGCGCATCCGCTGTATTTTGATCCTCCGTGATGAAATACAGATATCCGATAATTTAGTGATTAAAAAAAAATTATTTCCAAGTACTATATATATATATATTTAACCCAATTCATTTTTATTTATATTCACACTGCTTTCCAAAATAAAGTTATTCCATGGAGAAGTCATCCTGCCTAACTTTTCTAACCCCTAAAGTTTCTCTCTCTGTTTTCTGGTTGATGGATGGCAACGTGTGCTTTACTACAGGAAAGCCAAATCCATCCACCTATATAAACAAGAACCAAGCAAACCTAGCCTCCCTCACCTTCACATCTTACCACTAACTCAGACAATGGGAAGCAATTATGCTGAGTTTCTGCTTATACTCGTACTCCTCTACTTGGGAACTACACTTGGATCTGTTTTGACTTCACATAACTCTGAGGTTAGATGCAAAGCAGAAGAAAGAGAAGCCCTCCTCAAATTCAAATTACAGGGCCTTCTGAATTTAACAGGCTCGCTAAATTCCTGGGAAAGCGAGGAAGATTGTTGCAAATGGGAAGCAATTGAATGCAGCGAACAAACAGGTCATGTTGTCAAGCTCGATCTCACTCCAGAATTTCAATGTAAGATAAACTCTTCATTTCTAGAATTGCAACATTTGACTTACCTGGACTTAAGTGGGAATCAATTTGTAGCCGGGGATTTCCCAGAATTTATTAGTTCACTCACCCAATTACAATATCTCCATCTTTCCGACACCAATCTCCATGGACCCATTCCACAGAATCTTGGAAATCTCTCCAGCTTGATTTCTCTTGATCTCAGCCAAAACCAATTAGTCGAGCTTCATAATCTTGACTGGCTATCTAATCTTTCCTCGTTAAGCTACTTGGACCTGAGCGGTGTCAACCTCAGTCAAGCAGTCAATTGGCCAGGTCAGATTGACATGCTTCCTTCTTTAGTACTAGACAGCTTATATCTACGTGGTTGCGGGCTGTCCATGCCGCATATTTCTTCTGCAATTTCTCGTGCTAATTTTACTTCACCTCTTTCAACCCTTGATCTCTCTTCGAATCATCTTGATTCATTCGTATTCCCTTGGCTGTCAAAATATACCAATCTCCTTGTCCTTGACCTCTCTTTCAACAGTCTGGAAGGGGTGATACCTGAGTTGACTCAATTCCCTATCTTGAGAGAGTTGAGCTTGCACAAGAATCAATTCAATGGGAGTTTGACTGAAAGTATTGGAAAACTTTCAGATCTCCAAGTTCTGGATGTGACTTCAAATTATTTAGAAGGTGTCATCACGGAAGCACATTTTTCGAATCTTTCAATGTTACGCCATGTGGGCTTCTCTTTTAATTCTCTATCACTGAAGCTTAGTACAAGTTGGGTTCCACCGTTTAGTCTCCACACTATAAGATTGAGCTCATGTAAAGTGGGACCAGCTTTTCCTCGATGGCTTCAAACTCAAAGGAATTTTGAATTGCTCGACATGTCCAGTGCAGGAATCTCAGGCACCATCCCCAACTGGTTTTGGGATCTTTCTCCCGCCAGAAATTTCATAAATCTCTCTCACAACGAGATCCAGGGTACCATACCTAGTCAATGGCTTTCAAACTTTCATGGATATCCCACACTAGACATGAGCCATAACCGCTTCAGTGGTCTCTTGCCATCTGTCAATCCATGGTCGATCATAGTAGACCTTTCCAATAATTTGTTCCAAGGATCCATGAAATCCTTTTGTTCTGATTCATATTCGGTATGTATGTATCTGAATTATCTTGATCTTTCACATAACTCATTATTCGGAGAAATCCCCGAATATTGTTTTAAAGGTGAGATATCGAGTCAATTGGAATTGCTTAATTTGGCAAACAATAATTTCACTGGTAGAATCCCAGATTCTTTGGGATCAGGCCCGTGCTCTTTGAGGATACTACAGTTACAAAACAACTTGTTTACAGGGGAATTGCCAGGGCAATTGATGCATTGCACAAATTTGGTAATGTTAAATCTTGGAGGAAACAAACTATCTGGGAGCATACCGGAATGGATTGGGATGATCCTAGAGGACTTGGTGGTTCTTCGTCTATCATCAAACTCGTTCAATGGTAGCATACCTATGAACTTGTGTCATCTTCCAAGACTTCAAATCTTGGACCTCTCTAATAACAATATTACAGGAACTCTACCGCGATGTCTCGATAACTTCACTGGCATGACTGAAAGAGAAAGTTCAAGTTTAATGCTGGATAATTTATTTTATTTCCATTCGGGTGATGTGGTGTTCCACCCGGACAGCGAAGTGACTTTGATTTCTGTCCCTGACCCTGAGCAGATGGGAAACCTGTTGCTGATGAATTACATTGCCAATCTGTTCGTGATTTTCAAGGGAAAAAAATCTCGAATTCGATAAAACTCTTAAGACTACTGAAGTTGATCGATCTTTCAAGCAATAAATTAGAAGGGGAAATTCCAAGAGAAATAACAAGTCTCTCTAGATTGATTGGATTGAACCTTTCCAGAAATTTACTTTCTGTGACTATCCCTGAGAGCATTGGTGGCTTGAAAAACTTAGACTTCTTAGATTTGTCGAGAAATCTGTAAAAAGGGAAAGAATATTTGCTTTTGAATTATTCTATTGAATGAGAAGACATACAGCTTTATACAAGAGATTTCCTACGATTATGCAAATCTATTCTAGGAAGTCTAAATATAATAGGCAACTAAACAAATATACAGCAAATACAATATTCGTCAATGAATGTCCTGATATTTTGTCAATGAATGGCAGGAATGGCAGGATATTTTGTCATTGAATGTCCGGATATTTTGTCAATGAATGGCAGGATATCATTGACTTCTCAACACTCCCCTTCAAGTTGGAGAGTGAATGTCCAGAACTCCCAACTTGCGTATGATAGTTGAGAAAGCTTCCTTTCCCAATGGCTTTGTAAACACATCGGCAAGTTGATTTGTTGAAGCAACATGTTTGGTTATAATTGAGTCATCTTGTATTTTGTCTCGAATAAAATGGCAATCCATCTCTATATGTCTGGTTCTTTCATGGAAGACGGGATTGACAGCTATATGTAAGGCGGCTGTGTTATCACAATATAACAACGCTGGCTTCGGATGCAATATTCTCAAATCTCTCAATAATGAGCGCAGCCAGGATAATTTACAGCATGTACCTGTCATGGCTCTATATTCGGCTTCTGCTGAGGAGAGAGATACAGTTTTCTGTTTCTTTGTCAGCCAGGAAATAAGAGAATATCCCAGAAAAATACAATAATCCGTAGTTGATCTACGAGATATGGGACAACCAGCCCAATCCGAATCAGAAAAGGCACGCAAAGATAAATCATTCTGAGAAGGAAAAAACAAACCTTGTTCTAGACTGCTTTTCAAATAATGCAACACACGCAAGGTAGCTTCCATGTGTGGTTTACGTGGTGCATGCATGAATCTGCTTAACACATGGACTGAATAGGTGATATCCGGCCGGGTAATAGTCAAATAAATTAGGCGTCCAACAAGTCTCCTATACTGAGATGGATCTTTAAGCAATTCACCTGAGTCTGAGAGCTTCATGTTTTGCTCCATGGGAAAGTCCACAGGTTTCCCAAAGTATATTTTCGTTGCGAGATAGAAATATCTTTCTTTGACCGAGAAACTTCGATGCCCAGAAAATACTTCAGATCACCTAAATCTTTAATCCGAAAACGACTATGCAGAAATTTCTTGAGAGCTAATATGGCATTTACATCATTACCCGTAATAAGAATGTCATCAACATATATCAACAAAGCTGTAAAAGATTTGTCTTTCCGACATGTGAATAATGAGTAATCTGCTTTGGATTGAATAAATCCAGCAGCTTGAATAGCAGTAGAGAACTTGGCAAACCATTGTCGGGAAGCTTGTTTTAAGCCATATAACGACTTGTGGAGGCGACACACTAGATGCTCCCCCTGTCGCTGAAGACCAGGAGGTGGAGACATATAAATTTCTTCATGGAGATCACCATGAAGAAAAGCATTGTTGACATCAAGTTGATGAAGAGACCAACTCTGGGCAGCTGCTAAAGCCAACAAACAACGAACAGTAATCATTTTAGCAGTGGGAGAGAAAGTTTCATGGTAATCTATACCTTCCAGCTGTGTGTAACCTTTTGCAACCAAACGAGCTTTGAAGCGCTCAATAGTACCATTCGAGTGTCGTTTGATTTTATAAACCCAACGACAACCAATAGGCTTCTTACCAGGAGGAAGAGAAGTGAGGGACTAAGTGTGGTTGGCTTCTAAAGCAGCCAATTCAGATTGTATTGCTTCGCGCCAATGGGAATGAGAAGCTGCTTCGGTATAAGATGTAGGCTCAATATCTTGACTGATAGCAGCAATAAAGGAGCAATGTTGTGGTGAGTAACGATGATAGGAGACAAAATTGCAAAAGGGATATCGCGTACCTTTTTGGGGACCAGATGACAAGGGCGGCAAATGGTGGGAGGACGTCATTTGGTTGCAGACATAATCACGTAAAGCCGCGGGGGGTTATGAGGTCGGTGAGAACGACGTAAAATGGGTTCAGGAAGAGGGGTAGCCGATGAGGACTGAGGAGAAACTGGATCGGATGGTGAGGGTAGTTGGATGGTAGAAACTAGGTCCGATGATGAGTGTGGTTGGTCGAGTGAGAAAGGATCTGACACAAAAAGAGGAAGCACAGGGGCAGAATTGGAGGAAACGGATGGGATGGACTCATAGGGAAAAAAGGTTTCATGAAAAACAACATCACGGCTAGTGAACATTTGATGAGTGTCAAGGTCATAGAGCTTGTAAGCTTTCTGACCAACTGAATAGCCAAGAAAAATACAACGTTTGGCTCGAGGAGCGAATTTATGGGGGACGTGCACATCAGTAGCATATGCAAGACACCCAAAGACTCGAAGATGAGAATAAGAAGGAAGTTTTCCATAAAGTCGTTCAAAAGGAGTTTGGTGAGAAAGAAGTGGTGTTGGCAAACGATTAATAATATGAACGGCAACAGAAACACATTCTGCCCAAAAATGTAACGAAAGGTGGGCTTGAAAGCGAAAAGCGCGAGCGGACTCAAGAATATGGTGGTGCTTGCGCTCGACAACCCCATTTTGTTGAGGGGTATAGACACAAGAATGTTGATAAATGGTCCCTTTTTGTTTAAAAAATTCTCGCATAGAGAAGAATTCTCCTCCATTATCAACTCGAATGTTGGCTATAGAAACATGGAATTGTGTTTGGACAAATGAGAAAAAATTGACGAGTAAATGTTTTGTTTCACTTTTGTGATGCATAAAAAAAACCCATGTGAATCTAGAATAATCATCCACAATAGTTAAAAAATATTTTGCACCAGAAAGAGGCAATTTTATAAGGGCCCCAAATGTCACAATGAATTAATTCAAAGGGTCTAACAGACGAAATGGAACTAACAGAAAATGGAAGCCGACTTTGTTTGGCAAATGCATAAACATCACAAGCATTATTAGACTGGAAAGGAAAATTTAACAAATATTTTGCCATAAAATCTAATCTAGAGGAAGACAAATGCCCCAAGCGGCGATGCCACAAAGTGGTGGAGGAAGTGACCTGAGAACTTGGTAAACGGCAAGAAATGGTTGCTGCAAATGGAGTTTGAGTTTTTTTTTTCTTTTCTGAGGCTAATGCAACCAAGTAATAAAGTCCGTCTCGTTGTTCACCCAAACCAATCGTCGTCCTCGTCATCAAGTCCTGCAAAATGCACCAATGAGGGAAGAAGGTTACTGAACAATTGAGATCTTTGGTGATTCGACTCACAGACATTAAATCCACCTTAAAAGATGGCACACCAAGCACATTTTTTAAAGTGACAACTGAATTCAAAGGTAAATTTCCAATTGATGTAATCGGAGCCTGTTCTCCACTCGGCATAGCAATTGGGGGCAAAAAGGTGTTCTTACTGCTGTTGACAAGCGAAGTTGGAGATGAAGTAATGTGGTCTGTAGCACCACTATCGATAATTAATCGATGAATGCGCAACAGTGCTTGTAACAAACCTGAAGAAGTACCAGCAACATTAGCTTTAGGAGTGGCAGATTGTGTTGTCCCTTTACCCTGCATGATAGATAAGATTTGCTGGAGTTGCAACTCAGAGAGTCCATTTGTCACAGACTGCATTTCCTGCATCATTGGGCTTTCCTTGACATTGTTGACTGAAGACTGATGACTATTGGGGCGCTTAAAAGGAATGTTTCCATGATTGGACTTGTTTGATGCATGTTTAGGGTGTCCTGGAGGATACCCATTCAGTTTCCAGCATGTTTCTCGCACATGATGATCACGGTCACAATAGGAGCAGTGCAAAGGTTTTCGATTAGATGAGTTGGAACGAGAAGAAGAACCTTGTCCATGTCGAACAGCCAGAGCTACTGGCTCATCCCTTCGAACAACCATGGCTGAAATCTCTGTCGTCTCACGTGCAGCGCCCAAGCTGCGCTGCTTTTCTTCCTGGACAATGGAAGAGTAAGCCTTAGCAACATCAGGTAGTGGATTCATCAATAGAATCTGCCCTCGGATTGCACTGTAGGACTCATTAAGTCCCATGAGAAATTGCATCAATTTTCGTCTCTTATGGTCTGTCCCACAAGAACAAACGGTGTCATTATAGGATCCTAGTTCATCCCATAATCTTTTAAGTCGTGTGTAATAAGTTGCAACAGTCATATGATCTTGAGCAAGACAAGCAATGTCCCTCTCAATCTGAAAAATACGAGGGGCATTGCTTTGAGAAAAACGATCACGAAGGTCTTCCCATACCACTTGGGCAGTGGTTGAAAAAATGACGCTGTCTGCAAGATCCTGTGTGAGTGAATTGAGAATCCAAGAGAGGATTATATCGTTGCATTTCTTCCACGATGCATAGTCGTCTGGTTTGGTTGTGGCAGACGGCATTGTAGTGGTCCCATCTATGAAACCCAACTTGGATTTGGCGTTCAAAGAAATCGTCATGGCTCTACACCACGTCGAATAATTATCCCCATTGAGAGGCTTGGAAACAAGCACCATTCCTGGATGATCGGAATGATGAATAAAATATGGATTGGCAGCTTCAAGCCTGCCTCCAGTCGAAGGTGTCTCGTCGGCCATGAGAACGGAAAACGAAGATAAAATGAAAAGCAAAAAAGAAAGAGGGCAGAGAGCTAGAGTGGCGTAACCCGCTCTGATACCATGTAAAAAGGGGAAGAATATTTGCTTTTGAATTATTCTATTGAGTGAGAAGACGTACAGCTTTATACAAGAGATTTCCTACGATTATGCAAATCTATTCTAGGAAGTCTAAATATAATAGGCAACTAAACAAATATACAGCAAATACAATATTCGTCAATGAATGTCCTGATATTTTGTCAATGAATGGCAGGAATGGCAGGATATTTTGTCATTGAATGTCCGGATATTTTGTCAATGAATGGCAGGATATCATTGACTTCTCAACAAAATCAGCTTTCGGGAACAATACCCCCAAGTTTTTCGAATTTGGGCTTTCTGGATTTGGCAAACAATAACCTTTCAGGTAAAATTCCGACTGGTACCAAACTCCAAGGCTTCAATGCTCCAGTATATGCAGGCAACCAAGATCTGTGTGGCTTGCCTCTTCCAATAAAGTGTGGAGACGAACCAATTCAGGGTCCACCAAGTGGTGGCAAACATGAAGATGACGCCAGTGTTCAAAAACATGCAATCTCCTACGACCAGATATGGCTTTACTCTAGCATTGCACTCGGATTCATTGTTGGATTTTGGGGAGTCTGTGGATCGTTACTGCTGAAGAGTTCTTGGAGGCGTGCCTATTTCCAATCCTTGGAGAATATTGGAGACAGACTCTACGTAACAGTAGTTGTCAGCATAGCCAAATTGCGGAGGAATTTCCAAACCAAGTGAGATCAACAGGAAAATCTTCCATCAAGGTTGATATGTTATTCTCGGCCACTAGTTTTTTTTTTCTTTCAAATAAATCGCGTTTCGATATTCGTTGTGCTTTGTAATACTGGTTTGTCTCCACTTCATTAAAAAAAAAACAAAAAAGGAGTGTAATAGATTCTAAACTTTATAGCTCGATTCAGTTTGTCGGACTCGGATTCCCATCTAGAAAATATAACTTTGTCCTCTGGCTTCGAGGAAACTGCGCGCGTGATTTGGATTACCATTTAGTAAAAGAAGATGGGCTTTTGTATGATATTCGAATTTTTGTAAGCATTACCCAAAATCTTGTCGTACGGTCTCGATGGGCCAATTTATGGGCAAGTGAACAAGAGAACTTGGGCATTCCTTGTACTATAGCGCATCACGACGTGTATTTTTTTTTTTTTTGCCTCTTTCTTTTTTTGTAATGAAATAATTTTAGTGCCTTCTTTTGATACGACTTGTTCGTCTCTTTTCTTTCTCCAGCTTATAGAAAATTTCCGACGTTCCGTATAGATCTCCCACCAACAACAGGCCTGAATCCTCTTGATTATTTGGAACAACAACTATTCTTCTTCCTATCTACAGTGTAAACAAGAAGTCCTTCAGCCGGGAAATAAAGCGATCGAATAAACCACCTCTAGCCATCACGTTCTGAAGATAGACGGGGAAATTTTGTGTGTTGTGAGAATATAAAAAAATCATGAGAATATTGCATATGACTCTGATACCATATAAGAAATAAAAATTTTAAATTTAAAAAATTTAAACTTAGATAAGTGAGACAAGATATTTAAGTGGTTCGATCATTGACCTACATCCACTATGGAAAAGCTCAATTAGACGGTTTAGTTTCTCACTTATATTCAAAAGATTACATTGAAGCTTTATTTATAAGTCATTAGTTTCTTTCTGGCTTTGGTTTTTTAACGTTGCTTGGTTTATTTTAGTTTATTTTTGGTTGATTTTTTTATCAGTATTGTGTCGGTTTGATTTTGTAACGTATATGGCTTTCCATCACTATAAGTGAAGATATTGAATAAAATTCAGACGTCCCAACTTTTTTTATTACAAGAAATTACATGGGACTTAATTAATTACGGTATGAACTATTTTTCTTAAAATAAAATAACTGGAAGTAGCAAAACAAACTCGATAATGTTATCACGTGCTAAAAAAAATCTCACTCGAAATTATTTTCCTTTAATTGTAATCTATTAGTTAGGTAGGAGTTGAGGTTGTCAATAATTATCTTTAAAAATGTGAATTCAAACGTATATGTGCCAATGATTAATTATTTATAATGATTAAAAACACTTGTTTGTGTTTTCAATTAAAAAAATTAGATTAATTCATTTTACATCTAACTACGAAGTTCAAGACATTAGTTTATACATAATTAATAGGTTTAGAATAATAGAATATTAGTTTAAAATTCAAAATATCAATAATCGTGCAAAATATATTTATTCCTAGACGAAATAAAGAGGAGCAACTTTTAAATAACAACAAATCATCCATCAGTTCAAGCATTCGTTCTTTAAAATATTATATTATAATACACTTGAGCTGTAGGTGAAAAAATAATTCGTTACGAGTGATACACCTTTTTTTTTGTCCTCCACATTTCTCGAATAACATAAAGCCGATCTTCAACCACAATAGAAGCCCTATGAGGTCCTCCACGGGGGATGGGTGTTTCGGTCCTCCACTCTTTTTCTAATGATTTTCCAACCTTTACAGCAAGACTTCAATGCTCTAATCCAGACGTGTCGGTTCTCCTTGCTGCCACCCATCACATGCCACATGAGTCTACGCTTCCAAAGTTGAGTCGCTGGGGCATACCTAGGGACTGGAAAAGGGGGTCATGTCCATCAAATGCTTTGTCTCAGTATCATGGACAAATGCACAAGCAGTAGGCCCTTTTAACTGTGGACCATATTGTCCTGTCACTGCATAGATATATCTCCCATCTGTCACCATTCCATGATGTGAGTGTGCCAGACCTCTTTTGGCATGCCAAATCTTCCTCCCCATGTATTATTATCAGTGAAGTTGTATATATCAACATGTGAATGTACAGTGTAAATACGAGGAACAGGTGCAGATGCCAATCTTTTCCCATTTTAATTCGGGGGCAGGTAAATCAGCAAAAGTTGCTGATAAGACTCATTTTAAGATTTTTAATTATTTAATAAAAAATATTAAATTAAGTAAAAAATATATAGATTATTTATTATAATTTTTTTTATAAAAAATAATTAAAGTTAGATAAAATTTTAAAATGTTTGATAAAAGTAAAATTTTGTTTACCTCACAGAAGCTACGTAGATGAGGCCCTTTATAGCATGAATTTCTTGCCTTCAAACTATTTACAGGTACTATATATATATATATATATATATATATATAAAACCCAATTCATTTCTATATATATTCACACTGCTCTCCAAAATAAAGTTATTCCATGGAAAAGTCATCCTGCCTAACTTTTCTAACCCCAAAAGTTTCTCTCTTTTTTCTGGTTGATGAATGGCAACGTGGGCTTTACTACAGGAAAGCCAAATACATCCACCTATATAAAGAAGAACCAAGCAAAACTAGCCTCCCTCACCTTCACATCTTACCACTAACTCAAACTTAAACAGTGTTTAGACCCTAAAATATACCTAGAGGAGGTGAATAGGTATTTAAAAAACTTAAGCAAGATATACTATCAATCACGATAATACAACAGTAAAAAGATCAAGCTACAATGTAATTTACAGCAGCTATTAACAAATGAAACAAACAGAATTTTTAACACTTTAAACACTCAATTCTGTGAATATGTAATCAATGATATGGTCAAACAATGTGCAGATTTATTCAACCTAATACACGCAAAGATTCTGAGATTTCTACAGCAACTTCAACAACCAACACAAGAGTTCATAATCTCAGCAAGAAAATCACAGCCTTTCAAGAACTAAAAACAAGGAAACACTAAACAATTTACAGCAAGTCAGAAAGTAGAACAAGATGATTTTCAGCAATACTAAAAACCAAGATTCACTCTAATTAACAGCAAGCTACCTTCTAAATTTCCAGTAACAATAACATCATCAAATGATCTATTTATACAGCACTAATCAACTAAAAATCCAGCAATATACTATGTCTATATCACAACTAAGATCAATTAATATCAAACCAAATAACAGAATCAATGCAAACACTAATTAACCCTTTAACATAACACGTTTTCAGCTAATGAGATCTGCAAAACAATAAGCACAAGATTGGTTAGATAAAAACAAGATCAAGGTCAAGAGAAAAACAACAATAAAGACAACACCGGAATTTTTGTTGACGAAGTGAAAAATTTCTCAAGAAGAACGTCTTCTGAGAAATAAAAAACACTCCGGGTGATTCCACCAAGTTTTTCCACTAGAACGACGAGATTTTACAATGGTGATCTAGCTAAAGACCCTTTAGCCTCAAGACCCCTTTTCCTATGTAAAATCACTCAATCCACCGAATTGAGTTGGTGCCCGGCACCCACACGAAGACCAGCAACTCTGGTACTCGTTCTACAGCAGATCCCACGAACTCGTAGGCTTGAACTCCTCTAAAAACTTTCAGCAGCAGTTGTTCTTGAGAACCCACTCAAGAACCTCAACACTTGGTGATTCCAATCTTCAACAACAAAGAAGTATGAACGTCCAGCCTTCAATCAATGATCAAGGCTCACAGATCTTCCACCAGAGGGAAGCTAACACACTCTCACATTCAGATCTTGGTTAAAACCGAATCTTGCTCAAGAGAGAGAAAATGGGAAAAATCGCATAAAGAGGAAAATCTGGAGTTTTTGGGCTTGGTCGATACGTGAATAACGTCAAGGTAATTTGAGAAAGTTGTATATGGCTTTAGTAAGGGTAAAGTAGTCAAAACGAAATTGTTTTAATGACTGGGCAACTTTCTAGAAGATCAATACGATTACTGCAGACTTCCCGCTAGGCTGACCCAAGGCTCACCCAGCCAACCGTAAACTTGTCTTTCAGCACAGCAACTGTCTCCCAACCATTTTAGATGCAGCCAACTCCTTCCAGACTCTTTTCTCTTTAGCTATACGTCCTTCCAGACTTAAACAAGTTGCTGATACAATTCTAAAAATGGAAAAATACATTTATACAAAGAATTGTTTTGACCATGGAAAATATGTCAAACTTACAAACACTTTCAATCTCCCCCTTTGGCAAATTCCATGACAAAACCTTAAGCTAAGCCTAAACCTAATCCAAGATCTGTTATCACCAAAACAGAACTTGATTTATAGTTTAGTAAGCCGCCTAGATAAATTCTAACAACATCCCTAAGCAACTTGATTAATGGTTTGAGTACCTGAAAAGAAAACACTCAAACTCAACCGTGATCAATATACTCAAGATAATCAAATATGGAAACAGATGATCACATATACGATATAATCAACTTTCCCCCTCTCTTCTTTCTCCTTCCCCTTTCATTTCCCTCCTTCTCCTCCGCCACCCCCTCATTCTTCCTCTTTTTCTTCTCCCCCTCTCCTTTCCTTTTTTTGTTCGGAACCTTGTCGGTAGATCCTGGTGATTCTTTGCATCCCCGGTGGCCACAGACTTGCTCATTGTCGTCTACTCCTCCAACCGAGCACACGGGTACCGACCCGGCTCCCTCACACGCGCCACGCGTGGATCTCACGCTCCTGTCCCTGTGCTGCCTATTCCGGACGGTTTTCGGTGGTTTTGGCGGCCACACGCCGCATGACTGGGTCCTGCTCACCTTGGCGATCTCAGCACATTCTGGTTGCTGGTGGCGCGTGGTGTACACGCGTTGGGCTTCATGGTGGCGCGTGGATTACACGCGCCGGTGCTTCTCCTTGCGATGACAATGGCTTGGCCTCTCTGCTCGTTTGCTGGCGGTGGTGTTGGTTCTGTCTTTTTTTTTGTGTTTGTTTGAGTTTTGTTGTTGGTCTGTTTTTTGTTTTGATGTATTTTGGTCCGGCTCCTGCGTGAGCTTTTTCCGATCCCTTGTGGATCTTATCTGCCCTTGCATGGGCTTACTGTATCGAGCTGTGATGCTTTCTTTACTGGCATGTAAATGTCCTGGTAGATTTATCTACCGCGTTCGGCCGCCGCTCCTACTGCTTTGCATGGAGCATATAGCGGTTGTATCCGATCCGCTTTTGGATCCCGCCGGTGTTTATCGTCTGGTCTTTGTATCGGTTCCTCTTTGAAACTTTACCTAGAAAAAAAAAAACTGACTTATGTTTTGCTTGGTACGAGTGAGACACGATCATCTCTTTTTCCGAGAAGCAACTCACCTTCGGAAAAGCTTCCTATCACTGCCTAGAGATTAGTATATTGTTTGGTTACAAAATTTTAGTAAAATTTTGTTAAAATTTTATGTTTGTTTATTAAAAAATGTGTTTTAAAATTCGTGGATAAGTGATAAAAGCAAAGATAAAATTTTAAAATGTGTTTGATAAAAGTAAAATTTTGTTTACTTCACACAAGCTATGTAGATGAGGCCCTTCGTTATAGCATGAATTTCTTGCCTTCAAATTATTTCCAAGTACTATGGGTATGTTTGACGGTGAAAATTTTGGGTATTAGAGTTTGAGAAATATTATAAAGTAAAGAAAAGTTACGAGAGTTGTTGAAAAAGTGAAAAGAGAGAAATTTTTTAATAAATATTATAATAATAAAAAATTATGTGGTGAATTTTGTAATAGTAAACCTAAAATTTTGAACCCAATTAATTGGGGCTCAAACATGCCATTATATATATATTTAACCCAATTCATTTTTATTTATATTAACACTGCTTTCCCAAATAAATTATTCCATGGAGAAGCCATCCTGCCTAACTTTTCTAACCCCAAAAGTTTCTCTCTCTGTTTTCTGGTTGATGGATGGCAACGTGTGCTTTACTACAGGAAAGCCAAATCCATCCACCTATATAAACAAGAACCAAGCAAAACTAGCCTCCCTCACCATCACATCTTACCACTAACTCAATCAATGGGAAGCAATTATGCTGAGTTTCTGCTTATACTCGTACTCCTCTACTTGGGAACTACACTTGGATCTGTTTTGACTTCACATAACTCTGAGGTTAGATGCAAAGCAGAAGAAAGAGAAGCCCTCCTCAAATTCAAATTACAGGGCCTTCTCATGTGTATAACAGGCTCGCTAAATTCCTGGGAAATCGAGGAAGATTGTTGCAAATGGGAAGCAATTGAATGCAGCGAACAAACAGGTCATGTTGTCAAGCTCGATCTCACTCCAGAATTTCGATGTAAGATAAACTCTTCATTTCTAGAATTGCAACATTTGACTTACCTGGACTTAAGTGGGAATCAATTTGTAGCCGGGGATTTCCCAGAATTTATTAGTTCACTCACCCAATTACAATATCTCCATATTTCCGACACCAATCTCCATGGACCCATTCCACAGAATCTTGGAAATCTCTCCAGCTTGATTTTCTCTTGATCTCAGCCAAAACCAATTAGTCGAGCTTCATAATCTTGACTGGCTATCTAATCTTTCCTCGTTAAGCTACTTGGACATGAGCGGTGTCAACCTCAGTCAAGAAGTCAATTGGCCAGGTCAGATTGACATGCTTCCTTCTTTAGTACTAGACAGCTTACATCTACGTGGTTGCGGGCTGTCCATGCCGCAGATTTCTTCTGCAATTTCTCGTGCTAATTTTACTTCACCTCTTTCAACCCTTGATCTCTCTTCGAATCATCTTGATTCATTCGTATTCCCTTGGCTGTCAAAATATACCAATCTCCTTGTCCTTGACCTCTCTTTCAACAATCTGGAAGGGGTGATACCTGAGTTTACTCAATTCCCTCTCTTGAGAGAGTTGAGCTTGCACAATAATCAATTCAATGGGAGTTTGACTGAAAGTATTGGAAAACTTTCAGATCTCCAAGTTCTGGATGTGACTTCAAATTATTTAGAAGGTGTTATCACGGAAGCACCTTTTTCGAATCTTTCAATGTTACGCCATGTGGGCTTAACAACGAGATCCAGGGTACCATACCTAGTCAATGGCTTTCAAACTTTCGTGGATATCCCACACTAGACATGAGCCATAACCGCTTCAGTGGTCTCTTGCCATCTGTAAATCCATGGTCGATCATAGTAGACCTTTCCAATAATTTGTTCCAAGGATCCATGAAATCCTTTTGTTCTGCTTCATATTCGGTATATATGTATCTGAATTATCTTGATCTTTCACATAACTCATTATTCGGAGAAATCCCCGAATATTGTTTTCAAGGTGTGGTATCGAGTCAATTGAAATTGCTTAGTTTGGCAAACAATAATTTCACCGGTAGAATCCCAGATTCTTTGGGATCATACTCCTACTCTTTGAGGATACTACAGTTACAAAACAACTTCTTTTCAGGGGAATTGCCAGGGCAATTGATGCATTGCACAAAGTTGGCAATGTTAAATCTTGGAGGAAACAAACTATCTGGGAGAATACCTGAATGGATTGGGACGATCCTAGAGGACTTGGTGGTTCTTCGTCTATCATCAAACTCGTTCAATGGTAGCATACCTATGAATTTGTGTCATCTTCCAAGACTTCAAATCTTGGACCTCTCTAATAACAATATTACAGGAACTCTACCGCGATGTCTCGATAACTTCACTGGCATGACTGAAAGAGAAAGTTCAAGTTTAATGCTGGGTAATTTATTTTATTTCCATTATGATGATGTGTTGTTCCACCTGGACAGCGAAGTGACTTTGATTTCTGTCCCTGACCCTGAGCAGATGGGAAACCTGTTGCTGATGAATTACGTTGCCAATCTGTTCGTGATTTTCAAGGGAAAAAATCTCGAATTCGATAAAACTCTTAGACTACTGAAGTTGATCGATCTTTCAAGCAATAAATTAGAAGGGGAAATTCCAAGAGAAATAACAAGTCTCTCTGGATTGATTGGATTGAACCTTTCCAGAAATTTACTTTCTGGGACTATCCCCGACAGCATTGGTGGCTTGAAAAATTTAGACTGCTTAGATTTGTCGAGAAATCAGCTTTTAGGAACAATACCCCCAAGTCTTGCGAATTTGGGCTTTCTGGGCTACTTGGATTTGGCAAACAATAACCTTTCAGGTAAAATTCCGACTGGTGCCAAACTCCAAGGCTTCAATGCTTCAGTATATTCAGGCAACCAAGATCTGTGTGGCTTGCCTCTTCCAATAAAGTGTGGAGACGAACCAATTCAGGGTCCACCAAGTGGTGGCAAACATGAAGATGACGCCAGTGTTCAAAAACATGCAATCTCCTACGACCAGATATGGCTTTACTCTAGCATTGCACTCGGATTCATTGTTGGATTTTGGGGAGTCTGTGGATCGTTAATGCTGAAGAGTTCTTGGAGGCGTGCCTATTTCCAATCCTTGGAGAATATTGGAGACAGACTCTACGTAACAGTAGTTGTCAGCATAGCCAAATTGAAGAGGAATTTCCAAACCAAGTAAGATCAACAGGAAAATCTTCCATCAAGGTTGATATGTTATTCTCGGCCACTAGTTTTTTTTTTTTTTTTTTTATCTTTCAAATAAATCGCGTTTCGATATTCGTTGTGCTTTGTAATACTGGTTTGTCTTCACTTCATTAAAAAAAATACAAAAAAAAGGTGTAATATATACTTAGTTTCTCTTAACTTTCTCTTAACTTTATAGCTCGATTCAGTTTGTTGGACTCGGATTCCCATCTAGAAAATATTCCGAATTGATTGAGCCCTAAAATAGGTGCGGACTGTTTTGGACTTCAGTCCTCCATTTTTTTTTTGCACAGTTAATTGACGTCATTGCACGCTAATTATTCAAGGCAATTTGCTCAGAAAAAAGAATGTTGAATTAGAATTATTAATTACTAACCTACCAAAAAGAGAACCTAAATTTTTAAATAATGGTTCTTATATTAAGAGCAAATATAATTCGATCCTGTCAATTACCGAGAAGACTAATGTGTGTGTTTATGGAGATCGTGTCAATTGTAAAGGGTGGGGTCGTGAATAATAGATACATTCAACTATTTAAGGGTATAATTGTAATTTCATTTATTTTTTGAAAAAAATCATCTTTGTCCAATTTGAAGAAAAAAAAAAAGAAAATTTATATAGGCTGTCCCTAGGCCCAAGCAGCCTAGCTGAGCCCATTTTTGCTTTTTTTTTTAAAAAAAAATTAAAATAATAATAATAATAATTTAATTTAATCTCCTCTCATCTCCCTCCTTTTATCACTTCTTTTGTGCATGTATTTAAATATAATAAAATTTTAAAATTTTTAGTTTTTAGTTTTTAATTTTAAATTTTTTTATATTTTAACTCTTATGATACTATTTTGCGAAATTTTTTTTAGTATTTTCTGTTAAGAATTTGCTTCCCTTCAATTTTATTCCTGCTTCTGCTATAATACATTGAAATCAATCTTAGATGGGCCAAAGAACAAGGAAATCAATGGGACTACTTCTTGAAGTGGCTGATCTTGTACTGTTTCTCCAATCCCAAACGTGTCATCTGGATATCTTGTCAACCTCCTGTTGTTTCTCCGCTTTAAAGCCTGGGTTTTTTTTTTTCTAAGCATGCGTATCACTGTATCAATAGTTGTTCCCAGACGATCTGCCTTCAAATATGAAAATGTGGGCCGATTTGTGTCACAGTTTGGGCCTTAAAACACCCTTCGTCGATGCATGGGCCTCACACTTGTGCACAAGCATATTAGCGATCTCCTAAAGACGCGGTCCTTTCTTCCTTGACTTCTTAACCGTCATTATAATTTTTTTTATGTTTGCAAACTAAAATTTTACCCAAAATTTCTGCATGAACAAT
Organism: Myrica gale; assembly: GCA_963930655.1. Lineage (NCBI taxonomy): Eukaryota > Viridiplantae > Streptophyta > Magnoliopsida > Fagales > Myricaceae > Myrica > Myrica gale. The sequence goes on from OZ005611.1 coordinate 25,786,877, forward strand.
GTAACTTATAGTGTACGATTTGTAGAGTTTTCAATTATATTAATCCAAAAAAAGAATGCAAGAAAACCCTTTACAAATGTTTGTTGGAAGTACATTAATAGACACCACAACATAGACCAATTAGTCTTGGGAAGCTATTTTTGCTAGTGATACCAATTTCAAGGCCCCCAAAACATAAAAGAAGAGTTTTGCTTTAGCTTCATTATCTGGGTGACATTGTGGAATAACTACATGTAGCTCGAGATGAGGGCTGGCTATTGACTGTGAAGGAGCTGAAGTGATTGAACTCTCTCTTCATTGCTTTGTATATATCATCCAGGCCTTCCTCAATCACCTCCAGAACCGTCTGAGGCATTGGTGGCATGTTGATGTGAGTTGAGCTTTCCAACATCTTCACCACTTCCCCCATCGAAGGTCTCATGGAGACCTCATCCTGAATGCACCAGAATGCTACTTTCAGAGCTCTTATGAGCTCTGCTTCTTCCACTGCTCCCTCTAGACGCCTATCTGCAACTTTTATCGCTGTCCCATTTGTCATCTCCTGCAGAAAGTCAGCATTTCTGTGATTAATTATTATCAAATAGCCAACATTTTGCTTATGAGTTGCAATAATCAGCAAGATATTTAGGAATTAGGATACCTTAAAAGCCCATCCAGGGTAGAAGAAGTCCTCTGCATCGAAGGACATGTCAAGATTTCTCCTCCCCCCAACGATCTCTAAAAGAAGCATTCCATAACTGTACACATCGGCCTTTACAGTAATAGGGCGGTTACTAACCCATTCTGGAGCCAAATAGCCTCTAGTTCCTCTGACCATTGTTACAACCTGCGAGTGCTCTCTTCCCATTAACTTAGCTAGTCCAAAATCCGATACTTTTGGGCAAAAATTCTCATCCAATAAAATATTTTCTGGCTTGATGTCACAGTGTATTATTCGATTTCGGCATTGCTCATGGAAATATGCAATCCCTTGTGCAGTAGCAACAGCTATATGGAAGCGAGTTGACCAATCTAGTAGCCTGTCTCGGCAATGCAACGAAGGAAAGATCCATTTGTCCAAGGACCCATTTTTCATGTACTCATAGACTAGAAGCCTGCAGATCAACATCACATTTCAAGCCAGAATACTTGCAAGTTAAATTTTAAGTAAGTTTCCCTCTTTAATTGTGTTATAATCTACATTTAGAATCTCAAAATGTCCAGTAGAGCTCTATCTTACCAAAATGGTTTGTAGCCAGTGGACATTTTTAGATGCATTTTGGTGAAATTGATTGCCAAGGATCATTACTCACCGCTGTGATCCCTCAGAGCAGTATCCGCAAAGCCGAACCAAGTTCATGTGATGCATAGAGCCAATGGTGTTCACTTCGGTTATAAATTCTTTCTCTCCATGGGGCAACACCTTATCTAGTTTCTTTACTGCAACCAAAGTCCCATCTGCTAGGCTTCCTTTGTATACACTTCCAAATCCTCCTGTAAAAGAAGCATCACATTGGTATAAGGGGACCAGATGACAGGAAAAAAAAAAAGAATAACATTGTATTCTACCAATATGCTTACCTGTTCCAAGCAATTGGGTAAAATTCCACGTCCGGATTTGCAAATCACGGTAGCTAAAATTCAATGGAGCACCTTCGAAGATCAAGCAGTTCTCCATGGCTCTCTTTAAAGCTCTTCTTCTATGAACATTGTAGTACAATAACAAACAGAGCAGCCCGATGAGCAGTACTGTCATGCTAAGCACAATTGGAAGAACCAAAATCTTCTCTCGCATATTCCCAGACCCTTCTGAAGAACCTCTCGAATTGCTTTCCGGTGTGCTCGAACCATTAGACCTAAATTTCACAAACAGGGTTGAGCCAGGGTCCTCAAACCCTCCGAAGTCCAAGCTCCTCAACACCCAACAGTAAGGCTTCTCGTCATTAAGCCCGTATACGGAAGCAACACAGTCACAGTCTGATAGACAAGCATCCCCACACTTTGACACCGTTGCAATATCACTATAATTTGCTATCACAGAGAAATCAGAAAAATAATAATTGGTTTGCTGCACCGTTGAGATTCTAAACTGCGATGACGAATTGTCATGCCGTGAATCACACTTGCCGATCGAAGATGAATTCTCTAAGCACTGACTACCACCTTCTACCTTCAATGTACCCGGTAAACATGCACAAGAAGCATTAGTCTTGCTGCTATCCAAATTGCATATCCCATTGCCACAAATTCCAGCAATATCACAAGGGTTCGAAACTGGAGCCCATTCTGACACCCATTGGCGCGAGCCGTTTACATCATCATCCCATTTATACAAACGTATATTTCCATTAGTCTCAAGAGTCAATCTTCGAAGAACCACTAACCTGTTTGATTGGTTTGAGCTGGCTGCTGACAACCCCCCTTCATCACCATCGTTCTTGTACACGTACACTGCACCATCCGATGACTCTCCATAAACAATTCCAAAGCTTCCCGCTTTATCCAAAACTGCAACAACGTCCCCGGTTACATTTGATATATCGGGTCCTTGCCAGTAAGAGTAGTTGGTGTAATATTCGGGCAAGTTGTCAAAACTTTCAGGCAAATTGTATGTCAAAGCAAGGCTTAGTGAAGTAGGTTGCTGAAGCATTTTGAGGGTATAATAGCCACCATGTGAAGCTAACTTAGATGTTGTTAGCTCTAGTGAAACTGTAAGGGGTTGATTTGGAAGGAGAGTGTCAGACGGGTGAGAAAAACTCTGCCATACAATGTGGTTGGCTGTGCTGTACAGGATGAAGTTGCCGGACTCTGACATGACCGCGTATTCTGCGCGTGATCCTGAGGTGTTGGACGTCCAGACGGTGGTGCGGCCATCGACGAGAACAAGGTTTCCAGTGGCGTCGAACTCCAAGATTGCGTTGTTGGTCACCGGAGAGCTTCTATATTGGATTGAAAGAAAACGAAATTTGTGCTCTTAAGTTCTAATGGGATCATGTTATACCCTACAAATTACCCCTTTGTAAAGACTAGAGATGGAGAAATGGCTTTTGAATTTTTATCTGGAGTTACAAACCCAGAAACCCCGTTCACTCTCTATGTATTAGACCTTTTCAAGATGTGCAATTCACAACAAAGTTGAGCTATGGAGTGTACTTGCTCTCTTAAGGTAAAAAACCAGTAAGCATACGATTATCCAAGCTTTATAAGACTTGATTTAACTGGAACATTGCCAGACTCTCTATCTATTAGATATTTAGAAGAGATGTGTGGTTTTAGCAGCAGTTTTGACAACTAATAGAACACCAAAACTAGCTTCCAGCCGGTTTGCACCGAGTTGCACTAAAGGCCTGCTAGCTCTTAGAGAAATAATAGCGGCGGTTCCACCGACAGCTGATAAGACCCGTACGCATCTTTTAGAAAAGAACGTCGAGGGAAGTATTTCAGGGGAATAATTGTTATCAAGTGTCATACATTAATGCTGTTTAATAATTTTCATTAAAACAAGACATACATATAATCACGGGGAAGTGGGGTTTTAGCAAATTGATAGAAGCTGGTAAAACTACACCAAACCACGTATACATGCACAACATCTATACATGAGTGGAGCACTAATTAAGTTGATTATGGCAGGGTATATATAACATGGGACGTCTTAATTAATTACCTAGCTGACCAAACTATTGTTCGATCTCCCGGAAGCTCCGCAAACCAAATAGCGACTTGAAATTGATCACCACGTCCATCCGCGTGAGTGAACCCAAAAGCAAACGTGCCATTATCAGAAACCCATGCTTGGTCCTCATTCGCCAACAGCCTTGATCCCAAACCCATTTGGCTAGCCATACAAGCACCGAAACTGGCTAGAAACAGGTAGAACAGAGTCAGAGAAGAAATATGCAAAGAAGAAGTAGCCATGGGGAAGCTAAGATACTGGCCAGTGGTACTGATTTCTAAGTGCTCAGCTTAAAAGGGTTCAACTATAAGGTCTTCTGTTTCATCAACAGATGACGAATTAATAGCAAGAGTTTGGTGCGGGTGCGGGCAAGAAATATGGATCATCTTAACACGTGTTCTGTGGTGGGTGAGCAAACTTTGAAAAACGTTGCATAAATATTAATGGTCGGCTGAGAGATCATAGAGAGATGGAATTTGGATTTTGTCGCACGTGTTTATTGATCCGTGTGTCTACAAATGGATTCTGGTTGTTGGTTGTGTGCGACCAGCCGAACACGTACTTAGGCAGCCTGGACACGTACTTATGCTATTGTTCAGATATTCACACTGTCTTAATTAGCGGTGTGGCTAACTAGCTAGTTGAGCTCACTGTGGTGTTTTTTGTTATTGTCAGTTCATCTCATTAATTATATGCTCTGAAAGGCTAGTAAAAATGATTCATTTGAAAAACGAAACCTGAAAGTGATCCAAAAGTCAACTGACCTAGGTCGTGTTTTTAAGAAAAGTAGACAAACTACCAGATATAATTAATAAAGACATCTTATAGGGATTTTATGGTGAATGTATGACTTTTAGACTGAATAACACAAATTCAACAATAAGTGGAGGTCAGCAGCAGAAAACGGTAGGCTGGTAGATCGGCAGGAGAGGAGTACAACAAAGCTTGTTAGTGGCAACCAACAAGCACTTGAAATTGGAGACAAAAAAAAAAAAAAACTAAGGGCATGTTGGATTCCTATATTTTCGTAGGATTCACATTATACTTTTTTTTTACAATCCAAACATTACAAAACACACGCATTCTAATACAACACTTTATTATTTTTTTACAAACAACAAACCATTTTAACAATTTTTACCCACATTCCAATACAACTTTAACATCATTTAAAAATTTTCAAAATATTCAACATCCTACAAATATTCTGAAAACGAACATGCCCCAAGAAAAAAAAAAAATCAACCAAACACACGGAGATCCAGTTGCTACACCACTTAAAACGGCCGAAAACCAATAAGGGGGAGCGAGTGGCCGAGGAAAAGGGGAGGAGGGGACTTTGGTTGGCTGGAGAGTATAGTCTAGATAACCTGGCCAGGGATAATCGATGAGCCACCACCCAGCGCACTGTGGTATTACACTAGGACTTCTATTGCTTCATCTGAAACTGCCATTTAGCTGAGGTGGTTCTAAAACCCATGCACGGATGTTACATAAGATCAGTGCACATTGCTTATATCATGTTACTTGGCTAAACGCGTTGGCACTGCGTGTCAGGCTGAGCCCTTCACTAGTACTTTGACATTAACAATGAACATCTTCGTCAAAATTGACAAGCAGATCGAAAGCCGATCGAGTTCATATGCAATTCAATAATTTTATCTCGTTTTGTAGGGTAGGCCGTGAGGTCTAAATATTGGACCAGCTAAGTAATTAATAACCTGTTGAAATTTAGGCCCTTAGAAAGTGATTCCCAGGAGGAACCATAATTTTAATTAAACCATCTTATTTTCAACTTGATATATGTAAGTTAGGGGCTCGATCATCCACAATTTTCTTTTGTATTGATGGGGACAGGACACTTGAGAAGAGAAAATCATGCAGTCTACAGGTAGTCCATTATTTTCCAATTTAACGTGCATAATATAAGATGGAGCTGTAAATTATCCTTAATTATAATACGCATATATAATAATGAAGGGATTAAAACGTATATTTTCTTATTAATTCAAAATTTTCAAAACCAAAGTGATAATATTACATAATATATTAAGCAAGCAGTTCAGTATCCCAACTAAAGCTACTAAAACGACGTCGCAGCCTTCTCCGTGTTCGTTGAACCTTCCACGCCCAACAACCCACCCATCTGGGTCTTCTTCCCCAAATCAAATGCAAATAGCGAAGTAGGGTTTTGGGTTTTAATTCTTTATCTGATGCGTAATCCGAGCCCTCTGGACCCCCCGGATTCCGACCATCCGGTGCCGCCACGATGTCAACTAGCCCTTGTTGCCACTCCTTCTCCCTTCGTCAATCCCCTCCCAAATCCCGGGTTATGGTTAGGGCTTTGAAGCATCCTAGACCAGCCGAATTCTTGCTTCGTCGAAACCTGCGCGTTATTGGCTCTCTCTCTAGCTCTCCGACAACTGTAAGCTGTCTCTCTCCCCCCTCTAGCTGCTCTCTCTAAGCAGGTGTTTATATCTATATTTGTTGTTAAATGATTTTAGAATGGGCTGGTTGGTTGCATGGAAAAGTGAGGAAATGAAATGAAACAGGATCGAAATTTGTCTTTTTTTTTAAATGTATTATTCCGGTGTTTTGGGGTATAATCATGTGGTTGAAGAGATGTTGGGACTGAATAGTAAAATAGATAAGCTAAGTGATGGCGACTACCACTACAATCAACGAACTATGGGAAAGCTTAAAGCTTCCATCGGAAGCATAAGAGGAGAAAGAAAAACCAATGAGCTAAGAGCAAAAGTTACCTTCTTCGTGTAATTTGTGAACAATCACGTTTACACCAGACTAACAATTTTCGGTTGTTATTTGAGGCGGAAAACAAATAACTCTTCATCTTGGGTAACTCAATCCATAGAGTCATAGACCCTGTTTTCATTTCTTCTTTACTTCGGACCACATCAGCTGCCCGTGGTGGGAGACCAGAGAGCTTTATTTTTCTGAAGACTAGAAATCTTGGTTCTAGAACTTTCTGCTCTTAAATGCCCCATCCTCTCCATTTGTGCTATTGTATCTTGCTAATAGCCGTTAAAATTGGAAAAGCATTACCTAACAATCCGTTATTTTGATCTCAGCATCCTAACTCATAGAAACCACCTCGGTTTCCAGTCTTTCTTTACATTGGCACTAGAACTGTTGTGGCAAGCCATTTTCTCTTTTACAATTATAGTGTAGCATGTTCCTCCCTCTCGAGGCTCTGCAAATAAATCTTTTCTACCCCCGTTCCAGTGCTCTCTGGAGATTCCTACCTGAATTTACATTAGAAAACTCATCCCTATAGTGGTGATTGGATCCTTCAGCAACTAAAAGTTGGGTAGTCAAGTGAAGACTTCGGGGAAAATCACTGGTTTGTCAGTTGTCTAGCTGAATTTTGTGGTCTGTTAAATGCGAATACGAAGATGCAAAAAGCTCCATTTTTTTCCCTTCAGAGCTGTGTTTGGAAGAGGGTGTGGGGTTATATTTTAATTGAAGTTGTAAGTTGTGAACTATGAAAATAGTTTTAAAAATTCTACGAAATCAAAGGGTGTTTTTAAGCATTTACAGATTATACCTATGTTACCACTCCTATATTGTGGGGAAAACATTTTACATAGCCAAAACATCATTGTTTCTCCCACCGTCATTATTGACACTATCGCTACCATAAACCACCGCTTCCACTACCACCAACATCTCCTCCCCCCGATTGGCAGAGTTACCCCGTTGCTGCTGCCACCCCTTTGAATACATGATGTTTGGCCATAACCACTACTAGGATCCTATATCATCACCATTACCGTCAGCTTTGATTGTAACCATAGGTTTATTTCCTAAAGATAAACTGGAATTTCTTGGTTAAGTTGCTGGAACAATTTTGGAAAAGGAAAAAGAAATGGCAGTTAATAATTTGAGCATTAAGTAATCTTGGATGCCAGGTAACAGAAACCTTCACATAACTGGCCCTAGCACAACTATTTTTGTTTGTCTGTTTGAGCTTGTGACATAAAATACCTGAGCATTCAAGTGTTACTTCTCTGTACTTATCATATTTTTTTTATAAGCTCTGTACTTATCATATTAGCCATCAAATTGGTTGTTTTATCATTATATTTGGAAGTAAAGATTGATTCATCAGGCTATCTCTTGCTTGTTTGTTTATTTTTATTTAACTGTGGCTTATTATTTTGTTTCCTCGGTTCTGATTATTGTCATCTAAATTGTTATTGTTTCAGAAATGGAGATTGTTGTGCTTTAGGCGTGAAGAATCTTCATCCGTGACACCCGAGTCTGAGGTTGTGAAAGGTAAATTGTCGGAAGAATTGCTGTTGAAGCCTGAACTCAATCCAATAGATGATGGGCAGAAAGATTGGATTTGGAGACTCAGAAAGGTAGGATTTTCTTTCCCCCATTTGCGCAATGATCTCTAGCGTCTGAATGAGGTTTCTCTTTCACCACTTGTTTGACAATATTTAGTGTTTTGTTTGGGATTATTTGTTTGTTGTTTTTCAGACCTGTGGGAGTTGTGACTATGATTAATCTCTCTCTCTCTCTCTCTCTCTCTCTCTCTCTTTCTCTTTCTCTTTCTCTTTCTCTTTCTCTTTCTGACTCTGAGATAATTATTTTGATCTCCCTGCATTGATCTGGTTCCGAAGAATGCACTAGTATGATGCCCAACCTAAAATTATTACTGATCTCAGTCTTATATTTCTATATTCCAGAGAAACTATTGTGGTGAAACATCATTGTTTGCTTCTACTGTCATTTTTTATTTAATTGATTCCATGTGTATACAAATTGGTACCTGATTAATCTTTCATTCATCAAAGGCAGGTGGTATAGACATTTTTTATGTCGAATTCTCTGTTACTCATAGTACCTGGTGCCTACTTGTAGAGCTGCTACTTGTGATTTTTGAACTCTATTCCATGAAAATACTCTAAACAAATCATATCTACTGTGGTCAATCAGTGATCATCGTGGACCTATATTTCATAGCCCTTCTACTGTTTTACACCTGATCCTTTTTAAAGTCCAAAACTATCACAAACAAGGTCTACAACCAATTGTGTAGAAAAAAAAAGGTCTACAGCCAATTACAATAGGTGCTTATTAGTTCAATTTAAAGGCATCATGCAAAATGTTTTGCACTCACATATTCGTATTTATTAAGATTGGTGAATACTTTCTTTGTTAATATTTTAGGTTGCAGATGCACTTTTTGGTGCGGAGCCTTGGACGGTACCATGGACTGCAAATACCATAGTGCAGGTGAAGCATTTTCCTTGTAGTACTTGGATGTCATTTGAAATTGTACTACACTTGTCTTTTTCTTTTAAGCAAACTTCATTGAAAATAAAATCAGAGGGAATGCTCCCTAATACAAAACTACCTCATGGAGGTTCAAAATAAAGGTCAACTTGGGGTACATCCAATGGGAGTTCAGAACAAGAAAAATTCCATAAAGATGCTTTCTAGCGCTCCATCCTGCAAATTGGTGAGCTATCCTGTTGTTCTATCTCGATGTCCATGTGAGATCCCCATTGTTGTTGTAAACCAGGATATTTCTGACCATGTTAGTGTTGGGGCGACTGGACCTTCAGGCAAGAAATGAGGTTCATTAACTGCTCTGCAAGTGATCAGTGAGTCCCCTTCGAGGGTCACCCAGGGGAGTTCCAACTCAGTGGCCATGTGACAGGCCAAGAGTGCGGCTTTGGTTTCAGCCAAGAGAGGATTGTTAGTAAACACATATGCACTCCGAACTTGGAGGATGTGCCCTTCATAGTTTCTGCACACTACAGCTAGGGCAGTCGTCTGTCCTCTGATTGCCTCATCAAAATTCAGTTTGCACTGTCCTTCAGAGGGGGGTTTCCAGGAGTGCATCTTCTTTGTTTTGCTCCCTCCATGCAGCTTGGTGTTCATACCTCTGGCTCCTCGTACCTCTGATCATTTCCATCAGATGGTGTCTCACTCCTTGATGGATAGCTTGGTTCCTGGAAAACCAGATTGAATCGATGATAATGGCTGTTTGGAGGATAAAATTCCCTTCATTTATGTGCTCCAGTGATAGTTCAGTCTTTGGGTTCATCATAACTCCTAGCCAGGCTTGGATTTCCATGTGCTGCATTCCCCCCAGATTAATAGGCCATCTAGCTTCACTCCATAGGATCTTCGCGATATTGCACTTGATAAACAAATGTTCCTCCGTTTCTGGTTGACATTGTGCGACACTTGTCTTTTAGTTTCATACTTTCTTGTTACTAGCTACCTTAGAAATTGCAGAATTCATCTCTAAACCGCAACTATGAAAGCCAATCCATGTACAACTGAAGCTTGAATTTCATAGTTTCTGACAGGACCATATAAACGTTTCCCCCCTCTCTCTGTGTTAAATCACCTGTACTTATGGGGCTGGTGAATAGCATAGCTGGTCTCAGATTGTGTTTTGGCATACTGGTATTTATTTAAACATGGAGGCTGGGGAAAAATGTAATTGATTGGATCGTCCATGTGGGAGACATGATTGTGCATGCATATAGCATGGTGTTGGCCTTGAGACAAAAAATGTTGTGTTGGCTGTGGTCAAAATTGAGTCTATTGATAACTGCATTTAGAGTAGGTGGGCCATGTGACGTAAACATATGAAGAGAACTTTGGGCAGTGCATTCAAGGTTAATTGTGAATTCAGAGTATAAGAATATATTTTGGAGCAAGGATAATTTTCAAGGAGGTAATAGACTGCGAAAATACAATAATGTCAACTGATGCGGGTACCAAATGACTGTCACTTCGAATTGTGATGGTAGTTGTGTCAGCTAGTCATGTAAGCTAGGTAGGATTGGAATTCATTTGAAGTTGTGTATTTCATGAGATAGCTGTGATGTTACTAACTAGATTCGATATGCCATTTCTGTATATGGCTACTTTCTAAACCTTAACCTTGTAACCTTGTGCCCAATGTCGTATTAATGATAAAGTCTTGTTGGAGCCCGGTTTGTTTTGAAAACTTGGGAACATCGCTGAATCCTTTTTATGCTTGCCAGATTCTGGATTGTGTCTATTCAATCACGCCTGAAAGGTTTTAACAATTCACTCATGTTGGCTGGACTTCAAAAAATTTACATTTCATGATAAGGTAAATGGAAAATGGCTTTGCTGTTTACTGTGATGCATGAAAATTGAGTATAAGAATAGGAAAGTGAGACTTTCTACTGCTGCAGGTTATGCTTCTCTGGATTGCATCATTCTGGTTCATAGGATCTTGGGTAGTTCCATTCTTAGCCCACATATCAGGGTTTAGAAAGGAATCCTTACCATACAGAGGGCAGGCCTTGTATAGCCTCTTAACTGATGTGGCCGAAGGTCTCGCTGGGATAGCAATCCTGCATCGCTGCCTCTCAAGGTTTCAGCCCCTTCCATCTGACTGGTTCAACTTTAGCCTTGAAGGGACATGGCAATTGGACGTTGGCTTGGGCTGCCTCCTGTTTCCCTTCGTCAAACAACTCTCCCAGGTTAACCTAAATTTGTTGCCCCTTCTTCCCTCTACACCTGTTGGTGTATCTAGTGTTGAGCAATCGATCATGGCACGAGACCCAGTGGCAATGGCCCTCTATGCAGTGGTGGTTTCGATTTGTGCTCCCCTCTGGGAAGAGATTGTTTTCCGTGGGTTCCTTCTTCCTTCATTGACCAAATACATGCCCGTATGGTGCTCAATTTTAGTGAGTTCAATAGCTTTTGCCTTGGCACATTTCAATATGCAAAGAATGCTACCGCTTGTATTTCTTGGGGTGGTTATGGGTGCTGTCTTCGCGCGGTCAAGGAACCTTTTACCATCAATGTTGTTGCATAGTTTGTGGAATGCTTTTGTGTTTTTAGATCTCATGAAATAATATACCATTCTACTTTGCTATTCTCTAACCAATTTTCAGTTGACATTGCTTTTGTCGCCGTGTACAATTATTAAGTTGGTATGGTCATCCTTCCTTCTGTTATCCTGTTAAATTTCACAACTACTAGCCATTACTGGATATATAGTTACAGCTGCTTGCTGCAAGCATGAACTGCGTGCAGGACCAACCAGTGCACGGGATTCGGGGTCCATGTGCTATATGTAGGACACTTATAATCCATTGCAAGTGCAATTATTTGACAATTGTGACTGCCCATCCACTTCTCATTGATTAGATCGGAGCGAAGGCACTGATATTTGGACAAAAGAAAAAAAAAAGCTTTAGAATAAAAAAAATTCTGGCGATTTATTAGTTTGTTTTATTCAATGTTTATTACGTTATCAGTGACGATGGTGATCACCTTAAAAGAATGAAGGCAAGCCACGTCTCCGCCCATGAACTGCGAAATTCATAAAAATAGAACTCCCCCAGGTTTAACGAAATGGTGGCAGGCTTCAAAGTATAGTTTCCTATGACGTTGTGGACCCTAACTGGACACTTAACTGAGAAGCGTTGAGTTTTCATTTCTTTGTACTCGAGTAGTTCGTTGTTCGGAGCTCTCTAGACTCTTCTTCTAAATGGCAGAAGGCTGGATCAAAATCGCGTCTCCAGAACCGCTACCTCTATGCAAGATTTCTTGATGACCAGTCCACAGTACTCAGTAACCACTCCGCCGCATAAAAATGACATCTACAGAAAACTAAGTGTCTTCCTTTTTCTAATGGAATATTAGAAGCTATAGACTGCCACCTCCAAGTTTTAAGGTCACGTTGTTGACAACAGAGTTAGGGTATGACGTTATTCTGTCGTAAGGTATCTACACTTTAACTGTTAATTTTCTGGCGGTTTTTTTCCATAATAAATTAACTTTGCATGATGGCGAACATTCTTTTCTTATACTAGGCAGCATGCATTTATGAGGGTTTGGATTCTCTTACAATTGCTGATTGTCTTGAACGAGCACATGCGGGGGGACCAACTGATTTCAAGTCGCTCTCCATTTTCCGACTTTAGTCTCAAAAGCCACGGTCAATGTTCCTTTCTTTCACCGACAACCCTGGGACACTTTGTCTGCTATATTTATGTTCGTTAACTGTTTGTAGATACAATAGTTGATTCAATTGTGAATGAAAAGGACATAGCTTAAAAGCTTTCTCTAACATTTAAACTTGAGGAGATTCGAACTCTTAACACCATCAACTGTTCGTGGATGGAAAAGCCTGAAGTTTCCTTACCAATAGCTTTGTGATATTTCCTTATTTTGTTTGATCATCTCCTGCAGATTTTAGATATATCTATCCAGAGGACAAAATTGTAGCTACGTATGAAAGGAGGAAGCGAGTGATTCTATCTATTTATAATTATTGAACCTTAGTATCTTCTGTCAAGTGTGTTTTCTTGCGTATTTGTTCTCACGTTGTAATGAAAAAGGAGAGGACTGGAAAATTGTTGCCTGAATTTACCTCTTGCAGATACTGCCACAACAAAATGTTAACGTATTTATGTTGTTTAAACTTTATTTTCTCTTTTCACCTTCATTTGCTCTGTATAAACCATCTTTAATGTTCATATGATCTAGAAAGTTCGCTCGAGTAGTTCAGAGCAGCTCTCTAGACTCTTCTAGCACCCGAAAGTGATATGTAATATCAAATCTTATATATTGATTATATGATATTATCTCTAACAGGGATCACTTTCTAGTGTTTGCTACAATATTACAGGTTTAGCTAACTGATTAATGCACCTATGAATATGATCATCGGTTGTGGCAAAATTGCTATTATATGTTGGTTTATCTGCTGAGAATGGCCGCTTTTTGGCCATCAATTCATAGATATCTATTGTTTGTTTCATGTGATTTATCAATGATACTCATCTACAGCTAATGGAGTTGGTATTTGTATAGGACATTGACCTACGCATGTTGATAACCAATATTAGTTAGAGAGATTGACCAATACTGGGTGATGATCTTCCTATATTTCCTTTTGATCTCCCTAACTCAAAGATTTGCAAAAATATGGTTGTTTCAGAACTAACTAGAGGAATTAATGTTGAACGGCTCGCCGTAGTTAGCAAAAATACCCTTCCCCACTACCGTTGTTGTATTGTCTAGACTACCGTTGAAGTGTAATAGAAAATCCTAGCATGGAAATTTAATTCGGAATACCAATCTCGTAAGCTGCTGCATGAAGTACTCAGAAATTCGAATATGTATATGTTTTTTTTTTCTTTTTATTATTTTGTCCAGCACCACTTGTCTGTAATATCATGGTGTAATCGAATAGTTTATGATTTGTGTTGTCCTGCGGTGGTTAGGATGTAAGCATCAGAATAGTGAAATCATCCTTTCAAAGTGGTCATCATACCCACTCAAAATTCGGCAGAAAACAAGCATTCAAAGAAGATGACAAAACAGAGCAAACTAAGCAGGCTCATGAACATCTGGAGAATGCATAGAATATAGGATTACCAGAAAACATTCTCCATAAATTATATTGCCGATCCTGCTCTCTTTGTTCTTGTTTTTAGAGCAGGTTGGATAATTCGAGGAGCATGCATGAACCTGCTTCCCGATGACACTGACTTTCGTATAATTACTTTCCTCATGGGGGAGTATAGGTTTACAGAACCGAAAAGCATGACAAACTCTGTCTTATTCTTTCTTTACTTTAATTCTAAAGGTGGCTTGGACTTTTTAAAAAAGAAATCGAGCATGCAGGAACCTGATTCTCTTTCTCGTTTAGTTCCTGCTTAGTGATTGTAAATAACAAAACTTTCATAGAGAAACTAATTTTTTTTGAAGTTATGAAGACAAAAAATGATCGAAAGAAAAAGAACAGAGGTGGGGCAGACTATTGATGCAACAGTACAGTATGGGTCTCGTTGGGCTCACATTCCTGTTTCTTTTATCCTCTCTCTTTTCTCTTTTTCAATTATTAAGATACCTTGTCTCTAAGCAATTTCTTGGAGATATATATATGTATTGTAGGAGACCTCTGCTTGCTATTAGCCTATTATCTCATCTCGTGCATTTCCCTTGTAGTTTATAGATATATTATCCTTCTTCTTCCTCATATTCCCCACTTGCCTCAATAGAGTGGAATTATGGAAGCTTCACAGCCTCTTTCAATTGAAAGTTTTTCATACAGTTGGTTAGTGAACCTAAAACCGTCTCTGGAAAGTCTAGACAACTCCTTCAGAGCCTCACTGGACGCATCCGATGAAGCTTCTTTCATCGAGATGGACCCAAAAATGCCACCATCCAAGAGGTTCTTCAGAAACTCTCAGGACTTCAAGTTTGACTTCCCTATATCACCGTCTTCTCTGGCTTTTGTTCATGCAGACGAGCTCTTCTCCAATGGCTATGTCATGCCTCTCTTTTTCGACCAAGTGAAGATGGAGGCATATTGCGACGAATCAGATTCCAGTCCTAGCCTGCCATCCTCTTCCCCAGCACCAAAAGTCCTTGTTCCAAATAACCCTTATTCCCCTTCCTATAGAAGGTGTCGAAGACTATCAAAGCACATCTTCCAAAAGTACTTGGAGCTTCTCAGGCCATTGTTTCGAAAACTCAGATGGAATAAGTCAAGTTCTAAAGCTGAAAGTGTCGATAAAAGAGTCCACGCCGTGGTGAAGAACTGGGTATACTCATCGGAAACATCTCCACGGGTAAGTCTAGCTTATGCAGCTGATGATTGGCGCAGGTCTTGTGACTCTGAGAGTTCAATTTATGAGGCAGTTCTCCATTGCAAAAGATCCATAGGTATGTCTTTCGTAATAGAGGCTATTGCTATTTCTTCATTGTCATTCTGCAAACAAATAACATCTATGCGACTGTTATTTTCAGGAAAATGAATTGAAGGTGGCGTCGTACAAACAAAAGACTATGAGAAAAAAAGAAAAAAAAAGGAAGGGGAAGAAATGGAAGGAGATGCAATGATCAATTTGATATTCACATGTCAAAAGAGGAAATTTGAGGCGACAAGAAGATCATCAGCCACATGTTCTTTGTCCCTTCTATATTTTCTGGGAATGACAATGTAAAAATTTTGTCCTACAAGAGAGCAGAAGCTGTGTAAATGGTCGGCAATGGAAATTCTGGCCTCAAGGAAGAGGGAAGGCAAAAATGAAACATTTGTTTGTTTTTACCTTCTACCAAACACTCTTCCTGCTGCAAATAATCCGCCTCCCCTTTCTGTGAAGTTTTTACCTGATCATAAAAATAGAACTTAGTTACTGGTATGTATCCATTTCCTCGTAGATTAAGTCAGTAATAGCACTCGACATAAAGACCACGGTAGTATAGAGAGGAAACATACGCCTAGGGATTTCATCTATTTACTTCCCAAGTATTTTCAGCAAATATCTTCCTGACCTTTTTCTTTCCTTTATGATGAATTCGTCCATTTGAATGCTATGAAATTAGAAATTAGGGTGGAACTATGGTGTTCAACGGAGAGTCATTCTAAGTCATAGCCTGCACCTGATGTTTTCATCCTAAGCTTTTGAGGGTGGGGGTTCCACAATGTCCAATTATATCTTGAGAGGTCTGAGTGAAGCAAAGTTGCATAAAGAGCACAAGGTTTCAAGTGCTTACACCTTCTTATATATCTACCGCTAACAAAAAAGGATTCAAGAGTGAACTGTTTGTGCCGCTAGCATTAGTTAGTAGCCACTCAAAGCAGTTGGTGCTCCGTTCGTACCACAACATAAGAAATTCTCACACTGGTTTTTACAATTTTTCCCTTCTTTCCCAGAGACATTATCCTCCTCCCCCTTCTAGTAAATGGTAAACCCAAGGTCTGATGATTGAATAGAGTTTACAATCGATTGTTCTTTTTTTTTTCTGATCAAAATAAGAACCACAAACCAAACTAACAACCACCAGCCTCAGTCCCGCACTAAAACATACGCAGGAATACAAGAAGAATTAAGAACTCCAAAACTACAAGTAGACAATGTCCATTGAGCCAGAGAATGAGCAAAGCGATTCCTTTGCCTAGGAATCCAAGCAAGACTGCAGCCAAGATTATTCTCAAAAAACTCCCGCAAGGAAGAAATAAGATCCACTAGCAACGGACCCGGAGATATAGAAACATCCAGAACCATTTGACTAAGAGTAAGGCAATCTGTTTCAATATCGATGTCACGCCAATCAGAATCAGAGGCTAAAGAAGTTGCAGCCACAAGCGCAGAAGATTCACCCATAAGAGGGTTAATGCTGAGAATTTGCTCCGTATACAAAAGATAGAGGGAGCCTCCCGAGTCTCTAAAGGCAACAGCTATTACAGCTATCCCGTTTCGACAAGCCACATCAACATTACACTTTAACCGACCATGATTAGGAGGGGAGTTTACAATCGATTGTTCAAAAGGATAGTATTACTCTGTTTTTCTCTAAGCTGGACTTTTTGACAAATTGTTTTTGAAAGCCACTCAAAAATATATAATTGATTGAAAGCCCTCGTGCACAGGGCTCCATAGAATCTCTCTCTCTCCCTTCCCAGTTCCCACTCCCCCCACATGGGTTGAAAGTTAACGCATTTTTAAACCAACAAATAAAATATTTTATCTTTCACATGGCCTCTTGCACAATGTAATAATACAAAGTAAAGCTTTCCCTGTTTTTTTTCCCCTTCTTTACTGGACTCAAGTAAAAGTTTTTCTTGGTAGTAGTAACTATTGATTTTGCTATGACAACTGACCTTTACGCTCCACCGTAACTACAGGTCATATTTTGATTCCATTATGCAGAAAAAGAAGGCAATGAAAAAGACAATTTTGAGAGAAGGCCATTAATTTGGTTAACAGCCCTCGAAAACAATCTAGTATATGATAAGACATCCATCATGCAAGCAGCTGACCTACTTTTGGAGAAGAAGTAATAACAAGCTTAACTAACAAATTATACAACGCGCATATATATCTTATTGGTGTCCTATGATTTAAAATTGTGGAACCGTTGAGTCGTCATTCCTTCCAAACTAATTGATGTTAGGAGAGCATCACTCAACTCATTTATGATATTTGACATTGCACCTAACGAGTCTATTCTAATGAGTGTTTGCAAAAAATGGCGTTGTGAAATTTCAACAAATATCAATTTATCTAGCTAATTAAATGTATCAAGTCTGATCAGAAATTGAGCTCGGATTGACTTTCCAGCATTCTAATTTTCTATTAATTTGATGTCTTTTTCTTGCAAGTAATTTTTCTTTATCGAAGTTCTTCACCCATCAAAATGAAAAGAGAGATATACTCGTGATATGTAGGTCAAGCATACTCATCATATTTAAGCCACATTCATGAATTTTAGTAGTTCTAGAACGTGTATATCCCCTTCCCTTGCAATGGTATTCGTTCAAATGCTCCTTTCATGTGTAGTGGCTGATTATTCGTCAAGTGGACAGAACTTGGAGGACCAATTCTACTCTGTTATCTCAGTGAAGAACCATAGTTTTGATCCCCTAAGTCTTGGGGTCCAGTATAAGAAGACTTTCACTTCGCAACTGCCAATTCTTCTAATCTTTCAACTCCATTGGAAATCATTCAAGTGGAAAGCTAAATTCTACTTTAGTTTGTCCAAAGCTCTAGTTTAGTTGGCCCAAATGTAGCCAGTGCAACAGGGCAAGACAAATGGCTAAGAGAGAGATGTTTGTCACATCTCAACAAGCAGGATAGGGAGACACGGACAACATGTGTTAGGAGATATGACAAGTTGGATAACAATGCCTTTCTGTTTCTTTCTACTTCTTTTTGTCTTCCCTGTTGGAGTTATTGCATTGGATCGAAGGAAGCACAACCAAGAGTACCTTTATAACTTTGTTTTTCTCTTGTTGCTACATCAATTAGCTTATGGGGGACCATAGTACCTCATACATGCTACTTGTCGCTGCTATTGATCCTTCAGTCACTGTATAGCTATGAACAATACTCTACCCAGGGATAACGGTGCTTATCTTCACATGTTTGTATAGACTTGCATGTTGAGGATGTAGGTTTACAAGGTAAGTTCTCAAAATGTTGACAGAAGTTATTGTAGAAACACAACCTTGGGTATTTTTCATCTTGGATGATGAACGAATAACCAACAAAGGAATATGACACACAAGAATTGCTCTGTTTCTGGTGTTTAGTAGAGCTCCCATGGGCGGTGATATATAGAGGTTACGAATTATGACAAAAGGATTGCAGTTAAGGGTTGCATTTTTGCCAACCCTGTCCCTCTAATTCCTTCAAGTAGCCTGGCCCCATCGAGAAGGAAAATGAAAATAAAATAGCTACAAAAATAATGACAGACAAACTTGTCATTCATATTGACCTCTGTTTTACGCTAAAGAAAAGAGAATTTAATTTTGCTTCCTCAGCCATAGAATGAAGGCAGGCTACCTCCTCCACGGCAGAGAGGGCCACAGATAATAATGGGTGCAGGATAAACTTGAGGCACAAAAATGAAAGAATGAAGAATCAGACCGTGTTCCATAAATGCACGAAGGATCTCAGTCGCCATCAACTGCTGCCTTCTCTTTTTCTTTTTCTTTTTTGGCAAGTATAACTGCTATTTCCATGGATTAGGATTGAACTAAATATGCATTGATTAAGTTGATCATGGAGTTAACTTCCTTGACAAGAGACATTTGCATTCATAAGGCTTCTTTGAAACAACTTGCAGAATCTTGTTTCATGCCATGTGTCCGAATCTTCCTGCCAAAGATTGCTCTGAGGAGAAATAGCATGTAGAAGGAATGACAGAATGGAATGGCAGCTATAGAACAGATTTCACACATGAATCCTCTTCACTTGGTAGTTATGCGTTGAAAGGTTTAGGAGATGGCAGGACCAAGTCCATATCCAATATGACAACATCAGTTTCATCCTTTTTTCCACATATCTCTCGGGTAAAATTGCTTTAGGATGTCCAATTATGCAAAACCTTTCAGATCCCACAAACTGCAACAGCTACAGACCAAGCGACTGGGTATCCAAACTGGGAACAACAGATAGTCATCAGCAAAGCTGATTGCAGAACTTCTTGTCCAACTATAACGTTCTGCCGTAAAAGAAAAAAACACATCTCCGTTCTAGAGAGAGAGGCTCTCCCCTCTCTCTAGAACTTTCATCCCCTCGCCCTAGCAACCCCTTTTTACCCTTGTTTTCCGGCGGCGGGAGGAGCTCCGGCTCTTCCCGCCGCCCTCCTCCCCTTTCTCCCTCATCTCTCTTCCCTCTCCTCCAGTATTCTTCTTCTTCCCCTCATTCTCTCTGTCCTTTTTGGCTCGGAATCTTGAAGGCTAGATCTCGGTGCTCCTGTGTCTCACCAGTGGCCACCTCCTTGCTAAATGCCTTCTACTCCTCTAGGCGACCTCTGCTGCTTCAGTCCGGCTTTCATTGGGTGGCGCCTCACGCACCCGGCGGTTTCAGCTCCGGCTTGTTATCGGCGTCTTTCCGGCGGTGCGTGGGACTTCGGCGTATGGTTATCCTGCTCGCCTGGTGTTTTTGCAGATTCCGGTTGTTGGTTTTTTTTCTTTTGTTTTGCTGTTGGTTGTTTCCGGCTCCTTAGGGGCTTTTCCGATCCGTTCTGGATCTTGTCTGCCCTTGTTTGGGCTTCTGTATCAAGTTGTGGTGCTGTTATTACTGGCTAACCTAGGTCTGGTAGATTTGTTTACTATGTCCAGCCACCACTCCCACTGCGTTGCATGGAGCATCTGATCCTTTTAGGATCCCGCCGGTATTATTCGACCTGGTCAGTTTGTTTTCGGGTCCTGTTTTTGGACCATGATCTAGAAAAAAAAAATTATATAACGTTCTGCCTTCACATCTACAGAAATTTATGCAAGCCATCTGATTATTTATAAATTATCTTCCTAAAGTCGTACCGTAGACATGATGACGAGGTAGTAAGGTTTTTAACACCGCAAAGGATTTCATGTTCTAAAGTTTTTTTTTTAAAAAAATCTTCCAAATAGATATCAGATCTGTTAATTTCCCCTGCGAAGTGTTTTAGAACGAGGTTTGTTGCTTCAGTGATCCCATTTACCAACTCTGGTATGGGATGTTGCTTCAGTGAGCCAACTGCAAAGGCAAACTCTTTAGGCACTTTGTCTCATTTACATACTATGTTTAAGGTCCGTATACCAGCACACCAGGTTACTCACTAGCCTGGAAAAATAATAAGTAGAACTAAGCAAGAGCTATGGTCTTTTTTTTTTTTCAAGCTGTCACTGTAAATTTCAAGTAGAAAACATATTCATATTATTTCACCACTCTTACAATATACAACTCAGCTAATCTTTTCCCATCACTATCCTCTTAGTACTCAAACCGTTGATTCGCTCCTTACACATGTTCATTGGAACTGCTAGAACTCTAATAGTTTTCCTCCCATGTGCGAGCAGCAAAAAACTCATTGAACGAAGTCACCAACCTCTCAAGATCATTGCAAACAGGGGCCTGATAGTGGAAATTCAAGCCTCTCCACATTCAGAGATTGGAGGCTGTACAAAGGCTTCTAAATCTCTGCTATGGGAACCCGCAAATTTTAAGACATGCTCTATATCTCTGGTATCCGAGCTACCATGTCTTAGGTGGAACCAGTTCCTCAGTGGTTTCGGCTTTTTGTCACTGATGGCAATTGCAATGTCATCAGGAAAAAGGTCTCGGAGAACGAAGGCATGCACGATGGTTGATATAAGTAGACCCGTGACTGTAAGCGTAGCAGTGCCGCAGAGTAAGGCAGCCAAAACTTGGGTTACTACACTTCGGACTTCATTTGAGTACCTGATGGTTGCAATGGCAGCACCAGTCATTGGGAAAGTGTAGGCCCACCACGCCAGTGAGAACCTATGCATTCAAATAAAGTAGGTTAGAAAATCGAACAATAAGCAGGTGAACAATACATTTTCAGTGGAGAATGTGAGTCGTAGCATACTTGAACCCTCGGAAGAAATTAAGCCGAACTGCCTGCAAAAAAAGAAGTAGTAGAAAATAGATAGTTCAGCAAACA
Organism: Myrica gale; assembly: GCA_963930655.1. Taxonomy (NCBI): domain Eukaryota; kingdom Viridiplantae; phylum Streptophyta; class Magnoliopsida; order Fagales; family Myricaceae; genus Myrica; species Myrica gale. Next base: position 25,808,475 of record OZ005611.1, read on the forward strand.
CATCCTAATCAAACAAGCACTCACTAAGTGTTAAATAGCAGGCCAACGGGCATTCAAATATGCTGAGCCTGATGCTGTATTTTCTCCCACATTATGACCACAAAAGTTCTTTATTGCCTTGGCAAAAAAAAAAACGCTCATTAGTGTCTGTGATAGAGGGAAACTTAGTTTGGGCTGGCGCCAATCTAATACTAAATGAGTTCCTATTACCATTTATGTTTAATGCATTGAAGGGGCTAATCGTTTATCAAATTTTGGTGTTGTCTTCTTTGCTACATGTGAGACTCCTTAAAGAGGTTGTTGGTTATATTATAGATTATCTGCCTTGCTTGGCTTTTTACCTTCTTCATGTTCTGTAACCCACTTTTCCCTGCTCTATGTTCTTCTCAAGGGAGAAATCTATTACCAAGACTCCCCACCTGCTCTTCGTTTTTTTGAATAGAAGGGATGCATCAAATGGTAAATGGCATTCTCAAGCATATGTGCATGGCAGAGACTTGAATTAAACTCTTATTCTCGTTTGGATTAGCGTGGATACTAACCGGTGATAGATAAAGGAACATGGCAATGAAGTAAGCAATCCGTGAACCATAATCGAAGGAGCCCTGAATCCTTGCCCATGCCATTGAAGCAACACTTGGTGCTGCCACAAACAGAAAGAATACAGGATGGAGCTCTTTTGGGAGGGTATCGTTTGTTGGAAGTCTCTGGTAGAGAGTTACAAACAGGACCATGTAGTCAGCCAAACCAACAGCAAAGAAGAATATAGGCCCGTCTTTTAGCCCCATATTTGCTCCTAGTAGTGCCCCCACAAAATTTCCAACGATAGATAGATGGTTTGAAGGATTGGCCACCTTTGATAGCCTCCTTTGGCCTCCTGACATCCACTGCCCATAGACCTTAAGCTCAAGACAGAAAATTGGTGTCATGAGAACATACCAAAGAGCTGGAGGCAGGTTGTTAGCAACTGAAGGTGGCACTCCAAGAGCTAAGAACAAGAGGGCTATCCACGGGGCAAAGAAAAAGTTGACACGGATAGGGTGGTAGTATTCACGGAAAACTGCTTCAAAGTAGAGAATCATTTTTAGAAGGTATATGGAAGCAGCAGTGGCTACAAGAGCAACAGAAAATGCACCATAAAGCGAAATTTACTGTCAGGCTTATGTGAAGAAATTTTGTGGAGGCAGAGGTGGCCAGGGCTTTCCACATAATTGCTTGGCTGCTAACACCAAGACAGATACCAAATGAGGAGATAGGATAACGTAGAAGAAATGGCCACGTCTTGTCCTGTGGAAGCACAATTTCCTCTGAAGCCTGTAAAAAAAGAACAGGTACTATAATGAGGAGGCACCAAACACAACAAATTTGGGAAAAACAACTATATCGATCTAGATAATATATGACAAAATGAAGCATACAAATTCCACATTCACCAGAATAATAGCAGGACCAAGGTTCATTAAGTATTCTTTATGTAGTAAGATAGTGCATAGGTAAGCAAAGAGGCAGACCAAATATTATATGTAAACACCGCAGTCCAATTTGATTGAAAGTATCCCTAACTCAGATTACCTCATAAACATGTTCCAGGAATATTACTTTTTGATTTAGTTACACTAGCTGTTGAAGGGGAAGCACGGATGCTACTGTGTAAAACACTAGCAGGAGCAAGAGTATATGCCAGCTTCGCCAGATTTTATCCAAAACCATTGTTTCTGTAATCCAGAAGGGTGAGAGGTTCGCCATAGTCAGTATAAAATCAATCTTGCCATATCCGCGAAGCAAACATCTGCTTCGAAATCAAAACCCATCACGGATAGTCTAGCTTTGTGAAGTGTCTAACTCTCAGATGTGACAACCCAAATGTTGAGAAAGCACAAAACAGGAACCACAATGAATACAAAGGTAAGGTAACAAAAACACATACCTTAAGAGTTTTTAAAACAAATACATATCCCGATTGCATACACTAGCTGGTCTTCGACAGTAGCATGTTAGTGTACATCGAGCAAGAAATTTTTAAAACTATTGAGAACGAAGTCATTTTGCAACATTTTCAGAAGATGCAAACTGGGAGGATCTAATTGTCACCTCTCAGTCGCAGTACATAGTACGATACATGTATTCTAATATTTTTAATGCTTTTAGTCCTTAAATTTCAACATTGTAACTCAAGACTAGGCTTGTCCAAGTTCCGGTCCGGGCCGGTTCGGTCCAATTTGGCCGGCCAAACCGGCCATTTTGTAGAGTATATAGACTGGACCGGACCGGTCTCCGGTTTGGCCAATACGGTCTGGGCAGTTTGGGTCATGCCATTTCGGGCCGGTTTTAGGGTGGACCGTGCCATTTTGGGTCGGTTTTGGGGTTGGGTCGTGCTATTTTGGAACAATTTCCGGTTTGGGCCGGTTTAGAGAGGTATACTCCGGTCTAAGTCCGGTTTTCCACATGGATAACCCGGTACCGGACCGGAGTATACCGGTCTCGGTCCTGTTTGTCCAAAATCAGACCGGTTCCGGTCCGGCCGGTTTGGTGGACAGGCCTACTCAAGACAATGTTTTGCATTATGAAGGAAATTTTTTTTTATCATTTCGTCTTTAAAAGTTCGACACCCATGAATTTTAATCATTGTTCCGTCACTGGACACCAGTGAAAACTTAGCTGCGTTTTTTTGCCTTTATCAGTGTTTTCCAACCCACGTTGTAGCCTTTTTATTTTTTGTAGTGGTTGTACACGCTTAATTGAACATTGATCCTCTAACCAACATCTTATCTACACACACAATCAAAGACACTTTTCCCTCCTAAGAGGGAATAAGATCTCCGAGCTTAAGTTTGTCCCTCACACAATCTCCAAGTTTATTTTTGTAAACAATGTGTTTGCATACCTCTTTCGTAACTCCTCTTACTTCTTTTATATTTTTTTTTGCCCTAACCACACTTCTCCCACTTCCCACGATCAATTTCTGTCCCTCGTAAGTTCGTAACTGCTAGGTCATGGGGCGGTTTTTCAGTTATTGGACTATTCGTGGTTATCGGTGGTATACAATCGGGGAATCCCGATCGCCTGCAATTCGGCTGCCCGAATTGCAGTGCAATTGTGAGAGAGGAGCGTGGGTCCCGGGCGGGACCCACGTTGGCCTCTTACGAATCACACTGCAATTCGAGCGGGCAGCCGAATTGCAGGCGATCGTGGTCGACAATCGGGATAGTTCCTTTTACATATCTAGTGCAATGTGTATTTTTGCTTGCTTTTTTTATAAGACGGATAGGTCCATTGGGCTTAGCCACCTGAGGCCCAAGAGATTAAATGAGGCTTATTTTTTATATCATCACGAACTTTCTTGATTTAGGAAAGCTAGGGAAGGCAACTGAAAGCGCTACCAAAGAGCAAAAGGAAAAAAATTTGCATCTCATTATCGAAAGTGTGTGCATCATGTATCTCAAAATGAATAAACATGTGCATAATTTTTTATTTTGGATTATGTTTATAATAGGGTTTTTGTTCGAGAATATAAATTAAATAACTTTATGTAAAGAAGGACAATTCTAATAAGTATCACTAATGGTACCCAAAAAATAAAGTAATTTAGAATATTTGAGTACTATATCAAATTTAGTAGTCAAGTATTCGACAGAAAAAAGTGTTATACAAAGATCACTCCAATACTTCAACAAATTGCTTTGCTACCATTTGGTAAGGAAATTTTCGGAGGCGTCACGAAATATATGTTAAAGCGGCATTGGTCGTGCTCGCAACCTTCAAGATTGTCCCATGAAGCTGAGCACGAAACTCCATGCTCGTTGCCGTTGTATACAGTAACAGAATTAGGGAATACATTAGTTAAGGCGACATCTGTCGCCTTCCCAACCTGAGATGCCCCATCTTTTAAGTATCAGACGAAGAAGAAGATGTAAACGGCTCTGTCGTATTTGGTTAAACGGATAGCCGGGACTGAGGAACGCGCTACGCAAAACCTTTGCAGCTACCTGCTCTCTTCAGAGCGCATATTACCGGCGGATTGTAGTCACAGCCACCGTAACCAATTTAAGCGCCAAAGCTCACACGCTCGTACCAAAAAACGAATGTTAATTCAAATCTCTCTTTTCCTCTTTCTGCGAAACCCTAAGTCCCTTGAGTTCGCCCATGTCCGAATCCTTTCCGCAATTTTATGAAGGTATGGAATCCTTACAATTTCTCTGCCAATTCTATATAATTTGTTGTGGTAAGTGGCCAAATCATGATGTCCTCTCTTTATACGTCAATCTCTATCGTATGTACTTGCTGATTTATGGATTTCATGTTTATAATTGTGTTGGATTGTGAGATGGGTATACTATAGTTCGCTGAGGGTATCTGTGTCATGATAGGTGTAGAACACGATGGAAAACATGCAGTATGCTGAGGAGCTCGTGAGGGAGTTTCTTGTCTTCAGAGGATTTACTAATACACTGCAAGCTTTTGAGGTTGAGTTAGGAACAGATATTGGTAAAGGGTTTCAAGTGGATAAGATTCTAGACTTAATCTTCTCAGTATATGTACCGAAATTTCAGGCAGAAAAATTAGTTGCTCTGCTGAGCTTTTTCAAGAAGTGCTTGTCTTCATCATCTGAAACTGTGCTTATTACTACTTTGTCTAAATTGGAGGTCTCTATTCTACGATACTATATTTCTCATGCCATACAATCAGGAAGAAGGGACAAAGTTGTGGAGTTGTTTGAGATAAATGGTAATGAGTTCCTGCAGAGGGACGATGATTGGTCTGCATGGTTTGGTGGGTTTCTCTTTTATTTATAGTATTGTGTTCTACTGGATTTTTTTTCTGCTTGATTTAAACTTTTGGGCATGTAATGCAGCCGTTCCATATATCAAGAACCCAAACTTGGACCCTGAATTTCGTATCTATTTCTCAAAGGAATGGTATGACGCCTTGCGCCTTTCTGTGAGGAACTTCTTTAGTGAGATCTTCAATGGAACTCATATCCTTTTGAACAAATCCTCTATGTTTTGCCACCTCTCTTATGTTATTGCCTCAAGATTGTTACCCTCACCCCTTTAAGAAAACCCTTATTCTTCTATCAATGGTTATAGGACATCATAATCAGATTGTGCATAGATGCATTACTGTTCGAGTTTTTTTTTTTGAGAAAAAGTATCCTTAGCTAGATCACGCCTCCCGGCCCTATTAAAGATCAGTTCAGAGAAGAATACTGCCAACCGTCTCAAAAAGGATATCAAGCAACTGAATGTTAAATTGTCACAAGTTCAAGCCTTACTAGAGGAAAAAGAAGCTCAGTTATGTCGATTAAGGAGGTAAGGATTGACCTTTGTTGTCAACTGATGGCTATTATCGTTGTATAGAGCACTGTTTTAATCAATGTTGAGTTTTTTTTCCCCGAACTCAGTAATGTGTCAGCAGTATTGGATGGAGGCGTTGGACAAACCAAAAGTTCATCAAGTGTTGTTCATGCAGAAGATCTTCTTTTATCAAAAGATACTCAGCAAGCCTGTGCTCCTGCTAGTCCACGATTGGCTGGAAAACCGCTAGATCAAGATTTTGTTACTGGTCCTTCCCATATTCAGTCAGATCTTACCATGTCCAACTATTTTCATGGTTCCATTGCTTCATCAAGTCTTAGTGTGGGCAATGTAGAAATAGGTGATAAGTATCAAATGTGGCAAGAAGGCACGTATATTTTATATTGTTGTTCTTTATAGCTTCTTCCCTCCCATAATTGAGCGCAGTGAACAAGCAACAATAGTTTCTTATGAAAACGATCAAAACAAATGACATTCATCAGTTGACATGTTGGGCTACTGAGAACTGTCATGTTTATAAGATATATGTACCAAAGATGAGGATATTAAAATGCATTAGAGGAAAATTCAGATGATATCAGGAACGTGAAAATTTAGAACAGTCAAGTAGTTTTTTAGTGGAAGTTGAATGCAGAAGATATAAAAAATTTCTGTTTATTACTTGAATTGGTCAGTGGGTTGTGATCTCATTTTTTAACTCATTGTTGTGTCTTATTGAAAATTGCTGTTGTGGCAGAAAATGGTAGGGAAGTTTACATCGATGATGAATTTCCTGAAGTGAAAGTAGACTTTCAGGTACAAGAGTTAAGATATTGGTGGTGTTTGTTTGTGGAAATTTCGGGGAATATTTCCGAAATTTTTGGAATCTTTACTTTATTGAGATTTATTGGGGTTTGTGAAAAGTAGAGTGTGTATGTGTAAAAGTTAAAATTTTTGGAGTGTGTTTGTTTTGTTGGAAATTTCGGGACCCCAAAATTTTGGGGAAACAAACACCACCAATTGTTATCTAAGAATATAAGTTTCATTCTTAGATTTAAATCATTTTCACTTCCACATGCTGTACCTTCTTGGCATCTCTAATTTTCAGAATACCATGGTTATCAGGAGACATTTTTGGGTCATACAAGTCCAATCAGTCGCTGCCGCTTTTCTGCATCTGGTAACAATATAGCCAGTGCTTCTGTGGATGGCACAGTGAGGTACTTTTTCTAGAGTTAGCATTCCCATATATTTCCCCGCCGTGCACGAGTAATGCACATCCCCCCCCCGGGGGCAGCCTGGGAAAGTTTCTAAAAAGATGTGATTGATTTGGACTGGTTGTTGAGCATGCGAGAGAAGGCTTGGGGCATCCATTGTTTAAGTTCTTAATTATGTGCTTATTTCAAAATTAGTCCCGAATTATACTTTAGACATTTTTATTGAAGGATATGGACGTACGACTCTTCGACTCCAGCATCAAGAAATGCAACCATTTATTGTGGGGCAGAGATTATGTCCCTTGACTGGGAGTGCAAATCGGACCGCTTGGTATGTAAACCTTTCAGAGGATATTCATACATATGGTTTGAGGTAGGAATAATGGTGATTTAATGATATTTGACATAAATGCTTTTAAGCTTTGTGGTTCTTGTTGACAAAAGCTTCTCATAGGCACTGCTGATGGAGGCATTAAGGCATGGAATGTTGATGCAAAGAGAGTTGTCTGTGATCTGAGCACAACTGAAGCATTTCCGAGGTTCCTCCTAGATATACTATGTTTGTGATTCTCTTCTTCCTTGACGCTCGCTCTTACAATTTTACCTTGCCAGTGTCTTGGATCTGAAGTGCAGCCCTGTAGAACCAATTTTTGTTTCTGCGGCAGCATCTAAAGGGTATTCTCATCTACAATCTTAACATCTTATATAGAAGTATTAACATACTACACGCCTTTATTTAATAACATTCCTATCAGACTGTAGAATGATGCTTGCTTTGTGCTGTGAGATGACTTAATTTTGGTTAAAGCTATACTTGCCTTAGGGGTGTTTCCCGAGGACACTGATCCTTGATGTAAATGTTCTGAGATTTGACTTGGATTCTTTTCCGTGTGTTGCATATACTCTTTCTTGTTTCTAAATTTTTGTTTATTCCCCTTTCTGTGGTTGCAAGATACTAATAGGATTTTGTTTTCTTTCCAGGCGTGGCTCAAGTTATGTAGACAATTTGGGTTTTGCTTCATTAACTGTGTGGAACATGAAAATGTGGAAGGCTGTGGTATGTGCTTACCATCTTAGGACCTTGTATTCGGATGCGTGTAATTTTATCTCTTAATGATCTTTGCCTTTCCTGAAGACAGTCCTCCCTCTTGGTGAAGAGCCACCTGCAATTACTTCCCTATGCTTCAATCACAATGGAAAGATTTTAGCTGCTTCTGCTACCGATGGAATGATTCACATGTTTGGTATCCTTTTAACCATGCCAGCTTGTATTATTACTCTGCATTATAGTGGTTAATAATTTGCGTATGAATAAAAAACCCTTGCTTTTTAACATATGTGGTTGGACATACTAGACAAGGCCAAAATTCATTTCTGCTGAAGTGACCTTTTTGAACGCATGTTTGGAGGTATACTCCATCCCATAGCTGGAACGGTACTCTATTCATATGGTTTTAAGGATTGGGTGACCCATCATTCTCTTTTTTCATTCTTCTTCTTCTTCTGAGCTGGTGATCCGTTCATTGAATCCAAGGGAGTGGTGCCCAGATATTCAGCCCTAAGGGTGGGTGCATGACTCCTCCATATAGATTTGCCTAATCCTTAACCTTCGAAAGACATGGCCGCTGGCTTGCAAATTACTGGTTGGCCTGCACATGATTCTGCTATAAGCTCTATTCTTTTTGGGCCTGATGAGACAAGCATTTTTAGCTTGGGATCAGATGGAAAGGCAAGTATATGTTGATTTCACTCGAAATCAGACAGATCTTTGAAAATCCTACTACCTTATTGTTTTAACTTCATGTAATATGTTTTGGCATCTTTTCCAAAGGCTAAACCTAACAGAACAAGTCTTTTTGGTGTCAGATTTTCGAATGGAGCCTGCAAAACCAAGGTCAAGTTCTTTGGTCAAGAAACTGTAGTAGGTACTTTCTTGCTTGGCACTATACTATTAAAAGTAACTATTGTTTAGGACAGTGGTACTGGACTAGTTCTGATATTCAAATGTTAGCATACGTCATGAACTTTCATAAAAAAGGTGTGATCACTAAAATGCTTTTCATGTACCCAATGTTCTCATAGCCAGTGTGCTCTAGGAGTCTTGATATAGTACCACCTTCATGTCAAATTGGATATTGGGGAATGAGGATGCCTTCATATTCACGGTGGCCTCTTTGTTGTAAGATACAGCAATCATTTAATTTGGCTATGCCACCATGTCATTATCATGATCCCTTTTTTTATTTCCATTCCTCTGTACTATGCTTTGTATAGACTATACCTTTGCCTCTCTCTCTATAAGCTTCTGAGTTGCAACTCATTAACCTCAGCAAATCCAAAGTCATGTATTACGATTAGTGGAGTTCAGGGAAGGTTTATATCATGTAAACACTAAAATATTTGTTGCGTGTAAATGATTACATGCAATGTGTAATAGCCCTCCCCCTTCTTCTCATTTTTAAATGACCTGTGTGTTGTACTTGCATCTTCCGTATTGTTGTATTAGACTTTATATTGGGAACCTTGGTCACATCAGTTTTTATCCTGTAGGTTCTGTGACCCTGAGAGCTCAAAAAATTGCAGACATGAAATGGCTTTAGATGCTAATGGGGGGAGATTGTTGGTGACATCTGGTTCAGTAAGAGCACCCATTTATCAGGTTGGTCTTTCCCCACCTTATCTGTCTCCTCTCTCCTCTCTCCCTCTCTCTCTCTGTTACTCAAGCACGTGGATGTGCTCGTGTGACCAACTACAGTTAAACCTGTGCAGACACAATGTGATTGGCTTCCCCCTACTGTTTTATCTGAACCAGTAAGAGTTGCTTGCTAACATATTGGCTCTCACTAATATATGGACCATAGTTACAATAGTAGATTGGAGCTTTGCTGATCATTTTGCGGACTGGAACATCCCTGCCCATCAGGTGTTCGTTCCAGGTATATATTCAGTGCTTCCTTTTCTAATCTACGTTATTGCTTTGTTGACTTATCTCAGGTTCGTGGTCAGAGAAATGGCTTGAGAACTCTGCCACACACTGCTGCTATAACAACTGTTGATTGGCACCCGACTTTACCCATTTTTTTGACTGGATCAGCTGACAACTCAGTTAGAGTAACATCTACGTTGTAAGGGCTTCTTGGACAACGTTTTTGTGCTTGCACGAGAGAGAGAGCTCTTCTTCGCCAATGTTTTGATCGGGGCGTATCTGCAATTCAACCACTCGGTACGAGCATGACATCAATCATTTACGACATTATGCTTTATGAAGCCAAATTCCTTCACGACTGAAACTTGTGAAGTTTGTCTCAACACTTGCAAGAAAACCCACGAGGGGTTTGCGTAGGGAAGTTGTCAATCAATAGCAAGACATGAAGTTAGCCCAATCGGGTAATCTACTGCTATATTCAATCAAGATATTAGGGAAGTCCTTTTCTGTTATATTCAATCGAGTCATTGTGGAAAATCCTACACCTAGCCGTGTAAAATCCTTTTGAGCCAACTCACATACGAGGCTCTCGGACTATTTATTCACCTTTTTTATTGACATGGTATGGATCTAAATGGGACCTCTTTCAAATGTTTTACTCAGATCCCTTCACGAGCTGACCCAAAAGGTTAAAAAATTTGCATATCCGATATGAATGCCACAATGAATTTGGCATAGGGTGGGGTTGAAGTAAATGGATTATGGAATATACATTTCGCCACACGAAAGGGCTACGGTGGTAGAATGGGCTTTTGCACTAGGCCAATTCTGCCCAGTTTTGTACAAGAAGACACAAGTATAAAAACTTACCCTCATCCCACTTTTGTTATTCCATTTCTCATTTTATGGTTTGACAAGAGAATTTCCTCAAGAAACGTACAAATAGGTAAGGTTTTAGATTTAGAAAAAGAAAAAAGAAAAAAAAAAGGTAAGGTTCGAGATTCTATGTGGTAGGTTTAGGTTAATATTTTTTTTTTTTTTTGGAGACATTGAAGTAAGAGAAAAAGAACAAACTAAAGAGCCTCGATGCTTACACAAAAGGAGTGCCAAACTAGGTTTATCCAGCCCAAGCTACAAAACAGCGAGTTAGGTAGAGCAGCTCAAGCTGGACCACCCTAGCGTGCAGGCCTATTAGAATTATACATGCACTGCCCATGTTTGTTGCAACCTTTGTCAGACCAAAAAAGATGGGTAATGCCATTGCCTTTTTTTTCCCCTTTGTTTTTACTTGATGCACATGAAACCCTCCTCAGAAAGAATCAACCCTCGTGCTCCTTTTGCTCCAATAATTTCGTTCTTGATAATCAATTAAGAATCGATTTTTGGTCTCTACCATTACCATTTTTTCCAAACTTTTACGGTGTGAATTAGCTGGCGACTTCTAAATTTTGTTTCTAAAGCAGACACTTAATCAACTAATTAGGCACGGCTTGTTTCTCATTGTTGGAAGCATATAAATTCAGCTATACTATATTGCGAAGGTGGCTCCATACCCTAATAGCCTAGGAACAGATTATTGGAGCTAGAAAACAGACGTGTTAGTAAACTTGCTTTGTTAAATCTGTTTGGCGTCAATGAGAAGTCAATTCTCTTATTCTTTTTGGGTCGCTGAATTGACTGAACGATTATAAAACGGACGACAGTAGAAGGCCGGCATCCCTTACTCCAATTCAGACTTTTTGCCGTAACATGCGGGATGGATTCCTCATGAAGATGCCCTCACTAATAGGAAGGAGGGAAAATGATAGGGTTGTTTAATGCTTGAGTGAAGAGTCATGAGGAAATCTTTAGTTTGCTGCAACTACAGTACCATTAACGCACTTAGTGCACTGTCTTGGCTGGATCCAACATCGTAAGATATATATTTTCGTTTGGTTGGAGCTTTTTAAGTGGTATTGACCATTGTCCTGCAAAATAAAGGCAAGATGAAAAAAAAAGTACAGTAAGAATTCCACATATATGATAGAAATCATGTGCGCAAGCCATTGCCTCTAGCCATTTTGTCGTCCCGTCCTATCATTCATTCCACAAAAGTTTGAGAATATATTTCGTGGAAGCATAAAATTTTCTTAGTGGGTTTGGTACAGTCAAATAAAACTTGGCCCTAAATTAATGCATGTTTTCCATTTTAAGGCATGCAGAACTTTATAAGGCCGTATAGAGAGTGCAATTTTTAGCAAAGTAAGATTTATTATATTGCAATACAAATCAAGTACAAAAAGAAGAGGCCGGTTGATATCCTTACAATTAAACACCTCAGTTCTGAAAGAAAAGATAAACGCAGTGCACGATTGTAAGATAATCAGAAGATCTGCATTCACTGTAAAAGTCATATATGACTGTATTTTTGTATTATGAATTGAGTACAAGTTAAAAGTCTCTATTTATATAAAAAAATACAAAGTATGAATAATAATGATATTAAAATTTAATCTCTAATATGGTGATAGTATCATATCAAATCATATAGATAGATTATGATATGATCTCTAACAAATTCAAATTATTAAGGTATTGGAAATTTCAAGAAAAAAATAAAGCATGAATCATATAGTACCGAAAAAATAAATAGTTCCGCCCCATCGTTGCTTGGCTAGCCAAAGGAAAAGACACCTTAAAAGCGTAGTACTTCAACAAACAGACTGCTCGAAGGAGTAATTGAAGAGGCTCCTGTGAGCCATGTGGGTAGCATTGTGCATGCTGGTGGAGATGCATGTTTGAATTTAATCGTCAAACTCCTCTAAACCAAAAATAAAGAAAAAGACATTATTCGATGATCAGTTGAATAAATTTTGCATTGGGAATTAGAACGAAGAAACGCCAGGCTTGTATAAGTTGTTCCTTGTAAGCTTTCTGATCTCTATTGGTTATGCTTTCACGCATCATTGCCACTTCTTTAAGTTGAACTAGCTGATGCCCCACTAAATTTCCAGCTGCTGCATTTTGGACAATATTGACATGATAACATCGTTGAGAAAATGCCAATAAGCAAACTTGGAGAACCCTATACGCAATTATGTTGGCAACTTGAGCACTATATATTGTACATGAACGGGAGTGGATAGAGGAATGATATTGTAATTATAGTAGATGGACTTATGTGTGAAAAGAGTGAAGAAATTGAAGTGATTTGTACTTTCTTCTATAGTTTGTAGCCTGCCATGCATCATGGCAAGAAAATTGCCAAAAAGCAATATTCTAATACCGGCCTCCTAGTTTCTTGCATTATTTGGCTACACTGCTAGAGCACTGTGGGGTAGCACAAAACCCGCAGACATGCATGAGCTAGCATACGAGCAGACATAGAAAATGCATTCACGTGTGTGCGCTCAGAGAGACTATATATTAATTACTGATCAAAAAGGCTGGATTTGCGTAATATTTCTGAAAGAGTTTAAGGTGCATGTAAGACGGCTAGCATAATGGAAGGAGCTTTACTACTTTTAGGGGTTGAGTTAAAACTTTCTATTTTTTTCTCTAAAGTGAGATAGTTGTCATGTTGCTGTTTGCCCCAACTTTGACCTACTTGTGTGCGCCTCTGCTTTATAATAATATGTGTCACTTAGCACCACAACCAACAAAAAGGGTCAGTCGGCAATTCCTGGACCAACGTGGCCAAACTGGTCTCTTCTGAATTTTAGCTGAAGCCAATCAGGGGATAGTTCACACAGCATGTGGGTGGGTCAGCTCTAATTTTTACTACGTTTGCTTGGACAATACGAATTGAGACACATCCAAAACAAAGGAACGTAACAAAAAGTTTCTTGTGTAAAATTTATAGCATTCTTTTCTATTAAAGCTGGAAAGTTGTGCATACACTGGAGAAACGTTAGCAAAGTCTTCCTCCACCACTTATACCAAAAAGTAATAACCCAATGACCCTTTTGCCTCATTGGACTAAAATGATGACACCCCAACACAATAATAATTTACCTAAAACCAGTCCCTCATTTCTGTTTTGTCTGTCTTTCTTTTTACTTTTTGATTTAACAGGGAAGTGCATGAACTGCGGTGGCTTCCATAAGATCTGATGCAAAGTTGGTGAGGCCCAGCTTGAATTTGTCCATGTCGGTCAGTGGTTACTTAGCTTGTCAGTAAAGGTCCTTGCAGCGCGCAAAGGAAAATAAAATAGAATTAACACGAGTGGCAACGCCTTTCTGAGTACTAATCACTTGTGGATGCATGCGTTCGTGCATGCTTCCAGGTCAGTGAATGGCCTTTCTTGATCATTTAACACATATGTGAATTAAGGGTAAATTTGAAAAAGGAAATAACAAAAAGTTCTTTCGTGCATGCCAAAAAAGATTCGAAAGAAGTTGATCTGAAAGGTATATAAGCATATATATATTATATTTCTTCAATTAATAAGTTAAAAGTTGCATGAGGGGAATCTTCAAACTTCGAAGATTAATCATATCAAGCCAGTTTTACCCTTTTAACATATATACTGATTGTCGGAGCCTTTTGCAGAGTGATTTTCATATTGAACTGACCCATTTGTCATCTCCATATCTAAAGAAATAGCTATTGCTTACCTAATCTTTACTTGTTGAACCCAATTATGATACTCTGTTTCTGTCTGTTTATTCTGAACATGCACAAGATTACAGCAACGAACATGCAGGAGAGAATTTTTAGAGAACACCGAAGCCCCTAATAGGCTCACAGAAAGACAGACCAAGATGCAGATGTACTTCTATGGTTAATTATATCAACTAATCGGGAAAGAAAGTTTGTCTATTTTGTTTGTTAAATTTACAGTCTTTACAGTACTGGGTTAATTAATCTAATACCATTTTATACCAAACTGGACCCTTGTTTAATTATGAAGATTGACTAAAAAAAGAAATTAACTACTTGATCCTAATACAAATAGTACTCAAGAAAGTTAAAAGAGAGCGTAAAATATTTTTTCTAAGCGACTGTAAATTCTATTAGAAGAAGAAAATGAAAAAGAAACGTCTCAATGGCTTTGAGCCCAAGTCTTCCATGGAAAAACTTCTCACTCTAGGGCCCTAGGCTCTAGTTCCTGAGAATGGACAAAAAAAAAGAGTAAAGGAAGTCAAAAAGATATTGCTTTTGTCATCTAATAGACTACGTGCAGTAAAAGTTATGCATCCTTGGACGCCTAGCATTGGAAACTAAGGTCAAGAAAGTCTCATTTGAATACCTACCGCCTGTAACAAAGTTCTAAAGCTTATGTGTTGCCTCACTTTTCAATAATCTCTGCTTCATATATACGTAAGCCATGTAATTGCAGGATTTTTAAGTACAAAATAAAAAAGAACTGTGAACACAGACAATTTTCCTGCAAGAGAGTTTAAACAGAACTGAAGATTGGATCCATCCATGGCCATGTGTTTGCTTGGTGTAAGAATGTGTGCATGCTCGCGTAGGCCTGCGTGTGTGTTCGTTTAATTTGTATGATATTAGACAAAGAGAGAGGCCTGGCCATGGAGCTAAAAGAATGGTTGCTGTTGGAGGAATTAAAGCAATGTGCTAAGCATATGAAAACCATTAATGCATACTTTCACAATACATCAGAGCCAAATAAAGCTGCTTGCTTTCTAATCCACAAGTTTGAATAAAATTATTCCCTTGTTGACTAGGACCACTACAGTAGTGTTTTTCCTATAAAACTGTGCTTAAAAAGAAGCTTTTTCTGTGTGTCGAGTAAGGAAAAGCATATATAGTGGCATTGCGTGTAAACCACAAATCACAATACTGGAAAGAGATTTTGAGCCAAAGCATGTGAGGCTGAGGTGGAAAAGGGCCTCAAGGACGAGGATGATCCGTGGATTCCCATGGAATCTCGTTAGTTTTTCTTCCATTTTTAACTTGAAATTGCCCTCTTATTACTGCAGCCTTCTGATAACTTGATAAGAGCTCTCTCTGCTCACGTTTTGCAGGAACTTTGCTTTTTGGGCGAGCTTTAATCCAAAAGTTACACCTTTCGTGTTACTAGCTTTTGACTTTCGACCCAACAAAATCCGCCACAGCAACATGAAGGCATTGCATAGATCCCCATTAACCCATCAAAGTGAACGGTAGTACCAAATGACTCAATAAAAAAATTGGAAGATGGAGGGAATTAGGGAGATCATGGACAAAACTTGAGGATGCATTTCCCTCGATATGTGTAAGAAAGAATAAATATTTGCCAACATTAGCTTAAGATCTTGCTTAAGATAAAAATATATATATATATATATATATATATATATATATATATATATATATATATATATATTATTGTTAATAAAAATAGTTATTATAAAATATATATTTAAGAGAGAAATCGAAGGTGATACTACTTATCTACGGATAAGTGGCTCGTATTTTTTTGTAAGGATAGTATAGAGTAATACTGAAGTGCTAGAATAAGTGAAATACTCTGTTTGGTTATAACATTTTAGTAAAATTTTGTTAAAAAAAGAGGTGAATTGAAATTGGTGAATGAGTGATAAGAGTAAAGGTAAAATTTTGAAGTGTGTTTGATAGAAGTAAAATTTTGTTTACTTCACAAAGATTATGTTAATTACTCTTGTATAGATGTAGGCGTATCGCCGAATAACCTCGTAAACCCTCGTCGATCTATCTTTGTCTTTTGTGTATAATAGAAATTCAAATTATAGAGTAATAAGAAATGTGGCCAAAAATATAAAGCTATAATCTCTTATTTTATCAAAATGTATGGCCCATAGGATTTTTTTTTTTTTAATTAAAGATGCCAAACGCATTATATACATGCAGCAGAAAAATAAACAAAAAGAAATTGGATAAAACGTAAGACTAATTGTCTAGCCGCCTCGTTTTAGTCTTTTTGCTCTTTATGGAGTGGCAACTAGATCACGATGGAAAGCAATAAATTAATATTAATTAACAGCAACAATAATACAAATAATCAAATATAATATATAAATGATCGAACAAAAAAAAATCATATAATATATATATAAATAAAAAGAAATTGGACAAAACACCTTTTTGAGTTCTTCCATGTGCTCTGTAAAGTAACGACCGAAAGTGTATTACTATAAATGAAAAAATAATAATAATAACGGGTAGGTAGTAAAATAACGTGTAATTATATAATTGGGTAAAAAAAATAAATTGAAGAAAAAAAGAAAAAAAGGCTCGAATCTCTATACACGAGGTGGTGTACCAAAGAATGCGCACCGTTAGATGGTAATTGGCCTGAGTTGGCTCGTTTGACTAGAGGGGGACCATCCTACGGTCACGGTGTAGAATAGGAATTCTTACAACATCTGTCATCTGGGGATGACTTTCCTATTTCCTAAAGAAAAGCGTCAAAAGTCGTCGACCAATTCGGTAACTGTCACTGCTCCGGTACCCAATATTCCAGACACGTGTAACGTTCGGGGTAAAAAATGCAATTTGAGATTGTTTTTTAAAGAGAAGGTTAAATACACTTTGGCTCTAGTCTCGGAATCATTTACATTTTGTACTCGATGTATTATTTTTGATACATTAGATTCATAAAGTTAGACATTTTTTCAATTTGGATCTCGTACTCAAATTTTCCATCAATTTAGACGGATTATATCAAAAAGTTTATACATAGCCCCCTCATCTTTAGGGGTATTTTCACATTGTGCCCCTTATCTTTTGATATTTTTACACATTACACCCCCACCTTTGACTGAATCCGTCTAAATTAACAGACAATTTGGGTACGTGACCCAAATTGAAAAAATGTGTAAGTTAAGGAGTCCAATATGTCAAAAATAATACATCGGGGTGCAAAGTGTAAATGATCCCAAAGATAAGAGGGTAAAGTGTATTTAACCCAAAATAAAAATACAATTTTTACCCACAAACTATCTTAGAATTTATACTTTGCACCCTAAACTACCAGTTTTGATACATTGCACCTTTTAACTACCAATTTTTACATTTTGTACTATTTGTCAAATTTTTAGACTAAAATGACGGTAATTTCCTTGACGCATTTTGCATATATTGAATATATCGTTGTCAATTCATTAATTTTTTAAGGGTATTATTGTCAAATAGAGTACGCAATTTGTTTAATATTGTTAGTGGGTAGTTTGTGCAAAGTGTCTAAAACATTGATAATTTGAGGGTGCAATACCTTAAAGATTTGGGGTGTAATGTGTCACTATCCGGTAGTTTGTCAATAGAAATTGTATTTTCTCCTTTAAAAAAATTGACCGAACAATTTATGAAATGTCACTTCCACCCACCAAAATCCAATTATGTTCTTAAAAAAAATTCTGAATTGTTTCTATAATCAGTTTAAAATTTTTCTCAAAAAGAAATCACCAAATATCTCAAAAAAATAAAATGCAAGAGATTTTATTATTTAAAATATATTATCTAATACTTCTCCAACTGTTTTCAGTTGAACTCCTTTAATAGGTAGTTAAAATGTAGAATCCTGTTTGGAACTCAAAGCTTAAACTCTTAAAAGGATATTGATTTAATTATTTATTTTATATCTCAACCATTTTTTACATTCCAAAGATAATTGCTCTATCTAGCTAATATTCAATACACAGTGGAATAACCTATCATTTGAATGTAGCAAAAAAAAATGATATGCATTCATAAATACAATGAAAAAATTTGCAATATCATCAGTATGTTGAAAGTCCAAATTTTATATTTGGTTAGAATGGTTTGGAAACTTGAAAAAGGCTTATAGAGATCATATATATATATATATATATATATATATAAACTTCAATTGCAAACTGGATACGTATTATGCAAGAATATGCAGTACAAAGGAGAATATTATGATCTCAAGCATGCTTTTGCGAGCTCGAGCTTGATATTCAGAAATTGCAAGGGTTCTTTTGATATTTGGTAGAAAGGAAAATAAATGAATAGGACGCAAAGAAAGAACAGAAGAAAGGCGGCTACCAACTTCACCGGTCTTGGCTGTCCAAAAGACTGCACGAAACAGATAAAAAAAACTAAAGAAAAGATAGAAAGATGTGGAAGAAAGAAAAGGAGAGGAAGGCAAAGAGAGAGAATCAAGGAGCTTACCAACCAAAGTAAATTGATAAGTTTTCTTAGATTCCGGGGGAGGCTTTTAACGTCCATTAGTATGGCATGCTATATATAGTTGAGGGCCACACCACATAGCGGAAGCAAGTCATTCCCGTCAAGAACCTCAGACCAGCGTTGCCTTCGGACAGATATAAGATACTTAAATTTTCTCATTTGTCCTTCCAATCACATTCATCCTTGGCTCTTTTCATAGTTCCAAAGCCTGAATCTTTGCTCCATTCTCATGATCATCGACGTAACTTTTTCATCCTATATAGCATCTTCCATATTCTTGTACTGCAAGCCTTTTGAATACTATACCCATTTCCTCGTTTTCTTTTGGTAGTAGTTGGATTTTTGGGTGCCACTATCATCAACTTTCTTGAATCTCAAAGCTTTTTTTGCCAAAAATATTCATCCAACATTTTCTATAACTTTAAACAAGTTTGTGGCTGAAGAAACCTTTTCTGAGGAGCCGGCTTTGGCCAATTTCGACCCAGAAAATTTTGGGGAATGCATGCTGGATATAGGGGCATATATCAGTTGTTATATCCTGTAAGAGCGGTTAAAAGGGCTGTAAGTCTTGGAGATAATGGAGCAGAAGCACGTTTTGTTGTCAGCTTTGAGCGTTGGGGTTGGACTAGGCGTGGGGCTGGGATTGAGTTCTGGACAGACAGTGAGCAAATGGGTAGGCGGGAATCGGTCTCTGGACGAGATTTCCTCGGAGCAGATCGAGCAAGAGCTTATGAGGCAGGTCCTGGATGGGAAAGATAGCAAAGTCACATTCGACGAGTTTCCTTATTATCTAAGGTAATTGAGAAATTCATCACATATGACGCTTTTGATACCTTAGTTGCTTGTGTTCATATTGTTATCTGGGCACCTAAAAGATGCGTATACTGTGATTAATGAAAATTGGTGCGCATGGATCTGTTACAAGTTGACTTGTAAATGATTGTCTGCTCTAAATCTGCTGGTCTTTCGATTTGATTTTTATTAAAAATTGACTTGCTGTAGAGGTTTTTTATTAATGGGGTTTTCTAAACGCCAGGTATTCTATAATAATACATGGGTAATTGACTTTTAATGATCTTATTCTTTGCTCCTTGCCAATACTGAGCTTCCTCTGTTATTTTTTCTCTTAATTTTTTCTTTTTGCTGTTCAAGTGAGCCTATTATATTCTTCCATAGACACAACTAAGACTTAATAAAGCAAGTGTCTAAATCAGTCGAGAGAACAAGTCAGATAATTACCCTGAAGAGAATTTCTTAATCATGTCATGTGAGCACTGGAATCCAAGCTGGAGCAAGATGCCAATACGTGACTGTTTGTTGTGAGATCGTAGAACATGCAGCCTTGTGATTATTTCGTGTTAGCTGCCGTTCCAGTTCTGGGACTCCATCGCCTAATACTTGTCATAGGCCTGTTTGGCTTGTAGATTGGATACTTTATGTAATAGAAACGTGTGTTTCTTGAATGATTGTAAGTGATGTAACATTATCCACCCTGCTGATAATGGAATTGCAGTGAGAGAACTCGGGTCTTATTGACAAGCGCTGCATATGTTCATTTAAAACACGCCAACTTTTCAAAGCATACCCGGAACCTTTCACCTGCAAGTAGGGCTATTTTGCTATCAGGACCTGCTGGTATGTAATGTGCAAATGCTATATGATTCTGCTCTGAATCAGTTATGCTTTATAGTCAGCACTTTTAAGCTAATCTGGGTTGTATTTTCATTTTTTTGCAGAACTTTACCAGCAAATGCTTGCCAAGGCTTTAGCATATTACTTTGGGTCAAAGTTGCTGTTGCTTGATGTCACTGACTTTTCTCTAAAGGTAACATTTTCCAGCTGTAAACTTCCTTACCTTTGGACAGTTGTTCCATAATACTCATATCTTTCTGTTCAACTTTCCACAGATGCAGAGCAAATATGGTTTACCTAAAAAAGAATCTGTAAGCTTTCTCTTCTTAGAGTGAAAAATAGAATATTGTTTTAGCGTTTTCAAGCATTTAATACATTTGTGAGATGTAGTAACTAGATGAAGGTTAACCGTGAACTTCATTGTATAGGTGCCTTTGTTCAAAAACTTCTTGTCACTCGTTTCTGCACTGCACTTGATATCTTCTTTGGCACACCGTTGTTGGTATACTGATCTTGGAGTGGAATTTTAAGCAATTAGATCTAATGAAGTTTTTACCTTGCTTGTTGGCTTATTTTTGTAGTCTTTCAAGAGGTCCATCTCAGAAATAACTTTGGGGCAAATGACCAGTCTGTTTGGTTCCTTTTCAATCCTTCCTCCAAGGGGAGAAACTACAGGTATGAAAAAGAATCCAAGCTCTTAATCTATCTCTAATTGATGCATTTTTGTTCGAAGGATAAGAAAGCTCTCTTTCTAGTGAATCCGTTTTAATTTGTAGTGGTTGTCTCAATTTGTTATAGTTATATTAACTAACCCCAATGGAGTATTTTTCTTCAGGCACATTGCATCGACAACGAAGTGCTACAGATGTTAAATCAAGGTACTGAAGATCAATTAGATCCAACCTATGTTATTTCCAATCCAACTTGCTGGGATATATGGCTTCGTTGAGTTTAGTCACTTTTGACTATTTTTTCACAATTCAACATTGGTAACATGTCAGGTTTCTCATTTAAACCAGTGCATTCATTTATCTGCAGGGCTACTGAAGGGCCCAGTAATCCTTCGAAACTTCGGAGGAATGCATCTGCTATGTCTGATATCAGTAGCGTCACTTCTCAATGTGCTCCCCAAAGTCCAGGTTATACATCATCACCATTTCTTGCTATATATTTATCTTTAGATGCTTGAATTGTTAGCTCATACAGCAACTTGACTTTAACTGGACGTCTTTCATGTTCATTAGCATGCTTTGGTTTATTTAGTTGTTGTCATGATATCCAAAAAGCAGCATCATAGGATGTTTCCTAATTGTAGAAGTGTTTTAAGTTCATTTGATAATCAAACAGAACTTGCCTTTCTCATTAGATCAGTATAGTAGAAGGGGAGTATTTTGGTCCTCTATGCCACTGTCGTGTAGGGTGACAAATTGGCTTGTTCAGCTGTTTAGTGGATCTAGCGGAGATTCTCACCTAAAACGTAAATCAGCTTTCACTGGATGCATAAGATAATTAGGTTCTTTCAATCATTGCGATTTTCTATTCTCTAAACAGTGTTGGGAAGAACGGAGAGTGTCTTTTCCTAACTTGCCTGTCTTTACCTGACATGTAACATGACTTGATCTTCGCAGGCATCCTTTTTATTGGTGCAACTTCTGAATGAGTTGCTAGTACTAGACACTGAATAAGTACCTGTGAGCCAACTTTTTGGTGTTGTTTTCTCATAGTGTTTTTCAAAAATTCCAATACCAAATGCATTTAAGCATTATTTCCATTAGTGTCGCTGAATATCTTTGTGGACTTACAGCTTTAAGTTACCATAAATTTCTGCACCTAGATTCTATGAACTGATGTCTGTTTGAATTGGAAATATTTATTGCTCAAAAATTTTGCTTTATGGCTATCCGTCCTTCCTTAGTTCCTCTATTTCAATGGAAGCTGAAGATCAGTAGCAAGTGTGATTCCCTTTACTAAAATAGTTCTCTAGACTTTGAGCCTAGTAGGAATTCATCACAGACTTCTAGTGCTTCACCTGGAACATTGATTCCATTTTACTTCGATCTGCAAAGTGCTTTCTATTGCAATTTATTTTGGTCAATCAGTTACATGCCACATGTTGGGAACTGTTTAGACACTATCCTACTTGCATCTTTGTGATTCGTTTATTTTTCAGCTCCACTCAAGCGCACAAGCAGCTGGTGTTTTGATGAGAAGCTTTTCCTACAGTCACTTTACAAGGTAATCTCATCATAGATAAGTGGCTAAAAATGAAGTTCCTTTCGTATTCATGCATGATGTTGCGCAAATGATGTTTACGGCCAATGTGGATGATAAATACTATCTTATGCCCTGGGGCTGCAGTCCCAACTGCAGGATAATGGTAGTTGCTCTTTTTGTATTTTTGAACATAAGAAGTGGGTACAAGCGCATTATCTGGCTATGTGTTGCTTCACAATATCTAACCTAACAGGCAGGAATGCCTTCTTTTTTTTACAGGTCTTGGCTTCTATATCAGAAGCTGGTTCCATTATTTTATACATCAGGAATGTTGAACAGCTTATCCTCCAATCACAAAGAGTATACAATTTGTTCAACAAATTGTTAAAGAAACTCTCAGGTTCTGTGCTGATACTTGGTTCCAGGATGTTGGACCCAGAAGATGATTGCAGAGAAGTGGATGAGAGGCTCACACTTCTGTTCCCTTACAATATTGAGATCAGACCCCCGGAAGATGAGGCTCATCTTGTCAGCTGGAAGGCCCAACTGGAAGAGGACATGAAGATGATCCAGTTTCACGATAACAAAAACCACATTGCTGAGGTACTAGCAGCAAATGATCTTGAATGCGATGATTTGGGTTCAATCTGTCATGCCGATACAATGGTTCTCGGCAATTACATAGAAGAAATTGTTGTATCAGCAATATCTTATCATTTGATGAATAATAATGATCCAGAATACCGAAATGGAAAGCTTGTCATATCATCTCAGAGGTAGATATTTTTTTTGTGTTCCTCTGATGTTCTAATTACTTCTTATGGGAATAAATCGATATCCATCTAATCACTTATCTGGATCTGGAAACAGCTTGTCCCATGGGTTGAGTATATTCCAGGACGGCAAATGTGGAGGGAAAGATACTCTCAAGATGGAGACTAATGCTGAATCTTCGAAGGTTTATTTCCATCTCAGTGTTATTCAACCTTTGCAGTGTAAGCATAATGGGCAGTACAGTTACACTTTCAATATGTTTAATCTTTTATATCTTTTCTTCAATTGTAGGAAACGGATGCAGAAGAGGCTGTTAGTGCAATGAAGAAGGATGGTGAGAATGCACCAGTACCAAAGCCTGTAAGTTCAAGTTCTTCCATACTTAAAACTGGAATTGGAAATAAATTTACTGAGTTGGGTATTAATCGTTGAATAATTTGCAGAGAAATGTGTCTCAGTCTGCATTGTCAGATGACTTTTATTCCATGCTTCATGTACATGAAGTAATTTAGATGTTCTATTTCATGAATGATTTAATAGAATGTACATGTTGTACATGGAATTTTCAACTCTTAAAATAACAAACACAGCCTTTTGATCAACTGGTTGGCAGTATTACAATGTTTCAAAAGATAAACTATTCTCTTTTATGGATGTTAATTCACCAAAGATAAAAGGAAAATTCTTTTTGTTGCTTTAAGTATTCAGGCAATGTTTGGAATACTTAAGAATGTAAAATTATATTTTAGCTTTAAGTTGGAAAAAAGTACTGATAAATATATATGCTTAGTTTCTAAATCACAAGACACAAATCATGCCTTGTCAAATATATGATTGATTTAACTTTTTTATCTTAGGCCATGTAGAAGGCAAATTAGTGCTGGTTTCGACCAATGCTGGTAACATTTAGTTGTATATCAGAAGTACGTTTTTTTCCCTAGCATTAGCTGGATATGTGTTCCAATTTACCCTGATAACTTTGAAATAGCTAACTCAGGACCATGATCCAGGACTTTAAGACCATGGTTTTGTGAAACCCTTAAGTTATGGACACATTATATTGGTCATTTTTTTAGAGTGACTATTTTCTCCGGTTCTTCATTGTTGGTCTAACCACTGAAGCCTCTTGATATTCCGACAGGAAGTTCCTCCTGACAATGAGTTTGAGAAGCGCATAAGGCCAGAGGTTGTCCCTGCCAATGAGATTGGAGTGACATTTGCAGATATTGGTTCCTTGGATGAGATTAAAGAATCACTTCAGGAGTTGGTCATGCTCCCTCTGCGAAGACCAGACCTTTTCAAAGGAGGCCTTCTCAAGCCCTGCAGAGGTATATTGCTTTTTGGGCCTCCTGGTACGGGAAAAACAATGCTGGCAAAAGCTATTGCTAATGAAGCTGGAGCAAGTTTCATCAATGTCTCGATGTCCACTATCACTTCAAAATGGTTTGGGGAGGATGAAAAGAACGTTCGAGCTCTGTTCACACTTGCTGCAAAGGTATCCCCAACAATAATTTTTGTTGATGAGGTTGACAGCATGCTTGGGCAGCGGACTAGAGTTGGGGAGCATGAGGCTATGCGTAAGATAAAAAATGAGTTCATGATGCACTGGGATGGGCTGTTGACACAACCTGGTGAACGGATTCTTGTTCTTGCAGCGACCAACAGGCCATTTGACCTTGATGAAGCAATTATTAGGCGGTTCGAGCGAAGGTATACCTCATACTTGTCTTTCCATTTGGCATATTTTATCAGCGTCTCTATCCTCATATCAATGCATCCATTGTCTTTTTCGTTGAAGAGCCGTCTGGTGAAATGCCCAATATCTCAAATCAGTTTTGTTACTTCACTTCATTCCTTGTATTTTTTTTAGCTCTCCCAATACCTTTATTCTTTAGCTAGCATCTAATGCCTCAGGAAAATAAATAGTTCCATTGATCCCTTATTTTTATATTATCCATTACTTGACTGACTTTCAAGCAAGGTGATCATCATTTAACGACAAGCCTTTTCATCATTTGCAAAAATCTGGTCTCAGAAGTAGTGTTCTTGTCAAACTTGGCCCCATAAACTTCTATTTTATCTTCTAACTATTCAGATGCTTAATGAGAATGTTTGATGCCGCTGTCACTCGGTCCTGGTTACCACCTGTGTTATCCTGGGAAAATAATCCTCAACTATCAAGACTTTCACATAACTACCGTTAGGTCATAATTATCGAGGAAACATCTCAAGGATTAAGTTCTGGTAGATAAAATTGTTGATTAACGTCATATTTTCTAATGCCTGAACTTTCATATGTTGAGCAGAATTATGGTTGGCCTCCCATCCGTTGAGAGCAGGGACATGATCTTGAGAACTCTTCTGGCAAAAGAAACAGTTGAAAATCTAGACTTCAAGGAGCTTGCAGCCATGACAGAAGGATACAGTGGAAGTGATCTCAAGGTTTGTTTTCTTGTAATATGCATAAATTATACACTGACTGGCTATGATAAGCTCCTTACATTTACTGCTGAATACAGAATTTATGCATAACAGCAGCTTATCGACCTGTTAGGGAGTTCATTCAACTGGAGAGATTGAAGGATGTGGTAAATACATCTTAGCTTTTCTTCTTTCCTGACAGAATATTTGATCTTTACCACAACGCTTACGAACATCTCTCTAACTACAGGAGAAGCGCGAAGATGCAGAAGGCAAGACCTCGGAAGGTTCTTCAGAGACAAAAGAGGAAAATAAAGAGGAACACGTAATTACCTTGAGACCTTTGAGCATGAAAGATATGAGGCAGGCAAAGAATCAGGTAAGCTGACTTGCATTTCACATTGATATTTAACTGCTCCAGATAATGTTTGGTCTAAGACAAGTACAACTCAGCAACTCGTCGCATAGCCATTTGACTTCCGTCTCAGGAATGAATTTCTCCCTTTTAATTTTAACCTTGAGGTTCAAGATGCCAAAAGGTGGACTACGCATCAAGAATCATATCTTACGATTGATCGTGTCTTGGTGCTATTGGACGTGATCAACCAGTTGAATGGTTTTCAAACATCTTAATGGCTAAAATATTTTGAAGGATCTGACTTGGACCCTTGTGGATTGTTTTGAAGAATGACATACATATTACGCTTTTACAATCCTTCATTCTGCCAACATTTATTTATCTCTTCCAATAGTTTTTTATGTGCAAAATGCAATGTAGGTTGCTGCAAGTTTGGCTGCAGAGGGATCGATTATGAGTGAGCTGAAGCAGTGGAACGAGTTGTATGGGGAAGGAGGTTCACGGAAGAAGCAACAGCTTACGTACTTCTTATAGATTGCGAGGCCTGTGTCTCATACATTCTGAGGCATAATTCTATTTGCAAAAGGATGCCTATTTTAGGGGAACCTGGAAAGCCTTCACCGGAAATTCAATGTCGCATTGAATGGGTAGTTCAAGTGCCAAATCCTCAAGAAAGATATCCTCAAAATCCCAGCAAAGTTTATTTCAGAGTGCAACATATATCTGTGGCCTTTGCACATCATGTTTAAGAGAGGGAGATCTCGGTTTCTGCTCGGTCATTCATATAAACATTTGGAGCCAGTCTTTTAGTATTATTCTGTGAATTTTTGATATTTGGAGATGCACCTAGGTTTAGGGACAGTGGGAGGAAGTTACATTGAATTTGATAAACATATGCTGTACCCCCCATGGACTATCTCCTCATACCCTAGCATTTGTATATTTGTTTAATGTAAACTTTATAGTGCTGTACTTACTCTTGCAGAGTTTGCTAAAAAAATATTATGATTTGTATTTTTTTTTAATGTAAACTTTCATAGTGCAGTACTTTTTTTTTTTCTAAGCTCATAGTGCAGTACTTGCTCTTACAGAGTTTGCTAAAAAAATATGATGATTTGTATATTTGTTTAATGTAAGCTTTCATAGTGCATTACTTAACTTGCAGAGTTTGCTAAAAAATATGATGTAAAAATGCCTTTACAAGGCATGACAACCTAATTTGGATCTTTATGTGCATTTGGCATTGTCAAAATATGCTACCAGCAAAAACATACCTGAAATATCTGAGACACCACTTGTGCCCTAGACCCCATGATTAAGGCAGTAAGCTATCGTGGTGGAAGATTCCATGTAGTGCTTTTCCGAGTAGTGTTAAATCAGGCTAGATTACTTGAAAGCCGCTAGTGTCTTTATGAAAGGCATGATAGCGAAGTTTTCCACATTAGCTCCTGCCTTTCTTTTTTTAACTGGGTGTCCGGGACAACGTTATGTCTACCTCTTTAACACTAGCAAAAAACAACCCACCAATCAGCAAGAAATCTTACTTATTGTCTCTGAATATCGTCTCTGTTGATCACTGAAGCATGCCAGAGTGAGAGGGCTACATCGACTCCGGGAGATCTCATGAAATTTCTGCCACCATGTAAATTATCCAATCTAAAGAAGTAAGCCTAGCCAAGACAAGCAACTTTCAGATATTTAGGCCTAGCAAATGCAATCAAAATTCAAAAAATTCACACATCCAGCAGGAAAAAGTAACAGCCAATTCAGCCATCCCAAGAAACCCCGAACAAGAGGCCAAGAATCCGAGCCAAATCATGTATCCTAACAAGGGAGGGTTGAAAATAATATAGAATGTAACATCCATGACAAATAATTTTCTGCCTCTTTTTATTGAAGTCACTTTGAAAGTTGGAGGATTACTCATAGCGTAAACAAAGCAAAATTATTAAAATTAAGGGATAATATTATAATAGGCCCTTTAATTATGGGTTAAAATTAATCAAAACGGATTATTGCTCACTTATGTTTGAGACACTGTTTACTCAGATTTTACAAGTCAGACTTAGGTGCTTTCTCTCTAAAGTTATAAATTTTGGCGTAATAACCTCTAAAATTATTAAATTCAGAAGTTCTGCATATTTAATTCGAAATATTAATTAAGGAAAAAAAGCAATAATTTGGATAAAAATTCCATTTCAGGAATTTCATCGTGCTGATCCAAATGATCATGTTTGTTGATCTCTTCCCCTCACGCGAACTCTCCGCTGCTTTTGTTAACCTCTTCCCCATGTCATAGTGTTTGAAACTGTCTGTTTTCTTCCAACATGTCAAACCCTTTAGAGAGGTACCAGAAACTGGGCTTGAGGGAATCTCTGCCAAGAATCTACCGATACCCAATAGCCTGCAAGGAGCTCAGCTTCATTCTTCGAGGCGCTTACAACAAACTACCCAAAAATTTGCAATCACTTCTCTTCGAGGACACCCTCACCGCCTTTCATCTCCTTCCTCAGTAAGTGTTTCTCGCTAATCCCATTGTCACTTTTCCCGTACTACACGTAATCATTGTCAGTTAGACTAAAAATTGTTCATATTTCCTGTGAATGTTGTTGGTTCTTTCATTGATATTGTGTATGAATATTATATCCGATGAATTTTCCGACAGGTTTGCGTTATGTCTGTCATTCAAAGTAGTGAAATTTTGAGTAAATATGTCAGCCATAATTTTGGAATAGATTGGATTATGCAGTAATTCTCTTATCTCGCTGAAAACCCAGCAATTTTAGACACCTGTGGATCACTAGTAAATTCTATAAATGTTCGGTATGTAGACAGATTGACAATTGAAAGAAATTTGGGGCTTTATACAGTTTTGATAAGATGTTCCAGTTTCGACGCATGATATTTGTTGGAGATATATACAGTTTGCCATTTTGTATGTTTGCAATGTTTGATTTGAAGGATTTGCCAACTTTTCGCTCCAATGGTTCAGAAATCTTTTGTTGTTGCATTTACAAAGTGGTGCACCACATATGATGTATATATACATTGGCTTCCTTTAGATCTTGCACTGCAAGTGGAGTTCGTGTTGAATATCCCACTGCAGTTTGAACAGTTATGATGGTTTTCTTGAAATAGTTCACGACTCTTATTTTCTCCCTGAGAGACCTCTACGGAGTTTGCTTCTAAGATCTCAGGAGGTTCTATGAACTATTGACTTGCATGAGCAGTTTTCTATCTTATAATGACTGAGGCTTGTACTATCGACAAATCCTTCCATATGCATTCCAAAATGACTAAGGGTGTGAAGGAGATGTCAATGTCATCATTGCGAGCATTATGAATTAAATTTTTGGTGTTTGTAACAAACCAAGGACAGTACTAACCACATTTGCGCTTTAACTTTAAAATAACTGATCAAGGTTGCTCTTGAAGCTCTTTGGGTCATTATAAAGTCCAGTTCAACGTAATTAGGACCCAATGTGGGACTTGACCCTTATAGAACTCATCTCTTATTTCTTCTCTTCTCCCAATGTCACTCTCCCCTTAAATCTCTCTTTCTTTCTCTCTGTTTCTGTGATTGTTCTTTTGCATGCTGTTGTAATATAGTGGATAAAGCTCACGTTGTTATCTGTTGCCTATTTTTATACTAGAATGCATTTGCACAGTGCGGTTTCAGCAGTCCATCTTCTCCATCAGAGTGCCGAGGCTGCATTGCCAAAGCAGAAGAGAAATATGGCTGTTACAGAATTTAAGCATGCGATGGTTGCTCACAAGAGGCGCCATAAAGCCCGCCAGGAAGATGATGGTACTTTTGGTTTCAGAAAACTGTTTCACACGATTTGGCGAACCATAATTTCCATGTTTGAAGCATAGAAGCTCCTAAAGATTTCTTAATTGTAATCTCTGTTTTAGCCACATGCAATGCTTGATGATAGTTTTCTTCTTCCTCATAATTTCAGGTTCTGCCCAACTGCCACAAGATGTTCTTGTGCACATCTTCAGTTTTCTAGATATACAATCTTTAGTTTCTGCTGGACTGGTCTGCTGGTAATTGTTCTTGCCTTTATATTTGTGGCCATGCTATTGCATAAACTGATGGGTATATAGCCCACATCCAGAGAATGTGGACACCAGAACTTGACAAAACAAACCATTGTACTTTTTGGATCGTTCTGAGAGCCATTATGACATCCTCTTGTGTATGAGCCTCATAAATTGCAACCTCCTTTAAATTTGATTTATACTTGATTAATACTCTTGGTTGCTTTATGTGAAGGTCGTGGAATATAGCAGCAAGCGATAACCATCTTTGGCACTTGCAATATGCTTCAGCTTTTAGGAGTTATGACGAATGTTTAAAGAGTAAGGAGCATCAGAGTGGTGGGCCGGTAGAAGATAGAGAATATAGACGTCTAAAAGAGGATGTGGCTACAAGAAGCAGTTTTGATTGGAAGGAGGCCTTTAAAAGAGGATATATAGGTATACAGACCCCGAATCCTTTAAGACATGCTCCGGCTGGATTTTTTCTTTTCTTTGTTCTTTTCTATTTTGGATACTACATCCCTTGATGATAAATCTTTGAAAGGAAATCACCAATATGGATAATCTTATAGGTAGGTCACACATTATTTCCCTTTTTATCACATGCAAAGTAATTTTTATGTTGTCATCATGAACTCGGTATTATACATGTTTCTAATTCACTCTTTCTAATTTCTAGTGCATATAGTAATGTATGTGCATTCTAATCCGTTGTCATGCATATGATGTGCAATTGGTTGAGGTACCATCTAATAGATGGTTGCCCAAGAATTTGTGAAGCTGGGTTGATGCATTTGCATAGGAGATCATTTTGATTTGATGTAAATGCTCAAATGTAAACGACAGCTTCTTCTCTCTCCCTCTCTGTGTCACGCGCGCACACACACACACAGAGCAAAACTTAGATCCCTACTATTTAGTGCATATAATCTCTCCTTGCTAATATTGCATCTTCTTGGGTTACAGGCAATGCCTTAAAGAAGTTAACATCTAGTAGGGGGTACTGTGGAAACTGTGTCACGATAGTTTGGCTCGATAACATGAAATGCTCCAAGGGAAACCATGGGCTGTCTTCTGAAAATCAGCAAATAAAGCCTGTATCACCTCGCCAGGTACTCTCTGTGCAAGCTGTGGTTGTTTAAGAATTCCCCTTCTAGGTTTTATATACAAGTTTGTGGCCAAGTATAACATGTAAGCATCTTGCTCTCTAGAGTTGGATGTCACACAATTCTAGTAGGCACTCTGGAGACTCCCAATGTGTTTAGTTTACAATTGTGAGATGGTACTTCATGACTTGGACGGTGTATGCGACATTCTCTGGCTGAGTTCAGTCCAGTAATGGCATGACAGTTATTATAAGAAATCTTCCTGGCAGGGCATACTGGATCCTAATTGCTAAAATCTCCCGTGCGCATAATATCTGAAGCCAATTCGTTCACCGTAATTACCAGGCCAGGTCATTCCATTCGTGAATTGTCCAACCATTGGAGCCTGAAAAGGGTGATCTATTCAAAGACACGAAAATATGCATCTTAAAAGTGTTTTGCGAGCACTGCAACAGATATAATGTTGCCGTCTGCTCACCCAATAGATTCGTGGGCTACATTACAGCTCCAGTCTCCACTGCCATTTTAGAATAGTTCCATATTACTTTCTCTATGGGGCTTCGGCAGCGTTGGCTGTGGCATTGTTTAAAACTATTGACTGACCACCCTATGTACTCTTGCTTTTCAGGTGGCGGATTATGTTTTGGATGATTCTTTAGAATTCACATCTTCTTCAGATAGTGATAGTGATAGTGATTCAGATGAAGGGTCATTTTCCAGGTTATGGGCATATCCAAGACTCATGAGCGGACTACAACAGAAGAAGCCTTCCACTAAGAACTAAAATGGTGGCCTCCTTCCATTTTTTTAGTTTTCACATAATGAAGGTTTGAAGATATTGTACAGAACTTGTCAACAGTAACATATCCCTAAATCAAGAAAATGCGCTTGGGTATAATATTGGCGCGGTAAAGGGGAGTCTTGAGGAGTTTTTTGTTTTATTGTAGATAGCATAATTTGTTAAGATAATGCGAGTTAATTACTGAATCTGTACTATTATTGTGCACTAAGTACAACGAGAAGATGCTAAACTTAGGGTTGCCAAACTATGAGCCTGAATGGGACAAGTTTGGGGCTTCATGCATAGACCATGATAAGATGTTTTGGAATGGCAGGTTGAGAGAGCTCCACTCATCGTTTAATAACATTATATCCACCGATCGCAGCAATTGCCACAAACCGTGCGTTTGTCTGTATACATCAAGAGATTTTCTTTCGTATCCAAACAAGGCCTTTGTGATTTCTCCCATGTTAAGGAATAGTCTGTTTTAAATCACCAAAGGCAACCCATTGGAGGTGGGTCAAAAGCTACCAGACGCGTACTTTAGACTGCTGAAGAATAGGAAGTATCTCCCTGAAGTTCATTGGACAAGTTCACATTATATGGAACAGTGGATTTTATTATCCAGCTTTATCTGACAGAAGAAGGTACAACATGGAAGATCTAAAACTCAAGACTAGCTCACTAAATATGTTGATGTAATACAGGCTGTGCAGCACAACCATAAAACAGAAACACCAATTCCTAGGATAAATACTTGGAATACCATATTTCACAAAGCAGTTGCCCAATCTCAACCTAAAGATACTCAAGACTGTAATTATGTCTCTAATTCTTCTTCTTGTCTTTCAATGGCCCTCTTGGGATTTTGCTCAAAACCTTGGAATCAAACACTGCATAATGCTTCTTGAACTCAGCCACTGCCTTCTCAGCAAATGAATCAACCCGATCCTCGTATTTCTCATAAATCACAGGGAGCGTGTGCAGTAATACAAAGGCTGTTTCACAAATGTCAAACAAAGCCAATACTAAGTATCTTATAACCAAATACTTTGACAAGTGACTAATAGATATGACAGAATCCGTTACCTATGTAGAAGAGAGTCAGGAAGTTGCACCATTTCCCAATAAGTGACAGCACCCACAAGCCTGCAACAACCTGATAACCACATCAACAACGAACACTGTCAGGCCATACCAGTGCAACTACCCTTGAATGGCAAGATGCAACATCAGAACTGTGATCCATGAACTATTAATAAGCAAGCACAGAGTATAAATGAGTTCTATTTGCAGGCATGTTTTAGAGCTCCGATTTTTCACATGCAAGAACAAATTCAAATGCTTAAAAATCAGAGGAACAATGGTCCTGACAACAACTCCCTCAACAGAAAGCAGGGCTCTACAACAAACATGCAGGGCAGAGATCGACATACACCAAGAAACTTCTTCAAATTTCTCCCGGATGCAATATCCCGTAATACAGCCAAGGCACGATTAACTTCAACTCTCAATGCAGATGCAAACTCAAGGACACAATTCTCAGGAAGTCGTATTTCTGGGATTCGTGGTGGAGACCTGGTGAATTTAAACTCATGAATAAAAGCCACATAAAATTACCTTAGAGAAGTCTCTCAAATGCAAGTATCCAACACCTTACTTGTTAATAAAGGTAGATGCATTGGACCACAGAAAAAGGATCGCCAGAGAAAGTACTAGAATATGGCAGACCAGAGTGACCAAGTGGTACTCAAGCAACTCAAAGAGCACCCACAATGCAGTGGCACCACAAAGCACACCCGCAGAGATTTTCTTGTTCCTCCACAGGAAAACATCAGCAGCTGCAATGACAAATTCCATAAAAAAAAATGGAAATAAACAGTAACATTGAGGTACCAACCTTTTTCGAAGGCCCAACTAAGGATTAAACCCATAGGAAACAAGCTTATGAACTTTTGAAACAGCATCTTCATAAACTTGTTTTGTCTTCTTTCTGGAAATAATTCCCTTGCCTAATTTCCATCCTAATTTTCACCTCTATAGTGATTTCAAGTGATGCAAGTCAACATGACAAATCCAGAAAGCTATATAAAAATTCTTCATGTAGGAGCTAGGTTTTTACAGGTCAAAGATACTGACAATTCTCGGTTCATATTCCATCAAACAAAACACATGAAAAACATCCGCACTGCCTAAATCTAGGACTTATTAAGTAAAAGTGCTCTTTTTAGATATCGATAAATAACACGAATAACAAGTCATGATATCTCAAGGTTTTGGTTCACTTGAGCATAATTTAGAAACAATGAATTATGAAAGACTCATCGACACAAAAGTTTGAATGATACAGAAAAGAAAAACAAAGATTTAACCACGCATATGAGGGGCCAGGAGAGCAGCAAGGAAAATGGTGCTAATATCTGTCCCAAGAATACTGACGGCATTGTTTTCAGTAACCCACAACATAAATACGGGAGTGAGAAGAACTACACAGAAAACAGTGCCTGGGAGTACAAATAATCACGCAGCACACAATCACTTTTGGAAAAAAACCTACGAGCATTACATGAATCAAATAGCCGGTTCATAAAAAACATTCACACGACAAGGATGGATCTAAATATCATTAAAAAAAATTCCTCTTTCTATAAGTTCTCAGACAATTCCAATTAACGGGGAAAATTTACAGATTTTAGTTCTTCGACTTCTTTTGCCACCTTCTCTCGCAGCAATCAAACAGATCACAGTGCTATAGCTCTCTAATTGATCGCCTAAAACATATAGAACCAAGCATCGATTTTTTTCTCTTTTTAAATCAACCAAAACCGCTCAGTCAAAAACAAAACGATCATCCTGGCTTCAATAAAATGAAGCACTTTCGTTACACAAATCTAAAATACGAAATTTCTCATCAGTTCCTCAATTACCACATTTTTCTCATCACACAACAAGATCATAGAAAAGTTCAACTAAACTCATGTAGAGAGAGAGGGGGAGAGTACGTTTTCCGCCACCGAGAACTTTATGGACTGGCTTTTCTCGGCCGAAGAGCCTGAAAATATTGGATTGTGCAGTATATAAGGCATTCGACTTATCCTCAGAGTCGGAGTCAGAGGACGACGATGAGTCGTGGCCGTGGATCTTCTCCACCGGAGATTTCGGTTCGTCAGCGTGGTCCGCCATGGAAATTCACTAGAAAGAAAGAGTGAGTTCGCTTCAGGGAGGGAGAGAGAGAAGGGAAATCTCGGCCGTTTATAGCGGGGGGAGAGGCAGAGGCAGAAGATGAGTTTCGGGGGACGAGCGAGAGCTTCGGACTTGGGAGTGTAACGGAAAACGAGGAAGAGCGCAGGTGTCCGGAGGAGACTGATAGAGAAAATTTAAAGTCACATCACAATGCATATAGTTTTCTCACATTGGAGGCAAGCCCTTGTGTCGGTTACACGTGTTGCATTTACAAACAATTTACATCATGAGGTAATTTGCAATTTAATATATTGATTTTTTGCAATTCACCTTTTTTTTAATCACAATTAACCTATTTTAAAACAATTTACTTTATTTTCCTAAATTCATCATTTTCCTAAATTATAAAATTCGGGAGAAGAACAAGATATAATAAATATTACCAAGCTTTACTTAAACTCAGTAACATTATTGTAATCAGATGCAATTAAAATATAAATAAGAGTGATTAAAAAATAAAATTCAACCAATCAGCTTGAAAATTCATAAAATATAAGTATACTATTTGGCTAAAAGAACTCCATCCCCTTAACTACATACCCTGTCCTAGGGGTGGGCAAAACAACCCGAGACCCGACAACCCGAACCGGCCTGACCCGTTTCCGACCTGATCGGGTCCGGCTTAGGCGGGTTCGAGTTTGCATGCAAATAAAAATCAATTTTCGGGTTCGGGTATATGAACAAACCCGAACCCGAAAATATAATGTCATCAACTCGTGACCCGCCTTTTCCGAACCGAACCGACCCGTTTCGACCCGATATTTTTGGGTTGGGATTGGATTCAAATTTTCGAACCCGAACCCGAACCCGATTTGCCCACCCCTACCCTGTCCGTAAATTATAGGAGGGGAAAGAGAGATAACGGTATCTGTGATGGGGCCTGGCTGTAACTCTAGAACCTCCGAGATAAGTTCTCAGTTGCACGTGAGCTGAGCTCTATTTACGCAATCAAATTCTTCCACGTGGCGCTGTATTTTTCTAAGCACGTGGCGCTGTATTATTACTGTACTTTTTGGGCCGCGGCCCTTCGACCCATTAAAGACAGTTGGTTTGGTATATAACCTTCCAATATTTTGGGTATGCCGCACTTAAAAATAAAAAAATAAATCTAGAATTTTCTTGAGCCACGTCTCTGAAGCACTTTGAAAAACAGACCTAAAAAAAGGCACATACATTCTGAAAAAGAAGGCATAAAAAGGGGCGTTGTTTGCAAAAGAAAAGCTTGGAATTTTTTTTTTTTAAGGCATTCGAATCATTCTTTAGGTAACTTTAATTATAATCTCGACACTTTACATTTTATTTATAATTTTTATAATATTACACCAATTAACTATTAATTTTAAATATTTTGTTTTTTCATTTATTTTTTTAAGACAAAAAATTAATTTTTGTTCAAAATTAATTGAAAATTATAATATATAGTTTAATGTCTGAAATCAATAGATAAGATGCAATATGACAAAAAATAATAGATAATAGTGCAAAGTGTAGTAATAATCTCAGATATGCTAGGGTGAGTATTTGTTGCTAATCTGTCGCTAGTTGCAGGCTCCAGTCACTTTTTGTATAAAAGGTTTTTGGCAATTAAAACTGAGTTTTAGTGCGACCTAGATAACCATCTTGCTGGTGGAAATGTGGGCGTTCAGATAGCCCCAAAAAACAAACAAACCAGCAAAGGCAAGAAGAGCAAAAGCCAAAGTAATGTCTGCAGCATGCTGTTCGAATAAGGGAGAGAGTGCATGTAGGAGATTAATTTATCATTTGTACAGAAATTAAAGGGTAGCTCTCTAAGTCTGATCCCATCTCCTTCCAAACTGCAACTAAGGACATCAATAATGGAAAGAGTCTCAGCTAGAATGGCTCTTCTTCTTCTTCCACAGTAAAGGTAGGTAATAGAAGCTTGAAGGGAGTGAATCTAAATGCTTCCATTAGCAAGTGCGGAAGCTGCCCAATGAGCAAGGTTATATGCATCTTAATCTGCATGGCGGCGAGCTCTAGAAAATCTCAAGTTGGAAACTACTCTAGCAATAACTATTGACTTGTTCGTGCTGCAATGAGCTTAAACTGTGGGAAACAGAGTACTACTTGTTCTATGGAAACTCGTTTAGGTCCTGACCTGGAAAGGAACATTAGTTTAAGATGATTGGTGTTAGGTCATCTTGGACCTTCTCAAACCCCAAAAGTTAGTTCAAGAGGTAAATTTTTCACTCACACTTATAAACTCACCATCAACCCCTTCCACAACAGATGTGAGACTAATCCTAACAATCTCCCACCTGGGTTGGGAGGAGACAACATGTTTCTCCCATTGATTATTGGGTCCGAGACTTGTTGGTAAACATGGGCTCTGATAACAATATTGGGTGGTCTTGACCTTCTCAACCCCAAAAGTTAGTTCAAGAGATGATATTTTTTCTCACACTTATAAATTAATCTCCAACCCCTTCTACAATTGATGTGGGACTGACCCCAACAGTTGCTTCCAATCTTTGGTTCCACTAAAATGAAAACTATTCATCTCAGGACAAATCACAACACTGGACCACAGTCTAGCAACATCCCAAGCAGCTTAGTCCTATCACAATTTAGATATACACATCATGAAACGTACTACCCCTAGGAAAAAGCAGCAAACTGGGAATTACTCAACCTTCGATACTTAATACAAAGCTACCAATAACGTTGATCCTCTTTTATTGTAAGAATGTTGGAGCCTAACACCGAGAAATAGGCAAAATCTGGAGATGTAAATAATAAAGAGCATACCACTGCAACACGACAAATTTGTTTACGCTCAGAGAAAAAACAAAAACAATGGTTTAGGGTGTAAAAAATATTAAAAAGGAATCGAACAGGAATTCAGAGGATTCAAATATCAACAAATGTTATAAGTGAAATACCGAGATTAGTTTCCGATGGAGCTGATGAGAAGTGCTGGACATGGCTGAATGCTGAGAGGAAAGCTTTGCTTCGGAACCACTTCACAGCCTCTGTACTTCCAACAACAAGAGGAAGGGATTGTTTCCCTTCGAAAACGTTTATTCTGAGGTACCAGAATCAAGGAACCTCCAGGGAATATGCTTTGTGTGCGTCCAAACAGCCGAGTTGGGTCAATCAGGGCTCCCAGGCCCCAGCCACAAAACTCAGTTGGAACCTTAGCGTATGGGTTGTAATAGAGAAAGATCCGAGAGGCGAGTTTGAAACATACTTTGGGCCTAGGAGCTGGTTTTCTTGGCCACTGATCCACTCCTTAGGATAAACTCATGGGTTAGAGGAGATTAAGAATATGGGCCATGGCTGACTTTGTGGGTTAAAATCCAAAAGTTACAGAACTAAAATAATGGAGATCAAAACTATACTCTAAGATCCAGTATAGAACTATTTCAGCACGCTTAACAAATTTCTATACCAATAAATGTAGATCTTAGCCCGTGATAAGAATATTTAGCTAAAAAACCCAGTCCATATATATGGCCCACGCACCATTGCACACTGTTAGTGTCTTTTTGTTGGGGGCAAAATTCTGTGTTAAAATATGTCTTAATTGATTTATAATTTGTTAGTCTAGCTTGTTTGGTTGAAATGTTCAAGAGTTTAAAGAAGTTTCTCAAGCGACATCCAACAATTTTAATAAAATCCTACTTGTCAAGCGACATTCATCTGTTTTAAAAAAGCCTTACTTTTCAGAGCTCTATATATGGAAGTCATCCCAAAACCCTAGAGAGGATATTCTTGAGTTCCCGGAACCTTCATTTGATAGATAAAAACTCTTAGAGATTCAAAACCTCAATTTACTAGTTTTTTTTCATATTTAATCACTTTTGTGAAGCCTTCAAAGTGTTAAAGGGTTATTGAAGAATAAAGTTATTCGTGGAGAATCCATAAGAAGAATCTCAGAGGTCTGAGGTGATTACCGTACGAAGCAGGTCTAAGTAGAGACGATTAGATTATTACATTAGGGTTGTTAAAGTTAGCAGTAGGAGTTGCCCGTGTCTGAATCACTGTTTGTAAGATTTTTTTCCTTTGAACTGTATTTCAAAAGTTTTCTACTTCGTTACCAAAATAATTGTCTTTTTGTGTGATTGAAGTTTGATTTAATTTTTCGCTGACTATTTGTTGATTGAGTTAATTTTTATGCATATTGAGACTGAATAATTGTTATTAATTTTTTAATTAGAGTAAAAAATACCTATTCACCCCTAAGTATTATTAGGGTCTAAATCGGATTTTTCACACACATCTATTGATATTTGGTTCAGCTATGGGAGTACTTATGGCTCATGAGTTTGTGGGATTTGGAGTAGCTTTTTATTCTTGTAGTGCTCTATATTCATTTATTTATATGATGGAGCTTGATTACGTCGAGCTTCTGCAATTTGAGGTAATTATTGTGATGATGAATGCTACGAAAATCTTGAGTAATTCTAATTATAGTGGAAGGTTCTCTAGCACAGTAAAAGGCCATTTTCTGCTCCTTTCATGTGCAACTGCAAAGTCGGTGATAAACCACTGCCCAGACAACAAACCTTTCATTAGTCACTAATATCATGATTCCAGACATAAACACCCCACCATTCATAAATTTCTTTGGAGGAATAATTTGACTGGCAAACCAATTGTGAATTTTTTTTTTCAAGAGACAGAGAAATACACCCAACAACCAAAACCAAAAAGAAGCTCAAAAAGGTCATGGTAGGTTCTCGAGTATAAAAGGGAATTTAAGATATATAGGGAGGTTGTGTTGATCCACCTGTGATGACAACAAGAAAAAAATTGAGAATGATGAATGTGGGGAACACCCTTCTTCTTTATATGTGTTAGCGCATTTTTGTATTGGCAAAATTCCGTGTCAAAATATGTCTTGATTAAGTTGTAATTTTGGTCCCCACATTTGTTCAAGAGTTAGAGTTGATGGTGAGTCCAAAGTCTTCATCACGTTCAACCAGCGTTCAACAGGCGCTCGAGTGGCCTTGGAAACATGCAAACAGAGTCTCAGCGTTAGACCAGCGTTAGACGAGTGCTCGAGCACTCAGTACAAATTGGCTGACAGAAACATAAGCGCTCGACCAGCGCTCGAGCACTTAGTGCAATTATCAGACAGAAACACAAGCGCTCAACCAGCGCTCGACAGGCGCTCGAGCGACTTCCGGCGAATTTGAAAAATCCCTGAATTTTTGGAATTTCCTTTTGAAAGGTTAGGAAACCCTACTAGGTTTCGTGGGAGGCCGCCCTAATGTGGATTGAGGCTTCTATTGAACAGTTTTGTGCCTTCATCCTTGAGAGAAAAACCCAAGAAGATTGGTGCTTCAAGATCAACAAGTTTCTCTCTATCCTTTGATCAAATACCTTTGTAACCTTCATGGTGTTGAAGGCGTGCTGAAGAACAAGAGGGTTCGGTGAAGAATCCACAAGAAGATCCTCAAAGGTTTGAGGGGAATGCCGCACGGAGCGGGTCTAAGCAGGGAGACTTAAATTATTACATCAGGGTTGTCAGAGTCAAGCAACAGGGGTTGCCCGTGTCTGAATCACTGTTTGTAAGGTTTTTCTTCTTAATGGATTCTAGGTGGCTGCTAGCCCGGAGTGGTTTTTCCTTTGAATGATATTTCAAAGGTTTTCCACTTCGTCACCAAATTCTTGTCTCTTTGTGTGATTGGAGTTATTTAATTTTCCGCTGCCTATTTGTTGACTGAGTTGATTATTATGCATATCTAGGCTGGACAATTTTAGAACATGTTTTAAAATTGTTGTTGATTTGTTTATAAGAGGGAAAACACATATTTTCCGTCTCTAAGTGTTGTTAGGGTCTAAACTAGATTTTTCAAGATGAAAAAAACAGAAGAACAAAAAGAACTCCATACTCGGGGTACAGAATCTCACAACTTTGGATATGATTCGAAGGAACTAAAATTTCAACTTCAAAAGTATCCCTTCTGGCTTCCCAATTGATTATATACACTAAAGAAATGTGGTAATAATATAATGTCATGATTTAGATGTACCCAAAACAGAAATACATTCACTCAAGTCGTTTGCCATAAATTTTGGAATAAAAGTCAAATTAAGCAGGAGAAGGCAAGCATATTGGCTTCGTGCAACCCATAAGGAAAGGTATTCTTTTCCTTTTTCCTTTATCTTTTTCATCTTGCGTGTCCTTCTTTCTAACGAAAAGAGAAAGAACCTAAAGTTGAACAAGTCATAAGCATTGTGATGATCACGTGAACTCCGGGAGGGCAATGAGGCTGGTGTTGCCATGGGCTGGATACCTAGATTCTTGCAGGGCAGAGTGAAGCAGCTCAGGGCCACAATATGCATCAAAATAGCTTATACAACTTGCATGCATGAGCCGGAACTTCTTTATTAGAAACTTTGCTAGAGATTTTTGAGACAGTGAGAGATGCAGTTTAGGACCTCAGTACTGATACTTAACATAGCCGCAGATTTACTGGTAAACTTGTTGGGACCTAAAGACGTGTTATATTTTGTGGGA
The DNA here is from genome assembly GCA_963930655.1 of Myrica gale. Lineage (NCBI taxonomy): Eukaryota > Viridiplantae > Streptophyta > Magnoliopsida > Fagales > Myricaceae > Myrica > Myrica gale. Next base: position 25,850,086 of record OZ005611.1, read on the forward strand.
GTTTGGGTCTCCATTCTAGGATTGAGATAAAAATTCACATATGCTACCTAGTAACCTTTCATATGGAGGTTCAAGTATGCATTTTACCCTTAGATCCTAGAAGAATTTAGGGACCCAATTTAACATAACTTTCCCAAGTTCAAGAAAGTAAAGTGAAAAAAAAGAAGAATACCTTCTTCAAAGCATTCCCACCATTCAAAAGACGGGCTAAGACAAAGGGAGCCCATGTTCACAAGTCAAACCTTTTGTAGCAAAAAATTGGGGTCCCGTTTGTTTGCCCTTCTGCCATTCAAAAAACCAAGACTTGGACCTGTTCAAAGGTAGACTTAGGAGGGTCCCTAAGCAGAACATGCGTGCCCCAGCTGCACCAATACCCTTTGCCTTGTAAAGAACCCAATTTTCTGACTAGCAGATCTTTTAATAAGACTGAAAAGGAAAAGTAGATGACCTTACGTTTGCTTTGCTTTGCCTTTGTTCTGCTTTGCTGAGCCTTTTCTTTTTGGCCTTTTTCTCTTTTCAATTTTCTTTATCTCCACTTTTTGGAAGTATCTCATCACCACCCTGCCCCTTCTGTTCAAAACACACAAAATTCTTCACATCACATGGAGAAATGAGTTTCCACGCGCTTCCGTCTGACCCCTGTCTACTGGCTTTTTAGTTTTTTTTTATAAGTTACTGGCTTTTTAGTTTGATACATACAAGAAAGTTTTCTACATATCCAAGTCTACTCTTCTTATTCTAAGCTTCAATGAGGCGTATGCTCCTAAATTTGTAACACTGTGTATATCCTCAGAAATGGAATTCAAGCTGGAATGGTTTTTCGTTTCTTCTGTCTGGCTCTGGGACAGCTATGTGGGCTCACCTTTCCTAAACAGGTCTCTCTCAACGGTTGCCTTACATGCAGAGTAAGAAAAGTGTTGTTTGGTCTTGAGTCCCCTCGTCCCCCTCGTCATTAGCTCATGGACTTTGATAGGGGGTGAACTCAGTTAACTTCGATAAGAACTAAGGAACAACATTCAATTGACTTCGATCGGGAAGGCCAGCTTATGGCATACTGATGACATGGCACATACATGATAATTTTCCCAAGTACCAAGTTGACTGTATTGTATGTTGATGATAAATCTAGAGTAAAAAACAAAGACCTCTAAGCAATCAACCTTGAAGTATTCTGTGCGACCAGTGACCTTCAATCAAGTATGTTAATGTATTTGGGAGAACGCAAAATATTCATAAAGAAATATCAGTCAGAGATAGTATCTGGACATTGTTTAAAGAGGGTTCACAAGAAATATCAAAATTCCTGTTTCTCTTGAAACCCTTTTGGTATTCTTTTCTTTTGGTCTAATGAGGAAATAAAGTATAGTTTCAATTTCAGACCGTGTCGTTTGAAGAGAAGAAACACTTGCCCATGTTTATTTGGCAATCTTGAATGGTGAGGTACTCCAATGTTGGATAGAACAAATGGTCGGTTGCGTCTTAGAGAGCAGCCAATTCAAACAGAGGAAGTGCGCGTGTGGGGCTAACAAATCAAGTACCTGTTGAACTCTGCTCTGAAATCTGGATTCGCAAGGGACTGTATCTGTATTCTAGTCTGCCCTGTGAAACTTTATAGGGTGCAGCACAGTCTCAGTCAATATACGCAGTCTCTCTCTCTCTCAAAAGACCAGAGTCCCCTACGGACCCACACCTGCCCGAACAGTGCCCTACTGTTCGGGCAGGTGTGGGTCCAGGGTGGGACCCACACCTGTGTCTCTCCCGGACCAGGCTCCCCTGCAATTCCCTGCCCGAATTGCAGGGGGCAATTCGGTGAGAGGCAGGAAGAGAGGTGTGCAATTCGGGCAGGGAATTGCAGGGGATCCTCATCCGTCCCCTACATGCTCACCCCAGTCACCCGTTCCAAACCCACGTAATCGATCTCGATTTGAGAAACTGCGAAGAAAAAACAAAACAATTCGATTGAAGAAGGAAACTAAACGCTTAGAAAAAAGAAGGAAACTCAACGCACCAAAACAAAAACAAAAACGAAAAGCAGTCCTTGCCTTCTCGCTTCGAAAGGCAAAAGAAAAGCTTTTTTTTTTTTGGGTAAATGAGCTTACCTTATTGAATTATTCTCTGCTTCGCTATACAACCATAATACGAAGTAGATAAATAGATGATATATCTTTTGTTTTTAATTTTGTTTACAGGGTAGAGCTCTCTGATTTCTTTTTTTTATATAGATATAGAGCTCTCTGATTTCACTCATTAGTCCCTAACGTTCCGCTCAGAGATGGAAAAGAACGAAAACCACTGACCTCACGTTCTTACTTTTTCTGTTTTCTACGCAGCGAAACCCACTATAAAAACCCATCAAAGCCCTATACAAACCAAATCCGTTTCTTAAACCTTCTGGCTCTCTTTCTCTCTTCCCCAGCCCATGGAAGCTCTAAACTTCGTCAAGTTCTGGAGATCCATCCCCAATAACCCCTTCATCAGCAATGCATCTCCTAGTCCTTTTCTGAAGAAAGAGGATGAACTTGAGGAAGAAGACTCTTTCTTCGACTTGGAAATCACTGCTTTTCATTTTGACAGCACCGAGAACGAAAACGACGACGACCCAGAGACTAACAATGACAAAGAAGGCAGAACCACGCTTGAGTCCAAGGAATACCACCACAAGCCAGCCAAAAAAACTGGTCTCAGTTTCTCAGAACCCTCCCTTTCTCTGTCTCCGAATGATCCTATTTCCAGAAGGAAAATCCTCCCGATTGAGCCCAGCTCCAAGCCTCAGTCGCCGATTGCTCTGCTGAAATCAGCTCCGAGATTCCAAGTCCTCTTATTCAAGAAGCCAAAGTCCAAGTCAATGTCAACACCAAAAACAGAGTCCAAAAGCTTTCCCAAAGGCACACAGAAGCAGGAAAAGCAAGATAGCAAGGCGTTCTTCACAGTGAAGCTCAGGGTTGAAGAAACTCCGAAGACTTCACTGTTCACCAGAGCAAAAAGTTTGAGGAAAACTGAAAGCAAGCAACAAGATTACCGAGTCCCAGAGGACTCAAAACCAGAAGGATTCTCGAAGGACGTGATACAGAAATACTTGAACCTAATCAAGCCTTTATACGTCAAGGTTTCAAAAAGGTACAGCGAAAAGTTAAAGTTCCCTGAAGTTGTATCCCCTGCTTCCCCGTCATCGTCTCCGTCTACAATGGCGTTACCTAAGAAGCAGCTGGGGAAGAGTAAATCAGCATCGGCTGCGACTGGAGTAGCACAACCCACGAATAGAAGAGACGATTCGCTCATGCAACAGCATGATGGGATTCAAAGCGCTATTCTGCATTGCAAGCGATCATTCAATTCTTCTAGAGGTAAAAGACGCTTTTTTACCTGGCTCTAGAGGTGTAAGACAGACTTATAATTATGTCCAAATTTATCAAAGGGTCTAAAATTTTTAATCTTGAATGTGGTTTTACTGGATTTCTGATATCAGTTGGTGCTACGTATGGTTTCAGATTCTTCATTATCGCGTTCTACTAGCGATTCGTGGCACGAGAAATCAAGAGATTCATATTCAAGAGGTATACTCAACTTCCGATTTTGAGTTTTTATCGTATTGATTTTGCTTAATGAAGTTCGCATTGTCACACTTGTTTAATTGAATCGCAGATTCTTCTCTGCTGTCGCGATTTGCATGCGAACCTTCTGACGGGAAGGCGGTAAAAAATTGCATTGAAGAAGGGGATGGGGTTGGCATTCGAGAGGGAACTCACGAAAATTTTCTTCTAGGAAGTTCGACAGCATCAGTAGGAGGAATCTGAACAGGGGATGCTCTTTCCCCTGTTTTTACGATTTACTGAAAAGCAGAAAAACCTGTTTTGGTTTTGGCGTCTGTTTTTTTGGTTTTTGTTTAATGTTTAGGTGGTTAGCTATGATGACCAGTGGGTGTTAGCGCCTCACCTGATGTTGTCTGTAAAGTGATGTGTCATTATGAACAGATTGAAAGAATTCAGATTTGTGATCTTTTGTGTGTTTTGTGTCTGTTCGTGGATTTGAACACTGCATTCAATCATGTTACTTTTTGACATAGGAGATAGCTGTTTTGTTTTGTGTTTTTTTTGTGTGATTAACATGAGATAGCTGTTCAAATCACAGATATGATCATTTCTGTGCATTTTGGGGATTGAAATGACTAGACAGTTTTTCTCCCACCCCTTTTTCTCTATTTTCTTCCCATTCTCGTGTATTTTGTACTTCTCGGGAGGAATTAGGAAATGCTCTCTTTGAACCACGACACAGTTGGTGGTTTGCAGTAACCCAATTTGTTCTTTTTGTTCTCAAAAAATGGGTGCATTGCAACGTGAAAAAAGCCTTTAATAGCAGCATATGCTTTCTGCAGTCTTTATGTGCACCGTCCAGCTATCCCATCTGCAGCTGCTACTGTTGTGTTTGTTTGATGAGTGCAGGTGTTTGCTTGTTGCAGCCAATAAACTGCAAAAAAGTCAATGCACATGCGCTTCTATGCACACATGCATGGTTCATTTTGAACTTGGTATTCGTTTAGTTGTTTTCTGGTACAACACGCTTAGTTGTTTCTCAGAGTACCCTCGTCTGTTTCTCTTTGTCTTTTCTTGTCTCTCAAGTACTCGTGATTGTAGCGTAGAAATGTACTGCGTTTGGTATCGGAGAAAGTGTGAAATGTTGAAAAGACTCGCGTACAAAATATGTTAGATATCACTAGATGATATTATCATCTCCAACATTTTCTCTAACTTTAATCATGGCTTTCACTTGAGTACCCTCGTTTGATTTCTTTTTTCTCTTCGAACCCAGGGAATTTTTTTTCCTTATTTTTTATTTCTTGTCCAAAAAATTATCTGGTCCTTAAGAATTCGACTTTGGCTCCGACTGCACATATTAAATTGCTTGCAAGTAATAATTTTTTGTATGTGCAGCGCAGGCTTCGGAAGCAACTTATTATTTATTCCTTATTACGACCATTTGTACTTATTTTCGTGGAAGAGCGGTGAGCAGAGAGCATAAAAGACGAAAGATTCACACAGTTGGTCATTTCCGGCGACTTCAAATTCAACCCAAATGCATCATAGATGGAGACGCTTGAAGATTTGAGAGTTGAAAATTTCAAACCCAACAGAGAGAAAGACGTAATTTCCAATGCACCATCATAATTGCACGAAATGCCTAGCTGACCAAAGCAAAGTGGACCATATCTCGTTGTGTACGTAACTGTGCATCGGAGATATGTTTGTTTTCAAAATTTTTTTCAAGATTTAAGTATATTCATAAAATTATTAACGAACATATTCAAAATTCAAATACAAATATCAATAATTTTACACAATTTTCAACAATTTTTTTTATTATTTATTCAACATAAATTTTCTCTTTGTACTTTTCACATAATTTCAATATTTTTTTATTAAATAATTAAATTAAATTATTTTTTTCTTTCACTTTACACAAACACCAATAAAATATTATTCAACGTAAATATTCACATAATCTACTTCGCCTGTAAGAATCTCCTGCACGCACATAAGACCACCTAAACAAACCAAAGGCATCATGAACAGTAACCTATAACTCAAGAGCAATGTGTCTATATGAAATTGCTCTATTTCTTTGCCCAAATTTTCTTTCAAGTCAACTCATCACTTGTCATGTCCAACTTGTTTTTTAGTTTTCCTCTTGAAAATTCGCACATTCACGCGTGCGTGGACTGAATTCAGACGAATTTGACCCGGTATATATTAAAATGAATGGGGTTTAATAACACAACAAATTTCAGAAAGATTGTTCCGCCTACTCCCAATTTAAGTTGCAAGCATTTTACATTAAGTAAAAATTTAAACTCCTGAGTGTGCCCTCCGCTGCCATTTGAGCTACGAGAGTGGGTTCGCATCCAAGTTGTTACAAGCATTAAACTTGCCAATTGTGAGTAGATATGAGGATGTTTGAGGGTGAAAATTTTGGGTATTGGGATTTGAAAAATATTATAAAGTAAATATATGTTATGAGAGTTGGTGAAAAAGTAAAGAGAGAGAAGATTTTTAATAAGTATTATAATAATAAAAAATTATGTGGTGAATATTTTATAATTAAACCTAAATTTTTGGGTCCAAATATTTGAGCCCAAACATACCAAATTGTTTCAAGGAAATTTGAACAGTGGCGGAGCCAAGGGGGGTCAAGCCGGGGCAGCTGCCCCCCCCTTGGTTCATATATATATATATATATATATATATGTATTTTCCTATCTATTTTATATATATATAGTTTAATGTGTTGTGGTTTATAAGTCAAGTCTTTCAACATTATGGTTTTTTTATTGTTTCTGTTCATTATATCTATTTTACTATAAAAATATATTCAATACACATATTTTCTACTTATAGAGTGCTAAAATCTGGCAATATAATCCCATTGTTTTTGGGAAAAATTTATTTAGATTAGTTTGAAGAGTTGTTCAGCGGTAGAGTAGGTAGGAGAATTACATGTTGATTACTTGTCTCAAATTTCTCACATCCCATGCGTAAGAGAGAGGGAGAGAGGAGATATGGAGTTTATAAATCTCTGTTCATTTATATTTTGATTATTTAATATGCTGAACATGATAGTAACCTAGTAGACATATAAATGTTGTATATTTGAAGAGATTAGAACGTTGGTGTTTAAAGTTTTATTGTTTTTAATTTTGATTAGTGAATTGAATTGGTTGATGAATTTTCATTTTGTTTTGTTTAGATTATGGATAATTTTTGGATAAAAAAAAGTCAGCCAATGTGGAATCGCTTAGTACTCCTACTTTTGATGCAAATATTAGTTCGAAAAGACCTTGTCTTTTGTTTAGTCTGGATTATATTATTGCTGACTCAAGGTTACGTAAACTCATTGAAGAATATGATGTTGAGATTGGAGATTAAATTCGTAAGGAGTATTTGATCAAAATTCCTTGTCAATCACTTGGCTTGTTGGTCATGATTTTCCTAAGAAGCAAAATGGGAAAACAATGAGGGGTTTTAGAGAGTTATGGTTCAAAACCAATAAGCAATATGAGAAAATAATTAGGGGTTTTAGAGAGCTATGATTCAAAAATTATGAGTAAGAATATTTTTTAAGGAGTTACAGTAGTGTATTTCAATATTTTTAATGTTTTTATTCATTAGTTTTCGTTATTTTAACTCTAAAACGCCTTTTGCATTAAGTAAGAAAAAAATTTGTCATTTCGCTTTAGGAGTTTGCCCCCCCCCCCTTAACTTGAGTCCTGGTTCCGCCACTGAATTTGAAAGTGGGGCAGGCAGTACATTGCACCAAGGGACAAAGCACAAACAATGACCTGACATCATATTTTCATACGAGGACTTTGTATTTGCTCTGTTTCCTCTGCTGATTTTGTGTCCATCTGTTCTTAATCTTGCAATTTTAGGGGTCGCATTTGCTTCGAGGGAAGAATAGATGCTTGGAGTACCTTCTGAGCGCGTTTCCCAATAACAAATGGCAATTGTTGAGGAAAATAAACATCCTTGGGAAACACTATTATGTGGAATCAGTATCTGTTTGCTTAAGTTCATTGGATCTGTCTTGTTCGTTGGGAGACATAAAAGGAACACGAGGTGTTCCACGTTGAAATTCGAACTTGATCTTCAACTTTAAGTTGACGAACTTCCCCGGATACATGAATCGGGCCAGAAAAGGCTGTGGGGAACAATGACGGAAAGGCATAGCCGCAGGAGTGGAATGATTGTACAGTACACAAACATCTACAAATCCAATGTTGAACACGATGCGCGCAAATCAGAATTTGTTAACCATTAATACATAAGAATTACAATTGAAATTGGACTCTTAGAATTGATAAGTGATAAAAAAGAATGTCATGATAGTGTGCGTTTGTTTGTAACCTTTTAGAGGGTTCAAAGCTAGTATAAAGTTATGTTTAGGTGATGGCTAGCTCATTACTTCTTGCGTATGTTCGTTATCAAAGCGTTTTTTTTTCTAACCAAACGTAAATTTCATTTTACAATTTGAATTACAGAAATGCTGAGTACATTCGAGCCTCCAAGGCGGTTTAAAAGTAACAGGGGCATACACATGATTTTCGATCGTACAATGAATCAGCCTGTAGTCAAGAAATAGGGGATATCCGGGATAGGGATTGGTCCTTCACATGGGGTGAGTGGGTTACACGAGTTACAAGCAGAGCTAATTGTTCTCCAGACCAAGTTTGGATGCTTTCCCGTCATTGTTTATAAGGTTATGTTTGCATTTGTTCTATGTTTTTATGCTAACGAGGTTATTTTGACTTCTGCGACTGCTGTGTAAGTTATAGCATGTTTTTGAAGCTATGCAGGTGTAAGCCAATCAGTGAGGTCCTGGCTAACTGCGGCTGAAATGTCTGAAGCTGAGCCTTTCCTGTGTTGTCGACTCAGAAGGCTGAAGGCCCATATTGTTTGTGTCGATAGATGGGACAAAAAACTGAGCTGCCTCTCTTGTTTAAAGACATCTCGAATGGACTTGGGGAAGGGGCGGTTGTACTAAAATGCAGAAAGGGCCTCCATGAAACGCATAATTTTGGGCCGGGCATGCCAAAGGTACACATTTTAGCAGTTATCGTATTGGGATTGACAGTCACTTCCATGATCCAACATTGTTGGAGAACTTTCAAAAACCAGAAAATACTGCAAAAGGTTCAGCCCCGGTACAACTAGTGGCAGACGCACATCAACTACTGAGGTATGTATTTTTTCAAATATCCCTTCCTTTCTTCTTTGGGTTACATTAGATTTGTCCAGGCTCCAGCGTATCAGTGTGGAGTGACGGACGTCGGACAATAAAATTGGGGCCACCATGACGCATTTTTCATACCACTTAACGCAGACCTATGGCTGTTGGCAAAACGACAGCACAAACCTATTGTGCTGTGCATTGAGCACGCCAGACTTGAATTGAGATTTCAAAGTTAATTTTTCAACAAGGTGTATAATGTCCAAGAATCATGATAATGTTGTGGGAGCCAGCATTCATTGGCTTTAGTCAGACATGTTGACAGGTCAAAACTTGCGTTGAAGTGCAGAAGGTGCCTAACTTGGGGTCTTTTTCAGCTGAGCATTTAGATAGGGTTAATCTCGCCATCCCTATCACCCTAGGCCCAACCTTTTATTGATAACTGTTGATCTTTCAAATGAAAGACGCCTGAAGTCCATTTAAGTCCTAAGTTGGCTTATTTTCAATTTGTTCCTGGAGATTCAATTGCAGAGTATGTGTTTGAGATTCTGATGCTTTAGATGTGAACTTTTTTTTTCTCTCTTTCCAGAGTAGTATGCAAGATCAATTGATTTTGAAGAGCTTAATCAATAGATTGAACTTTTTCATAAGTATTCTTCAACACGAGCAAAGAACACAAAGCGGACATATTTGAAGAAATTAGACTTGAGCAGATGACCAAAGAGCATCAGTTGCATTTCAAATTGTGGATAGTTTTCAATCCGAGATTAACATCCATGCTGCAATTCATCTCAGCAGATTTCTTCTTCTTGATTACCTTCAGTAGATGCACCTTTCCATCCAACTTTGAGGAGCAGGTCAGTGGCAAAAGAGCCGTAGCTAGATCACTTTCTAACACAGAATTGATAGTCAAGCTGCGTGAACTCAGGAAGAGTGAAGCATTGACCTTTTTGGTTGATCGAGCCCTGGCTCGTCCGTCGCCAATATTGGCCACACCAACAGTCATGCCCCTATACTCAAATCTGACGGTCCCATCTTCATATTTGAAGTGACCGAAATTGGTGTTCTTCACCATGAATTGAGCATTCATTTGCATCTCAAATGAGGAATTTGTGATTTCAAATTCACCAGTAAATGAGGCATCGCGAACTCGGAACTTGGGACTTTTGAAGCGCATCACGGTCAGTACAAATACCAATATGACTGCGGTTTGGAACACAGCAAAAGCTACAATATATGCTATGCACTTCATGCGCTTCTTCTTACGCAGATCGTCGGGGTACTGTGCCCTGACCGCCTCTGCATCTGTTCGGACATAGCCATTGGAAGTTGCAAAGGTATGGGATGGTTGTTCCTTCTCTGCCATCTCTTATGTTCTTCGCAAAGTGGGATTTTCTTTTTCCTTGTGCTATTTGTTTTCTGAGTCGTATTTTCTCAGATGAGTATGATGGCGCAAATGGGAGTGGTGAGTGCAACTATAAATAGCAAGCGAGGTACAAGTTGCAAGCAAAACAAAGGAAGCGCTTCGTTGAAAATCTGGTAAACAAGGCATGGTTTTCTAGTTACGCGTTGTTTTCCTTCACAAGACGCGTACGGTAGCTTTCAAACTTGATTTTCACGGGCATGTTTTGACATTTGCAGGGGCTACTTTAATTATCACCGTTATACAGACTACAGAGTAGGGTACTCTTTATTAACTCCCTCCAATTCAAAGAAAAAAGGCAGATGGAACCTTCTATGGAAAATAAATCCTCTTCTAAGTTCTAAGGTGTGCATGGGACAGAAAGACTAAACAAGTATCAGAATTAGTCGAGGTAGGCTTAAACTGGTGACAAAAATCCATACCATCAAGCAAAGTATGGCGTTATTAAGAGACCGTTCATAACTGGGTTTTCTGTTTGCACCAATTTTTCAAGAAAAAGTATCTCTCAGGTCTCCCTCTGCTTGTTCACAGAACACGGTTTAATGCTTCTGGAAGCCCCGAGGATTATGCAATTTTTCAAGGAGGGGCTGTGACTCTGAAGGCATGAGTGCTCCTTCTTGGCAATGTCATTTGTCAATTACTATTAAACAAGTCTTCTTTCTCTGTTCAAGTCACGGGAACAGTCTTTATACTATTAAACAAGTTTTCTTTCTCTGTTCAAGTCACGGGAACAGTCTTTACCCACAAAAACCTGAGAGAAGATTGGCATTCATTGGCTTCTCCATTTGCTTTCTTGGTAGATAGTCATTAACTATATCTCTACGGATCCAGGAATTTGCATGCACTGAACATTTTAAAAGTTGCTTCCCTTGAGAAATTAAGTAATCCAAACTGTTTGCATAATGCGTCCTAACAGGGGAGCTATTAAAAAGAAAAGTAAAAAGATGAATCCAGTGGAAAACCATGGGAATAAGAGAAATTTTGTTAAAAGAAAGCTAGTGAGAGAGATCTTTGATGGAATCGGGGGATGATGTGTTAGATTTTACCCGGCCCATCGCTTCATGAGCCCAACCTGAATAAAGGAGAGTTACGGGGCCGGGCTACCCTAAGTGCTAAGGCCCGAACGGATCAAATTAAGCCTACTTGGTCCAAATCTCGATGAAGAGGCTTACTCATCAAGAAAAGGTCTCCTCCTCATGCAAAAAAGGCTTCCTCTTAAATGCACGCTAGATAGAGTCTTCAACAACAAGAAAGTGATCATCATCGGCCCACAGGCGACACACTACAATAAGCTGAAGAGATGGGCTTTTCTTGTTAGGACGCAAAATGGGGGCCATGTTTGACCATCACTTCGCCGAACTCACCCCGAGACAGAGGACCATCCTCCTGGGGAAGAGACGTATGATGTCACCTCAGAAGAGGCCAAATAAAGAGGAGAACACGGAGAAAAAAAGTTAGCTCTTCCCTGATCCTATTTATGTTACTGCGAAAAAGAGCTAACTTGATCATTGGAGGTTATCCCCTCCAGCCCCTCTTCTCATAAGGGGTATAAGGGAAAAAGAGTTACACATGCATATAGAGATGTTGAAGCTAATTAGGTTACATTGTGGTCTCTTAAGCATAGAAGAATCCACCTGTTCTTGGCCCACCCATCAAGCTGATATCCTTTTTAAAGGAGCTTTGACTTAAAAAAGATTAGTCAAGATTGATCTTGAAGATTCTTGGATCATTATAAAGCTATGTTCAACCTAGTAAGGTCCATTATAAAATTATTCTTTCATTCATTCTATTCTCCCGCTACATGTGGAATTCAGGATATAACATTACCAATAAGAGCTTCTATGTGTTAAGGTTGTGTTTGTGTTCTAAAATTTTAGTGTTGTTAAAATTTTAGGTATTGGGTTTAGTGAAAAAGTGAAGAGAGAGATAATTTTTTATATTTTTTTGTAGTAAATAGTAATGATTTGATGGGGAGAGAGAGATTATATTGTAATATTTAATTGTGTTAAAATTTTAGAGGGAGTAAAATTTTGGTACACAAACGCACCCTAAGTAATCCAGACAACATTGTCCTTTCCCTCCCCAACTTCTGATCACTAGCCATAACCCTATTGACATAGAAACTTTTGCAGCTTTAATTGATGTAAACACCTTCCTGGCAAACCACAGTTTGAATTAGGCTTAAGATTCTACATATGTCTTCCATCATCGGTCAAACATATGCTCCTCAAATTGGTTCGTTATAATCTTTGGGCCAATTTTATTTGACCTAAGTGCGGTCATTCTTGAGCTCTGTTGGCAATCCGATTCATTATGGATGTAGGCCAAACTGCGTTGCAACAAATATCGATCCTCTCCTTACCTAAGGGATGGAGAAAGCTGTTATCCATAGTACTTTCCTAATCTTCCCTATCCGAAAGGAAAAAGTTGCAAACTTTACTTCTTCATGCAAGGACTAAGATATTGGATCTAGCCATGAGAAGGTGTAACTGATTTATTGACATTTAACGTGAAAAGCCATTGAGGGGTATTCTTGTCCTATTTTCTGTTTCTAGAAGAAATAGGTGAGTTCCTGGAATTTGGGGGTTCGACGTGAAATAGCTATAACAAAATCTGTTTTCAAGAGAAACGTTTAACGCATCAACTCCTCCCAAGATTATGTAAATTCTAAAGAGAAAAGCTCAAAGAAACCGAATGGGCTCTTTGTCTCTATTCTTGCTGTTTGTTTGATGATCATTGTGAAGGCTATCATTGCTAAATGTGAGAAGCTTTACAAGATTATTGAAATGATCACCAATCCCCAAACACCATTCTAGTGTGTTGAAGATTCAAAGGTTCTTAATGTTGATGGCTGAAAGGTTCGGCCATGACCATTAATAGAACAAAGTTTGTGCGTGGAGATCAAGTGTTGTTCGAGATCAAAGTTTTCAAGCGGACTTAGAAGTTCTACGTCCTTGCAAATTCAGTTTACGGAAAATCGAGTGAGTTGGTTGACTAAGTTAGTTAAATTAATAGATCACTTTTTAAATCAATTGGAAACTAGTGGATTCGAACGACCTATGGGGCCAGACAGTTTTTCTCCTTAAGGACGTTTCTTAGAGAGTTTTCTCTTTGTAACCATTTTCAGTGTTACAATTATGTGATTATGTTTTACTGTTCTGGATCAGTTTTCATTGTTATCTTGCTAACCAACCTTGTTCTTTGTGTTAAGAGTTTGAATTCTTTTAATTTGAGAATTTATGTACAAAGAACGTCCAAGATTCAGAAGTTGATAAGTTGCTGATAAGAACTTCGTATTTGGTAAGTTGATAAATTGATTGTTAATCAATTTCGTTATTGAATCTGCAAGTTACGTTTGCCGTAGTTTATTTGGAGTCTTTTGTAGTCAAATCGGAATAATACTCTATTATTTACAAATTGTACAGATTGTGGTTTATTCGTTTTCTGTCAAAATAGTTGTGTCTGAGTTTTGTTAAGTACATTTGACTTTGAAATCATTTGATAAGAATTGATAATATATAAGATAGGTTATTGTTTTAAAAAAGACGGCTGAAATTTTTTAAATATACCTATTCACCTCTCTCTATATATTTTGTTCATAGTTTGGGTCTAAATTAGGTTGTTCAGAAGGTATCGAGCATGTTACCAAGTTAAGCATTAGATAGAAAGGACTCCATATAGGCATGACTGGAGAAGAGAAATTCATAAAAAAAGGAACTCTGGCATCAGATTCGCTTGTGGCCCCAAAGCTTTGATGTTTTATGTCCCATTAACGTTCATTGCAGGCCATTGAAATTCAGTATCCCTCCTAGAGTATCACTTGCCAATTGGGTTAGAAAAGCATCTCGTGTCAAAGAGACTTTATGTTGTATGTCTGCCCCGACATGACAGCAAGCTCTTGAAGTAGTAAATGTAGATTGAATAATAATACTTATGACATGGAAAAGCAGAAGTTGATATAGGCAAATCATTCATTGTGGAAGAAGAATGTGGTGGCGAGTGTACGTAGAGGAGGAATGGTAAAGTTATTTTGGACTAGTCTTTTAGACACTGTTTTTAGAAGCAAATAGCCGTAGAATATATATGGGGGAAATAACAGGTACCAAATGGAGGAAATGGCCGACACAGGCAGTGTAATTAACTTTTGAGACTTCTCATATTACTGCCCTCGGTAGGCCTATCACCACGTTACGATGTAACGGATAATGTTACTCTGTGCGCTATAATATATTCGAAAGTAAACAAGAGTTTTGGAATTCTGCTGCAGATTTAGCACTTTATCGTAGGGCCTTTATTTCTCTTCGTTTGGGCTCCTCAAGCTTTTTCTGCTTCTCAGTGCATGGAATGACCATACATGTGAAGATCTGCTCACTCCTATCTATCCTGGTTCCCGCATCCATACTCCAATTCAAAAAGCAAACGATGCTTGCACCTTTGGCCCAGCAAGTGGGGTGGTGACCAGCAAACGAATCAGGCTTTTGCTTCCCTTTTCAAAGAAAATCATATGAATTTTGGTCTCATGGAACCCAACAACAGTTCATATTCACATAACTTGCTTCTCAATGGTTATTTCTAAAAGACCATAAAGGAAGCTATTTTAAGATTATATCACCTCGGTGCTGAGCTCCATAATTTTGGCAAACTCATGATTATTGTGGATGAAATCATTGTTCTGTGTCAATGGCAGCATTGGAAGTGGAACCTTTGAATGATATTGCACATTGATTGACGCGGTCCTTGGAACTTAGCAATAAGGTAGATATATATTCTAATCAAAGCTCTGATATTAAATACCCTTAATTAATCGATGCTGATTTTTTCCATGGAAAGAATACTCTCCATCTCTGGTGCATATCAGTTGCATTTATTATAATATGGGACCTCATATGTGGACCCTCTCCATGTCAGATACATTGTGCTCTATAACAGGACACCTCAAATTTCTGAAGAGAATCTTGAACTAACAACGTTATTTGCTAGTTGGCTTGATATTTGTTTTCCTTGCTTTCATATTTTAAACAAAAAAACTAATGCAGAAGAATGGAACCTGAAAGATCCGAACCACAGAAATTGCTTACATTTCCAGAACTTAAAACTAGAACAGAGGTTCTACTATAGGAAACCTGAGTCTGAAGCAAAGAACTTCAAAAGAGGATAATCACAAGTCAAATCCAATAATATAATCACAAGCACAGGCTAAAATGAATACCCAAAGAGGGAAAACAACTTTTATGAGTTTTAACATAAACTCTTCCTGGGTCTCTCCATAAAATAAGAAAATGCAAATTTTCAGCAACCCATCATAAAGAAAAGGAAAAGAGAAGAAGAAAAGAAAGAGAGGCAAAGAAGATCGCTGGGATAGTTTCATTTACAAGTCAAATTCTGGATAGCTTTTGCGGTGGTGTTGACCTCCATGGTACAATTCATCTCAGCAGACTTTTTCTTCTTGAAGATTTTGAACAAATGTATCTTCCCACTCAATTTGGCATGGCTGCTAAGCTGCAAAACCCCGGACTTGATGTCACTACCCAAGAGAGACTTGGTCGATACCTTGCTTGAACTCACTGAAACCGTGACATTAAGCTTCTTGGTTGATCTAGCCTTAGCGCGAGCCTTAATTATAGTTCCTTCTCCAACCTCAACACCCCTGTAGGAAATCGTAGCCGTGCTGTTGTCGAATTTGAAGTGACCAAAGTTGGTGTTTTTGACAGTAACTTGAGCATTCAGTTTCATGCTAAAGGAGGGAGAGGAGGAAGAGGAATTCACACCAAGACTTTCCACCGTGACTGAACCTAAACGTACTTTAGGATTCCGGATGCGCATCACTAGCAGCACAAAGACCACTATGATTATGGTTTGTGCTATGACCCCGGCAACTATGTACGCTAAGCACTTCATCTTCCTTTTGCGACGCTCATCTTTGTTGCCAGTCGTCATCATAGGTGTTTTCACTGAGGTGGTAGCTAGGAGGAACTTGTGCTGGATTGGATTGGATTAGGGGTGGAAATGAGCGGCTAAATAGAAGGGAGGGATGGTGTGCTACCGACGCAATTGAAGCCCTTCCTTACAAATAATGCTGCGGATATCATATAAACTTATTACTGGGGCCCTGCATGTACTGGCTTTTATAACTTTTTAAGCCCAAGGTGTTGAACACAGTTAATTAGCGGTTGTGATCATTTTAAATAAGATATACTGAATACAGAAGATGATTAGAGAAACTCTAGTGAGTGGGTTTAGTTCACATAATACAACAGAATTACATAACGTAATCAATCCCGTTTGAAAAATTGACCTAAAAAGTCAAGTGGTTCAAATTTCCATGATGCAAAAATGACTTCCGAGTGTGATAATTGCCACCTAGCCTTCTAGAGAGATTTGGGTTTGAATATTGGTGAAAGATAACGGAAGGTGTGAGCTGGGAAGAAAACAAATGCTTTGACGAAAGTGAGTTTAGTTGCACAAGTTTGAAATATTCGTGGCTGTCAAGAGGTGTCAAGCTTCTCGTGATGATGTAGGGGAAGAAATTAAGAGACGTCAATTTGCGTCACTAATCCCTTCCAGGAAAATACCAGTAGAAGTCTTTTGGCTCTTCCCATGCCAGTACTTCAAATTTCGAAATCAGGCAGGGTTTCGCCCTTGCTAATTTTCATGTTTGCATCTTGCCCCAACAGATGAAGGCTTGATGATTCTACTTATAATTAATGTTGAATTGGTATAACATTCCTTTTTATAATAATGGAAATTTGCATCCAATCTTTCTTCACCGTGATCGGATGAATTTGTTCTAATAAAAGAATTCATTGACCGGATTGTGAGCGCAACTATAAATTCCGAACACTCGAATTAATCATACAACATGAATATCAATTAAGTCAAAAACTTGCTGATAAGCCTTAAAATTACTATGAAGAACAAAAATTATATCAACTCAATCTTTCATTAAGAACAATGTGGTTGAATTAAACTTCAGACCTCCTGGTTTATCCCTGACTTATATATAATTAATATCAAGTTTTGTAAATCATTGATTGTTGTCCGTCGGTCATAATTGGTGGCTGGTCTCCTACGGCAGCCGAACTAATTACGGGTCCTACCACAAGCTGGAATTCAATGCATGGTAGGAGTATGCATGCTTTGTCACCTTAATTTGAAAATGGTTTCGCATCATATATAGATGTATTCATATGATCTTCTAGACAATAAATGTAACAAAAGTACATGTAATTAGAATTTTCACCACCAAGATATATATATATTTGCCACAATTAGCCAGAGATCCAAATTTGCGAAAACTAAATACTTGATCTTTCTATTTTTGTTATTTAGTAATATTATGATTTTCGTAAGTTGTAATTCCTTGTGTGCGAAAGCGATCGATCCAGTTGGAAAGTGAAACGAACGTGTTAAAGGTCTGTGGATGACCTCGTGCTTAGAAAAATGCTTGATTCTTTGACTTCATGCGTTCTGTAACCTCGCTTTCAATCCTCCTCTGATCTTATCACGAGTCATCTCCCTACCAGGCCGTGTTTTCCAGTCAATTTGACAGAGACTGTGCACGAGAACAGTAATTCTCAGCACAGTCTACACATTTCTGCAGCTTAAAGCATGCATCTTAAATTGCGTTTCTTGTAACTTTATCGAAGGTGTTGCGTGAGAAAGGGTTTTTGGTGCACAAGATGCTGAGATTAACTCCATGCATGAAGCACAAACTAAAATCATTCAATTTTTTTTATATAGGGCAAAGAATATGATGATAAATGGCATTAATCCTTCTAATTGGAACTATACGATTAGCATAATTTCCACGAAACCAAACTATTTCGTTTTACCTGAACATTACAAATGGGTTGACAAATATTGACTCAAAACGACAGAAACTTTATAAAGTTTGTTTTGCCGTATTTATCCGTTGAGACTCATGAATGACAGCCCTACTAGTTTTGATGGGGCTTTAATATGTAGGGAGTACAGGACTTGCATTCCATAGGTATAGAGAAGGGTCCAGTTGTTAAATGTTGACTACTAGGACCAGTAAAATGGGCCATCCTTGTCCTCTTTGACCGTAATGCTGGGTTTTCGATTAATTCCTCTACCTACCAGTAAAATGGGCCATCCTTGTCCTCTTTGACCGTAATGCTGGGTTTTCGATTAATTCCTCTACCTTCATGTCCCTTTAAGCCCAGTCACGAAAGGTCATGAGCAAAGTCCAAAATCGTTATAGATAGGCCCATATTGCACCAACTCTAAACTATGACAAGAAGCCCGTGGTGAATCACTGGCCGTGCCCGTGTCTAAACTCTACTCTTGTGTTTTTAAGGCTATGTTTGTGTAACAAACTTTTAACACCTTAAAATTTTATCATTATTACAAAACACTCTTTCTCCTCACATTTTCATCAATTTTCATACATTTTTTCACTTTTTTACCAACTTTTATACTTTTTACCAATTTTTTCTTCCTCTGTCCTCACTTTTTCATCAACCCCAATACCTAAAATTTTAACAACCTTAAAATTTTATTTCTCAAACACAGCCTTAGAATACATGTATATATATATATAAGGGGAAAAATATACTATCCACCTCTTCTATTGGGTTTATGATATTTGCACTTCAAATTATTAATTTCGTTACATTTCGTTCTTCAACTATCAATCGTTTACACTTTGCACCCTTACTATTAATTTTGACTGAAATTGTTATTTTTGTTAAGTAAAAAGGACAAATTTATTCATATAAAAAATATAATTATAAAAAATATATGAAGATAAATTAGTCATTTTATTAAATAAAAATGATAATTTTCATTCAAATTAACGGTAATAATGCAAAGTATGAACAATTGGTAGTTGATGGATAAAATATAATAGAAATTGATAATATGAGGTGCAGTATCGTAACTTCAAAAGTCGAAGATTGAAAAGTATATATATATATATATATATATATATATATATATAATATAACTATACAGTAGCTTCTGTATCTCTTTCCCTTTTATTTTTCAGTGGGTTATTTTTATTTCCATTTCTATAGGTCAAAAAACCGCTGCTATACGTTATAGCAGCGGTTTTTTAGCGGCGGTCGCGACCGCCGCTATAGCTCCGTCGGTATAGGTCTATAGCGGCGGTTTTCGTGACCGCTGGTGAAGACCTCGGGTCTATAGCAGCGGTCGAAACCGCCGCTATAAACCCGTGCGCAGTTGCGCTGAAGGTCTGTAACGGCGGTCACTGACCGCCGCTACAGACTTACTATGACCGCTGCTATAGACCTATAGCAGCGGTCAGGTTCAACCTATAGTCGCGGTCAATGACCGC
The DNA here is from genome assembly GCA_963930655.1 of Myrica gale. NCBI lineage: Eukaryota > Viridiplantae > Streptophyta > Magnoliopsida > Fagales > Myricaceae > Myrica > Myrica gale. The sequence goes on from OZ005611.1 coordinate 25,869,546, forward strand.
CGCTATAGGTTAGCAGGGTAAAAAAAAAATTCCCGGGGGCATAGCCCCCGGACCCCCATCAAGACAGGACAGGCTTGTCCATGAGCGCTCCAGCTTGGGCCGCTCAGAAAAAATCTCATTTCAAACTCCAAAAACAGATTATTTTGTCCATTTACTAAAAAAGCAAAGAAAAAAAATCTTAATTGAAAACACTGGAACAAGTAAAGAATGGAACCATCATACGGGAAAACAATGGAAATAGACAAACAGGAGAATTATCAAACTCCCATATACAAGCCAATAACTTGGAAGAGTAGACATAAACACGAATTAAATCTTAATTGAAAGCTACTCATCAACTGCAAGGAAACACACATATGTGTTGGTGTGTGTTGATGTTTTCAATTAAGTAACAAAATAGCAAAATTCAATCCAATCCAATCCAAGTCACCAGCAATGACTCTCTCAAAAGTCTAACAGTTTGAGGTTAAGCTCTCTGACTGTAAAATAAGCTATAGAACCTAGGAACTTGTAACAAGAGTTCAGCAACCATAATGTCTAAATAAGTATATTTATACACATATTTCTCCCAAAAGAATCAACTGAAGTAGAGAAAAGATTGGTTTTACATCAACAAAAACAAAGCAATATCTACATCACATAGAACTTGATGGTATAGTGTGTGGCCTAACAATAGAAAAGCCATACTTGCCCTCTGAATAGCAGAAATGTAAGAAGCTGTTTTAAATAAGAATTTTCGAATCAAAGCACGTCTTATGATAGTACAGTTTATCCACTGGAGCAAACTGCTAAATTAAATTTATCAAATGAATAGCAGAAATGTAAGAAGCTGTTTGAAAAGTACTTACCTGCATCAAGAAAATCACAGCAAAAACGATAACTGCAAGCACTGAAATTTGGTTTTGGCTCTTCAAGGATCCTACATAGACATCTCTCTCCCTATGACCAATCACAGCTCTTGCCTAAATTAACCAAAAAATTACAACTACTACTTTTGCATTAATGAAGGCAATCAAGAAAGAATTGATGAAACAAAATAAAAGTATAATTGACTTTACTTGGACCAAACAAATTCACTTTTTATTACCGAAAAGAACTCGCATTACCTGCTGAGGCTTATCTTAGTTTGTAATGAATAATTGTTGTATTCGACTAATGAAATTACATCAACTTATATACATGAGTTATCTGCCTAACCAACTTAACTGTAAAGTTAACAACTTTACTTCTAGAACATTATACATACATCCAGAACTATCTAGAGTAGTTTAGAAACGAAAAGCTAAGAATACATATCTAAATAGCATTGTTTGTTTGAGGATAAGACTAACCCTGAAGACAGAGCAATGCAGAAATTCTCTGTTTTTCTCACTTTTCCTGTTACAACATGTGTGCTTATATTTCCATCACACGTAACAGCACCACCAAGGTCTTCTATTACCTGGGTCAAAAAAATGATGCTCAAGAACAACAAACTCTGCATCCCCATGGACCTTTTTTTCCTTTAATTAGACAAAAAAGATGATGCCTTGTGAAATTAAGGTGGGGTTTATGTCAAACAAGATAAATAGGCTGTATTTACCTTTGTGAGATGAGTGCTCACAATTACTAGTCAGAGGAGCTCTATGAGTAACTCTCTTTAAAGATTCGATACCTTTGGGCCCTTAGAACCACCCACTGAATACCAACATTTTGCAGTCTCCTTCTCAATTCCTCATACAAGAGGCGACCAAAACCCTGAAAATTGCTAACATGTCAATTCACTTGAGAAGAATTATCTATCTGAATTTCACAAGATGAGTACAATGCTAATAAAAACAGATGGGAGGAGGGAAGGAATTAGTAGTATATTGATACGAACAGACATGCAACATATAATAAAGGGAGCATAAAGTCGCCTGGGGGATAAGGCTAATGTATTCTGTAATTGAGGTTTGAAATGCAAAGGGATCTGAAGTTCATGGTACCCACTTAGAAGAACTATAATCATGTAAAAATGAACTTTCCATGCAGAAAGCATCCCAGATCCCTCTATTTGCATTGTGTACCTCACTCACCTCCTTTGGAAATTCTGGTAAAGGTTATTGCTTTGTTCTCTCCATTATATCATTGGGAAACAAAAATTCATCCACACATTCAACATTCGACTTTGAATAGTGTTTCTTAGCAATACATTCCTTGCAGTTACAACACCCTGCATCTACCTTTTTACCATGACAAACTACCAAGGCTCACAGAATGGGCACTGGAAATGAAAGGAAAGAAAATACCTTGTGTTGATAGATTGAACTAACAGCAGCAAGAGGAACAAATTTTCGTCTGAGAGAGAGAGAGAGAGAGCAAACGGAGAGAGGAGAGGACTGCGTTCCGATTGCTGCGGTGCCATGACTGAACAAATTTTCTTGGACATCGTTCTCCTGCATTTCGGAACTGAAAATGTAGACTTCGATGCAAGAGCAGAGAACCCCAAATCTTTCTGCTGGATAAAAGAAACACAACAAATGAACGAAATGTTAGATACTGGTTATAGAAATTTCGTCAGAAAATGAAGAATGAGAAAATGGGAGCTGGGTTGAAGAGACGTTCGATAACTCCCAAACGACAACAAATGCCCGTCTGAGAGAGAGAGAGAGAGAGAGAGAGAGAGAGAGCAAACGGAGAGAAGAGAGAAGAGACGAAACTGAGAATTGAAAAAAGAGGGGGGTTTTTTTAACCTAAGTAGCAGGAAGCGAAAACTGGGAGGAAAAAAAGGCGGGGGAGGGGGGGCCGGGAAATTTACAAGTTTTTTTTCCTTAATTTGTAGTTTTTCTAACATAGTTTATATTTTTTAATTATGTGTATTTAATAAATTATAATAGTTTATAATAGTATTTGAAAATCTTTATATTTAGTAATAATTTTATATTTAGAAAATACATAGCATATTATTTAATATTTTTTTATAATTAGTGTAATAATTTTAATTAAAACAAGTTGATAGTAATAATATATAATATTTATAATTTAAAAATATAAACTACCATAAAAATTATGATCAGATATTAAGTTATGTACTTTAATTGTATAAGCTAATTAATCTCACAATAACGAATTCAAAATAATCGTGTATGTCCAAAAAAAAAACCACAAACCGAGCAAAAATAGCTAAAATAGCTAAAAATAGGTTTTTGAGAGGGAAAACAACGGATTTAGGGCTCGAAACGAGGCGCCTCGAAGCATTGCTGGGTGCCCACGACGTGCGCGCCGAAAAGAGCTTTCCGAATTGGGGTCATGGGTGCGAATCGGATACTTGTAGCCAAAGTTATGACCAAAAAACCGACACGTGTGCGAAAAGTGCCCCAATTCTATAACAACTTCAATATTCATAACACTCTCTCTAATTTCATATTTTATTAAGTATGTCTCTTCACATTTTTTTAAAACATGTGACAAAATAAAATTATGTATAAAAAGGAATAAATAGTCAATAAAACAATTTTTAACCTTAAATAACACATAAAATTTTATTTTTCTATTTTTTTTCATTTTTTTAAATTATACCAATAGCGGCGGTCACTACAAAGACCGCCGCTATAGGTATACCTGTAGCCGCGGTTCGTATTAAAACCGCTGCTACAGGTACGAGATTCAGCGGCGGTCAACGTGACCGCCGCTGTAAACCCTCCACTGACCGCCGCTAAAAACCCTCCTTTTGGCGGCGATTTGAAAAAAACCGCGACTACATAGGTCTATAGCGGCGGTCTCTGACTGCCGCGACAGACCTCATTTAGCTATTTTTAGCTGTGGTTTCGTTAGCCGCGGCTATAGGCTATTTTTAGCCGCGGTTTTCGGTAAACGCCTCTAAAACCACCTTGTAGCGGCGGTTTTTCTGACCGCCGCTACAGTGACCGCCGCTATAGGCGGTTTTTTTGTAGTGCATCTACAGTGCTTCGATCATTTATGTGCAAAAATCCGCCTGCTGGATAGTCAAGCAGCCGGCCTTTTTCTTGACAATTTGGTTACAAATTCATGGGAATACCAGTGTCGCTTGCTAGCTCCATTTGCCGTTTATGTTTTTCATTTTTCACTGTACTATTTGTTTGGGGGGGGGGGGGGCTTGTATGGGTATCCCAACCGGCCTACTTTTTGTACCTTTTACTTTTTTTTATAAGTACTTATTGTACCTTTTACGTTAATATAATATAATAGTGTATTATCCAAAAAAAAAAACATCTGACCAATTCGGTCATGATATCATCATCATCTGATCTAAGCTCATTATCAATCCTGATGCAGGATAGTAACTACTGTTTGTCCGCTTGGATATGCAATTGCAAAGGTAGTGTCACGGATTACGCAGCTATTGAATGCAATGATTGTCGTCAAGTGTGGAGTTGGCCAAAGTTTTTTGTGCAAAATTAAAAGCTAGCTAGCTAGGACTATTACGTACACACGAGAGAGAGAGAGAGAGCTGTGAGAGAATAGTGATCTTGTGAAGCAGACAGGAGAGCCAATGGCATCTGTGTTTTGAAGAGCGATTTCCACCAATCCCAAACACTTTCCAAGTATTATATTATTAATCTCCTATAGTGAATATGATCACATGATTCCTCTTCCACCAATTTGACAAAAACGCCAGCTTCTACGGTAAATTTTATAATCATCATTCCCTCGGACGTGTGTTCTTTTTAGCCTTTTGTTGGCCAATTAATTATTACGTGCCGACATGAACGTAATGCTAGAAAATGAAAGAAACAGAGGATTAAAGGGCCCGGGGTCAATAATCAAGCTCCATGGATTATCAAGTATCATATACTTTTCAAGATAGATAGAAGTTGCATGATATCCGAATCCGAATACAACATTGTTGAAAAATCTCTTTAATCCACATCTTTTTTTTTTTCTTTTTTTTTCTTCCCGGGTCATCCTCTTCGCTTAGTGTTAGACATCTTATCATGTTTATATATAAAAGTACGTACTCAATGCACCCAGTAGAGCCAAAGGATGTCAATAGCTAATGATACAAAAGAGAGATATGGACAGAAAGTTGTAAATATATATTATATATTTATATTGTCCATAGCCATCAAGACGGAATTTCACATGTCAACGAAAATTGGAATTTGGAAGTGAATAACTTATATTTTATGAATTAGGAGAAATAAATTGCGTCGTTTGATATATATATATATATATATGACATCCATTAGAAAAAGGAAATCGAAAATTAGAACTTCTTCTCTTACGTACTTTATTCCATGCATTAAGTTAGGGTCCATTGGACATATGATTGGATTTCTTTCTAATCAGTGTCCAATTTTGTAAAAAAAGTCCACGTGGCAGCCCAAAAACTTTTAATTTGGACTTTCTTCTTATCTGGCACCAACATTATACTCAACACTCATGGATAGCGACTGCAACATATCTCCCCATATCTATCCCTCTCTTTTCACTTGCCATCTTCCTCCGTCCTCTCCATCAACACCTCCATGGAAGATCAATCAGCAATACCTCCACTCAATAGCTACAAATTAGCAGCCTCTTCAATCTCGTATATGAAATCATCCACCACCTCCACAACCATTGCCCCACTGATCTTCCTCTTCAAACCCTGCACCACAACCCCTCCCACTTACATCCTCCGTGATGTCTCTCTGACTGCCTATCCCTCTCAAATGTTGGCGATTGTTGGCCCCAGCGGTGCTGGAAAATCCACGCTTCTAGACATTCTAGCTGCCCGAACTTCACCCACAAATGGCACTCTTCTTCTCAATTCTTCCCCTCTCAAGCCTTCCTCTTTTCGCAAACTCTCCGCCTATGTCCCCCAGCACGATGCATGCCTTCCACTACTCACCGTCGCTGAGACCTTCGCCTTTGCTGCTCGTCTTCTAGTTCCTAAAACATCTGATATTGCTGCCATTGTTTCCTCTCTTCTCGCCGAGCTCAAGCTCACACATTTACAAAACACCAGGCTGGCTCGTGGCCTGTCGGGTGGTGAACGAAGACGCGTTTCGATAGGTCTAAGCCTTCTCCATGACCCTGCAGTGTTACTTCTCGACGAGCCCACTTCAGGCCTCGATAGCTCGTCAGCTTTCAACGTAATGCAAACCCTTAAATCGATAGCCACCTCTCGTAATCGCACTGTTGTTTTGTCCATACACCAACCAAGCTTCAAGATCCTCTCGACCATTGATAGAATCCTCCTGCTATCAAAAGGGACAGTGGTGCATCATGGGACACTTCCTTCACTGCAATCATTCTTAGTCTCAAATGGCTTCGATGTCCCTCCACAGCTCAATGCACTAGAATATGCCATGGAAATACTAAGCCAACTCATTGAGCTTAAGCCCATCACACCCCCATCACTACCTTCATCACCCAATAATTTCACAGGCTTGCCTTCCGCTGATGTAGCGAGAAAGACAAGATACAGGAGCTCTATGGTACACGAGATCCTCGCCCTTTATAACAGGTTTTGGAAGATCATTTACAGAACCAGACAGCTTCTTCTAACCAACACATTAGAAGCTCTTGTCGTGGGTCTAGTTCTTGGAACCATTTACATTAATATCAGTTATGGCAAGCAAGGCATCGAAAAGAGGTTCGGTCTCTTCGCTTTTACTCTCGCCTTCCTTCTCTCATCTACAACTGAAACCCTTCCAATCTTCATCAATGAAAGGCCAATACTTTTAAGAGAAACCTCAAGTGGGGCGTATAGACTCTCTTCATATCTCATCGCAAATACCCTTGTTTTCTTGCCGTACTTGCTCGCCATCGCAATCATATACTCGGTCTCAGTCTATTTCTTGGTAGGTCTTTGCGCTTCATGGCAAGCTTTCGGTTACTTTGTATTGGTCATATGGGTAACAGTACTAATGGGAAACTCATTCGTACTGTTCGTAAGCTCTCTTGCTCCAAACTACATTGCGGGTACTTCGCTTGTGGCAGTACTTTTAGGAGCTTTTTTTCTCTTCTCTGGCTACTTCATCTCTTCGGAAAGTTTGCCGAAGTACTGGCTTTTCATGCACTTCCTCTCAATGTATAAATATGCGCTTGACGCCCTCCTTATCAATGAGTATTCTTGCCTTGTCTCAACGTGCTTGATATGGTACGAAGATAACAAAGAGTGCATGGTGACTGGAGCCGATGTCTTAGAGAAGAGAGGGCTTCATGAGAGGCAGAGATGGACAAATATTTACATCTTGGTTGGTTTCTTTGTACTCTATCGCGTGCTTTGTTTTTTGGTTTTGATCAGAAGGGTTTCAAGATCGAAAAAATGACACAACATATTTACTTTTAAGATCTTTATTTTTAGTTGTTTTTCAAGAACTGAAGCTCTATATATGATGGTACCGTTCCTCAATTCGGCTTCACTTTGTGATTGTAATAATCTACACACACTGTTAAAGGAAGTTTCCTTCATGGATTTCGCTCTTTGTATCATGCTTTCAATGTGCAAACACAAAGCTTTAGAAGCCAGCCAAATGACGAAGGCTTTGGTTTCTCGTTCTCATTTATCCATGTTGGCCCCATATGTTTTGGGTAGTAATAGTTCACGAAGCATTCAACTCCGCAAAAGGCCCAGATTCGGGTGAACAGAACTTCCATACATTCTTGAGCTGTCTCCTTCAATGTAAGATTAAAATTTAATGACGAATTAGGATAAAACGATTGAGACCGAATTCTTCGCAAGAGAATTCTTTCATTGATCATCAATGGCTCCTTATTACAGAAAAGTTTTCAGTCCTAATGAATCTTAACAAAGGGTTCTAATATTGTCAGCAATTCAATCCGGGTCATTGACAAAATTCATTAATGCATTCGTTAACAGTATTAGAGCCTATTAGCTTATACAAATTATTAAAGTTGCGTTTGCAATCCAAAATTTTACGTCCACTAAAATTTTAACACAATAAAAAAATTACAATATAATCTCTCTCTCCCTCCCATCACATCATTACTTTTTACTATAATAAATATTAAAAATCATCTCTCTTCACTTTTTCACCAAATCTAATACCCTAAAATTTTAACCTCTTCAAAATTTTAACACTCAAACACACCCTAAGTGTAGTTAAGTTGTTAAGCTATTACACTAATATGTTATTCTTTGAGCTGTATATATATACTGTTCAATGGATTAATAAAAATACGAAGGTTTATTTCACATCAGAATTCTTGAAAGAGCCCTCTACTAGGACCGAATTCTTTAGAACCCAATCATTTCCACCTTGGTGGATGTCATAGACTAAAAAGTTGCATGCAAATGAGGAATGGTGTATCCCTATCAGCAAAATATGTCTCACTGCATGGCCTAGAGTGTACATATATATCAATCTGTGCCAGTAGTCAAATAATGATTACCGACGCCAACCATAAATTACAAGTCCTTCTGTATGGTCATTGGATATTAAATAAAGATTGAAGTACGGACGTCCATTTAAACCGTCAGCAAATGCTCGTCCATTAATGTCGATCGATCACCAAGTTCTACATTGGATTGGGGGCATGGGATATATAGGTGTTTGAATGTCCTTTCGAATGCCATTTTTTAATGGCTATCAAAAAATGATCGTCAAAACGTTACTTCTGGATTTTAGTTTTGGTCAAGTATTCAATTAGAACAAGTCCATGCAGTTTTTGGAAGAGCATAGCATGCAGCTAATCACCTAGATATTGCCAGAAATGATGAGTACGAATATTAATTTGTTAGTGGCTTCTTTCCTTCAGATGCCTCTGCATCATTAGCCATTCAGAACATCGGCAAATAGAACAGCACTATAAGGTCAGAACTCAGCTCATAAGTGGCTACGATCGTTAAATATTGAAAACGCGATTACAAGTGATAATTAGGAATCTTGATGCTCACAATAATAATTTATGCACGCGTCAATGGCCAAAAACGATAGGGGTCCATGATGCATCGAGTGCGCTCTTATCTCTGTGCGTGAAGCTGACCTAGCTCGAAAGGCTTTTCACAAGCAGACACTTATAATATAATTATATGCAGGGTCAGGGGGTTGGGGTTAAAGTAAATCATTGGCTTAGGCTTAATGTTTGTGTTTATTAGCTGCACCAAGCGGAGTGAGTCACGGGTCTTCATTCACCGATAGAATAATTCACGGTGATGGTGTCGGCCTTACTGTAAAGCACTTTGTCAGATGGCGTAATGCCAAGTTTTTCGAATCGGTGGCATATTCACGGGTCCCCCAGTTTTAGTCGCTACCCGTGATCTTACTCTTGTTGGCTTGCCTACACTGTAAACGATGCCTACGTGCCTGCGCCCTATCTGTCACCCAGCTTTGGGAAACTTGATGCTTCGTGAGCACGAGCAGTATCCCACTATAGTTCTGTAATTCCTTGAGTCCCTGATCATGAAATATCAAATAGAAAAACTGGAAGAAAGAAAGAAAAGAAAAAACAAAACAAATATTAATAAGTATCATACTGCCTTTGATCATGAAATACATTACAGTACCAGTTCTAGCATGATAAGCCACCTTTTGCCTTGGTGATTCTTTCTTTTTTTCTAGATTTTTTCCTTGGTTATTCACTTCCTTGGATATGAGCAGACTTGACAAATCGTATGCAGCGAACTAGCGAAGTGCTCACTCCCAAGCTGTGAAAAGTTTAGTCATTCCAAAAGGACAGCTCGAGAAACACGCGAAGTATATATAGGAGCATATCAATCGCAGAGTCAGCAATGAAAGAGGGTGGGTCGTCTCTTATTGCCTTGAAAGTGATGTTGTCATGGTAGAGATTGGTTGTCAATGAAATTTATTTATTTTGGAGACAGGACAGCAGATGAGAACTTTATTAGTAAAATCTCACTTGTGGACCTGAGGTAGAGGAATAGCTTGGTAATAGTAAAACTCGGCAAACTACAAGTGAAACACTTGGAAGACAAATTAAAAAACCATTGAAAACCTAAAACAAACTGAGGGTACAAACCAAAGGCAATCAACTAGTATATCTTAAGTGAGGCAATCCCCATATATCCGTGCGAATAGAACCAACAACCTCTCGAGAGAGACAAGTCATAGATGAACAAATACAATTTAACTCTCTAGCTCCCACCTTAGTAAGGTAGTTGGCTACATAATTTCTTTCTCGATATATATGACAAACAAATATTGATTTGCGAAATTAACACCCTTAATTCTTCTCAAAGATACCAATGAAAACAAGATTGCGAGACCAACCAGACCTTATTATCAGAATAAAAGTTGATACATTAAACTTAGTTTTATGGTTGGAACGTTTGCAGCCTAAGCTCTATAATACACCACAATCTTTGTAGTACCATTTGGAAGTGGCATATTAGTAAGGGAAGTTCATGTGTTCCCAAAAAAGCAATGACACATTTACATGGCAGTCGATTTCTGAGATTAAGAAGCAATGGCAAATTATTGTCCTTCGCTCCATATAAGAATCTGAAAACTGTACCAACTACTAACGATCATATATATATAACTGGCCTAGGCCTTTATCGGCTTCCTTGGCCCAGTTTGCAACAAGAGATTGATGGGCCGAGTTAAAGGAAGGAAAGTGACTATGGCCTGTAGGACTCGACCAAAAGCAAGTTAAGAGCCAGTCCATTCTAATGTCCACATGACCATCAGTTCCGAGAATCGGGATTCGTGGCCGAAGACTATGTTAACGTAACTTTTTCTTCTTCCTCCGATCTGGTAAAGATTTTGATGAAATATTGCCAGGAGGTTTGTTGAGAGGATGTAATTGTCCAGGACCCAAAGACCACATGCAAGAAATATAGTTTTAGTTGATAAATTTTGGGTGTCAAACTAAATTTTGTCACCTAAAGTGAACCTTCAATGGCAAAATATTAATTTTGTCACCCAAAACCATCCAGGAACGCCAAAACCGTCCGGACCGCTCAAAACCACGTTAGGACGTATTTCTGGTGTGACGACATACACGCGTCGCGAATGAGTGACGATAAAAATCGCACAAAAACAAACTACTGTCCTGGACAAAAACAAACTACCGTTCAGACTCACTGCAAGGTGACAAATTTCAAATTGTCGTAACTGAGTGACAATTAGAATCGTCACAATTTTTACAATTTCCTTCGGACACATTTTATACAACGTTCGAACGTCCATTACCTAACAAATAATAATCGTCAGAGAGTGATAAATTAAAAATCATCATAAATACTATACCTTCTAGAAGTTGTAAACCGCGTTCCAACAAAAAAAATACCATAATACGAACGGTACCAAAAAAAATCTGCATAATTATAAATGCTTCTTCCACTATGAGAGTGGTTTCCCTTAGTAAAACTTCGTACACGCGAAATCGCTACCGTCCGAACTAATAACTCACGTCAGGAACATATGTTTAGCGATACCTAAAAGTCAAAAGCTATTCGGACATCCTTATCAAATTTTATATATTTTTTTGTTTTGTTTCTAGAAGCAATCAAATTTGCGTCGTTTTGAGACAATGACTGTGCCATCGTAAACAAACTTTATATTACATTTATCTGAAAACAGAATCTAAACCATTTTTAAAGCAAATGTAAACTTTTCTCGAAAGGAGAGAATGAAAAAACTAACGTTCTCTCCCAACCAAATGGTCTGTGTACTTACTCAGAAGGACCATTGTGCTCCTGATTGGAGGATCAGATGAACAGCATATTCAAGGGGAGCTCAATCTAATGTGTATCTCCACTACCCAAAAGCATTTTAGAAAGCCAAGCAGTGTGACAACAATTAGTAACTTCTTTATTAATGAATATATATATGGCAGGTGCACCTACTAGTTGTGAGCAACATGTCAACCAACTTATTCGTAAATGCAACATGGAGGAGCCACCACCTTGGCTTTCGCGGCTGCCACAGCGGCATCTCTCATGGCCAAACCCTTCTTTCGAGCACCGATCTCCCCTACTTCCGAGGCCATTAACCAGATATATATATATATATATATATATATATATATATATATATGTTGTTAGAAATAAAAATTTAAACTTAAAAAATTATTTATATTAAAAGAGAGAGGAAAGATAAGTATGATACAAAATTTAAGTGATTCGGTCCATAGACCTACATCCACTGTGGAAGACCCAACTGGACTTATTGATTTTTTCACTTATATATTATTTATAAGATTATATTAATGCTTTATTTATAAGTCTTTGGATATAATACCCCACAATGCTAAAGTAATGTGAGAAACTAACTTTAATATATATATATATATATATAATATAGGGTTAAATGCATGTCATGCCCCTGTGGTATGCGGTAATAGCAAATATGCCCCTGAGGTAAACAAAGTTCTTTTTATACCCCTGAGGTAAATATTCAGGAGCAAATATGCCCTTTCATACCCCTGAGGTAAACATAACGGAAGGGCATATTTGCTCCTGAATATTTACCTCAGGGGTATAAAAAGGACTTTATTTACCTCAAGGGCATATTTGCTATTACTGCATACCACAGGGGCATGACATGCATTTAACCCTATAATATATATATAGCATAAGCAAGTTAACAAATTAAGAATATTAAACGTTGAGATGGGACACTGTGTCACTGTGCTATTAAGATCCGGCCGGATTAGAATTATCAGCTAGTATACTGAAGCAACATAAATTTTGAGGCCGTGTTCCCAATTCAAATCATAAATATTGATTTTTGGGTTATATATCTAAATATTATTGCGATGGTATTGGCTGTATAGTATATATTATGGTATATAGTAATATTCCATGGTTCAGATTTTGCTTTGGTTATAAAATCGGAGCTTCTTATAATTTGTTTTTGCTCTTTAAGGTCTTCAATATATATAATGAGAGAGAGAGAGCGACAAGGGGAAAGATTTTCATCTTTCTTGCCACTTGCACCACGAAAGAGATTTTCATCTTTTTAATCTTTTTGATCTCGTTCTGCGTGCAATCTTTTTACAGTAAATCGGAACCATGCATATATATATATATATATATCGACAGGATAATTGAACAAGTAAAAAAGGAATTTCCTCAGCCAGAGGAATTTTCTGCTGTCTCTCAGTTCTTAGTAGAGAAGACCAGTCTCCAGACTGCCCTAGTCTCTGCTATGAACCAAGTTCAAAGTAAAGAAGATCTGCAGGAGCTCTGCCACCAGTTGCAGCTCGAAGTAAGCAAAATCAGTGGACAAGACCCAGATGAGCACAGCCCAGCTAACCAATCTTCATTCCATGATCTATCTGGTAAATCCATCGGTATATCCAAGGGTACCCGTCTTGGGTTTTCTCTAGAATGACATTGGGAAATTTATCAGCAAATTGAAGGGATCTGTCTATGGGGTGGATTTGACCTTGATCGGTCTGTCAGCAGCCACAGTTTTTAGTAAGTTTGATATGAAGAGCGGCTTCTATCAAATCCAAGTTTATGAGCCCGACAGGTACAAAACAGCATTCACCACACCCTTTGGACATTACGAATGGAACGTAATGCCTTTCGGTTTGAAAAATGCACCAAGTGAATTCCAAAATGTCATGAACGACATTTTTAACCCTTATAGTCATTTCACCATTGTCTACATAGATGATGTGTTAGTCTTCTCAAAGTCAATCGAAGAACATTGGAAACACCTCCATAAGTTTTATGGGTTGACCTGGAAGTTCTTTCAGAATGGAGGGATGAGAACCCCATTCCTGATTCGAAAGAATTTTAATTATGAATAGCTTGTGGAAAGCTATTCGTTTCTGAGTGGGATCAAACCTGTCCATGATAGGTTCGATCTTTACAGATTCTGTGTGGAGAAGGATGACTTTATAAAAACCAATTGACTTGTTTGGATGTTGTGGGACAAAATGTCATTTGGGTGGCAAATAGGCCCTGAGCAGTTTACCATGTTGGACCCGAAGAAGAGCTTCCTGATCCTTTTGACTTGGAGTTACTTCAGGTGTGATCAGACGCCTGTGGCAGTGATCCACATGGAATACATTCTGAAGAATTTCCTTGACTATGAAGTCAGAAGGATTCTTCGGAACATAAGGAATTTTACTTTGTAGTCTAGACGGAGACTGGGCCGTACTTGGTAGTCTTAACGGAGACTGGGCCGGAGACATAGTCTCAATAATCTCATAAGGATTAGGAGGTTGACTTGGTGGTAAAGAGGCTAATGCAGAATATGTAGGCTTACCATACTGACTTGTGAGAGCAAGAGCTGAGGATGAAGGTCGGACTTTTTGACTTGGTTGGGAAGGATTACCTAGTAACTGGAAACGATTACTTGTTGAGGTTTGACTTGGAGGACCAAATGAGACTAACAAATGGTCTGGGAGTAACTTGGGTGTATCTGGTGACTTGGTTGACTTGGCAGGTTCTTTACCGTGGGGTTTAGGAGCCATGGGATTCCTGCAAAAATTCACGGGTAAGGAAGTCAGGGATACTATTTTGACTTCCTTGGATGTATTCAATGTCAAAATCAAAAGCACTGAGAATAGCTTGCCATCGTGCAAAAATCTGTTTGGATGCAATGTTTTTCACATCTTTTTCTAAAACAAATTTTGCGCTTTTGCAATCAACTCGTACCAAAAACTTTTGATTTATCAAATCACTTTGAAATTTACTTATGCATAGTACTATAGATAAAATTTCTTTTTTGATAGTACTATAATTCTGCTGTGCTGAATTCCAATTGCCGGAGTGATATCTGACTAATTGTTCAGCTGAATCTGGTTTGACCTTTTGTTTGAGAATGCCACCATAACCAATTTCAGAGGCATCGGTCTCAACAATTTTGAAAGCTAAAGGTAAAGGAATGCCAAGGCAAGGAAGAGTCTTGACATGTGACTTGATTTGTTTTACCATAGAAGTGTGTTCTTCAGTCCAAGGAGGAGGATTTTTCTGTAGACGTTGGAACAAGGGTTTACATAGATGCCTTAAATTATGATAAAATTCAGCAATGTAATTGAGAGAACCTAAGAACCTTTGGAGTTGGGTTTTCTCTAGAATGACATTGGGAAATTTATCAGCAAATTGAAGGGATCTGTCTATGGGGTGGATTTGACCTTGATCAATATTGTAACCTAAAAATCTGACTTTGGTTTGAAACAACCTGATCTTAGGGGCAGAGACCACTAGACCGTTTGACTTGATGATCTGAAGAAACTTATGGAGGTGTTTCCAATGTTCTTCGATTGACTTTGAGAAGACTAACACATCATCTATGTAGACAATGGTGAAATGACTATAAGGGTTAAAAATGTCGTTCATGACATTTTGGAATTCACTTGGTGCATTTTTCAAACCGAAAGGCATTACGTTCCATTCGTAATGTCCAAAGGGTGTGGTGAATGCTGTTTTGTACCTGTCGGGCTCATAAACTTGGATTTGATAGAAGCCGCTCTTCATATCAAACTTACTAAAAACTGTGGCTGCTGACAGACGACCGATGAGATCACGTTTGTCAGGAATGGGGTAACGAATCCATTGAAGGACCTTGTTCAATGGTTTGTAATTGATTACCATGCGAGGAACTCCTCGTTCTATTTCTGCATTTTTATAAACATAAAAGGCAGAACAAGACCATGGGGATTTACTATGGCGAATGATACCTTTACTCAAAAGATCATGGATTTCTTTCTTGCAGACTTCCATCATCTCCTGGTTCATCTGGATGGGTCGAGCTTTAGTGGGAATATTTTTCTCACTAAAATCTGGTTCATATGGGAGTTTTACTATGTGTTGCTTTCTATGCCAGAAAGCATTTGGAACATCAGAACAGATTTGCTGTTCTAATTTTACTTGGAATGACTTAATCTGTTGTTGAAGGGATTGACTTAAGAGTTGGTCCTCAACTCTTTTGAACTTCCTTTAAAAAATCAAGATGTTGAGTTTTCTGGACAAGGAAATTAAGATTTTTACTTATGGAGGCTTCCTGTAACAAGGAGAGTTCCTTAGGCTGAGGAGGATGAATAAACTCGAAAGTTACCTTTTGACCCAAGATGGAAGTTGTAAGTCCTTCACTTGTTGTGGTGAAAGGATACAACAGGCATATGAAGGGAGTGCCTAAGATTACCTTTTGATCAGGCAGATTTTTTACTAAAACAAACGATGACTTAAAGCAAACATTATCTTTACAGACATGTGCTTTGGATAACTTATACTGAATACCCATAGAAGTACCATTGGCTGAATGAAGACGTTCTCTAGTCTTTTCATAGTACTTAGTGGGTATAAGACCTTCTTGAATACAATTGAGATCTGCTCCTGAATCAATAAGGGCAATAACCTCAAATGCAAATTCAGAATTTACTATGATGTTTACTTTTGCATGCCATTTCTGGAAATGCATACGATTCATGATACTAAGGAATTGGCTACCTTCCGGAGTATCTTGTGGGAGAGTAAATTGAGGCTGAAAGGGTTCAGGTTCGGGAATCTGCTCTGACTGTTCAGACTCTTGTTGACTTTGTTTCTTAAAACTTTGGTTGATTTTAAGAAGGAGGATTTCTTGTTCAAGAGTTTTATTCTGGGCTTTTAGCTCACGAATCTCTTGTTTTACTTGTTGGACTTCAGTCTGTAAATCTTGTAAAGTGACAGGTTTAGAGGTTTTCTTAAACTTGTCTAAGATTTTATTAAGACTGACCTGGGTTTCAGGGATTTTTAATTTACTTTCTTTTTTACTTAATACGTTTTTAAATTTGGAGAGATATTGAGCCTTGAGCTCAGAATCCTCAACTTTGTCGATTAAATCGAACAAAAGTTCTTCTTGTTAACTTAAAACGTTCAAGGTTTTACTTGGGTGGCAACAACTATCTTGACATCCTAGCTTTTGGTTAGGGGTGTCGGATTCTGTGTCGGTACTGGGATTGTAACTAGAATTAGAGGATGGGATGTCATCTATGTCTAGATCACTACCGCTAGAATCTCTTAATTCTAAGATGGCAAACAGTTTTACTTTCTCACTTGCAGGAATGTCTAAAGAATTAATATTTTCTTTAACTCGACATTCAGAGCTGTAATGACCTAGTTTCTTACATTTGTAACATCTAATTTTACTTTTGTCTTTAGGTGTGGATTTCTTCCTAAAGGCTTTTTTGTGAAATTTTGGTTTACTAGGTTTACTTTCTTCGGGAGGCATGTAATTCCTATTTGACTTCTTGTGGTATTTGTGTGACCTCCTAAAAGATGACCTTTCTTTGTGGTGTTTTCTACGGGATGGTGCTATGGGAGGCAGACCATACTGTTCGCAGAAATTACCCATTTCATACTTAGCTGCTTTTTTATCTTTGCTAAGTTGATTATTGATTTTCATGTTAATACACATCTTCATACCTTCTTTGTTGATGGTACTAACAAGATCACCGTAGGTCAGGGTATCATACTCTATGATTCCTGAGGGCTGACTTAAGACTTCTCTAATCTTATGGGCAAAGAGATTAGGGAGGCCATTGATGAATTTTTCTTTCCAAAAAGGATTCTTACAGTCTTCCCTAAGCATGACACGGGAAATGAAGACATCCTTATACCAACGAAAATCACTTAAGGTTGGACACTTTAGGTTACTTAATTGGTCATGAATCCTAGCTGAAATGTTACTAGGAGTACCAATAAAATGTTTAACAACGGTATAAATAAGAGTATTAATACCGTCGCTAACACCTTGACCTAATCTTTCATCAAAAATAGGAAATCCTTCTTCATCATGCTGAACAGCACTACGAATATGATCCCTATCTTTTTCGGTGAGGTACTTTTCCCACCATTGACGTAAGGATCCGGTGAAACCAGAGACAATTAAATCAACGACTTCTGGATGACTAAGGGAATGGTTTACTAAGTAGCTGTTTGCTACCATAGTCATATGTTGGAGTTTATTAAGGATTTCTTGTTCAGAGAAACCATCAATATTCCATTCATATAACTTGTCGCTGGAGACAGAGAATTGACTTTGGAAATTCCTTTCTTCGAATTGAAGATCAGGAGGAGTGGGTTTACTATACCAATTCTTGGTTAAAGACATGGGGTTAGGACGACCAGACCTAATCCTGTTGACTTCTAACTGTTTGAACTGGTTTTCGATTTCACTAATCTGATGATCAGATTCTGAGTCTGTATCAGATCCTGTGGAAACTTGACTGAGGGCACTGACTTGATGGGAAGATTCTGGTTTCTTACCATCTGTTTTACTTGTTTTTAATTCACCTAGCAATTGAGTGACTTTACTAAGGGCTGACTGTTCTGAGATCTTTAAACCTAAAGGCTTACTAGGCAACTGTAGTAAAGGTTTCTCAGAGACGAGGGATTGACCATCTAATTTGGATTCAATCTTGTCTAATTGTTTACCTATAGTCCTAAGACATTGGTTGGTGTAATTGTTTTGTTCAACCAATTTCTTGTTACTATCATTGTCAGTGGCAACCTTAAAGGGTGAGGCTGTAATCTCTGTTCCTTTATGGGTTATGACAATTTCTTCTGGAGGTGGATGACTGGAGGTAATGGACTTCTTATCAGAAGTAGTCCATTTGGACTTAGTGAGGACCTGGACATTCATGGAATGATAATTTTCAAAATAAATGAAAAAGGGAATGTCCTGACCTAGCTGACGCATGAAGGCTTGCCATGAGTCATAGATGACTTGTTTTTCAGCTTTCGTGTATCCTTCACGATACTGATTTCTTTTACTATCATTTTCTTTTGACATAAAATCAGCTTCGAGCTTTTTCATGTCAGGCTTGAAAGTTTTACTTATGGTCATCAACTGAGGGTTAACAGATTCGAAATCTGTTTGGGTTGGTGACTGTTGACCGTCATCTTCTACATCGTTGACTATTTGTCCTGATGTAGATGCTTGGTTAGGTAGATGAGAATTAACCGAATACAAGGGTGTACTAACCTGAGAGTTAATATGTATACCCTTAAGTTGTCGGTTAATGGTGTCAGGGAGGCTAGAGGCAGACCTACGGGCTGATTGGCTACCTGGTTCCTGAATTCTAAGGGGTGCAAAACCACTTCGGGGAGCATCAAAACTAATCCTAACAGTACCATCCAAATACTGTTGGATCATGTCTAACTTGTTAATGTTTTGGGAAACATTAGTGGTTGGGTTTTCATTTTCCAACATCCAGTCACTTGGCAAGGTTACTTCACTCCAATGGATCGACTTGGGGACCCTAATGTTGGCATCACTTGTATGACTTTGGATTAACAAGGTTTGATCTTTGGGACTTTTTACTAAGGCATGGACGTTGAGGTTGGTCCTGATACACTTGTAATAAATCCTATAGATCAAAGCTAAAGGCTGACTTCCTTCTAGCATCTCATAACCTGAAGTTTTAATGTTCAAGGTTAAGGCTTTTAGAAGATGTTTGTCACTTAAACTTAAGGTAAAATCGGGAAAACAATCAAAATGGATGGGACCATTATGAAGGCTTGACTCGATGATTCCTAAAATGCTGGTGCTGTAGTCTGTGAATCTAGCATCACGTAGACACAGAAGGACAGAAGCATCAACTCCTCTTCGAGTTAATGGTTTTACAGCAACTTGAACTAATCCGATGTGGATATAGTTGAAGCCTTGTTCCCTATGTTTTTTGACAACAGAAGGAGACAGAAGTTGACATTTTTCATGAGTTTTACTTAGAGCGTAAACCTGCTCCACGGTTTTGACATGGTAATTACCTTTGAAGGATAAAGGATTAAAACTTGACTTAGAGTAGATTTCACTACTTGGAATTTTAGGGATATTCCAATCCTGAAGGTTGGTGTTGACTTCATTGATTTCAAATTCTTCTTCATTTATTATTCCTGGAATGGGAGGAATGGAACCAGAAGAACGAGAACTGGTGGAAGAGGAAGACCTAAACATCCTATTCATGATTAAACTTCTAGACGCTTGAATCAAGCTAAAACAAAAGACTTAATGAATCGACAATAAACCTTACCTAAGCTTCAACCTTTCGACTCAACAAACTTAAAAGGACACACCCTCTCAGGCCACTCCGCTCAAGCCACTCTGGTCTTACTGTTTGGACGCTGGACTTACTGTTCAGGTATGCTTCTAAACTGCTAAGACTAGGGTTTAACTTAGATGGGCTTACTGGAGACTTACTAAGAACCTTGAAGTAGAGAGACCAAATGGCTAAAAACTCAAAAACAAACGAGAGGGGTATTCTCCTACCAGGGTTTGCCTCTGATACCAAGACGGGTACCCTTGGATATACCGATGGATTTACCAGATAGATCATGGAATGAAGATTGGTTACCAAGGAGCTTACTTTGAAAGGACCAAAACGGTTACTGGAGAGTTTATGGTGAAGACGAGTCATGGAAGAAAAGAAGCAGAGAAGATAGCAGCAGATAAAATAAAACGTATTTTTAAAGACCTCCTGTGAGGGAACAAGCTTCGTTAAACCCAAAGGTCGGCAAATAAAAGGCCAATTAGAGGGTATCAACTTGCAAATGGTCTTAAAATAAGTTTACTTGAGAAAACAGAAAATAATTACTTAAACCAGCCATGAAGGCGGTATGTATGAAGCAGAAATATAAACCAGCCATGAAGGCGGATGCATGAATGCATGTAACTTGAAATGTAAAACCGTCCAATCTGGCGGTATGCATGCTTGCAGAGAAGATATAACACAGAGATATACTTGGAAACTTGGTTTACTTCAAAGAACAGTTGACTTACAAGCAAGAACTATCAAGTAAGAAGACATATACATCGTGTTCTTAGACTTAGATAGGCTTGGGAGACTAAGGATAGAAAGACTCGAGAGAGAGAGAGAGTTCAGAAATCCGAAATGGAATTCTGCCTACAACTGACTTCGACCTCTGTATTTATATATATATATATATATATATATATATATATAACACATTCAACAGAATCGTAATCTTAAATTGATATTACAATACCAACGTAAGAAAGTACAATAGCAACAATCGATATCATGATAACATTCCTTTGTTCAGCCTGTGGCCGCCTTCCAGGACTTCTGATTAACCGACAGATGCAACATAATCAACCCAATTGTGGGTTGATTCACTTGGCTGAACTGATTAAAGTAGAGCCTAACACCCCAATAAATACTAAACACACAATTACCTGTAGAAGAAATTTGAACTTTGGACACATCTGCACCATATCCCACTTATTTTATAACCTAATTAGATAAGTGTGGAACACAGTACAGAGCCAATTCCGAAGAATCCAAGTACTGCTATAGCCAAGAGTTGCTGCAAACTTGCTCGCTTACCTACCCTTCATTTCTAATCAGGTAAAAAGAATAACTTCTGACATGGAATAGGACCCTTCACGCTTGTCATAATGCTCCGGTGACTGGCAGGTTCTCCCCAACCACAGCTCCGCCAGCATAGACAATGCCAGGTGAGAGGAACCGCCCTCTTACACGGCTGTTGCACCAGCGTCTCTCATGGCCCAAACCCTGTCTCTCACCTCTTTCCCTGCTTGCGAGTCCATTAGCTCACTGACCCTCTTCTCCAGCTCTGCCGCAGTTACCCATGTTAGCGTATCACCTGTGGTGACTGCTCACAGCTCCAGCCCAACGTGATCTCATGCAAAAAGAGACCTTCTGGAACAATCTTCTGTAACGGCCTGAGTGGCCACGTGCTGCATTTACCGCATTTATAGGACAATTGATTCTTTACGTAACAACTCTATATAGCCTATAAATATAGGCCTTGTATGATTGCCACGAATGAGCAAAAGGACAATACGAATCATTCAGATATTTTCTTCTTATATTATTCTTTATGGTATCGGAGCCACTGTGACTCACGTCGCATGGCTGATCAAGAGAAGGATGAGGCAGTTGTCAATACGCCTTCGTCTTTTCCAAAAGATACTGTTTCTCCACCATCTTCTCAACCTCTCAACACTATTACGTCTCTCCCACATCTTGTTACAGTGAAACTGACTCACGAGAATTACTTGTTATGGAAGACCCAAATGGTGCCATATTTGAGAGGACAACAACTATACGGTTATATCGACGGCAGTTGCCGTCCACCATATCTTTTCCTTCCTGGTTCTTCTGAACCAAATCCTGCTTATGATCACTGGGTTCAGCAGGATCAGCTCATCTTGAGTGCTCTTATTTCTTCTTTGTCTGAACCTTTGATAGCACAAGTGGTTGGACTTACTTCTGCTCAGGCTGTTTGGAAAGCTTTGGAAAATCTTTTTGCCTCTACGACTCAAGCTCGTCTTGGACAACTTCATTTCCAGCTTGCAACATTAAAAAAGGGTGCTGAGTCTATGACAGAATATTTTCGCAAAACCAAGCTACTGGCAGACACTATGGCTGCTGCCGGCCGACCACTTTCCTCCGGGGAGTTTAATATTTATTTACTGGCTGGTTTGGGTTCAGACTACGATTCCCTTGTGAGCTCGGTTACAACTCGGTTTGATCCACCTTCCTCTGAAGAACTTTTTAGTCACTTATTGACTCATGAGGCTCGTCTCCTTCATCAGACAACCTCAGCTCTTCCTTCCTCTTCGGAGATTACTGCTCATGCCACTATGAAGCAACCTGCTCTTCGTGGCAGATATGGAAATGGCCGTGGTCGAGGGAACCGTGGCTATCGTGGACGTGGGAATGGTCGTGGCAGGTTTCAACCTCAGTCCTCTCCCTTCTCTGAAGAACGTCCTGTTTGCCAAGTTTGTTTTAAAACTGGCCACACAGCTCTCCAGTGCTACAACAGATTCAACCAGGCTTTTCAAGCTCCTCCACCTCAGTCATTCTCTGCTCATTATTCATCAATGCCGTCTAGTCATGATACTTGTTGGTATCCGGATTCTGCCGCCACAAATCATATGACTCATGACTACTCCAACTTGACTATTCAGCCTACTGAATACTCCGGTGAAGAGCAAGTTCGTGTTGGTGATGGTTCTAGCCTTCCCATTCATCATACTGGCGGTTCTTCTCTTTCTACTCCCTCTGGCAAACTTTCTTTACATAATCTTCTTCATGTGCCTCTTCTTACGAAAAATCTAATCTCTGTCAGACAGTTTTGTGCTGACAATTCAGTCTTCTTTGAGTTTCACTCTACTTATTTTTGTGTTAAGGATCTTCGCACCGGGAGCCTCCTTCTTCGCGGCCCTACTAGACACGGGCTTTATTTTTTTCCTTCTCCATCAGATGTGTCTACTCCACCTATCCTGCCGACTCCTCAGGCAAATGTTGGTGAGCGTGTCTCGGCTTCCCACTGGCATTTGCGTTTGGGCCACCCTTCCTTGAAGCTTGTCCATCAGATTCTCCACCGTTTCAAGCTCCCTGTGTCTGCTACTTCAGTTTCGTCTAGACTCTGCTCAGCGTGCTGCCAAGCGAAATCTCATTCGCTTCCTTTTTCTCGTTCTACTTCTAATGTGTCTCGACCTCTACAGCTCCTGTTTATGGATGTCTGGGGTCCTTCTCCTATGTTATCTCGCGATGGTTATCGCTACTATTTTTCTATTGTGGACTCTTTTAGTCAATACACTTGGTTATTTCCTCTTTATTGTAAATCGGATGTCTATTCTCAGTTTGTTAAATTTCAGAAATCTGTGGAACGTTTTTTTGATCTACGCATTTCGTCCGTACAAACCGATGGAGGAGGGGAGTTTCAACCTCTTACCACTTATTTTCAATCACTGGGTATTTCTTACCGTCTTAGCTGTCCTCATACGCATCAACAGCAGGGCACTGTCGAGCGGAAGCACCGTCATATTGTTGAGACGGGTCTTTCGCTCCTTGCCACTGCTGCCATGCCGCAATCCTTTTGGGCTGATGCTTTTCAAACAGCTGTTTACCTAATTAATCGGCTTCCCAGCCCTGTGACAGCTAATACTTCTCCTTTTACTCGCCTTTTTCGAAAAGACCCTGATTACAATTTTTTACGTGTTTTTGGATCTCTTTGTTTTCCTCATCTTCGACCTTATACCTCTCATAAGTTGGATCTACGATCTCTTCCCTGTGTCTTCATTGGATACAGTCCTCTTCACCGTGGGTATCTCTGTCTTCATCAAGCCACCTCTCGTGTTTATATCTCACGTCATGTGGTCTTTGATGAGACTGTTTTTCCGTTTCGGACACCTCTTCACACCTCTTCTACTTCTTCGTCCGAAACATGTCTTCCCTTGTCTATATATCTTTCTCCTCCTCTTCCGCCTCTTCGGGTTCCTGATCCTCATCCTGATCTGCCTGTGACCAGCTCTCCTTCTCGTCCTTCCAGGCCATCTTCTCCTTCTTCGGTGTCTAGTCCCTCTGTGCCTAGTCCTATTCCTATTCCTTCGTCCACTACTCAGGGTGTTGTTACTCGTTCTCAGCGTCATATTCACTGTCCAAAGATTCGAACTGACGGCACTGTGTCTTGGCCTAAACCCCGAGCTCACTTGACCACTGCTACTGTTCCATTGGAACCATCCAGTGTCACTCAGGCCTTCAAATTTCCAGAATGGCGGCAAGCTATGGATGCTGAATTTCAAGCTTTGATGAATACCCGCACCTGGCGTCTTGTTCCTCCTTCACCTTCCTATAATGTCCTAGGCTGCAAATGGGTATTCAAAACCAAACACTTGTCTGACGGCTCTATCGAACGACGGAAAGCACGGTTAGTGGCTAAGGGATATCACCAACAGTCTGGTTTGGATTACATGGAGACTTTTAGCCCGGTGGTGAAACCTTCCACTGTGAGACTGGTTATTTCTCTTGCTGTTCGTTCCGGTTGGACTCTTCGCCAATTAGATGTTCAGAATGCCTTTTTACACGGAGATTTGCAGGAGAATGTTTATATGACTCAACCTCCTGGCTTTATTCATCCTGCATATCCACATTATGTTTGCAAGCTTGAAAAATCCTTGTATGGGCTTAAGCAAGCCCCTCGGGCTTGGTTCTCCAAGCTTAGCTCTAAGCTTTTGGAGCTCGGTTTCTCTGCTTCTAAGGCTGACAGTTCTCTTTTTACATTTATTCGTGCTTCTCTCAGGATTTATTTTCTGGTTTATGTCGACGATATCGTCGTTACTGGCTCAGATACTGCTGCGGTGGATGTGCTTATTTCCACTCTCCGATCTGACTTTCCAATCAAGGACCTGGGGCAACTCCATTATTTTCTTGGTGTTGAAGTCCACCATTCTTCTACTGGTCTCCTTCTCACACAGCAAAAGTACATTGAAGATTTGCTGCGCAAAACCAACATGTCTTCCGCCAAGCCCGTTCACACTCCAATGGCTACCACCGGTCAATTATCTGCTCGTGATGGTTCTGCCTTCGAAGACCCATCTTTGTATCGCAGTGTGGTGGGCAGTCTCCAGTATTTGTCTTTTACTCGTCCAGATCTTTCTTTTGCTGTCAACCGAGTTTGCCAATATATGCACTCTCCTCGCACCACTCACTGGCAGGCTGTGAAGCGTATTTTACGCTATCTTCGCTCTACTGCACATTTCGGGCTCTTCTTTGCTCGGTCTTCACCCACTGTTCTCTCTGCCTACTCTGACGCTGACTGGGCCGGTTTCCCGGATGATCGCCGGTCTACTGGTGGTCTCTGCGTGTTTCTTGGTTCGCACCTCATTGCCTGGAGTTCTCGTAAGCAACCGACCATTGCTAGGTCCAGTACGGAGGCTGAATATAAGGTTGTTGCCAATGCGACTTGTGAACTTCTCTGGGTCCAGGCTTTATTACGGGATCTCGGTGTTCCTCTTTCCTCTGCTCCAGTCCTCTGGTGTGACAATTTAGGTGCTACTTACCTCACCTCCAACCCGGTTATGCACTCTCGTACCAAGCATGTCGACGTTGACTATCACTTTGTTCGTGACCGTGTGGCCTCTTCTTCTCTGCGGGTCTCTTTTGTCTCCAGCAAGGACCAACTCGCTGACCTTCTTACGAAGCCCCTCTCTGTTCAGCGCTTCACTTCCTTGCGTGCGAGCCTCTCACTGCGTCCCGCTCTGCTTGGCTCGAGGGGGGATGTTAGCGTATCACCTGTGGTGACTGCTCACAGCTCCAGCCCAACGTGATCTCATGCAAAAAGAGACCTTCTGGAACAATCTTCTGTAAACGGCCTGAGTGGCCACGTGCTGCATTTACCGCATTTATAGGACAATTGATTCTTTACGTAACAACTCTGTATAGCCTATAAATATAGGCCTTGTATGATTGCCACGAATGAGCAAAAGGACAATACGAATCATTCAGATATTTTCTTGTTATATTATTCTTTAACCCATCCGTCTTCCGACACGTTCACTCCCACTGCCAGTTTCAATTCGTTCTCCAAAACCTCCTTGTTAACCGGTTGCTCCGCATACAGAGGCCAAGCATCCATCGGCACCCAGCCACCCACTGCCTCGAGCACTGAGTTCCACCCACAGTGCGACACGAACCCCCCCACCGAGTCGTGTCTCAATACCTCCACCTGTGGTGCCCATTGCTTCACTACGAAACCCCTATCCTTGGTCCTTTCCAAGAAACCTTCCGGCAATAACACATCCAAATTTGGCTCTTCGTCAATTTCTGGTGGTGGATTTCTTACCACCCACAAGAACCTTTTACCACTGTTTTCTAGTCCTATTGCCATTTCTTTAAGCTGTTTTTCGGAAAATGACCCAACGCTGCCAAAACACAGAAACAAGACACTTTGTCTCGGTTGCGAGTCCAGCCAATTCAAACATTCATGCTGATCATTTCCATGTTGATTGCTGCCCGATGTCAGAGGTCCAATACAGAATATTGGTGGAGTCGGTCCATCTAGCACCCACAGTCCATCCGATAATGCATTGATAGCTTTTCTTTCGAGCTGCTCAAACGTGTTCACGATGAGTCCACTGGATTTCATCAAGTGGGCTGCCGTGAGTAATAAATATTCGAACTCTTTCGCATCACGATCTCTCATAAGCTCAGGCAAGCGTGAAACTGGGATAGAAGGTAAGCCTGGGATATCAACGAGCATATCATTGAAATTTTTCAAGCTTTTATCAAACTTTTTGAGCAAGGCAGGCCAATATAGAAAAACAGCTAGACTGCTTGCGCCGGAGGTGTAGAAATAGTACGTGGGGATGCTCAGGTTTTCGGCCACATCGAAAGCAGCGTCACAGAAGATATCAAAGACAAGGGCTTTGAGTTTGGCCGTCTGGGATATGGTTTGGAGCAGGGGCGGACCCAGGCCCGGGCGAACCTGGGCGGCCGCCCGGGGTCCGCCCCTGAAAAAAAAAATTTCATACATATATATATATATATTTTTTATTTTTTTAAAATAAGTTGGCCTGGGCCGCCCTGGTTGGCCCAGGCCAACATAAGCCTAGTCTGGTAGTTTGAAATGCGGACTGGGCCTGATCCTCAGGCCCAGGCCGCATTTTATTTTGGTTCAAAACACAGGGGGGAAACGACGTACATAAGCCTAGCCTGGTAGTTTGAAATGCGGACTGGGCCTAATCCTCAGGCTCAGGCCGCATTTTATTTTGGTTCAAAACACAGGGAGGAAACGACGTACTAGGCTAGGCTTATGTTGGCCTAGGCCAACCAGGGCGGCCCAGGCCAACTTATTTAAAAAAATAAAAAATAAATATATATATGTATGAATTTTTTTTTCAGGGGCGGACCCCGGGCGGCCGCCCAGGTTCGCCCGGGCCTGGATCCGCCCCTGCAACTGCGTGTTATATAATGTATAGTGGCCAAACAGATCCTCTTATGAGCAGTAGCTTTTTCGAACGTGGGAGGATTTTTTAAGAATGTTTATGTTGGATTCTCTCGCTCAAGGCAGAAAATTGAATTTCATTTCCTAAATCATTTTTTTATATGAAAGCAAGAGATGGAGAGTGTAGTTCTAAATTCTACCTTGACTATTTGGAGGTTAATTGCTAAAAAAAATATTTTGGGAGGACAAAAATGAATAAAATACAAAAAAAGGGTCAAAAAGTCATTAAAAAACCCTAAACAATAGCCCGTTTTTTTTCAGATATTAGGGGACATGCATGCCCCCTTCGACCTCGTCTCTGCTCACGCTATATCATGTATTTATGATATCGTCAGAGCTTAAACAAATAGGATTAATCTAAATAAAATATTTAGTGGAACCTAATTACATGTCAGATGCACGTTAATTGGACGTGCATCTACCAGTCTTTGGAAAATTAAGATGTGATAATAGTGATTGATCAATTACTTATGTTGGGCAACCAAAAAATAATAATATTTTAAGTTTTTTCGGAACAAATATATGATGTTTTGAGATCTCATTATGCATTGTAGAGATATAGACACAACAAATTGATCATATTGTAAAAATCATGTTGTTCGAAATTTTATATGAACAACATTAAATAGTGTACGATTCACTTATTGTATCGATCTCTTTTTGAATTCACCGATATTTCGAACAACAAATTGCAGAATATCTTGGTTCACCTGCGAGCATGCGTTTTACTGTAAAAGGATAAATTGAATGACTAAGACAACTGAGAAAATGAAGTACGAAAGAACCCTAGAATAGACCATATACAACCGAATTCAGGGTGATGTTCGTTTTGAAGGTTTTTGTAAGATTTGGAGAGTTTTGTAAATTTTTATGTGTTGTATTGGTGTTTGTGTAGAGATTGATGATGTGTAAAAAAATGATGATGATGTTTAAAGTTAATTTTTATTTAATTTTTTATTTATTATATTTTATTAATTACTATTTTTTTAAAAGTAAAAAAATAAAAAAAAGTAGACTGATCGAAGTAGACAATCGGAAGAGATTTAAAAAAAAACAGAAAAAGCAAGTCAAACGTGGCCCATGATGTGATTTTGCCGAACAAAATCCATTTGTGAATGCTAATCCTGCGGAAATGCAGAACACGAACATCGCCGATCTTAATTAGCTTGACAGTACCATTAACAACGTAAGAAAGTACAACAGCAATAATCAATATGATAACATTCGACCCTTCAGCAAATTCAGAAGCATTCCAGTACTAGCCAAGAGCTGCTGCATATATGCGTATTCATTCAGTCGGTCCCCCACATTTCAAATCAGGTGAACAGTGTAACTTCTGACATTGAAGACGACCCTTCATGCTTTTCATAATGCTGCCGCGACAGGCAGGGTTTCCCAAACCACAGATCAGACAACTTGGACAATGCCAGGTGAGAGGAACCGCCCTCTTTCACGGCTGTGTAACCAGCGTCTCTCATGGCCGAAACCCTCTCTCTCACCTCTTTCCCTGCTGGCGAGTCCATTAGCTCACTTACCCTCTTCTCCAGCTCTGCCGCAGTTACCCACCCGTCGTCCGACACGTTCACTCCCAATGCCAGTTTCAATTCCTTCCCCAAAACCTCCTTGTTAACATGTTGCTCCGCATACAGAGGCCAAGCAACCATCGGCACGCCCTCACGCACCGCCTCGAGAACTGAGTTCCACCCACAGTGAGACACGAACCCCCCCACCGAGTCGTGCCTCAATACCTCCACCTGTGGTGCCCATTGCTTCACTACAAAACCCCTAGCTTTGGTCCTTTCCAAGAAACCTTTCGGCAATAATTCATCCAAATTTGGCTCTACGTCAATTTCGGGTGGTGGATTTCTTACTACCCACAAGAACCTTTTACCACTGTTTTCTAGTCCTATTGCCATTTCTTTAAGCTGTTTTTCGGAAAACGACCCAACGCTGCCAAAACACAGAAACACGACACTTTGTCTCGGTTGCGAGTCTAGCCAATTCAAACATTCATGCTGATCATTTCCATGTCGATCGCTGCCCGATGTCAGAGGTCCAATACAGAATATTGGTGGAGTCGGTCCATCTAGCACGCACAGTCCATCCGATATTGCATTGATAGCTTTTCTTTCGAGCTGCTCAAACGTGTTGACGATAAGTCCACTGGATTTGATCATGTGGCCTGCTGTGAGAAGCAAATATTCGTAATCTTTCGCATTACGATCTCTCATAGGATCGGGCATGTGTGAAGTCGGGATAGAAGGTAAGCCCGGGATATCAATAAGCATATCTTTGAGATCTTTGAAGCTTTTATCAAACTTTTTGTGCAAGGCAGGCCAATATAGAAAAACAGCTAGACTGCTTGCGCCGGAGGTGAAGAAATAGTACGTGGGGATGCTAAGGTTTGCGGCCACATCGAAAGCAGCGTCACAGAAGAAATCAATGACAAGGGCTTTGAGTTTGGCGGTCTGGGATATGGTTTGGAGGGCCTGCTGGACCTTAGGGTTGTTGAGTTTTAAGAACAAGGAGAAGAACTCCACTGTGGAAGAAGTGCAAGGGACGTCGGAGATTGGGGGGAGGTGGTGAAAGTTGATCGATGGGGTGGTGGCTTTGACGGAGGCGATGTATTGGGTGGTAGGGCTGGCTGCATATCTGGCAGCAGAGGTAGAATGAATGTTTTGTGTGTTTAAGATGAGAACTATGATGGACACAGAAGGGTGATGTTTGAGTAGGAGCTTGCCGAGCTCTACCATGGAGATTAGATGGCCACTGCCAGGACAAGGGTACAGAACAATGGCGTCCTCCATGTATACAAAGAAGAAGAAAAAGAACGGGAATATTTGTTAGATTCCTCTCCGTAGAAATCCTATCTCGAAGTATTTGCTACTACGTATATATATATAGGAGATGGTGCGCTCGGGGCCCCCCGTCGGGGTGGGGGGGAGGTTACTTTTTTCATAACGCGATATTTTGACATACATTCATTGTGTCCTTTGAATATAATCTAATAACCATTCTTCGATCTTCTTCTTTTTTATAATAATCATTCTATTTGCCTAAGAGTTTTCTTTCTTCCATCAGGCCCGTCTTGTTTTTTTCGAGTACAATTCCCAGAAAGAAAATATATAAGAAAATTGCTACCCAGAGGAAAACGACATAGCTAGGATAGAGTAGACTGAGTAGTAACTAAAAAACAACATTGTTTCATTGTGTGAGCGGAATGTCGCAAATGTTTAAGAGATAAATAACTATACAAGTTGTTGGAGTAATTTAATTTTCTCTGCAACCAATCAAAAGAAAAAGAATAATTTGTTACCTATTTTATATAAACCTTACAACATTCAATGATACGTGTGTTAAATATCTGAGTATCTAAATTTTAAAGCTATCAGTGTCATTTATTGTATATTTTATGATTAAATCGAATCATCTAATTTATTACACAACAAACTAAAAAGAATCTCAAAACAACGTGTGCTATAATATTCAATCACTGGGTTTTCTTTCGAGGCTGCCTGCACATTTTTTCCGAGATAAATACTCCTGTAATAATTGAATGCTTCTAGAAACCGTGATTAAATACATCAAATAAATAAGATTAAAACTTTATGTAATTAGATAAAATTCGAAGAGCAGTGATATTACTGTTAGACTTTATATTAAAATGTAGTCTTAATCTACGTAAGTTTTAATTTAGATAGTAAAAATAATAAGAAAGATCATTTTTTATTTTTTATTATGTTAAAATTTTATTTAATAAACGTATCCTTAATCTAGGCAACTAACTAGGAAAGGTTAAGACCCGTGTCATAATCATGTCGGACCATCAATGTGAAACATGCATGTGCCCGGACACGTTGATGTTTCCGAATGTAACCTTAATCTACGTAGCTAGCTAGGAAAGGTTAAGACCCGAGTCAGAATCATGTTGGACCATCAATGTGAAACATGCATGTGTCCGGAGACGTTGATGTTTCCGGCTCTATATCTGTTGACTGTTAGCTTTGAATTGTAGATCGAATTAAACCCATTTGATCTGTCGCACGTTTGTTTCTAGAATAAAACATGCAGGCCATTCCTAACATTCAATCTATACGCACCATCCGCCCATCCATTCAGTATTCTCTTGATAAGCTTATCCATAAATTAAAGTGATCTTGGAAACGGCACCCAAGTGTCAATTTGATGATCGGGTTTAAGAGGGCTATTATTTTATTTCAAAGTTCTAATTCCCTGATTAAAAAAGATAAGGTTCTACTTCCCTCGTTACGCTAGTTGTTCTCAATATATTATTGAAATTATAATTAATATCCGAATTAAAAAAATAGTCATCACAGCCCCATAAAAAATCACTGTTTCATTTTGAAGGGAGAGTTTGGCTATGTTTGTTTCATGTTTGGAAACGTTTTCAAAATATTTTCCTCACTTTTTCATCAATTACAATACATTTTCACCGATCTCAATAACTTTTTACAAATTCCAACAACTTTTAACACACTTTTCACTAATTCCAAGAGAATTTACACTACTTTCGAAAAAACACAAACACAAAAACATATCTCAAAACATAAACCAAACATAGCCTTTGATTCATAAATCTTCAGTATACAACGATGCTTCAAGACGCATGATTGTCTGGTCACCTCCTAGCCTCCTAGGCTACATATCAGGCAGCCTTAGGTTATGTTTGTGTTGAAAAATTTTTTGTATTGAATTTAGTGTTGGTATTGAGTTTAGTGAAAAAGTGAAGAGAGGTAATTTTTTATATTTTTTATGAGAGAGAGTATATTGTAGTATTTTATTGTGAGTTGGTGAAATATTTTGTGAAATTTTTGGTGCAAACGCACCCTTAGTTTGGTTGGAATTTAATCTGAAAAAATATATTATAAAGAAAGAAATTTTGTTTAGTATCGATAAGTAACTTATATAAAAAAATATTGCCGGCTTCAAAATTATTTTAGAATATTTTGTATTTAAAAAAATTCAAAAAATTAACATTCAAATTAATCTTAAATTTTATACAAATACTAAAACCTTTTTTAACCGAACACTCCAAAACCTTTTTATGAAAAAGTTATAATAAATTTTTTTTCTTTATACTTTTTTTATTAAAAAATACATCAAATCATCTATCTCTATACTTCTTTATAAATTTTAATAAAAATTTAATATATTTAAAACTTCTCACTAAATTTTATACAAAGATTTATAAAACTTTAATTATATAAATAACATCACTGTAAGAAAATTTTAAATTTTTTCTATAAAATGAAAGGCAACATCATTTATTCATTCAAAATATGGGTGTTCATTTGCACTGGCGGGGACCGTTTTAATCGCTAAAATCGTCACCGATACTGTAACCAGTAAGAGCGGTTATTGTGTCTTAGCGGTGCGGTGACGATGTCAAATATGTGATTCCGTCAATTGCAGTGACGATTTTCGTTACATTATCACCTACACTACCATTAACTACCTCTAATTCAAAAAATAAAACGGAACTAAATATTTTTTTCCTCCCAACGTACGGCTTTAATTAGAGCAAAATATACAGGAAATAAAACAGCTGCCATGCATTTCCATGGTCGTCTAAAGGCTACAAAGCCCAATTCTGTACAAGGTCGTGATTAGAATATCAAATCAGCGCTGCTTCCACATGAGACCATAGATTGACCCCCTATGTGCAGCCTTGTCCTGGCCACTCTATTCTGATTCAACGAAGGGATTGATTTAACTAATTAATATTTGGCCAGTACTCTATACATCTCCCTCTGTCATAAATCATATTAGTTTGTGTTTTTTTTATCTAACCTTTGTATTCTAGATTCTTTTTAAAATGTACTTAGTATATACGTAATATTTGGTAAAAGGTTTTTTGAAATTAAAACTAATAACATTCTACGTATAATCAATAGTGTCAGAACAAAAATACTAGTTAAATTTTAGC
The DNA here is from genome assembly GCA_963930655.1 of Myrica gale. Taxonomy (NCBI): domain Eukaryota; kingdom Viridiplantae; phylum Streptophyta; class Magnoliopsida; order Fagales; family Myricaceae; genus Myrica; species Myrica gale. The sequence goes on from OZ005611.1 coordinate 25,903,121, forward strand.
TGACAAAAAAGTAGTAACCACAACGTGAAGATCCAAAGAGAGCGTCGAACAACGGACAATAAATTCCAAAGCTTTCTCTATCTACCTAAGCTATGAGTCAGAGACCATCAGATACATATAAGTAGTGTTTGTTCAGGATTCTGATCTCAAAAGAAAATAAAACGGAAAAGAAGAAAGCTGTCTGCGTGGTATCCATGTCCTTGGACAAAGAACCTTGAGTTATTTATTCGCTTAGGAAAGGAAAATAGAAATGATACTTTGTTTTGCCCTTCTTCTGAATTGCTAGAAAGTGCGAAGCCGTGTGCAATGAACAAGGCAGGACTCGATTCAATAGTCCTGCTTCCAAGACTCAACGAGTTTGGCTAATGACACACGAGACGATCCACCCTCATTGAGTGCAGCCTTGGCCTCATTTTTCATAGCCAAGGTTCTCTCCCTGATCGACTGACCTTCCTTCGAGTCCATTAACTCCATAACTCGCTTCTCCACCTCGGCTGAGCTCACAAACCCGTTCTCTGACTCTTTCATTGGCAAAGCAATTCTAATTTCTTCCACCATGATCTCTCTATTGAATCTTTGCTCAGCGTAGAGCGGCCAAGCGACCATCGGCACACCAGCGCAGACCGACTCCAATACCGAGTTCCATCCACAATGTGTCACAAAACCCCCCACTGACTCATGATTCAACACGGCTATCTGTGGTGCCCAGGATTTGACTATCAGGCCCCTCTCCTTGGTCCGGTCCAGGAAACCCTCCGGAAGCAACGAGTCCAATTCCGGGTCAGGTTGGGCTTTGATCGCTAGGCTATGGTCCGGACTAGGTGGGTTGCGTACAACCCACAGGAACTTTTTGCCACTCCTTTCCAATCCTATGGCTATCTCCTTCAACTGTTCAATTGAGAACAGCCCTAAGCTTCCAAAACATAAAAAGACTACACTTTGACTCGGTTGTAAGTCGAGCCACTTTAAGCACCCAAGCATGCTCTCGTCACCGTCAGTAGTTCCGCCACTTCTTTCACTTCGAATCTCTGCTGTGAGTGGTCCTATACAGTAAAGAGCCGGTGTGGGACCGTTAATGACGCATAGTCCATCTGATATTGCCCTAATGGCTCTCGGTTCTAGCGATTCAAAAGAGTTGACTATTATTCCTGCTGATTTGATCATCTGGTCTGAGCTTTCTAGAGTGCACTCATAGGCCTTGTCATTACGGTCAAGTAACGGTTTCGGCATATCCGAGGATGCTATGGGTGGTAAGCCAGGCATGTCAAGAAAGGTGTTAAGATCTTTAAAGCTTTTGGTCGTAGTTTGATGTATCGTGGGGAGATAGAGGAAGCAAGCAAGAAAACTAGCAGGAGAAGTGACGAAGAAGTAGCCAGGGATATTAAGGTCGACTGCAACAGACAGAGCCTGATAGCAGAAGAAGTCCATGATGAGCGCGTGGATGGTGTAGCTTTTGGAGAGTGATATGAGAGATCGGTGGACATTAGGGTTGTTGAGGCGAAGGATCTCAAGCGCAAGGACTTCATGGTGGGGAGAGGATATGGGTGGGAGAGTAAAGTTGGGAAGATTGTGGAAGGTAATTGACGGGCTGCTGGCAGAGACAGCTGCCATGTATGGAGCAGTGGAACCGGCGTTGTATGGTTGGGGAGCAACGAGTATGTGGATGGAGAGTGAAGGCCGGTGGGTGAGTATTAGCTTGCCTAGCTCTACCATGGAGATCAGATGACCAATAACTGGTGATGGATACAAAACCAATGCCTCCTCCATAGCTGCCTCTGTTTTGTGTCCGTGTGGGTGTGGATGTGTATTGTGTTATGTGTAAGCAGATCGGTGCTCCATCGAAACCTATAAATAGAGTCAAGTCAACTGTCAAGTCGCTAGTTACGCAATGGCCTTTCCTGCCTAGACTTTTAGCCAGCCAGGATTGGCCTATCTTCAGCCAACCTTCACCCCAAGTTTCGTGGGAGACTCTTTAGAATTAGATGAGTAAAATAGGCTTTAGTCTAAGGGTACTGAAGATGTATGGGAAGATGCAATCCTATATTCTTTTATTTTATTGATTAGGAAGAAGAAAATTCAAACTAATACACTTTCAACTTGTTTGAAAATAAAGTGACATGAATTGCAATATAAATTAGTTTTGAGTATTTTAAGTGAAAGGTGGAGTAGAATTACACTCTTCAAAATTTTAAAGACTTGAACATCATTGATTATGTTTTTTTTATATTATATCAATTATTAATTTCTTCAGAAAAAATCAGCATTAATTATTCTTAAAGTGACAAAAGACTATGAGTTTAAGCAGCAATGTTATAACATTAACCATATAGTAAAAAGATCCAACACCGCATATACTTTGGTTGCCGGCCGGGCCCCCTCCCTTTTCCTTAGAAAAAAAAGAAAAGAACATAGCATATATATATATATATATACACGCGTACCATTGGGATCAGATGGCATTGATACAGAACTCTTCCTTAGAGATGCATGGATAGATCAATGGTAACTGGTAAGGAAATGTCCCTCTGACTGCCTCGTAAGTTGATATTAACGAGGTTCGTCCATTGATTGCGTTCTCTATATGCATGTACAAAGAATCCATTGAAACCCTGTGGACAAATCACAAATATAGCATTTTTGGGGTTTGTAAATCTTTAATACAAATATTTCTGACAACATAATATCGTTAGCTTAAAATTTTCATTGGTCGATGAAGAATTTAATCACACAAAGTACTCTTGACTGGAAGTGTTGTTTTGAATTTTGATCTCGCACGAACAATCGAGCATGTGTGTAGAAATATAACAGGGAATTTTCTCTTTCCCCGGACAAAGAGTCTACCTCCAAGCAGCCCTCTCCTTGGCGAGGCTAGAGCGATATTATTTGCTGTTCAGGAGGCATCTTTTTTACATCGGGCTGGTGTGATTTTTGAAGGTGATTCAAAGATTGTGATTGAGGCGATTTCTACTGATGGTTCATCTTCGGATTGGAATATTCGTTCTACTATTGATGCTATTTTAGCTTTGAGCAGAAGTCATAGTTTGTGGTCTTTTAATCATGCAAAACGTCAATAATTCAGCTGCCTATAATCTTGCTAAATGGGCCCTTGTTGAAAATTTTGTTGGGAATATCTCAATCTCTGTAATTTCTGTTTCGATTTTCACCAGTGACAACTCGAGAATTCGTCCTTGAAGTTAGCTGGTGTTTCAATGACGTTTATTTAGAAAAAAAAAAAAAAAAGTATGTGGACCACGTGTGAAGGGTGGTGGGTGAGTGTTAGTTTAAATGAGGGATGAGAGTTATGTTCCTCCAGCACTCACCGGAACTCATCTCTTATCTTTTGTCATTCAATTCGTTACGTCAGCTATGAAGTCACGACCACATTCTTCTACAAATCCAGCTCCTATAGCCACAAATTTTTTTTTTTTAATAAGTTCATGTAGCCACAAAGCTCTCCACAAGAAAAAGCTGGGGGGGCATTGCCTTTGAACCACAAAGTACTCCCGAGATGGTCTCTTGCCGCACTCTTTTTGTCCTTCGCTCTTTTTCTTTCGTTTTTTTGTTTTTCTGTGAAGTGCCTTCTCGGTATTCATTCGTTACATTTCCTTTCGCCTCCTTTATGCGAGAAGAACGACGATGGACAAGAAGACCAGTGTTTCCGCTGGTCTTTATGAATTGGATCTATCGGTCGCAACTACATTGTTTTCAGACCTTCAAATCGACTTTCATCTTAGACATGGTCTCGGGTGACGCATATAGAAAAGAATTAGCTGTCACATTTATGAATGGAGACGCAGGCAAGCCAAACTTCCTCATACTACGTTTGAAGGCTTGGAATTGTCAAATTAAGTTGGCGAGGGCGAGAACTTAATTGTCAAACTTATGGATCGATACAAATTTTATATGTATTACCAACTCTTTGAGACCAACTCAAAATCTTTAGCTTGATAATTATTTAATTTGTGTGAAACGAAATATTACATAAACTCTAAGATTAGTCACGGTAAACTGACCCGGACAACCTATTAGGGGGAAAAAAAATAGTTGGTGAGAGCGAACCAATGGTTCTCTGTAAAGACTCGACTTTAAGTGGATTGATTTGAACATTTTCACATCCATTTTGTAACACGGGTGTTGAAAAAGGGGTGCACTAAAACTAAAAGTGCCCTGACGTCGTTGCTAGCAGCGCCTTTGCGGAAAATGATGAGAAACTAGAAAGCTAGTCATGGAACCGAATGCATTCTGACCAAGAAGCAAACGACTTAGGCCCGAAACAAGTCAAACAAACGAAATCAAAAGCAATTGGAAAGAATTTTCTTTTAATCACTCGTTACCAACAGGGCCTCAAAGCGGTTGGCTAGGGCACTAGGCTCTAAAATAGGCCAAAGCCACCCAGACACAACCTTCTAAATGCTTTAATACTCAACAAATACATCCAATTGTCAAAGTGTAAATACAGCAGTCAGAAATTTCACCTATTCAAATGAAAAATCTTCCATAGTAAAAATTTAGAAATTGAATTGGCTGAAAAACTTTCACCAAATAGGTAGTTCCACCGACATCCAGTTATCCTCAAGGCTAGACCGAGCATGTATGCTGCCACAAGGATCATATACAACCAAACGTTCAAAATGAAGCAAAAGCACCCCCACCCAGAACATTAAAAGTGGAAGGCTACACAATGGATGCCCAATCACTACCTTGACCTCTTCTTATGCAATGCTCCTCACATATTGGTCAAGAGTTGTATTGAATAGCTCACACCTACATGAAACAATTAGAAGAGCCACTAGTAAGAACAATGCAGAAAGAAAATTGTAACAGCTTTTGCAGCTCATGCACAAAAGCAACAACTATTAAGTAAAAATTTAGATGGAAACTGTGAGAGGATTAAAGCCAACTATAATCCTAGTAAAGCATGTGACATTTAAAAATAGTTAAGAGACCCCTTTGGAACCAAAATATGGGTTCATACAACCAACATGGTTACAAGGAGCCTAAGATGTATCTACACAATTGTTAATAGGTAAAGCGTATGTCCAAAAAATGAGCCAAGAGAGTAGTTATAAAAATATTTTCCTTTTCTCCCAGTTCGGTAATTATTTGTACCGCCTAGTCAAAGTATGTATTGTGGGCCTAGGCTGGTGAGAAGATTGCTTGGGTCTCATTTAGCCTTAAACTGTAAACTAGCCTGCACGTAAGATACAATGATATGGGCTCAGCTCATCATGCCTCTATTAGGTATCAAACCAACAAACCTGGAACCACCCCACGTCCCAATTTCTTCTTGTAAAACGAGTCCTTGTTTTATGCATAAGCTCTCAAAAGCACTCCCCATCATTGCCAAACCAAGTTTCTTCCCCATGCTAACAAAGAGAAAGGAAGGAGGGACAGAGGAGAGGAAGGGGGGAAGAAGCTGCAGGGGAAGAATGGATTTCAAACTCCCATCTCGGTATGTCGTTAGAAGGTGGGGGTAAGCGGCGCTTTTCATCTTAGGTTAGGGAATTTTATTAAGCGAATGTTACTTAAGCCACCTTCGGGGTCAACCCGGCTGCTTCTATGAGGAAGGTAGCAAGGGCCAACGAAGGGGGGGAAACGAAAGACGTTTTCTGGTCCCCCTTGAGCCAAGTGGTGCTTGTTTGTTGGGGGGGGGGGGTATGCCACGACAAAACAAGAGAATGAAAGGCCGAATTAAGAACAAGCACACATATCAAAAGCGTCAAATGAAAGAGTAATAACTAGAGAACAAGTAGGGACATTGTTCCTCTTGAGACACAGATAATAGGGCTAATGATAACCATGCTATTTTGGAAATAATACCTTTATACACATATGGTACTAAAATTCCTTGGGGGCCTTAAATGACCACACCGGAGAGTAATCCCACATTAAAATTGTCCCATGTCAAGTTTGAGTCATGATGTAGTACAAACAATGGCAGTCCACAAATCCCAGTATGTATCCCATCAGTTTCCTCCATAGACACATCAAATGATTGGATACTGCACTTTCATGTGACGTCCAACAGAAGTAATATCTTACTAGGAAATCCACCTATCGTGGTATCTATTCAAGGGGGGAAATCCAATCTGGACAGAGCTAGAAATTTGCAACTTTAAAAGCTAAATTCGTTCAGTCACCTGATGAGAGTTCCCGGAGTATATATTGGATTCTTGACCACATATTCAACATACAAGTTGTAAATATACTTGAGGGATTCCCGCAGGTCACCAGTCCTAGGATGAGTAACCAAGATAATCTGTATTGAAGGATAAAAAGTCGTGCAATCATAATTATTTAGCAAGAATTAGGATGAGTAACCAAGATAATCTGCATTGAAGGATAAACAAAGTCGTGCAATCAGAATTATATAGCAAAAATTACCAAAAACAAGTCACATCGACGTGTTGCTAAACTAAAATATAATATACACCAATTCAGACCACATATTTGGACAAAACTTTGATATGGAGGGAAATATGTGTATGTACAATTCAACTCAATAGGCTGAGGAAATAATTCTCCACTGGGATTGAAGGTTCTAGTGTGGCACAATGGGCTCTATAAATAACTAAGAACTATAGAAGGTTAAAACAGGTCCTGGTTTGCGTAAGGTTGCAAGGCATGAGGCAATGAGCAGAACTATGTCTCTATCCTGGAAGAGACCTGACAGTCTTACTGGTTTTTTATCATATTGTGAAGTTTTTTGCTCATAGCAATAGGAGTTGGGTCCAAGTATGATGAGTAATTCCTATAAATAAGCCAACTATCAGCAGAATGGAAAATGAACTATGTCAAGGTCAGTCAATTGAGTTATTATTTTCAGGTCGAACAAACTACATCCAGTCTCAGCACATTATTTTTGGTACTGGAGATCCTACTGGATGACTTTATTGAATATGAGAATTTTCAAAAAAAAAAAAGGACTAGGAATTTAAAATCTCAAGTGTATGCAAGCCCAACATGTTGGAATAGTCACAAACACCATGGTTAGCGACACGGATTTGTGGCACTTCAATTATAACAATACAAAAGACGACCATTTTTTGCTGACCTTTATACCAGAAGGACTTTCCAGGAAACTAAGCTTGTATGTGTTAGTACGGAAGCTGTGAAATGAGCAACCTTGCCCAGGCAACTGAGGAACCCCGAGGTTTCCTCTCTCAGCACTGCAAAAAATTGATGAGGGTGAATGTATAAAAAATTAAACCCCAAATATAATCACAACAGATAACTTAGTACATCAACAATAAAGACATGACTCCTGAAACCATCCCTGGCACAGATGCATAAGTCGATGATAATTAGGTTGCAACCCAAACAATTGGCCTATCAAAACACTTGTCAACTCCACATCGACAAGTATTTATGAATTATGGAAGGAGATAGTATCTGAACCTTCCCCGGAAGAGAACTGAGTCATTTGTATATTAGTTCCTAATGCCTACTCAACACATTCTTAACCAAGTTCCATCTGGCATATGCCAAATCGTATCATCTTTAATAAACTGCAGACCCGAGTATGTTCCCCCGTCACTAATTCTCAACACATTTTAGTTCTTTGATATAACCGAAAAATATTTCTTCGTATGCAAGCTAAGATAATTTCTCTTTTTCCCTTTCTCATTGCGCAACAAGCAAGCAAAGTCCCTGCCAACTTGTAACTGGACTCCAAACGATGCATTGAACAACTTTAGACGTGTAAATCATCTATAGATGCCAGTAATTGGGCGATAATGTGTATGTATATACGTATGTGTGTATGCAGATGCAAAAACTCATGTACATTCATATACCTTGTGGGGTCCATCTTGGCAGTTAAAGACTTGAGAGAGAAAAGCAAACCAAACATGAGCTTGTGGTCTTGCTGTGCATTGAGGGTGTGGAGTGGTCGATTCCACTCCCTGTAAAGCAAGCACACCCCATTCCTATTGAAGACATAGATCATGTGCGCGTTACTCCCCGAGGCAGTAGGCGCCGTCGGCGCCGGAGGCGACGGGCTGATCTCCCCCCCACGTAAGAATTGCATTCTTCAACTTCCGACGAACCCTACAGATGCCGATTTAAAATCATAAAGAAAATTGAAAATCAATTGAGCTAATTCACGTACTCCCATATGCAGATCAAACTACACAGAAGGAAATTTTTTTCCAAAATTTAAAACACCAATTGGAAATTCTGGTTTGAAAAGAAAAGGAATCGATTTTTTGACAGAGGGCTCAGTTTGGCCGGTCAGTAAAGTGACAGAAGGAATTTGAAATCACAAAGTATTAAGTCGTCACTTAAAACATGAATTTGTGATCCGTGCTGTCGCAGGGAGGGAGGGAGCAACATAAATGAAATGAAAAGAGTTGGAAATCTTGAGAATCATTTTTTGTCTTTCCGGAAAAAATGGAGGACCACACGGGGTTTCTCGTGTACCTGATGCGGAATTGGCCGATCCGAGAGGCGGAGAATGGAAAGCTAGAAATGGAAAATGGCTGCAGACTCTTTCACTTCAACACCCAGCACGACGACGTTTCGATGAGCGGCAACGTCCAGTGTGCGTGTTTTATTTCTGTTTTTTGTGTTAAAAGTATTTGATTTTCGGATGGCTTTGATTGGAGTGTTCATTTGCACCGGCGGTGGCCGTTTTAACCGCTAAAACCATCACCGCTACCGGTACTATAATCGGTAAAGGCGGTTATTGTGCCTTCGCGGTGCGGTGACGGTGTCAAATATGTGATTCTGTCAATTTGCGGTGACGGTGACGGTTTTCGTCAAACCGTCACACTACCGTTAACTACCCATAGTTGAGATTTGAAATGATTATTGATTATGTGACATATTTTTGTTGTACTTTTGTTGGAATATGCTAGTTGGTTTATGCCACATTGTTTCACACTTTTATTAGACTTTAGTATTTATGTTAGAATATGATATTATGTTAGACTTTTGGACAACTTATTATATTTCTTATGATTATTAATGATTATGATATTATGTTTGAATATGTTATGATATTTGTCCATTTGATATGATTATTGATTATGATATTATGTTGGAAATTTAAACAGTGAAAAAAATGAAAAAGCCCAAGGAGAAAGCCTATTTTTTTGGCACAACGGTTATACGGTTTAAGCGGTTACCGTATAACCGTTACCGTTAATACCGTCACTGGCAAGGGCGATTATTGTGTCTTAGCGGTGCTGTGACGGTGTCAATTATTTGTTTCCGTCAATTGCGATGACGGTTTTCACCTACACTACCGTTAACCACCAAACCGTCACCTACACTACCATTAACCACCCGAGCTTTGATGGCCCTCGCGAACTGCGAAGGCAAATACTCGGGTCAGATCTTCTTATTTCCCTCAGGTTAACTATATAGTATATAGTGATTAGTTGTCAATTGCACTAGCTGAATTGTATACGGAACAAAAATTGTACAAATGATGGGGAATGGTCCAAATGGAGTCATTTGAACTGACTCTCACAGGTTTTGGAACTACACGGCCAACCCAAATCTATGAGATGAGCAGGAACTCGTGGATCTAAAGACAACCAAGGTTGGACAGATTATAAACAAAAACAGTAACTCAAACCTCATTTGTTTGTTTTTTTGGATGACGAGAAAAAATTCGACCAGACATACCAACCGGAGTAAAACCCACTTTAACAAATCGATAAATCTCAAACGCGTAAAAGTCCAACAACCCTAAGTCTTAAGCCCTGACCGCCCAGTCAACCCCTTGGAGTTAACTCAGCCTCGAATGAGTTTTCATTCTGGGATTAGATGAACACGCCAGTCCAAGCATAACAAAGCCCGCGCACAATCAAAAAGAAGGAATAAACTGAGAATGATGCGTTCCCTTGTATTCCAGCAGTTAATTTGAGCATACACGTAGAACCAAGCAACCACACCAATAAATGCTCGAAAGTAAATTACTCAAAAAAAGTGGTTCGTGAATCAAAATCACACTGTTAAGTTACAATATATCATTTTTAAAAAAAAAATTTGCGAGGCTCATTACTCCCATTTCCTCATCTCCATACCATCAGGAGGGCTTCCCTCCACCTTCTTTGAACCCACTTCTTTCCAATTCGTGGAGAGCACTGTCCCATTTGACTCAACCTGTGGAATATCAAACCCCACATTACAACGAAGAACAGAAAGCATTATGACAGAATTCACCAAATTGTTGGTTCCTTTGAAGATATCATTCCTCAAGATCACCACAAACTAAGTACGTTTGGTATGGTGAATCAACAACACTTAAACACAGGACGAGTGTTAAGAAGTCTTACAAATGATTTTTTCATGGCTCTTCGGGTGTCCTCATCAGCATCTGCGTATATGTTTTGGAAAAATTTGTTTAAAGCTGCATCACCATCGAGCTTTTCGTCTTTCTCCTGAAATGGGAAAAACTGATGAGTAGCAAGTGCACTGAAAAAACAATAGCGAGACCAATGTAAAAATAGTTGGAATACACTTTTGATCCCTATAAAAATTTCAACTTCAGTTCAAATTTTGCCCTTGAAATTTATCAAGTTCAATTCTATCCCTGGAAAATGTGGAAATGGAGTAATGTCATCCTTCCGTCCCTTAACCATTAATTGAATTGCGCACATGGCAGACAAGTGATGGTGCCACATCAAGCTTCTGTCTTACCACGTGCTCAATTCAATTGGATGAAAGGGCCACATTGTTACCTTCAAATTATTGACGAGAAAAAAATCAAACTATAGAAAGATATCACTGGCAAATTCAAACCTGGGCAATTTAAGAGACCAATAGCATGTATCAGCATAAAATACAGTAGGTTAAAGGCAAACCTCCTTCTTTACTTGAGCTTCAAGCTTATCCCAATCTACTCCCTTTGGTTTTGAGGATGGGTAAGTAGCTCTTTGAGTCCCAATAACTGCCAAATTAATAGCAAGAACTAATCTTATTAACATGGAAAAGGATAGTTAATATTAAGGCAATGCTTTAGCATGCAAGATACCATATCTGGGAGTAGGTTTACATGTTTTCTGATAGCCCAACCCCAGCCAAACCTATCAGACAACAACCATAACTCAAATCTTCACGCCAGGCTGGGCTGGGCCGGGCTTGTAAAAAATTTCCCAAGCCCCCAAACAGGCCTGCCAGGCTCATCTCTCTAAAAGCATGCACAACGTATAGAAAAATTCGCCATAAAGACCACAAAACAAATAGCAGGAAGTAACCACTACTTGATATATGGGCAATCACTATAATCGATGGTCAGGAATCGTGTTTTTCAACAGGTCCCATTTGTAGTTTTCCAGACAACCACTTTAGGAGCAACCAGAGTACCATGTAACAAAAGGGAGTTGAGAACTTTTAAGTATTTCTATTGATGATTAGAGTGAGTGTATTTGCGTGTGTCTGCGTGAGAGAGAGAGATCCCAAATGAAATTAGTGAACCAGTCACATATGTTCCTTACAACAAGTCTACATTTGAACACTTAACAGTATACATTACAAAAATATTAACCTACCTGGGGCATTAACCCTTTGTGGAATTGTATGTTCATTGCTAAATTCAAGAGATTTCCACTGTATTGGTTCAGCTTTTGCAAGGCGAATTTCAATTTTTGTAGATAACACATCATATCTGCACTTGGAAGGAATTATCTGTTTGCAGAAAACCAGAATAACAACAGTAAACTTGCAACTGTAATAAATAGAATGAAATTCAGTGTATACACATTCATTTATGCATCATTCTGACAAGGTGCAGCAATACCTTTGCATATAAGCGAGGTTGAATATTATATTCCTCCTCACCAGGAACATCAATGCAAACACTCAGCTGCACAGACCCCCATAAAATTTAGAATTCATTCTATCCAACAACTTGAACCTAAATTTTTTGACAATTGTAAAAACCGAGAAAGATGAAAGGAGACAGAAGCATCAGATTGATGTCAATCGTACTATTTGTTCACCAAAGTCAACATGAACATTTTTAGCTGGTATGCCCTTAGCAAATAAAGTCATGACCACTTCCTCTGGCTTCTGGTAGAATTCATGCCTGCACTTTTGATCAATAAATGTATATTATTCACAGTGCCAACTTCACGAAGGATTAGATAGCACACTAAGGAGATGTTTGATTGCCAAATTTTTGGCACCCCAAAATTTTAGGCCAAATAAAAAAACTACAAAATAATCTCTCTCCCCATCAAATAATTCTTTTTCATTGTAATATTCATTCAAATCTTCTCTCTCTTCACCTTTTCACCAACTCCCATAAAATATCTTCACATTTTCACCAACCCCCATAAACAAATTTTAGCAATCAAACACCACCAAAACACACAACTTTACATTTGTACAAATAAACTACAATTTTTAAAAAGAACTCCGAATGGAAAATTTTGAAAGCTGTTTAAAACTTGAAAAATAAAACAAATGCTACTGTCAAATTTATTCATCTCTTAATTCACTCAGCAATACATTAGATGGAAACCAAGAAAAAAAAGTTGAACTAACCTGTATTTTGGTTTGGCAGATGTTAACATCACCTGCTGGGAAAGATCAGTCACAGGCTGAACAACTTCTGAAGATACAACACTCGTTGGTGTGCTTTTCTCCGATGACTGGTTTGGTATATCACCAGCTTCCTCTAAACAAATATGCAACATTCACTATAACAATGACAAGAAGGCATAGAACGCTATGCTACAAATTCTGTTACATAATAATTTTCGTAACTATTTGTTTTTCCAACCAAAAGAAATTCAATCCAAATAACATTCAGAACATCCAACTGTGGCCAAAAGTAAAACAGCTTTATCAGTCACTAAAAGATCTAAGGCTCTAAGAGGCAACAATGCACCTGCAATGCACTGATCACATTCTTTGAGCAAATTTGTGAATCTTGAATCGCCCGGGGCCAAAGATGCACCTTTCTCCAAGGCTGCCTTCGCAGTCTGATATTCTTCAAGCTTGAAGCATGCAGTGCTGTGAAAAGAAATAGCAAAGAGTAGTCAGACTCTTGGGAACTGCATAATCAAGCATCATACGGAACTCGCATATAACCAGTCCGAATGCAAGGAGAATAAACAATTGGGAGCACATGCGCTTGCATGCCAAATAAGTCCCCAATACAGATGAGGAAAGTCCTATATTTCATAAAGTGTACATCAAGGCATGACAAACCAGTATATGCTGTACATACAGAACTATTCGTCACCAGAATCCCCTCATATGACTCCTAAGTCATAACTGAACCTAGAGTAGTGTCCTAGCATGTCAAATATTATTTCAAAAAACTCAGTGGTATGGCAAAATTTCCTGCAGACGCTTCAACTTTAATCTTTTCTATCTATTTTCAGCATAGGTTACTTTGAACACTAGATGACACTAGATTGTGGGACACAAAGTGGTAAAGCGCAGGAGTGAAAATAGATCCCACACAGAAATTGATGGTTCACACATTAGCTCCAACATGGGACTTCTTCAATTCTTATGAGCATGTTTAACTAAAAGAACAGTTCATAGTCCAACAAGCGTGCAGTAAAATTGACAACAATGGTGAAGCAGTTGGTAGTAGTCACAAGAGTGAAGGAGATGGTAGTGGAAGAAGTAGCCCAAAATTGCAGAGATAACAATGATGGGGGATGTCAGAAACCATTGAAAGCAAGAGCAGCAGGGTAGTGAAGGTAGAGAGGTTTTTCTGTGAAAATTTAGCTATTCCCAAGAATTCAGATAGCCAAGAACCAGTCAACAAACACATTCTTTCACATCAACCCTAACAGAACCCTCACTTCAGGAATTCCAGAGTGTTATCTGACAGAATGCAATCATGGTCCTTAATTAATAAAGAATTGACTCTATTTTATTGGGAATGTATTGAGTCGTGATAATTGAAACTTATACAACCTGAAGAAATTGCACTAAAAATGAACTCTCATAGAATGACCAGCAGGATTCATGATGTCCACCTCCAAAGAGAATGATAGTTACATTTCCCAAAGGAGATAATTAGCAGGGGAACAAAAATAGATTTCTGCTGGCACCAAGAAACAGTCTGAAACGAGTGAATCTACAATAAGCTATATAATCAACTACCTACGTCTATATGATTGTTATGTTCTACTTCCTGCTTTCTTTCTTTCTCTTTTTCTTTTCAGAGTAATTGAACCATTCATCTCTCCCAAAGCATGAATTTCAAAGGAAGCTCCAAATCCGTTCAGTTACACCAATGCATACTGTCTATGCGACTACAGCATTGTACTCACCCTTTACGCAAGTATGCTTTGGACAACAAACTGTCCAATTCAATCGCTCTGTTTGCATCAGCAACAGCCTCTGTGCAAGAGACAACAAGAGATTAATTAACACTTTTCACATATTGTTCTCACAACTAAAATTCAACAATAAAAACATAGCATTAAAGGAAACTAAATGTTTCTCACATGCATGCCTGTGTTTGTATCAATAGATGTCATTATGCAAACACACAAAACATAAGGAAGAAAAGAGTATGAAACAGAAACACAGACATATTAATGGAAACTTCCCAATTTGAGCTGAGCAGTAAATTGTTCTACCTATATTCATTATGTTGCCAACAACCTCAAACAACATCTTATTGAACCAATATCAAGGAAAGCTTAAGTGTCTTTTTTTCAAATAATAAGAAATCTGACTAGATGGAGAGTTTACTCAACCAAAGATTGTCAGTCTTATAATCAAACCAATCTTGGGTGGAACTAACTGTTTTTTCATTTCTGACAATAAAAGATTGAGTTAAACCAAGGAGCTAGCTGTTCAAGCTTGATGCATTCATCTGTTTATTTGCATAGTAAACTTTTGGAATTGAACTTTACTGAGCCAATATCAAGCCAGAATCATGTTGTTCGGTTTATGCTGCAGAGTAGGGGGGGAGAAGAGATACTTCAAAAAAAGTTTTAAACAATATGTAAAGCAAAATCTGTGTGTATGTGTAACACCATTAAAGCCAACAAAAAAGGATTTACAATATGCAATATGGCATTACTGAAAAGCAGAGCCCATTAAAATCTCTAATTCCACTCCTGACCAGACGGTTAACGGTTACAGTTAAAACTCAAGTTAGGCAGTTAATAAACCCTAAAAAAAGAAGAATAAAACAAAATAAAAGAAAGGTGGCATCCCCTCATCACAAAGTGCTTCAAAATAAAAGAAACTACTTGATTCCCTTCAAAGTTTTATCTGCAGTGAAATTATCTTGTCCTTTAACATCCGCTCTCCCAGTAAAAAGCTAAATAAGAAACTGCAATTAATCAGATGCATTAGAGTACAATTGAAGTTCCTAAGTTTAACTTACCCCGAAAAAAGTTCCTAACTTTCAACGTTGACAACCATGTAAAGAATAACACTTAACGGTAACAAGAAAATCTATGCAATAGGACATAACTGATAAACAGAGCCTATTAAAATCTCTAATTCCACTCCTAGCCAGACCATTAAAGGTTCCGGTTAAAACTCAAGTTAGGCAGTTACTACATTAAAGCCCTTCAAAGTTTTATCTGCAGTGAATTTATCTCCATCCTTTAACATCCGTTCTCCTAGCAAAAAGCTAAATAAGAAACTGCAATCAATCAAATGCATTAGAGTACGACTGAAGTTCCTAAGTTTAACTTACCCCGAAAAAAGAATTTCCTAACTTTCGACGTCAACAACCGTGTAACGAATAACACTAACAGTAACAGGCAAATCTATGCAATAGAGCATTACTGAAAAAACAGAGCACATTAAAATCTCTAATTCCACTCCTAGCCAGACCATTAACGGTTCTGGTTAAAACTCAAGTTAGAAAGTTACTACATTAACGCCCTTCAAAGTTTTATCTGCAGTGAAATTATCCCCGTCCTTCAACATCCGCTCTCCTAGCAAAAAGCTAAATAAGAAACTGCAATCAATCAAATGCATTAGAGTACGACTGAAGTTCCTAAGTTTAACTTACCCCGTAAAAAGAAGTTCCTAACTTTCAACGTTGTCGACAACCGTGTAACGAATAACACTAACAGTAACAGGCAAATCTATGCAATAGGGTATTACTGAAAAAACAGAGCCTATTAAAATCTCTAATTCCACTCCTAGCCAGACCATGAACGGTTGCGGTTAAAACCCAAGTTAGGCAGTTACTACATTAACACCCTTCAAAGTTTTATTTGCAGTGAAATTATCTCCGTCCTTTAACATCCGTTCCCCCATTAAAAAGCTAAAGAAGAAACTGCGATCAATCAAATGCATTAGAGTACGACTGAAGTTCCTAAGTCTAACTCACCCCGAAAGAAGAAGTTCCTAACTTTCAACGTCGACAACCGTGTAACGAATAACACTAACAGACTGTAACAGGCAAATATAGGAAATGAACTTTACTGTCGAATTCCCTTCTTTCTATTCCTCCTGTTTTCTCAGCAACCGAACCCATCACACTCAATGAAGAATCATACAATAATCTCAGAACTAAAGGTTTAATCTAGTACCAGTGAAGTTGTTGAGTTTGATGTTGGCCTGGGCGCGGTCGATATAGAGCTCGGCGTGGTTAGGGTCGAGAGCGATGGCCTGGGTGTAGAGCTCCACAGCCAACTCGAAGTGGTCGTCAATGAAAGCCTCTTTGGCCTTGCTTTCGAGATCCGACGCCATGATTGGTCGCGTATAATAACAGAGCGAGGGGGAGAGCGAGGGCGATAAGGAGATCTGCCGGAATGGGAGAGAAACTGATTGACTCGATGGTGCTTTAAGAAAACAAAATAAGTGCCAACAAATCAATTTAGTTGTAATTATAATTAACTTTTTGAAAAAAAAATTAAATTATAATCGTTAAATTTTCAGCCATTAGTGGAAATTAAAATGAAAATAGCTTTTTACTTGATAATAATAAAAGTAAGTCGACGACGGAATGCACCTGGAATCTTCCAGGATGGAGGACTGAATCGATGTCAAATTATTGGCGCAGGGAAAACTGCCGCGATTCATCCTCGCCGACGCGGTAGCCATTTGCATTAAAAACAGGATAAATGTAAAATCAGGTAAAAATTGATTTAGTTCATGTAATATGAAAAATATCGATTTAGTCAATGTGATTCTATTTTTGTTTGTTATTGGTCCTCCATCAGAGACTAATTTTATCACTTTCTGAAATCACAGGGGCTAAATCTATGTATTTCATATTACAGGGACTAAATCGATTTTTGCTTATAGTACGGGGACCAATTTTATATTTATCCCTTAAAAATATATTAAAAAGGAAAATGCTTACCTGTTTCGCTTTCTGGTTGGAGTGTAGTCGAAGAAATTCCCTCGCGTATGCATCTGGAATCTTCCATGGTCCATAGCTATCATGGTGTAAGGCCATGAAACTTCTTCATGCATCGTGATAATCATACCATTTCACTAAGCATTCTTGTAATTCTATAGATTTCCCCTAAACAGAATTTGAATAATTTGATTGATTGCATGCATGCTCTTAAAATTTTATTGATACCATAAAAGTTAAATCATCATCTCATGATGTTTTTATTTTTACCATTATAAGTTATATTCGTAAACCTTCAGGGTATCATTTTTCCTTCATTCTCCATAGTAAGTTTGTTTCATTGATTACTTATGTTATAAGCTTAATTAGTCCCAAAAATGGTCCTTAGGGTAGATGATTATTGCGAAATTCTGTGTCCAAGTAGTCATTCAATGAGCTTGAGTAATCTCGTAAAAGGCAAAAATCTTACGTAACTAACAGACACATGAGTTAACTAATTGCTAATAACTCACGTGATTACATTAATTGTCAAATCATTAAATGTGTCACCAATCCCCACCGTCTTAAATTCCACCTTAAATTCTCTAACAAAGTTGGACTTAATTCTCCATCATAAGTGTGCGACATTTGGTAGGCGCGGGATTTTAAGCTAGTGCAGAGGATTTGAAATATAATTTAAAATTAATGGAGTTCGACCATTCATGGAACCTAGGTGATTTAACAATTAATGGAGATATGTAATCACTAGTTGTTTAACATTGGTTCTAATTAATCACGTAAGTTTTTTTCTATTTGCGGAATCACTCAAGTTCAGAGCCGACACAAAGGGAAGGCAGTTTAAGCGGTTGCTTAAGGCCCCTACCCTCAAACAAAGCCCAAAATAAGATTGTCTAGTTATGCCAATAAAAAATCACAAGTAAGAGTGATACTAAAAAACAAAAATATATTTCATATAAAAAGTTGTGTTTTGTGAAATAATTTTTTTGTATTAAGGCATAAAAAATGGTTTTTTCTCAAAATTTATGGGTAGCTATATTTTGTGAAAGAACTTATTTAATTTTTATTACATACAAGAGAATTTTTAAATAAAATATATATTGTTGTTTTATTATATTAAAAAAGTAAAAGCCTCATTTTTAAACTTTTGCCCTAGGCTTTTTTTTTTTAATTAAGGGGTGCTCCAGCTGACATAATGTTCACTTCAAGACTGAAAAAATTCATACGATAAGTCTAAGTCAAAACATTATTATCAGTTGGTGATTGGGGAATACTCACTAATGAATTAATTAAACCTAAGTTTACTATCCGAGTTAGGGCTTAAAATCAGATATCCGGTCCTCTTAAAATATAGGACCGGACCGGTTTCAATTTGTTTTTTTTCAATTTTTTTAGGTTAATTTCAAAGGGGGAAGTGCATATAAAAATATTGAGTTTTAGTTTACATTAAAATTAAACGTTTTAAGTTTATAATTTGTATTAAAAAATATTTTTTTATTTTTTTAAATAAATGCGGTCCGGTCCGGTCCGGAACACATTTATTAAAAAAGAAGACCGGACCACATTTTAAGAACTAGGACCGAACCAGACCGCAAATCCGGTCCGGTCCGCGGTCCAGTTGTGTGCAGCCCTAATCCAAGTTCGGTAGTTTCAACTCCGACTTGACTCGAGCAATAGAAGGCGGATTTCCATGCAGTAGGGTATTAAAGTTAGAGACTTAGAGTCCCACATTGCTTTAATGTTAGAAATAAAAATTTTGAACTGAAGAAAAAAAATATTTACACTGATAAGTGAGACATCCAATTATGGAAATACGTAATTGAATTTATTATTTCTCACTTATGAATTGATGAAATACATAAGACTTTATCTACAAGCCTTGAGAAACAATACCTCACATTGCTAGACTAAACTTTAATACAAATTTTAATACTCTCCTGCAAACTCAAGGTGACCAAACCTTGAGTTTGGAGTTACAAAAATAATTCAAAGAAAAAAAAATAATGACTGAAGAATGCCGGAAGGTCGCCGGACTGAAGCCGGGAAGGTCTCCGGTCTAATATCGGGTGGTCGTCGGACTAATGCCAGGAAGTCGTCAGACTGATGGTCGGAAGATAACCGGACTAATGCCAAAAACTTTGCTCTGATACCATGTTATAAATAAAATTTTTGAACTGAAGAAAAGAAAAAAATATTTACATTGATAAGTGAGACATCCAATTATGAGAATACCCAATTGAATTTATTATTTCTCACTTATGAATTGATGAAATTAACCCCAAGAGGTTGACCTAAGTGGTGAAGGCTTGGGGCATAGGGATTTGCTCCCCCTGAGGTCCCAAGTTCGAATCCTCTCAGGTGCAAACAACTCTTTGAGCCCACTCTCTCAGTGAAGCTGAACTTAACTGACACGTATGGTTTGAGAGGGCTGCACGGCCCGGGGTTTGCTGTGGCGTTAAGCCCACCTCGTGCGTATACTGGGCTAGGTTCGTCCGAGCTCAGTGCACGTGGTTGGGTGCCCGGATTTCCCTCGTCACCCAAAAAAAAATTGATGAAATTACATAAAATTTTATTTACAAATCTTGGGAAATAATACCCCACATTGCTAAAGCAACCTGAGACTAAACTTTAATACAAAACTTAATATAGGGTATGGTTACTGTTATAGAGATCCGATGAAAACCGACCCAACTCGTTGTTTTTTGGGTAAGTAATCCGACCCAACTCGTTTACTTTTGGAAGTGTATAAAATTGCCGAAACGATGCGCAGGGCCGCATCGATTGGGCCTTTTCTTCTCTTCACCTCTGTCTTCTCTCAGTTGCTCAGTTCAGCCGCCATCGCGTCCCGCCGCCTCCATCGTTTTGGTATCTCCTCCGCGGGGTCTCGCACTCCCGCCTGCTATAGATTTTAGGCAAGGTCTCTTTCCCACTCTCTTATCTAGTATCAGTCTATCTCTCTGTCTAAACGTCAGATTTCCTTCTCTTCTTAAGTCTTCTCCATCGCCTACGAACAGCTCTGCCCACCACTGACATATTTTTAGCCAGTGTACATGCGTTGCTGCGGTTTCTGTTGCTGCTAGGATCTATATGGGATTAAGGAATGCACGAATTGGTTTGATAATCCAACTGAGCTTTGGCAGGCAAATTTTCTTTTGGATTTAGTAGAAGACTTCATATTTTGTTCCCATGCCTGTTCGGTAGGCAGATTTCGCATCCGTTTCCATTTTTCTTAAGTTTATGCTAAGACTACTTATTATGGTTTTGAGACATTGATATGGTTGGAAATGATGCCCTGTCTGCTGAGGTGAATAAATGATATCTATCCAACCATAATAAGTAGATTGTTTAATGGGGCAATGTTATGATTATCTTTTGGCTGATGAGAAAACATGGGAAAATGACGGGGGGAACTTTCGATCTTATGGTAAATGCATCTTTTGTTTAATATGGTTTTGCTTTGAATACCAATAGCTTGGCTGTTGGTCTTGTTCTTACACTTTGTTGTTTTTGTAGGCCTTAATTAGACACTCAAATAATGCTTGCCGAACCGTAACAGGCATTGGTAATTGGGATTTAATTATGGTTTTGCTTTGAATACCAATAGCTTGGCTGTTGGTCTTGTTCTTACACTGTTGTTTTTGTAGGCCTTAATTAGACACTCAAATAATGCTTGCCAAACCGTAACAGGCATTGGTAATTGGGATTTAATAATGAAGCAAACATTTGCTTTTACCCGAATGACCTATCAATAGTGATATTTGCCCTATCGGCTTCATATTCTTTCCATTTTTTTTGTTGGGTGCAAAGTTGGTGCACATGATGGCTTACACTTGATCTCTGAACTTCAGGTAAGTACATTTGTTGACAAGTACACATACTGATGCTCTTTCTTTGCACCCTTTGGCCGAGCACTTCTTCTTCTTCTTCTTCTCGGCTGTTGGTCTTGTTCTTACACTTTGTTGTTTTTGTAGGCCTTAATTAGACACTCAAATAATGATTGTCAAACCGTAACAGGCATTGGTAATTGGGATTTAATAATGAAGCAAACATTTGCTTTTACCCGAATGACCTATCAATAGTGATATTTGCCCTATCGGCTTCATATTCTTTCCATTTTTTTTGTTGGGTGCAAAGTTGGTGCACATGATGGCTTACACTTGATCTCTGAACTTCAGGTAAGTACATTTGTTGACAAGTACACATACTGATGCTCTTTCTTTGTACCCTTTGGCGGAGCAACCTTTTGTCTGAATATTTGCTAAGTTATATAAATATTTTTTTTTCTGTGCTCGTGTGCTGTGCGTGCTGGAATGTCTAATGCACAAAATGCACTCCATCCTCCACCTGCCCACTAATTTGGTAGTTTTATACTTTGTGCATTCAGCAGTCACTTTTTTTGTTTCGGTACTTACCTACCAAATATATGAAATCAAAGCTCTTTGGGATTTACAGGAAAGCCTCCCATTTTGTTAATCATTGACTGTTCACTAGTGATCATGATGTTGATTTGTTAGACTCCTGGTTCTGAAAGCTTTCTGCATAAGATGTAGCATAATTTGTGTCTGCTGTGAAATTGAATTGTTAGAAATCGTCAAGATGGTGTGGATCTACTTCTGCTGATGTACTTTTGCGGGCATTTTTCAGCTTTTGGTGGCGTAGTATTAGCTTATGAGGTCCAAATTCAAGATAAAGTTGCAAAAATTCTTCCCGGACTTCATCCTTATTTTAGTGTGAGACTAAAAGCAAAGTTATTGCTTTTTGCTCCAAAGCCAGATATGCTTTTAGGTACTTTACTGCCCCCCCCCCCCCCCCCCCTTCTCATTATTCATGGGAGAGTTCACTTTGAGATTTGATGACTATGAGCAGCATGTTCTCTGCACACTTTTCTGCTGACATGATTTTTCCTTTGTATGGTCACTTTCAGAAGGGAAGGTAGTG
Source organism: Myrica gale (assembly GCA_963930655.1). Taxonomy (NCBI): domain Eukaryota; kingdom Viridiplantae; phylum Streptophyta; class Magnoliopsida; order Fagales; family Myricaceae; genus Myrica; species Myrica gale. Next base: position 25,925,313 of record OZ005611.1, read on the forward strand.
AGACTTAACGGAAACATCCATTCATGTCATTGTTCTTGGTTTTTCATCTGCTGTCATTACAGATGAAGACATTCGAGAAGAATTGAAATAAAAAATGGTAAGTGAGTCTTCACCATCACAGTCAATGTTCACACCGTTTCTTGTATGTTCTGTTGTTACCTTACTTCAATGAGGGTTGACATATTGATTTTGTTATCATATGCTACTAATCTTTTACTAGAAACACGGCAAGGAACTTTATGCTAGCAGATCTCACAAGCACCATGTGATAAAGGTTTGAACAATGATACGCTTTTTAGTCAAGAGGTGACACTTTTTACACGAGTTATTTTACTGCACCTTGCATAAAATGTATATGTGCTTATGTTTGAATGGGTTTATGTATTGTATACAATTTTCCAACTAAAATGTCCTCCACCTTCACTCCTGCGCCCAACTCATAAAAAATGCGAGGGTCAGTATTTCAGAAGGATTCACGAGATGGTTTTGATCTTTTTTTTAACTGGGTTCTATATCTTAACCCAAACATCAATATTCATGTCTATCATTTTTGGTTCAGTATAGATGTTTCTAACCTTGTAGGTATTCTTTATAGATCTTGTTTGTTTGTTTCCTTTTTTTTTCTTCTTATTAGTCAATTGTGAAATGGGTTAAGAGAACAATTTATACCATTTTTAATCCCATACTCGTTCGAGACCTTCTTCACTGATACATCTTTGCAGTTTCGATGAGGAAATACTGCACATTTCTGGGTCTCTAGTGCCACTAAACACACGAAGCATTAGCTGGTTGGCTAAAAATATGGAAGATGTTTCCCTGTTCGACAGGTTTTATGCTGGACTTTGCCTTTAGCACCTGAAATAAAGTTTTGTTCAGAATTCAATCATTTAAAGGTTCTTGTGTGCATGACCCTATACTTGTATAACTTTTGGTAGGAGTAGGAAGAGGGGAAGAGAGAGCGAAGGAGAATCAGTAATCCAAGAACTGGAGACTGTAAGCATTGAAGCATATTCATCACACAATGGCCATCAAATCAAGAAATCAAAGAAACGTAAACTTTAAACAGGTGTCCTTTAAAGTCGTAGAATATTCATTTTTACTTGATGCCTAGAATTTTGTTGGTCCATTTCAAGTCTCAGATGATTTTGTTTTTTCATCCCATTAAGCTCATTTCACGGCATCATGTGTACATCTGAAAGCTTTTGTATCATTGTATCAGTATGGACCTTTCAGAGTAATGGCAGGTATACTACAAGTAAAGATATCGTTTGGATGTTACTCTTCTGACAATTTCGGGATACCTCATCCCAACTGTATGTCTCCATTTACTATTTAGCAACTTCTTTTGGTAAAATTCCAGTGACCTAATTCCCAAATGTCTGATCTCTAAGAATGCAAAACAAGATCCAAACCCTCAAACCTAATATATTGCAGTACGTAACGCCAGAGATTCTTTTCTTTGGGTATCTCACTCAATATAATATCATGCCGAGTGAGGACCTAATATATCACTGTTTTTGTGGGTTTAATATTCCCCTTTTTCGAAAGCGTGAAGTAATAAATAGAATCAATATGATAAACCCAATATATTTTAGGTTGGAAAATTTTATTTTTAACCACAAAAATAAGACATTCAAATGGAGAAATGGAGACGTGTGTTCTGGTAACAAAATAAAGCTCAATGTAAGATTTTTTGTTAATTATTTTGGATTACTCTATTATTAAAGCTTTTAAGTCCAGGGCCTAAAGAAAATGGGTGTTTCGGTCCAGTAGTGCACCAGCCCATCTGAAAAGCGGACGTGGAGAGACCGGAGAGACAGTACCGTACTTACTCGTAAAAATCGAACAGAACAGAACAGGACCCCAAACACCTCCACACTCCCCCACTCGGCCATTTCTCTCAAATTACTCTTTCAACAGCTCCTAACACAAACACAGGACAAAGTATAGATAATAGCGAAAGATGTTCCTGCGGGCGATCGGTCGGCCATTGTTGGCGAAGGTGAAACAGACGACAGGAATCGTGGGGCTGGAAGTGGTGCCGAACGCCCGGGAGGTCCTGATCGAGCTCTACTCGAAAACGCTGAAGGAGATCCAGGCAGTGCCGGAGGACGAGGGGTACCGGAAGGCCGTGGAGAGCTTCACGAGGCACAGGCTCAAGGTGTGCCAGGAAGAGGAGGACTGGGAGGCCATCGAGAAGAAGTTGGGATGCGGCCAGGTCGAGGAGCTTATTGAGGAGGCCCGCGACGAGCTCACTCTCATCGACAAAATGATCGGTCTGTATACTCATTCTCTTTATTGAAAATATTAAAGATGCCTCTTTATGAGAAAATGGTTCAAACGATATGAAAGGGATGAGAATTTGAGTTCGGCATTCTTTTTCTTTTATTTGCTTAATGTTTGTTTAGGATGTCTTGGTGTTTTTTTCATTTTCATAATGTTTGTAACTTGAGGGCGGATCAAATTCAACTCAGAGCCAGTGCGAAGTGGATGGGTTCATGAGGATGAAGGTTGTTTTCACTTTTGTCCCTTGTTTGAGTGTGAGAAAATGGGAAACAAAAGAAAAGAAAATCGAGATTTTGTTTGGGGAGGGGGTGGCCGTATGACGTTTTTTGTTCTGCAATGTGGACAATCGGGGTTTCATAGCTGAATTCATGCTGGAAATGCATCAATCTGTAGAAATCTATCCTGGGTTTATCTTCGTAATCGGTTTACTGGCTGATAGAATGAGGGAAAAGAAACGTGTGCTGTTTTATATCTTTTAGTGCTTTTGTTTGCTACATAGATGAAGAGTGTAGTGAGTGAGCACAATGGTTGTGTTACGCTCAAAAAGAATTTGAACGCCCTTAAATTTCTGTTGTTTTTCTTACTCTGTTAATTTTGGCATGACTAGTTAATTCAGGGGGAAAAAGTTGAATTTATAAGAAATGTGCGAGCATGTTGGAGATTATTTCATGTGTTTAAGTTATCTCAAGGGTTTAAATGTGCTGTAAAGTGAGTTTTCCCTCTAGCATGGTTTACCAGGATAGATTTAGAGATTGGTAAAAGTTTCATCTGGATTTGAAGCAATAGGAAGAGATTTTTGGTCTTCTCTCAGTCCTCAAGTTTAGCATCATAAGATTGTAAGATTATAGACATTTAGGTTTTCTAAATCTTGGCACTAGAAGAATTTTGTAACCTACCTGACCTTGTATAACAGTTTCACTAAATCATTGGTTAGAGAGGAGTGACCACCTTGGTATATTATCTAAAGTTAGATGGACAAGAAGGAAACGGTTAATTGTTAATTGGAAGAGACTGATTAAGCCATATTGACCCTGAAACTCCCTTAGTTGTAGGATCCCAAAATCCATGCTAACTGCCTGGTCAATTACAATGGCATAGTCTGTTCGTGCAGTCAAATACTTTGTTGTTGCCTGGGTCATTATTGCCTGACTTTTGGGTGCAGTCGAAGTAGACCATCTAAGGTTATTTTGCCATTGCACATCAAGTTTCCTATTGGACAGCCAATTTATATGTGATCTTTTGTGCATGCTACCATGAGAGCATCCAGTAAATCTATATCCTTAAATGTTGGAACCTATTTTCTCCGACTTGCATTAGTGCTGGCTAATCAATTGAGTTTTGTTACTAATGATTTGTTTTGTGTTTTGTGCATTGTTTTGATACACAGAATGGGATCCATGGGGCGTTCCTGACGATTATGAATGTGAGGTCATTGAGAATGATGCTCCAGTCCCTAAGCATATCCCGCTGCACCGACCTGGTCCTCTACCGGAGGAGTTCTACAACACGCTGGAGGCTGTTTCCACAGACCAAAAGAAGGATGAGGCTCCAGTCACCTCCATTGATTCGCAGTCAAAAGTTTAAAATGCTGCATGTGCTATGGCGAACTTTGGATTCCAGAGATGGATGTCTTTTTTTTTCCTCATATCTTCCTAATTTTGTTGTCGTACAGTGGGACTATTTTCTAGATGGAGTAGGGTTTCATTTACAGGACAAAGGATTGTATCTTAATAATCTTCGCTTGAGCTGAAGTACAAGAGCATCGGTTATTCCTGTCTGCGTTCTTGCATATGCGGGAATGAAGCTTTGTTAAATATCTCGGCATTGTAGCTTTTGAAATTGTGGCAGTATGTTTCCAGCTCAAATGACTGTATTTCAGTGGTGCTCGGAAATTGATTCAAGCGTTCGTTGATTTCTTAGATATCAAAAGTTCTTGGGGACACAGGATTGGTTATCAGATTAGAAATCTGGCAATGGGGTCTGATGATCGAGTCCCAATCTTTTTCGACTTGGGAAAACTCTGCTTTTGAGACTTTCTTCTAAGTCCTTTGATCAGGCATTTTCACAAGTTGGTTTTCCACCAATTTGTGGGGATTTTCTGCACAACTAACAAGTAATCAAAGGCTTCAAATGGTCTCAAAACGTTGCCACGGGTATAAAATCTGATTTAACTTGTGTGGTTTTTAAGAGTCCATTCACCACAGATCCAATAGAGAGAAAAGAGACCTCCTTTTCGATTTGGCCCATCAAAATCGACAAAATACCTCCTTTTGGGCCTAATAGGTAGAGAAATCTCAGTCATCTAATGGTGGCTCCTCATTTGGGCCTCAGCTCTATCGTTAGAGAAATATAGGAGCCCACCCAACGGAGGAGAATGGGTTCCACAGTCCTGTAAGTCATGGCTCACTGCACTACATACGCCTTTCGCTCAAAGAAAAACAGACACAATATGGTCCATACCGTTGACCAAAGGCTAAATATTGTGCAGGTCCAGTCATTCGATCCAGCGGTTAGAAATCTTCCGCAAACATTTTATTAGGGTAAATGATGATTTTAGAAAATAAACATGGATTTTACCTCGTATCACAAATATAAATTAAATATCTCCAATTTTGCAGAATAGCATGATGTAAAGGAACACACACACACACACACAACATATATATATATATATCCAATCATTCTCTTAGTAAATATATATATATAAATCAGCAATCTCTTCTAAGATTAGTAGGACCTAACTAGCCAACACGTTCAAATGTTACTAATTAATGCCTAAACACAATTGGTTTCTTGTTGTTAGTTTAGCATGTGAATGATGAATTAATACTTCATATAGTACTAATTAATGTCTCCTTAATATTCTTCCTTCCCTTCGTATCCCAATCTGTCACATAAATTAAATATGGTTCCAATGCCGGCCTTTGATTGTTGAAATACTTCAAATTAAAATTTAGATCCCAAATCTTTAGCAACCACACATATATATATATATATATTACCTAACTAACAATTTCTATACAAAAAACGAGTTGCATGACCCCTTCCTGTTTGACTCAGTACTTCTTTTCACTTCCAGGACAAAATGACCTTTTAGAGCTACTTCAAGGACAGGGTCACCCTTTGTCCCATTTCTCTAAAATAAATTAATAAAGTGGCTAGCTTAGATGATATAGGCCTAACTTACCCAAAAATAAATAAAATAAAATAAAATAAAACAAAAAGATATGACTGGCTACACAACTTGCATCACTATGTCAAGCTAGTGATCTGTCTCTTGAACTACCTCATGAATGATGATGCATACTGCTAGCTAGGATATTCCTAGTTTAAAAACTGCCAACAAGATATTTGTATTGGGAAAGTGCAGTACGTTTTTTTTTTGTTTTGCTTTAAATAACATATAGTTGACCAAATAAAAATAATTGAATTAATAAAATATATTTGACTAACTCTAATATCGAAGAATAAAAGAATGAGAGATAATTGATCTAAGAAGCCACTAGAAAGAATCCCACTATATATGTAATCAGACAAAAAGAGGATCTTTGTTTGTGTTGTTCCCATGATGAAGGCAACCGATTAACTGGGGCGGTCTCTCACGGTACAAGGGCCGTCCGATTAATTGTTCTTGATTATCTATTAATTTTAATTTTAATTCGCTAATTCTCCTAGTATAATATTCTTATACATGGAGCGTTTTGCCACGTCCAATCAAACCCGTGAACTGCTCATGAAGACTCATCTATGAAACATCACCTACATAGGATTCCCAAGAAGGGTTAAAAGAGGCACTGATTGACATCATAGACGTTATCTTGTCTATTTTTGTATATTATAATTGGCAATGTTACTTATATATCCATCAAAATCATATAAATAATTATTTAAATATTTTTTACATGTCTTTTAAATTCAATGTCTATGTATGTATATATCATTAAATGAATAATTTATTTATTTTTTATAAATTAAAATGATCAAGACTGCGTAATTATAGAACCCGCAATCCATAAAAATTTAAAAATTCGAATGCAAATGGATTAGTTTTGGTTTCCATATATATATACACACACATATTACTGAATATGAATTATTCCCTTAGCTATTAAAGACATGAATTAGGCTGATGATGGCCACTTGATTTTATGGGGCTGCTTGCAGAAGAAAGTACTAATTTACTTTCTAATATGTAATTTTATATTATTTTGATTCATTTATATATTGGCAAATTACCAGAAAACCCACTATGCTCATAAGGCAGCGCTGATGATTTCAACTGTCTTTTTCTTTACCCTACAGTGCTCTCACTTCGACACTAATTAATTTCCTTCCATTTGAAATTAACAACACTTCTGGGACATTGCCACCTCCTTTTATTTATTTATTCACTTATTTATTAATGTTAGTGTTATATATAATTACTATTGTTATATATACATTGAGCAAAGGTCCAGCATTCAGCTCATGAAGACTGCTATAGCAATTGGTGAAAACTCAAACAGTTATCCGGAGCTTGCATGATCACAAAACTCACCTTTTTATTAAAGTAAAACTATACGCACAGATCGAATGACCATGTGAAGTATGTATATACAAAATATGAACACCAAATTTGAAACAATCGCTTATTTTTATGAGTTTAAACCAAACAGAAACCTTTGGATGGAAAGAGGTTCTTTCCATCTGTTTTCGATGTTATGCCTAGTTGTTTCCTGTTCTTGTTTAGGCATGTTATGGCTAGTTGTTGGGCAGAAGATAAAAGAAGGAAACTATACAATAAAGTTTGTTTGCCCAAATCCCCAAAAACAAACAAAAGATCCCAAGTCTTAGCTGCCACCCATGGCGGCTCCCGCAGTTGCAGCAGCGGCGGAGCCACACGGAGCCCAAGAAGAGCCCGAATTCGCCCTACCACCATCCGAGAAACTGTCCCAGGAGTCCCCACCAGGACTACTATAGCCAAGCTCTTGCAGCCCCCTGAACATGTCTTCGGTCATGGTCATGTTTGGAATCAGAATATCAGCGTGATCATCCTCATATTCATTGTCATCATCGTCCACATCATCCGCGATTTCCTCGGTCTCTTTGTCGTTCCCACCAATCACGGTCTTGTTCTCTTTTTCGTTGCCGTTCTTGGTAATAATCGCACCTTCATCTGTTTGAACTGAGAGCGGTGTTTTCGGGGAGAGGCTTGCTGCTGACTGAGGAGACGAGCATGAAGCAGCATTAGCTGTGGCCGGTGACCCGGAATTATCTTTCTCTGTGGACTTATGGGATGTGGAGCATTTGTTGCGGGTACTGCCCGCGAGTGAGTTTCGGTGGGTGGGACGAGGGTGGGTGTGCTCGCCGGTGTAGGTGACGACGAAGATGTTGGGATCGATGTTGCTTCGCTCTACTTGTTTTCTTGCTGCACACCCTTTTGAGCTGCTGCACCGGTAGTAGTTTCTGTGTTTTCAGAAGCCCGACCATTAGATCGAAATTGACTCCGACAAAAGAAAAATCTTTCAGAAGGGGTCAGCGACAAAAGTGTGCATTATGAACTAAACCTTGGATATGGAGAACCTTTGATTGGCTTTTGTCCGTATTTACGCCATGCCCACATATCCGATGATAGATTCTCTGCGGTTACATGGCACACCGTTCTCTTCTGCTGGCTCTTCCTGTGAATTGAAGCAAGGGACCATTTTAGCCTCCAAAAACATCATCATAAATATTTCAATTTACCGTGTTAGGTTTGTTTCTACATGAGCAAAAATATTACCTTTTCCTCGATCTTGGCGCGTGGGATTGCATGGTTGGCAAGGACATGGCAGTATTGGCTTGAGTTCTTTGGAACTCCTGTTGATGGACTTGTTGTCGTGGTTGATAAGGTTGATTTTGTTGTAGTTGTGGTTGTTGCTGCTGCGCGTGTCTCCGTTGCTGTTGGTCTTGGACTCCTCCAAAACCAGAAGACGAAGAGGAACCGGGTTTGAAATGAGACTTGACTTTAGTACTTGTACTAGAAGGCCGTACTGGATGGCGTCGTCTTTGTAAATCTGAAATGGCGGAGTCGGGATCGACGCCATGACTGCCTGTGGTAGTGGGGAAAAAGGACTTGCAAAGGTCCTGCAACTCTTGGAAAGCATTGTTTCTCGGCTCCACAAGATGGGGAAAAGAAAATAGGTCATTCTCCTCCTCAAAAGTTAGAGATGCCAGGCAAGCCAAAGGGTCTTCTTCTGAAGCGGTACTGGTGTTGGTAGTGGTGGCGGTAGAAATGGTCGTACCCTTTTTGGTGGCTGCGGATTTGCAACTCCGCACCACCGCATATAGATCCCAGTCCTCAGCCATTGACTGATCACCACTATAGTCCACTAGGCCTCTCACCTAGAAATTCCCACACAATATATCTTCTCCTTCTTCTTCTCTGCAATGACCGCACCCCACAACTGGGTGATGTTAGCACTGAGGAAATACAGAGAGAGAGAGAGACAGAGAGGACAGCGGACTTTTGGATTGGAGAAGTGAGAGGAAATGATGGAGCACTGACTTGGTAATTGTTATTTATTTTATAAAAGGGAAGAAATAATACCCAATTAAAATATAAGAAAAGACAACGAGAGAGAGAGAGGTTTTGCCGTTTTAGGAGGGGCCATTGGAGTTGAAACTTCAGAGAGGGGTAGGGGACACTTCTTTTATGGTCAGTCCTCTGAACCACTTGAGATTTTTGCTTTTCCATTGACTTTTCTGAAAAATGTCAAAGTAGGCCAAAAGCAAAGTGGCAAGGAAATTAAGTAGAGGTGTTGGTTCCAACTTCCAAAAAGGAAAGGAAATGCCCCCATGGAAATGCCTCCAAAATGCTTTTACTATCTATGTACTCGAAATGTGATTGGGGGTGGTGTGCGCACGCACACTTGATTCTGCTACGCGCCTTGTCCAGGAGGTGACTGCACTCTGCGGGTACGTGTGGTGGATCGGCATAGCATGTCTTACAACTGGGCTACATTCCATTTTGTGTTGCAAGCACTCCCTTTGGGGGAGTGGGGCTCTTGGAACACAGAGGGTTGGAATAAAGAGAAGAAGGCTCAGGAACAATGGAATCTGAAAGTCAGTCCCACTCTCTTTACTAGTGCTACAAAGATTTTATAGTTTGAGTTCTACGGTTCACAATATTTTGATTTGAGTAAAACTTTATTTTCTCACTCTTGTGTTTATTAATTAACTAAGGCTGCGTTTGTCACTAAAATTTTACCCAAAATTTTATCTCTCTCCTAATAAAATACTCCAATATAATCTCTCTCTTCCATCAAAAAATATAAAAAATTACAAAAACTATAAAATATTACCTCTCTTCACTTTTTCACTAAACCCAATACCAACACTAAACCCAATACCAAAAATTTTACCACACAAACCCACCCTAAGTGTTTTCACATTGGATGTTCTATATGAGTTGTATCCAGTAAGTGAGCATGATTTTGATTTTTCTATAGGTAAGCAAGTTTTTAACTTAATTAATACTTGGATCGTGTGGTTAATTAGTCATATTATGTCCATACTCTGTTGTTTTGAATTCAATACGAATATGGATTAAATAATAAAATTCTTAAATACCTATCACCGTCACAATGGAGCATTTAAATGGGTAAATACTCCTCTCACCAAAGAAGGAAGATCGCCTAGTAAGGTCGGGGGCTTCGACCCATGCCCAAGGTAAGAGTATAAGATCATGAGGTTAGGGGCGAGGAATTATATGCTCGGAGGCCCAGCTGGGTTCGAAAATATGAAGGGAAAGAATATTTAAAATATGACACTCTTAGAGCTTGTTCGGTTTGCTTGCATTCTCAGGATTTTTTAAATCCTAAGAATACACAAATTGAACATATTTTTTAACATCACTTAAAAATAACTACAACACGCATACCAATAAAGCTAACATCACCTAAAAATTCTTAAAACATAAAATTCTCAAAATACACATTAACCGAACATCCTCTTAATTAGATTTATAAATTCAGGATCTATGAGTATATAAGATTCACTTCTAAAATGAATCATGAATCATCACATAAAATTAGAGAAGAATTCAAATACATTTCTCAAATTTAACTATGGAGTTAAATAGGCTGTTACTATGCACGCACTCTACTGGAGCGTGAATATGATTCTTGTTGGCGCCTGCAGTACAGTAGTTGATGAGGTCAGCCTGTATCGCCACCGTACGTGGGCTTTGGGGACCCGGGACACAACTCATCTTGGGATGGACGGGTGGAGCACACGGAGCCACTGGACCCGAAACTTTCATTCTCACTTTTTGTGTAAATTAGATTTTTAACCCTCTAACTGCCCGTAATTTATGATTTACACCCCTAAATTACTAAAAATCATAAATTACAAAATATATTTATACTTTTTTTTTTCTAAGCAAAAATATATTTATACTTTAATATTAGATGAAGATCTCACTTTCAAAATTAATAAAAATAAAAATAAAACACATAGTACAATCTTTAATGGTTGCAAAGTATAAAGCAATTGATAGGTTTTGTTGTTAAATGCATCAAATGTAATAATTTATAGTGAAAATTGCAAAATAAATAGCCGTTGTTGGGCTGCAATGGACATCATGTGGTGATGACGATGGAATCGTGGCCGTGGGATCCTCCAACCAATGTTGCCGGAAACATCTTCTGTGTTTTGCTAGACCCCACCTCACAGCCCAAGAAAGAGACAAAAAGGGAAAGAAGAAAATATTCCCATCTTCGTTTGCCTTGTAAAACAAGTCTGGGAAACTTTTGATTCCAATTTTATTGGTGAGGAATCTCGAGCCATTGAAAAATGGGTGTGCGATTTTTTGTTTTTCCAAAAGTTGCCTTCTTTACTTGGGGAATCTTTTGCGTTGTTTACGGTGAGTGATTCGGTGGTCGTGTGGGTGGGGGCAGTGAATTAATGTGTGGTATGGTAAGTTAGGCAGTGTTCAGATTAATTTGCATGGGATTTGATCGGGTAGGTGGAGGACTAGAACAGAAACAAAGGGGAGCTTTTACCCTCAAAAATCGACGGCATAAGATTAATAGTGGTAGCTAGCTAGCAGCATGCATGCATGTCACCATGTGTCTGTCTATGTTAAGGAATCAAGATTTATAAGCAATCATGTTTTTTTTTACCTAGTTTATAAATTTTGGTTGTTTATTTTTCTTGAGGGTGGTGTGGGAGAAAGGGCGGTTTGTTTAGAAGTAGAGTCTTGATTACATATTTTGCTTTTATTTATGTTGTAAATAATTATTACTGAACCCACTTCGGGTAGCTCGATGGTTAGGATGTATCTGAAACTCCGTGGATAAGGCTTGCGATCCTAATTTTGATTTCCAAGACCAATGACTTAAATGAGGAATCGTGGGCTGCAAAGTTTATATCTTCAGTACTAATGGGTTTGTTATACATAGTTTCTCTTCATAAAAGAAAGAAATAAAGAAAGAAAGAACTAAGATAGCAAGTGAGTTGTCTAGATACGCATGTTTGAGTATTAGTTGACATTTATGGACGGGTTTACAGATCAGTTTAGATCACAAAAGTCCACAAACCTGTAAAGTCCTCATCACGGGCACTTCTGTGCCATTATAGGTGGGTATAGATATATATAGGTGAAGCTTGCCTGATATAGTTATAGTTAAGGTTGCTTGGAAACTGATTACTAGCTAATTAGGTATATATAGACTCTCCACCCATGGTACTGCATGCATGCATGTCTTGTTGGTTCATTTGCTATGGCAATTGGCCACTTTATGGTTCACATTAATGCAAAATCATTTGCATATTAATAAAAATTTACAGATGGTTAGTAAATCCCTAACGGGTTTTTGTTTTTTTAGTAAATGAATTTATACGATAAATCAAATTGAAGGGTCAGAAAGCCTAAAGAATACTAGAAAAAAAAAATGAAGAAATTAAATGGAAAGAGGTAATGTTTCAAGAGGAGGTTGCAGGTGGCTTTCAAGTATTGTTGATGGAGGTGGATAGGCTGATTATGTGATTAATACTTGAACTTCCATGAATACTAATTGCAGAGGGTAAAACACCCAATATAAGTTTCATCATATTATCTGATTAATTTCCTTAATTATGAGATTATACTTTTAAGATAAAAGGGAGAAAAATTATAGGAAGAGATATATAGTTTATTCAGTGGATGCATGGATTGAGATTGGCTGGTGGTCTTGGTGCTGCTATGATGATAAGCTCGCTCAGGGATAATAACTATAGCTCAAACCAAATATTTTACAACAAGGCTCCTATAATCGTGCCCAAAGAGAATTGCTACGTGTTTGTCCCCTCCTCTTTTTAACCACAAATATATATATATATATATATATATATATAGTTTATTCCATGAGATCAGTGCAGTTAATTGGGTAGCGCTTCTATCCAACGAGTAGTTCTTTGGTATGAGATACTTAGGAGATGTTCGGTTAGTGTGTTTTTTGAGAATTTTTAGTATTTTGAGAATTTTTAGGTGATGTTAATTTTATTAGTATGCGTGCTGCAGCTTTTTTAGGTGATGTTAAAAAATATGTTCGGTTTGTATATTCTCAGGATTCAAAAAATTCTTAGAATGCAAAGGAAACGAACAAGACCTTAAATTATGATAATAAAGTGAGTAAAAAATTATATTATAAAAAAGAAAAAGAAGCAATAACTATGGCTGCAAAAATTACACCACTCACCACTAATTTTACTTACTTGATTCGATTATTTATCGAGAAAAAATATTGGCTATTATATACATACGAATATTAGTCGCTAACTTGGATTTGTACGTATATATTCATGGTCGAAAGAAATAATTGATATCACAATTAAAGTTAATGTTTTAAATGATTAAAAAACGCACATTAAAGGAATAGGTCCGCTGGTTATACCCCAAATAGTCTTGAGAAGGCCTTGATTAATTAAGCCATTTAAACATTTCTATAAAAAAAAATTCTTATACCAACTTAAAGATGGAGACACTGATTGAACTGCGTATCCATATTGTCGTGATCTCCGAGAAGGAAGCTGGGCCTGTACTTGTATAAGGATTCTAAGACACGCACTGGTGCTTCAAAAGGAATTAAGCAGCTTAATTAATATCTAAAATATTTAATTTGGGACCACCACTAGCAGTCCTACCTAGGCAAAACAATTCTCGGTCCTTTTTATAGGGAGGGGTCCAAAATTTCAGTTTAGGAATAAGATCTTGCATTTATTACTATCCATGCCTTTTGCCTTTATTTGATTGGATTTGTCATTATAGTTAAAGTTTTGTGTTCAAATTTATCGACTTAGAGGAATCCTTCAAATTAACCACACCATACCCACTAGATAATATATAGTTATTAAAGGAGTTCATCAATCATATATGATGGTTTTAGCATACATAGATAAATCACATGACACTTAATTAAGTTTTGTGATCTTAAACGCACGTATATAGCTTTTGAATTCTCACTTAGCAGACAACATGAGGAACTTCATTCAAGATGATTGGAAAGACTTTTGGTATGTTTGGTGCCCAAATATTTGGGTTTAATCGTAAAAAATTCACCACATAATTTTTTATTATTATAATACTTATTAAAAACCTTCTCTCTTTACTTTTTCACCAACTCCCATAACATATCTTTACTTTATAATATTTTCCAAACTCCAATGCTCAAAATTTTTACCCTCAAACATCCCCTTTGTCTCTCCGTCCCTACCCAAAAACTCTCGCTCCCTCTCGAGATGATTAGTTCATTCAATTAGTTACAAGGTCTAGACTTGACTCATTATACGTCATGATTAAAACTCAGCCAAACTCTTCTGGTCTTTCTTCGTGTTGGTCAGCTTAGACAGAAAGATATATAGGATGGCATATAGGCTTTATTATAGGGGTGTTTGTTTCCCCAAAATTTTGGGGTTCGAAATTTCCAACAAAACAAACACACTCCAAAATTTTTAACTTTTACACACATACACTCCACTTTTCACAAATCTCAATAAAGTAAAGATTCCCAAAATTTCGAGAATATTCCCCGAAATTTCCACATACAAACGCCCCCTATGTCTTCTTGAAGGCCTATGTGTGTCGAAAGATGTGATTGTCATTATCATGGGATCTTCTAGGAAGGCATATCTGCTTCTTTCTTCTTCCAGAGCGAGAGAGAGAGAGAGAGAAGCGAGTTTGGCAAAAACTTTGAGAGCGCCGGGGGGACATCTCACCATACACCATCTTTTCATTAATGGGATGGGAAGGGCCACACACGAGGAAACGAGGAAGGAACCGAAAAGAACCAAGGAACTATCGCCACTATCAGCATGTATGTCATCCATTGTAGTTCTAGTTTCTTGTTTTCATGATTAGTTAACTTTGTAATAGCAGCAGTAAACACTACGACTACGAGACATCATTGGCCTCTGTTTGAGCCCCTTCCATCATCAAATATCGGCCTAAAAATGGAAACCTGCCGAAATGCAGAGTCCATGGTGCTACGGTCAAGTTATCCCGTGTTGTCAGTGCAATGAACTCAGAACCGCACTTCAAGTGAAGTACAATGCGAGGAGATCAACTTTCTCACTTCTCAGGAATTCTGCAGGGATGTTCGTCTCTGATCAGTGATGAGTGAAGCGAACAACTGCGGCTATCGGTGCTATATATTTTAGTTCCGGGAAATTTATGTTCAATGTTGAGGGCAGGGGCGGAGGGAAGGGGGGGCGCGGGGGGCAGTTGCCCCCCCTCAGTTAAAAAAAAAAAAAACTGAGTATCCTACCCCTCCCTCCCTCCCTCCCAAATATTAATTCGTGCCCCCCTCCCTTCTAATTTTTTTTTTTTTGCATATTTGTCTTCAGGTATTCAAAAATATTGGTATATTGAAATCTTTTTTGAAATTTTTTTTCGCATAATATTTTATATTTATTTTTCATCATATTATTTTAAAAAAATTTCGTTTCTGCCCCCCCTATACAAACTTTCTGGCTCCGCCACTGGTTGAGGGTCTACTTTGGAGTACTGTAGGAATGCAAGCGTGTGGTTCATTTATAAGTTTAATCTCACTCTAACCATATATGGTAGAAACGTACAACATCGAATCCTCACCTGGCCAGATGTCTAGTGTTCTTCTACCAAAAGAAAAGTGTGGTTCATTTATAAGTTTAATCTCTTTTTTTTTTCTAAGTAAACAACTTTATTAATCATCCAATGAGCCTCAAGGAGGGATCCTTGGGTTATCACCGGAGAGAATGGTTACAGGAATAACATCAGATGGGATGTTCCCAAATAGGTTTTCGGACAATGCCCATCTAGCAAGATTGTGTGCAAAAGAGTTAGCATTACGTTTTACATGACAAAAGGACAAATCTGCATGGCCAGAGCTTAAAGCTAAAATATCAGCAACAAGAGTGCGAATCTGCCAGTCCATAGAAACCCTCCGATCAGACAGGGCATCTATCACTAACTTGGAGTCCCCTTCAAAGATGATATTGTCCTGACGAAGAAATGGCGCCTCCTGAACGGCTAACAAGGCCGCTCTAGCCTCGCCCAGAAGAGGGCTGCTGGGAGGGAAGCTCTTTGTCCAAGCAAAGAGCAAATTACCGTCTGAATTTCTGCAAACCGCTGCCACAACCGAACCTGAATTTCGCAAGGCCACATCGAAATTGATTTTCCAGCTATCTTCAGGAGGACGCTTCCAAAGTGCAGGGGGGATTGGGCTAAGTAACTCTTTCCAAGCCATAGAGTGCTCATTGTAGAGGGATCGGATTTTGCTAATAACCACATGAGGATCAATATGAATTCCATGATGAACAAACTGGTTCCGCGCAAACCAAAGAACGTCCATAAGGATAGCAGAAAAGAGAAAGAACTTCTGCAAATCAGCAACAGGAAGATGCAAACTTGTATCAGCATGAATAATTAGATGAATCCACTCCCCGATGTTGCGAGATGTCAGCCCAATTAAATTAAGAGCCCAAGGAGATTCTAACCAAGCCATGGCTGCTAGTGAACATCCAAAGAAAATGTACTCCAGAGATTCGGGCACTAGGTTGCAGAATGGACAAAATACTTCTTCTTCTCTAGTAAAGTCAGCCCAAGGGATATTGGTTTTACAAGGCAATGCATTCCACGCAATTTTCCAAACAAGCAGCTTGAGCCGATCCTGCAACGGGAATGACCACAGCTTCTTCCAGTCTGCAGTAGTCAAGGGACTAGCTGAAACTCGACCTGATGAGGGCAGCAGATTATAGGTGGACTTAATTGAGAATACTCCTTTAGCATTGGGGGTCCAGATCAGCTTATCCTCTGCATTATTAGAGGGAGTACTCCAGTTGAGAATCCAATTGGCATTATCCTCTGAAAAGAGGTCTCGAACAAGAACATAATTCCAATAGCATGTAGAGGGAATGAATAAGCTATTCACCATAGCTTCAGGGTCACGGGAAATCAGCTCTAACCGAGGAGAAGGGGTATGTGGAAACGGTTCCAAAATCCATGGGTCAAGCCAAATTCTAGTGGAGGCTCCGGACCCTATATGGAAACCAGTACCTTCACGCAGAAGGGGTGCAACCCGCATAATGCCTCTCCAGAACCAAGAGGAGTCCTGTTGAGCTTTGTCTTCCCAAATGAAGTTGGAATGTAGATACTTTGCACGAATAATTCTGACCCAAGGCTTATCAAAATCTGATTGAATAATCCACGCCAACTTCGTAAGTTGAGCTCTATTGAGATCCCACATAAGTTTAAGGCCAAGACCACCTTGAGATTTAGGATGACAGATAGAATTCCAAGACTTCAAGATTAAATGACGATTACCGTCATCCTTATGACCCCACCAGAATCGCATAAATAATGAATCCAATCGAGCACAAAGAGATTTCGGTAACAAATATTGATACATCGTATAAGCTGGTGAAGTTGAGGCTACAGACCTGATGAGAGTTAATCTTCCTGCTTGGGATAAGGTTCTCAATTGCCAGCTCTCCATTCGGTGCTTAACCCGTTCATAGATATCTTTAAAAATAATATTCTTGTTTCGACCAATTGAAATTGGCAAACCAAGATGCTTTTCTACATTATCTCTTCTTGGGAGTTGAAATAACGTACAAATATCATGGGCCAAGTCCAAACTAGTATTGTGGCTGAAGGTAATTGATGATTTCCTGACATTTAACCGTTGTCCAGACCAGCTTCCATACAGAGACAGGCAATCATTAACAACTCGAGCTTCCTCCTTATTTGCCTGGCAAAATACTAAGAGATCATCAGCATATAATAGGTGAGAAATAGTCGGGACACCTCTACCTATCCGGATGCCTTGCAAACCACCTTGGGTTTCCGCTCTCAAGAGCATACTTGAAAACACTTCCGAGCCAAGAATAAATAACAAGGGAGAAATGGGATCCCCTTGGCGGAGCCCACGAGTTGGTTTGAAAAAACCAAAAGGCGATCCGTTAAGAAGAATAGAGTACGAGACCGTGGACATACATTGGTGGATCCAATGCACGAAAGTGGAGTGAAAACCAAAACAATGTAGAGCACGAATAATAAGGTTCCACTCCATCCGGTCATAAGCTTTTTCAATGTCCGCACGAATCGCCATATATTTCCTACCCCTTCTCTTCTTTTTTAGCAAATGAAATACTTCATGAGTAATAATCGAATTCTCTTGTATCACTCTTCCTTGGACGAAGGCCGATTGCAATGGAGAGATAAGTCTAGAGAGAAGAAACTTCAGCCGATTTGCCAAAATCTTGGAGATAATTTTATAGGCCACATTGCACAAACTGATTGGACGATAGTGTCCAATTTCAGTAGGATGATCAATTTTTGGAATTAACGAAATAAAAGAGTGATTAAGGGCTGATAACATATATCCACGGCTAAAAAAATCTTGCACCATCTCCACTACATCTTGTCCCACTATCTCCCAGTATTGCTTATAAAATAGCCCAGTCATCCCATCTGGCCCCTAACCATATATGGTAGAAACGTACAACATCGAATCCTCACCTGGCCAGATGTCTAGTGTTCTTCTACCAAAAGAAAAATGGGCACTAATGTTACGCCAAGAAACAGTAAAAAGCAAGTTCCTAACAAAATATATAAAAAGCGTGATTTGAAGTCATGGGTACATGATCTTGTTACCGGAGCTTTCAAATAATTGTGTGGAGAATTCTTTCGTTCAGGCAAAGAGGTTGAAAAGTCATATGCTATAGCCTTTTCTTTTGGTGGGGTGGGGGCGCCAAGAGCATGCAAAAAGCATATGCGCCGCAGCCGCCTTTCTCGCTCTCAAAAGAATTCTTCTCATTGCCCGATACATAGGCCCCTGATAGCCTCCTCCCATAGTATCCCATGCTCATCCCAAACTCGGTTACTTTCTGGTTTAAATTTCAATTTTGGAGCCAACCAATTGTACCAATTAACTTGTTTGCTCTAGAAGAATGAATAGCATATATTAAGTTGAAATAGCAAACAACTCCAATGGTACTAGCTGATCATACATACATACATACATATATATACATATATAGTTGAACCGAAACCGGTCGGCGAGATAAGCATAATTCCTTGGGCTATTCCAATGAAAGTACAATAATTTCAGCTATTATAATAATTCGTTGAGATCAAATTACAATGAAAGTACAAAATATATTCTTGAACGGTTGAAGCCAATCAATCATCTTCCACTCTGCACAATAGTTTACAAATCACAACACAATTTAATAGAAAATAAAACCAAATAACAATAACAACATAAAAATAACCAAAGCTAAACAAGTTATATTGTTCTTTGTTGCAGCCATGCTCTACATTCATAATCATTCTTCAAGAAGAATCGCCAATGGATCATCCTCTAATTCTTCAAAACAATAACAACCAAAACAATCAAATTTAACTTCATTCATTTAATTATTGAAACTAAAACAATTAAATTTAACAATTACAATGAATGAGAAAGATACCTGCATCAAGCTTGTAGCTCTCAATATCATCCAACTCTACCACTTGATGAAAGATAAGTTTGAACTTCAACCAATTTTGGGCATATATAAAAGCATTCACCGTTGATGGAGCTAATGAACTTCGATAAGAATCTAGCACCCGACCACCAGTACTAAATGCCGATTCAGAATTGACTGTAGTGGTGGAGATGGCCAGTACGTATCGTACTACTCGAGCCAAAATAGGATATTTGCTAGAATTGATCTTCCACCAAGTCAAGAGATCAAACTCAACACTTTCTAACATATATTAATTATAAAAAAGAAAGAATTACTTTCTAACATAAAGTCTATGAATTACTCAATTACTTAAAGTAAATCAAATTCAATTATAAAACAAATTCAAACAACAGTTAAAGCTAATAATCTGGGTTTTTACTATTGTGCATATATATGTTTCAATCAGAGCAAAATATGATATAAATTAAGCAAAGAGAATGATTAAAAATTAAAAACCATACTTGATTGAATTCGAAAATAAGAGCTAGGGTAGATAGAGGTGAAAGGGCAGATGTGAAATCTAGTGAAACAACGACGATCGAGAAAGGGATGTTCAGAAAAGCTAGTGAAACAACATCAATAACGAAGGTGAAAACTCGGCAAGTAAGATCAACGATAGATGTGAAATATAGAGAAACAACGTCAACAACGAAGGGGAAAAGAGAAAGGGTATTGTATCGTACTACCATGGCCCAAAATAGCGTTGAATACAGAACATGAGTTGTAGGACAGTGATAGAAGCTCTGTTGGCGGTTAAGGCAACGACGATCGAGAGAGGGATGCTGTGAGCCGTGAGGTGAGCTATTACAGAGCAGAGAGACAGAGATAGAGCTAGGGTAGAGTAGAGGCTAGAGAGAGAGAGAGTATGAGAGAGACAGAGTAAGAGTGAGAGAGTCAGCGAGGAGAGGGGCGTGAAGTGAGAGCTAGGGCAAAGAAAGGTAAGAGCATTATTAGCAGATTATCTATTCTAGTTTTTTGGCTAGAATAGAGAACCAATATAACCAAATAGCTTAAAATGAGGCTTTTGCAGCTTATGTATTTTAAAAAAGGGAAATTTGCTTTTTAGTCCCTAGGTTTTACCCTCTTTTCATTTTTAGTCCTTAAACTTAATGAGTCAAATTTTTAGTTCTTTAATTTTTACTCGTTTAAATTTTAGTTCTTTCGTTACCCTCCGTCACCCTAATTAACGGAATGAATTTTCAAGTCAGATTCAATTTAACAGGTAACTCTTGTTTTCCACGTCAACCTCCACCATGATTTCTAAAAAAAAATAGTTTGCGCCTTTGCGCAAATAGCATGGCGCTCCCACCATTTTCATTGAACAATTATGCTTCCACATCTGCTTGAACTCACCCTTTATCCCCATTCTCTCTACCTCCTCCAACTCGGAACCCATTCTTTGAGCATTCCCAGAACTCTTCAGAATTTCGTGTTCTAATATGAGGGTCCAGGTTGACACCCAGCAACCTCAGAGACTGGAACTAAGAAAGAAATTGAGAAGTAAAGCAAAGGGTGAAGCTGCTACAAAGGCCTTTAGACAAGCACCAAAGAATCCACGCAAGGACAATAGGAGGAAAGCAAATAATGCAGAATCATTTGCAGAAATCATCTCAACATCATCTACATCAGCTATGGAAGTTGGTAGGCCTGGAACTATCTTACTTTTCAGAATGTTTTAGCATTTCGTTGGGTCGTACGTTTACTTTTACTTGCTTTGTCAGAGAAAGCTCCTGAGGTGGTGAAACCCTAAAGCAGAACAGGCTCTAAGAACCCTCCTGCTAAGGTTTAACCCGCTCCTAAGTCCTATCTTCCATTCTATCCTCAAAAGGATCTCTCTAAAAGTAATGCTGCTTTTCCTTTTGCCCATCAACAGGAAAGGCCTGTTCTAGTCTTGAATGACGACGACGACAATGATGATGAAGTGTTTGAACTTAAAGAACGACTTGTTGCCTATAACCTTGAGTCATCTCCTCAACAGGTAAGTTGCAAGATCATATAGTATTATGTATAGTCTGGTCAGGTTTTACCAAGAGTTAACATGAAGCTAAAAATTTGTTCTAGGCGGCAGAGCGTTTTGGTATTTGTGAGTTTAGTTTCTTTATTTCTTATGCCCACAGCCACGGAGATTGAAAACAAAAGCTTGATCTATAATTATCTCCATCATATTGCTACCCTATGAGGAACTTTTACAGCATAAAGAGATGTAGTAGTCTCTGTACAGATTCTGGTTAGCAGCTCAAACAGAAAAGGAAAATTACAAAACCTAGAACAGAAGATACACCTACTAATCACGAACTACATCGGATCTAATCACAAACTTGAAACTACTGTGGATCAGACTTGTGAAGTCAAAGTAGCACATAGAAATTTCACCACAAAAGGGTACAATTACCTGAGAAGATGACAATTCAGTAGAAAAACCTGTTGATCAACTCTTCACCTGGCAAGGTTTCGTTTTGTAGCTTCCATTTTCAGTAACAGATCCTTAATATCAGCTTCCATCCTCAACTTCATATTGAAGTATTCTTGATACTCTCTCCCTAAGGCTCTGAATCTGAAGCCATCCACAAGATTTGTGAAAAAACTAGAGCGAGGAGACAAAAATGTTGATTGGCAAAAATGCGCTAACTTCGACGGAAAAAAAATCTGGGAAATGTCTACATTTTTCAAGAAATGGAGGGTTCTCTCGAAGGTAAGGGTGGCTCAGTTATGTTACCATGGAAGAAAGGGGAAGGTGATATAAGGAGAAGGAGGAACACAGAGTTGGCGAAGAGGATGCTTCCGGAGCACGTGTTGAGGAGACTAAGAAATGTATCTTTGAGGATGTTGGAAAGGACAAAGGTGAGAATTGCAGGTATTACACAGGCTTTGGTGGATTCTATACACGAGAAGTGGAAGTCCGATTAAGTGGTGAAGTTGAAATTTGAAGGGCCTCTTGCGGTTGACATGAGAACTACGAAGCCGAGGCTTTAAGTTTTACGTAGAGTTTCAATTAAATAAAAGCTACAGGTCGTTTAAGAAATCACGTTCAATTGGTTGAGGCTGACGTGGAAATGAAGGGTGACGTGTTAGGTAGAAGCTGACGTGTAAAATTATTCTGTTAATTAGGGTGACGGATGATAACGGAATGACTAAAATTTAAACGGGGTGAAAATTAAAGGACTAAAAATTTGACTCATTAAGTTTAAGGACTAAAAATGAAAAGAGGGTAAAACTCAGTGACTAAAAAACAAATTTCCCTTTAAAAAAAGTTAGCAAAAAATTTTAACAAATGAATAGTGGTTCTCTAAAAATAGAGAACCACTATTCACTTCTCTATATTAAAATAACAATATATTTTCTCTTTTATCTTTCTCTCTCTTCTCTTCATCCTTCTTTTCTCTTTTATATTATATATTTTTAATAGAATAATAAAAGTAGATGGTTAAAATAAAGAAGCTACTGGGATGTTTTTAAAAAGTTAGTAGTTAAAATAGAAAAATGTACTTTTGCCTAGCCCTAATATATAGTTGGACCGAAACCAGTTGGCCAGATAGAAACTGATCAAGCCCGACTAGCTCGGTCCGATTTATATTGGGGCCAGTTGGGCTCCCGATCTAGTCCTTTTGAAAACTGAGGGCTTGGTTTGGTGCTTAGCTTTAGGGGTTCGACCCATCGAAATCGAACCGAGCCCAAAATAAAACATTTTAATTTCGGGTGTTCTAATCTCTATTCATTCCCCTCCCTTTACCCACGAGGCCACGACCCTGGGAGAGGATTCCCTCCTAATAGGGAATTACCTAATGGGTCATAACAAGTCATTGGATGAATGACAACACATTAATGAATTCATCCAATAGTCTGTATTAATGACAACACATTAATTAATTAAGAAAATTTTTCTTTTTTATTTTGTATTTTTTAAAATGTAATAGTAATACTGACCATTAGATGAATTCATTAATGTGTTGTCATCCATCCAATGGCTTGTTAGGACTCATTAGGTAATTATCTCTTAAGAGGGAATCCTTCTCCCATGGCCTCGTGGGTAAAGGGAGGGGAATGAATAGAGATTAGAACCCCTGAAATTAAAATGTTTTATTTTGGGCTCGGTTCGATTTCGATGGGTCGAACCCCTAAAGCTAAGCACCAAACCAAGCCCTCAGTTTTCAAAAGGACTAGATCGGAAAGTCCTCAGTTTTCCTTGTACACGACCCTGAGACCCAGGTTTTCCCCCTCCCTTTCAGCCTCTCTCCCCTCTCTATTTGTCGCCACAACTCTCCTCCCCCCCCTCTCTCTCTCTCTCTCTCTCTCTCTAGTTTTTTTGGTCCCTCCCTATTCTGGATTTCCCTAATTTCTAGTTGTTTTGATTTGGTTTTTGGTTGTCGCGGACTTGAGATTGATTATTGGTTTTTGTTGATTAGAGTTTGTCGACGATTTTTTGTTGGATCAGTGATGTACACGGTAGGCAAATTTTTTGGTTTGGTCTTGGTTCTTCATTGTGGGCAATTTTTTGTGGTGGTGGTTGGTTGTTCACGGTGATCGAAAATGACACTCGCTGAAACTGAATTAGGGTCGGCCCCATTAGTCTCGGGAGACCTCGGTTCGATGGTCGGCGAGGGGGCAAAATCGATCCGAGTGGTCGGTCGGTGTGCGCCCTAAATGGAACAGATGCACATGCATGTCAATCAACAAAGAGCAAATATCTCCATTGCCATAATAAGAAATAATATAAGCTTGTCCAACCAACGCCTCAACACTTGCTTCTTCCGGAAACATTACTCTTAAGGGCATAGAATCTGAAAGTTAAAATACTACATGTTGCTCATTAGAGATTCTGTTAAGTGCAACATCTAGCTCAAGGAAAGGATGCGGACAGTCGGACAGACAATTTTTATGGTACGGCCTATGGTACGGCCTATGATGGGGCCTCATCCATTTCTCAAGGAATTCCTCGCGAATATCCATGATTATTCGACTGTAGGTTTTGTTTTGCATGCCCACTACTAGAAAGATATAATACAACATCCGGTATCAACAACCCGAAAACCTTTTGAGATTAGGCTAGAAACTCAAGCTACATTTACGTGTAAAAGCATTATAATATAAGGAAGCCAGATTTTGCACTTCCTAAATCCACAACCAGAATGCTCAACATGGGCCCATGGCCATAACCAGAGCAAGAAAGAAATATATATCTTGTTCAATGTCTTGACTCTTATACAAGCATCTGAGCATACAAAATTCGACCAGGTGATCTTCACTGTCTGCTAATAGTCACCCTTAATGCTAAGATGGTCAATTGTCATCGCAGGCAAAATGCCTCCGCTTGGACACACACCCAAGAAGATGGCATCCAAGCAAGAAATATAACCTACAAAACTATGGCTTTCCAGATTACCCTTTTCTTCCCTTGCTTTCTTTTTGTTGGCAGACCGCATATTTATCAAATGCATAAATATTCACAATTATCCCCACCAAAAGCAACTATTTCCTCAACCAGGTCCTCTAAACATTTCTACCACGGGCCCAGTGTGCTGAACCGGTCTTTGCCATGCCAGAATAGTAATCGCCCACATTTGCTACAAACAGTGGATCCCTATCGTCAATTTTGAACTCATTGCTACTACTATATGTGGAATTTCCCTGCTCAGTCTGCTCCAACTCTTTTGTTAGATCCTACATAGTCTTCTTTAAACTGGCTTTGCTCATCGGACAAGCCTCCCCAGTTGAGATTCCAACCATTGTAATCTTCGGAAGAAAAGGATTGGGCTGTAGGCCTTGTTTCATGCATTCCATCGATGAGTCTTCTGTTTGGCACGACTTTTTTGACCATAGATGACTAAGTAAATCTGCAAAAGGCAACCTGAAGTCACGTTTGTGTCCTTGGTGGTCTTGAATATTATCCTTCAATGTAAGCTCTGAATTGCCTTGGCGTTGAGAATCTATACTATCATTCTCCATCTCAATGTTGGGAAGACAGCTGCTAGGCAGGGATGATCTCAGAACAGAAGCCGCGCTCCTGCAACATAACGACAATGATGCAGTTATAATTGTACGCACAAGAGGTAGAACCAGATCCGGTTGGACTCAGGATTTACAATGTGAATATTTAAGGGGGGAAATGGATCAAACGATTATTGCCACAAACAGCTTTCCAGAACAAACAGCCTAAGTTTACAAGATTTTGGCCAGTTACTTCAGGCAGTTGAAATGGTCCTAAAATGACATTGAAAAAGAAAAAATGCTACATGTTAAATGATAAACTCATGAAGTCATACACTAAACCACTATTCTACCTCTATAGTTTCGAATCTACAAGCATCGAGCAATACTTGAAGAGCAAAAGCGCAAAAGCCCCAACGCTAACTGTTGATTAGTAGAAACCAATGTTCCTAACATATAAGCGTAGATTGCATTAACGACGCAGCGATACCCAAGCATTCCGTCAAACATAACAAATGATGAAAAAAAAGACACCAAGGGAACAACAAAAAGCATCATGTACGTGGTATGCATAGTTCAGCGACAAGGTCTACAGCCACACTAAAACAACAAGAAAGTCCATTATATCTTAGCTTGAGTCTTTCTGTAAACATGGTACCCAAATCAAATCAAACAGATCACACAAATCCATGCTCTCATCTGTTGGATACAATAAAAGAAGATCTCGACATGAGTGGTGGAAGAGTGACTCTAATTTGCAAGAGGCCAGACCATCAAGAGTCTTGCTATAATGTTCCAAATACCATACCGTTCTTTCCCAGTTTGTGTGGTTTTTTTGTATACTAGAGCAAACTAACAACACCTTGGTTCCTTCCCAAATGTACCCTTGGGAAAGGTACTGGGTAGTGAGTCAACCTTATCTGCAACGACAACAGCAATCAATGGAAGTAAAAACAAACTTTTACATTAATACTTGTAAGTCGCAAAACCTAGAAGTTGTCAGTTTCAGCCTTTGAGCTTAGTTACCCCCCCCCCCCCCCCAAAAAAAAAAACAACTTTGGCCTTGGAACAGCGAGAGAAAGGTATTTCTTGATAAAGACCAAGTGATCATCTCTCACACGAGGCATCACCCTTCACTACCGGATTCTTTTATCTGTGACCATACTTTATTTTCCAAGTCTAGGTATCCCGTCATCTTTGTTTTCTGCACTAGAGTGTATACTTCAAGTTTCCTTTGGCAATAACTGAACTAGAGAAGGAAGTTCCTGACAGTGGATTCCGATGCCAGAAGATACAGCATCTTCTTAAGCGCATTAAAGGACACAACAAAGAAATGCCTACGTTATCTAGTCAGTCAAAAATTAGAATTCAGAAACTTCTGGAACCTCATATCAAGTGGTCAATTCTGGATGCTTCACATAGGGCTGTTCACCGGTACCGGCGGTGTGCCGGTTAACCGCCACCGCCACCGGTAACCGTCCCCCGCTTAGTAGCGGGGGCGGTACCGGTTGCCAATTTCACCAAAAGGCGGTGAAATTGGCGGTGGCGGTGAAACCGCCAACCGCCGGCGGTTCACCGCCACAAACCGATTTTTTTTAAAAAATTGAAAACGGCGTCGTTTTGGTTCCTCATCTTCGCCTGCTAAAAGCCCTTAGCGAGTTAGGGTTCCCAAACCTCATAATCCCGATCCCCCCTCAAATTCTCAATCTAATTTGACATTTCTCCCCCTCGACGACTCCTCCCTCGACAGTCGACGATTTTTCGGTGCCCACTGCCCTCCGGCCTCCCCCTCGACGGCTCGACACTCTCTCTCTCACGGTGAACGTCACTCTCCCTCACGGTAAGTCTCTGTCTCCCTCGCTATCTGCCTCTCTCTCTCTCTTTCGATTCTAATGTGTCTCCGCCTCATACATGCAGCTGCCGCCGGCCGACGTCTCACTCTCCCTCGACGCTGTGACTCTGTCTCCCTCACAGTAAATCCCTAAATCCATCTCTGCCTTTTTTTTTTTCACACCTATTGGCTCTAATTAACTGATATGACCAATGAAGATGAAAGTAAACCAGAAAATCTGTTGACCATTTATTATAGTTGTCTGACTTCTTGATTTTGTGCTGATCTAATGATTCACAAATTGTCTTTCAAGAGTAAATCAATTTCATTTAGAATGGGAATGGCATTTTCTCTGCATATTGTGTTCAGGGTTCAACCAAAATTTGGCTGTTTTTTTTCAGTCTAAGTGTCGATAGTGTCGACACATAATACCATGGTATCGACACATTGGTCACACACCAGAAGGCATGTCCCAGGAAAAGATGATGGTGTCGACACATTGGACAAAGGTGTCGACACATTGTACACTCACCAGAAAGCAAGCTTCCAAGCCAAATTAATGGTGTCGACACATAGACCAAAGGTGTCGACACCATCAGCTTGGCCTGGAAACCTGCTTTCTGTTGATAGTGCAATGTGTCGACACCTTTGGTCTATGTGTCGACACCATTAATTTGGCTTGGAAGCTTGCTTTCTGGTGAGTGTACAATGTGTCGACACCTTTGTCCAATGTGTCGACACCATCATCTTTTCCTGGGACATGCCTTCTGGTGTGTGACCAATGTGTCGACACCATGGTATTATGTGTCGACACTATCGACACTTAGACTGAAAAAAAACAGCCAAATTTTGGCTTTGGGCTTTTAAAAAAAGTTGTGCCTATGTCGAAAATGAGCCTTCAGGCCCAGATATGGAACCGAAATTTCCAGTTCCGTTTGATCAATGTAGCTTCTCAAATTATTTTACACTTGAATTGTTTTTTGTTTTCTTTATTTTCAGATGGATTTGACACAATCACGTACTTCTAATAGTGAGACTCGATTGGGAAGTGAAACTAGTCACACTTCTAACGTGATAGGTAGTAGTGTGGCTACTACACCTTCTCAATCTTGTCCAGCCACTCCTACGGAGAGTATGGAAACAACTGGGGTTGATCCACGTGGGTTACCACCACTTCCTCCACTTAAAAAGAGGAAGAACTTACGTGAGTCTCCGGTTTGGCAGCACTACACTAAGGTTGTTGATGAAAATGATTCTATGAATGTTAGAGCCACTTGTCACTATTGTAAGAAAGATTTTCCTGCCCATCACAAGAAGAATGGGACATCGGGGTTGAGGCAACATTTAGAGTCTTGTGTTTATTACAAAAGGACTTTAGCGGGTCATGTGGATGTTGGTCAGATGTTGTTGAATCATGATGCATCGAGGGCGAATAGTGGTGATGTTGGGGTGATGGGGGTCACTCGTAAGTTTGATGAGAAGGCTATTAGGGAGTTGATAGCAAGAATGGTAATTATAGACGAATTGCCATTTATCACGGTTCAGAAGGTTGGGTTTAGGGCGTTGATGCATTACTTAGAACCTAAGTTTAAGATGCCTTCGAGGTATACGTTGATGAGAGATTGCATGACATTATTTTTAAGGGAGAAGATTATGTTGAAGGAGGGGTTTCGGGTGAATAAGTATAGAGTGTGCCTCACCACAGATACTTGGACATCAATCCAAAATTATAACTATATGTGTGTGACTGGACACTTTGTTGATTGTAATTGGACGTTGCGTAAGAGGATCTTGTCATTTAAGAGGATCCAAGACCATAAAGCATCAAGTATTGTACAGGAATTAGAAGATTGTCTACTTGAATGGCATATTGATAGGGTGCTAACCATTACGGTTGATAATGCATCTTCTAACGATGCGGCAATTGACCAATTCAGAAGAAGACAATTGTTTGAAAGTATTGGTTGTTCAGCTTTGAAGATTGTGTGTGGACATGAGTATTTACATTGTAGGTGTTGTGCACATGTTCTTAATTTGATTGTCTCTGACGGATTGAAAGATGTGCATAATTCGATATCTAAAGTCCGCAATATGATCAAATATGTAAAGTCTTCACCTCAAAGGTTAGAAACTTTCAAGAAAGCTGTTGCAGAAAAAAACATTGAATGTGGTCAATTCTTGAGTCTTGATGTTTCAACCCGTTGGAACTCCACCTATTTTATGTTGAATGTAGCTGAGAAATACCAGAAAGCATTTGATCAGATGATGATTTTGGATGGGCATTTTGTTCTTTATTTGCAAGAGGATGGGCATAGGAGGCAAGGTTTGGGTCCACCTACATTTGAGGATTGGGAGGCCATTCGTGGTGTAATAAAATTTTTGAAGTTATTCTATGAGGTCACTCTGCGGGTATCGGGATCGAACTTGGCCACATCTAATTCCTTCTTTGAAGAATTGACTAAGATTACTAGGCATATCACGAGGTATAAATCCAGTGGGCAAAAGGATCTTGTGGCTATGACATTGAAAATGCAGTCGAAATATGACAAGTATTGGGGTGATTTAGAGAATGTGAATGGATTTTTATTCATTGCAGCATTGATTGATCCTCGATACAAATTGGGGGCATTGGAGTATTGGTTCAAGAACCAATTAGGGGAGGCAAAGGGGAAGGAGATGACAAACAAAATAAAAGGTGTATTTGAGAGGATGTTTTCCGAGTATAGTAGTGCCTCATCTACTAGTACTAGTAGTGGTAGTGGTACTAGTACTACCACTCCTCCCTGTGCTGTTGTCGATAGCACTGTCTCTATGGTTGATGTTGATATTGATGATGATAGTGATTACTTTACTGAATGGAGAATTTCACAGCGGGCGTTAGAGTCTAAATCTGAGATTGAGAGATATTTATCTGAGGGAGTTATCGAGAAGAGTCCGGAATTTGATATTCTGAATTGGTGGAAGGTGAACTCTTCGAGGTTTCCAGTTATTTCTCAGATAGCCCGTGATGTATTGGCAATCCCCATCACCACTGTGCCCTCTGAGTCGGTGTTTAGTACCGGAGGACGGATCTTGGATCCTTTCAGGAGTTCGTTGGCTCCAAAGACTCCTGAAGGATTAATATGTGCTCAGAATTGGTTGAGAGGTGACCCTATTGTGGGAGTGGTTGAAGCTGAACTTTATGGATCCCATAACATAACTGAAGATGAAGAGACTTACAGGCTTGATTCAGGTAAAATTATTCTTTGGTTACATTTTGAAATTCAATACTCAATATAATGTAATCATTATAATTTTATGCTTTTATTTCTTAATTATGTAGAGATATCGACTTTGACGACGGAGATTGAGATGGAGTAAGACGCATGTTGCACTTGCCCCACTTTTTAATCATTTTTATGCTATTTTATTTGAACAATGTTTATTTGATGTATCATGTATGTATAGTGATGTATAGTGTTGTCTTGAATTATGTATTGATTGTAGTTTGGTTAACTTGTAAGTTTTCTAACTTGTATTTGACAATTTGTCAATTTTGTTGTAATTTTGTAACTTGTAAGTTGTAAGTGAAAATTAAAATTACGTTTTAGTGTTTTAATTGAGAATGATCAAATATTGGATTTGGTCATTCTCAAAAAATGGGGCATATAGAAAAAAGGCCATATGATAACAATCTCCATGATAAGTTTAATTATTGTCATGGTGATCAATAATATGGCCTACATGTTTAGATATAATTTTCACTATTTTTTTATTTCATTATTTGTTTTAGATATTTGTTTAGATTATCGAATATGGATCATTATATTATTCTATTTTTTATTTTTAGATCAATGTGCAATTTTTCCAATTTTCGTGTCCCAAAAACACCAAAAAAAGGGCCCAAATGGGCCCAGAGGGGGCTAAATGGCCCAAAACGCTCAAAAAGGGCCCAAAATTCGAGCCCAGTGGTGTAGCGGTTAACCGCCACCGCCACCGGTATAACCGCTACCGCTGGGCCCGGTTGTATGTTACCCCCGGTGGCGGTACCGGTGGTACCAAAACTCACACCGCCCATAGCGGTGGCGGTGGCGGTTGGAGGCATAACCGCCACCGCCACCGCCAATGCACAGCCCTAGGCCTTCACATAGAGTTTCCAGTTTCCATCATTGAAACTTTGTATATGAGGGTAAAGGCAGACCATGCCGTAAACTCTTATCATCAACTGATTTGCCGTAGACATACCTTTTCTCAAATGAGTCAACCATATAAGGAAACTTTGGTTGTATCCCTGTGGCTTTCCGCAACCACCTGTTACCGAGGATCACTCTGTCAACTGCATAAAGGAGCTGCATTTCAGCAGCCTTTGAAATAACACTAAGGTATTCCAGAATTTCCCATCTCATCCATTAGTTCTTGAACCTGTCGAGATGTTGCAATCAAGACAAAACATGAGTTCAAGCTTTACATCCTTGGCGTAGCTGATTTGTTGTTCAACTTTGTTGTTTCTTACTTTTCCTCCTATTTCTTTGCTCTATATCTTCATTACATTCAATTCTATTTCAGAGTGATTATTACTGCTGGCAAGCATGTCTTGAGAGCACAGAACCCAATATGAACTGGCAAACAAAACTGATACGGCTACTAAAAACGGTTAACTGCCAATAGCTGTGAGTCACAAAGCTCCGAAGCAAAAGCGTTATAGAATGGATACAAGATCTCTGACCCACCTATCTAATATGCTAACACTCCTGGGTTTTTGACGTTTGATACCTCTCCAAGAATTAATAACAGAGTGATGGATTTCATACCTCTGGAGGCTCCCATAAGCTATCACTAATCTCTTCAATTACTTCTGCAGTCAAGTTGTCATCAACAACATCCCGTCGGCGTTGAATGTGCCGAGTTTGAATTAAAGACTGGAAATGTTGGTCAACAGATTCTTCAAGAATGTTATCAAGCACATTTTTATCAAAGAAGAATGGAGTATACCTGATGGAAGTACCAATAACAATGTGAGCATCAAAGATTCAAAACTATAGTCTTACAGAAAGAAAAATTACAATGTCCAATAATGTTATATATCTTAGAAGAGCTTATTGGAATAAAAATACAATAAGAAGCCAGCCTTCAATACGAAATAAGTAACTACTGACAAAGGCTAGAAGACAGAAAAGAGCAAACTAATCAGCATTTCCTTTTCCAACGAGACAGGACTAACATACCTAGAATACAAGGGCGAATAACAAACTAAGATGAAACCAAAACTAAAGATTCACCTTCATCACACACCTATTTTCCGAGTGCAATGTAAAATGAAGAAATGCACTTCATTCATTAAACTAGACACATTTGTTTCGGGGGGGGGGGCAAAAATTAAAAGTCCTAAGCTACAAACAAGCACAACATGGCAGAACTCATCACTTAATCCCATCTGTAGTTGCTATGGCAATGTCCAAGTTTTGAGCACTAAAAACTGGAACACCATCAACCTTTTTGCTTCCCCCATTCTGTGAGATTATCTTCAGAAGCTTGTTGGCAGCCTTGACCTGCAGGGATAGTAAAGTATAAATAAAAAAATGCTAAATCCCAATGGATAACAACACATGAACTCCTTATCATACCTGTTTCTCATTTGGAACAAACTGGAACAAATGAGGTTTTTCCTGAATCACAAATAATGGCCAATTTAAAAACTAATCTGGAAGAAGACCACAGAATGAATTCAACACAAGAACATACTTTTAGGAAACTACGTTAAAATTGAATCCATTTCTTGCCTTATTGTAGACATGATCCATGTGAAAGCATACTACAGACTATTTCACAAATTTAAAATAACAAAAAGAGCTCATTCAGAACTACAAAGCCTATGTCCAACTATTTGAGTCGGCAACATTAGTATAATTCCAAGCTTCTGATAAACTCAAGTATATGTTCTCTGTCCAAAGATATGCGTTTAACCTACTTCAATGAGCATCCTTTCTAGCATCCTACCCGTCCTTCTAGCACTTCCAATGCACCCCATATTACTCCCTCAAAGCAAACATAGTAATCTATTTGAATTGTAAAAACAACCACAAAACATAGAGTAACTTGTATCATGTTTCTAACCTCTAGTAGATGCATTAACTCCATAATCTATCATTTCTTGAAATTCTGTCTTTGAATCTCCTGAACTAGGTTTCCACACCTCTTGCAAACTAGTACTAAACAACTTGAAACTATCACTTGCTTCAAATTCACCACTGATGCATGATATTTTATACTAAACTTAGACCACCGCACAGCTTTTTTGCATTCAGAGAAATATAGAAACGATCACAAAATCTTCTTTTGCCTGGCATTTGGGATTTAGCTTTCCCAAAAAACATCCACCATGATTAATTGAACATCTGAACAAAGCTTCAACAGAGCTCGTTTATGAAAAGCTCGTTCAAGCATGTGAAATATAACCCAACCACGGATGAGATGCTCCCAGAATGTTAAGACCAAGTAGCACCTCAGAAGTTATTCATTTTCCACACGATCTAAACATCCCCGACATTCAAGCAAGAGCAATACCTTGAAATGGTCGTATGCTAAATCAAGACGACAGGCACCCACCACGCCACTTGGGATATTCAATCGTTTAACATATGCCACTGCAACATTACGAGTCAGTATTCAAGTAATCTCTAGTAGAAAATGTTCTAATCGTACTTTATGATAAGGACAACAGACACCTACTACCAAAACGTACCAGCATCACCCAAATCCATGAAGAAGCGGAATACAGGGCCATTTCTTTCGCTCTTATTAACTGTAGCAAACATCTTCTTAAGCCAATCAGGTGTTCTACAAACCAAAAGAGAACCAGATCAAATTATTATTTTTCAAATTTATGGTCTAAGAAATTAGTGTCCAGGGAAATTTTGCCATATTGCAGAAATCCCCAGTTGAGTATTTAAAACTTTTAAAAAGGGTGCACCTTTTGGAGAGGAAGGGAATGTCGAAGTGGGTGGAAACGGCCATGAGACCCGTCCCGGAAAGGTCGCACATACTGAAGACCTGGCCCACGAAGGCGGGCCCACCGCCCCTGCCACTGGAGTTCAGCCCGGCAATCCTGACAGTCGATGGGAACGCGGAGGAGGAGTTTGTCTCGGACGACGATGGGACGCCACTGTTGGTGGTGGAGATGGAGTCGGGCCCAGTGAAGTCGAAGGGTGAATTAGAAGGGAGGAGGAGTGGGAAGCAGATTTTAGAGGGTGGTGCGGCTTGAGGGGGAGAAAGCGACGTCATTTTGTGGGGATTGAAGAGAGTGACGATATTGGAAGTGGCGGATTGGAGGAAGCGGGAGACGGGCTCGGCAGGGAACGCCATGGGCACGAGCGGGTTTGTGTGGGACTTACGGTTAGACATTGCTATAGACAACAAGACAGATGGAGAAATCAGTTAACAATGAGATCTTCCATTTTAGGAATTTGATGTAGGGCAGAACGGAGTGGATGGCTGGTGTGAATTGCCGTTTTGAGCTTATAGTACGGGATTTTAACTGAGGAACTGATGAAATCATATGTAACGAGTATTTGGGCTCGAAAATTTAAGTTTAATAATAAAAAATTTATCAAATATTTTTTTATTATTATAATATTTATTAAAAATCTTTTCTTTTCACTTTTCACCGACTCTCATAATATATCTTTATTTTATAATATCTCCCAAAACTCCATACTCAAAATTTTAACCCTCAAACATATCAGGCAGCAGGAAAGAAAATGCGGGGTCAAATTTATGGGCCTCTATTTTGCACTTATATATATTTGGGACCAAATTGTTACCTTTGTCATTCGGAGCTTACTTTCAGTTTCTTTGTTTAGTAAAAATGAAGTTCAAACATCAAGATGTTTAGACAGTTCATGAATACAACGAATGGGCATAAAATTTGTACAACATATATCTCACAAATAATTTGTTTCTTCAAGTTATTTTAAGAGATCGATATTGAATTTACACCCCAATGATAAAGGCGAAGAACGAGAAGAATTTGAAAGAATTCCCAGCTCCTACGCATTTAGAAAATTCCAAGAGAGTTCACCCAAAGGAAGGAGACTACAGGCTTTTGTCTTCACAATGGGAACCATCCAGGAAGGTCAGGCAGCATTTGCTCAATGCGCGTCCACACTATCTTGCAGATTACACTCAATTGAGGTTACGATTTCAGCTTCAATGTTAACTTCACTTTTCAGTTCATCAGAACTTGTTTCAGCTTCCTCATAGAATCTATTTGAAGTCTCGCCAGCTTCCCCTACATCGCCGCTAGAATCATTAGCTTCAATCTCAAGTCCATCTGAACTTGTTTCAGCTTCCTCCGTCATATCATTTGAAGTTTGGTCAGTTGTCGCATGCTTCCTCTCATCTTTATTAGAAACATCAAATTCTTCCAGATCCTTAGCTCGAATTTTAACACGTTTTCCTTTGATGTATCGATATTCCCATGTTGGAGGTGGATATTTTTTCTTCAATTTGTGATATTTGTCCATCATTCCCAGCTCTTTGAAGACATTTCCAACCATTGAAACAATGGAAACATTTGGTCGGATACCAAGCTCTTCCATGTCAGCAAATATCTGTGAGGGAAAACATCCAAGTTAGAATTCCTGGATTTAGAGCATCCAACATACAAACCACTAGAGAGAAAAAAGATAGTTTTCTGAAACTCCCAATCTAAAGAAGATGCACCAGTTTTGATAAATCCAGTGAAGATACATGCGTATATAACTCTCATAACTTTCAGATGTGCCAACAGTTAAATTGTTAATGGCTAATTATTTAAAATGTCAGACTATGCAATTGAATACCTCTATATAGGGAGTAAAAGAAAACACAGGTTAATAGTTCCTTTTCTAAGATCACAGCATCAGTGGACTACCAGGTTATAAGTTACTGATCAAAGACATAAGCTATTTCCTATCTCTCTTTTCAAGGGGTTTGCCCAATAATCTACACCTAGAGAAAGGAAAAGGTGTGGACCCTAAGTTGCTACAGTTAGGGATTTCTGGGCTGCGATCCGTAGTAGCACCTCAACTCAGATAACATATCTACAAAGTCTTTCTTTGCCTGATAAAGGGTGTCATTCCATATGTTCAATTCAGATTTGACATAATTTAGAAGACATGCCTTGTGGGATTAGCTCTGACCATCATATGATCTGGTAATTCTCAATCAGTGCTCACACTGTCAACATCTTTAAGGCACAAGTCACAAACTTCACAACTATGACGTATGCGCTGGCACCAGGAGAAAGAATGTAATCTGAAGTTTACTATGTAACATTAACATGTAGGAGCATATGAAGCAGCACCATAGAAAAAAAAAACTGATATTAACTAGATAACATAGCAATACCTCAAAGATCTTCTCATGCATGCCCCTTTTATAGTAAATAGATACCATCTTATCAAAAAAAACACGAGGTGTGCTTTCCAAGTGTTGTCTAAATAATTTTGTCCAAAGCTCCTCGGCTTCATCAAGTCTCCCATCTTCTGATAAGGCATTCAGCAACGTGAAGTAGCTCCCCATTGTTCTTCCTTGACCTTTGCTTAGCATCCACTTTGTCACCTACAATCCTTATATAATTTCCTCGATTTGATGTTTGGAAACAGGTAATAAAGGGGAGAAAGGAAGTTCACAGAACCAACGGTACCTGAATTATTCTCCTCCATTCTCCATGATTCTCAAGAGTCTTCAATGCCTTTTTAACTGTAACTAAAGGGAACTCTAATTCCCAGGCAATGAATGAATCGAGAGCCCCATAAACTTCCTCTTTGACATGCGACAATTTCATAATCTAGAAAAAGCACAGCCCCAAAATAATTATCCAAAGACACTAAAATGAAATAAATTAATTTTGACCAGAAAGCGTTTTCCTAATGTTTTCAATTCCTGAGGATTGTTTAAACATCCACAATATCAAACGGCAAACTCATGTTTGTATGAGTTGGGACATCCTCATATTTACTGTGAAAACAAAAATTAAGATAACAAAACATGAGGATACAAATGGCAAGCATACACAATCAATAAGCTTTGCTGATTTGGAAATGGTTCCAATTCTCGTTTTTGTTTTCCATACTCGAGGATATCTCGGTCTTGGGCCTTTTGCAGCACATACCTGAATTTTATTTTTATTAGCAGCTGAAGAAAAGATAATCGGAGTAAGGATCCAGACTTGCTCAATTGGGAAATATTTTTGAATTAGCAAAAATCGAACCAGTCAATGTTCCATTACCATCCGTAAAAGATTGCCATATTAAGAAACATGAGATGCTTACCACGACACTACTTGTGCTCCTGCGAATTTTGTTTGATTCCAATCTTTTGATAACGATTGGCAGAGAGTATGCCACTGTAAGCCTCCTAGCAGAAAAGAACAATAGCAAGAGGTTGTAGATACACAAAGTATCCTTAAACAATCAGCGAGAGTTATGGACCCAGTTCATCAAGAGCAATATGTATATCCAATGTTTTTCGTGCTTTTGAAAGCTAAAAGAAAAGGAAGATAAGCAAGAAATATATTATAAATTCTGACAAATGATGTTGATAAGGTTACATTCAAAAAGCAATTCCAAACACAAAATCATCGGTAATTGCCGGAAAATCACTTAATAGTTCGAAACATGGATCTTTGGCAACAGGAATATGTAAAGACTCCAAACTTACATCTTTTTCTCATCCATATTTCTACACTACCAAACCGAAGTTTTGAAAAGTTTCAATCTTTCCAATCTAGAATTTCTGACCAAGTTAACAGAAATACGACTTATTTCTGTACGATAGTTCCGTAAATGTTTAAACTGAATCAAAATCGCCATTTCTATGTAATAGTGAGCGGTTTTTGGTTGTTTTGGCAATGTACTTTATCTATAGACAGCGAACCAGAGGACGAAATTAGCGAACAAGGAAAATTTTCCATATTGGAGAAATCCCCCGCTGAGTCTTTAAAACTTTTAAAAAGGGTGCACCTTTTGGAGAGGAAGGGAATGTCGAGGTGGGTGGAGACGGCCATGAGACCTGTTCCGGGAAGGTCGCACATAATGAAGAACTGGTCCACCGCCTCTGCCGCTGGAGTTCAGCCCGGCAACCCTGACAGCCGATGGGAACGCGGAGGAGGAGTTTGTCTCGGACGACGATGGGATGCCACCCTTGGTGGTGGAGATGGAGTGGGGCCCAGTGAAGTCGAAGGATGAATTAGAGGGGAGGAGGAGTGGGACGCAGGTTTTAGAGGGTGGTGCAGCTTGAAGGGTACAGGCACAGCTACGTCGATTTGGAGATTGGAAGTGGCGGATTGCAGGAAGTGGGAGACGGGTTTCGCGTGGGGTGGGCACTTAGTTTCCAAGGAGAGCTCAGTAATTAACAGCGTTTAAATCGAAAACATTTTAAAACTTAAAAAAAACTGAAACATTTACACCAACGAAAACTTGCCATCTGTCCGCTCCTAGCAATCAGAGCTAAACATCGCTGCAGACAATTCATACAACATAATCCAAAATCGAACCTCATCCTCGCAGCTTGTTCTCTGGGACAGTGAGGCGATATGCTTGTGGTCTTGTGGATCTCACACTTCCGTAAACAGAGAGGGAGGGAGGGAGGGAGAGAGATGATGATGATGATCGAGTCCGCCATGGCCGTCTGGCTCCCCGCCGGCGCCAATGTCTGCTCCTCCCCCATGTTGCCCTGTAATTCTCACTCTCGTGGATTCTGAAAAACTTTCACTTCCAAATGCTTTGTGCTCTCAAGGCTTCCAAATGAAGCGATAAAAAGAAAGGAGAAAACTTCCTTCAACAGCTCAGGGCAGCTTTTTAGCAAATGAGAGTTTCAATTTCCTTCACTTTTCCCGCATTTTCTTGGCTGCCAAGAGAACGCTCCTTGTTGCCTTTCTTTCTTTG
The DNA here is from genome assembly GCA_963930655.1 of Myrica gale. Lineage (NCBI taxonomy): Eukaryota > Viridiplantae > Streptophyta > Magnoliopsida > Fagales > Myricaceae > Myrica > Myrica gale. The sequence goes on from OZ005611.1 coordinate 25,964,250, forward strand.
AACATTTTCTTCTTAAATGTAGATTGTCGTTCAATGTGGAACTCGGAAGATGTTCACGGAGTCAACGTCACCTCTTGCGGGCTCTCTCACGCTGGCGGTTTTGATGGGCCGTGGTACTAAACACAGTTGATTGTATTATAGAGCTAGTTGAATGACTTACGTAATGCCTAAGTAGGTTTTAGAATTTCCTCAGGATTTTTATTAAGTACTAATCGTGACTGAAAATAGACTCTTGAATAGGCGGTTCCATTGGCTTCAGTAACTCAATCTAAGTCAAAAAACTCAAGTTATTGCCAGTTGGTAAAAGCACGTCCAGTTGAGAATTGTATTTGGAAACGCTTATTAACTCGAACTATATAAAAATAGGAGAAACTACTCACCTTTCCCTTGGGCTAAAAGTCCATTTTCAGGAAAAAAAAAATGAAATAGAAAATTTTCGGGAAGATTGTGAATTATAAAGTCTAGGAGATTAAAACAGTTTCACCGATGCTCTGCAAGGCTCTTAGTTGTCTTTCTACTTATCAGATTGTCCAGCTACTTTGTATTCATTACGATGTATAGTAATATCCAGAATAAACATTCATGTATGATATACAGGGGTGGAATTCGAAGTCTAAAATCTAGGTCCGTCACTAGAAAGAACACTCTGAGTACAAATAAAATTCGGGCATCCATGGAGCAGTTGGGCTCAGCTTGGGATCCTGAGAAACAGAATGGGAGGTCACAGTACCATCCAGATGAGGAAATTGCCAAGTCAACAACAGAGAATATTGGAGATGCTAGACTTACTGCTGCAGAAACTAGTAGGACAATTATTGAGGTATTATATCGCGTTCGCTTGCCGATCAGCAGAAATGACTTTGGTTAGGAATGATGTTTGTATATATGCTTTTTTTTTTTATTGTACTTTGTATATTGTGGACTTTTGTACATAGTATGACCTTTTCCACCTTTCATATTACTCAGAACACTGAAGGTAGAGCTGTATAGCTGGCCTTATTGTGAGGGGAAAAAGTTTCATGTCTGAAGGAGTGATTGGTATTCAACAAACATGGTTAGAAATAGGGCAGTCCTTTCCAGCTTAACCATGGAAGCAGGTCTTATATGTTTTCTGTATATCGTCTGGCAGAGATGATGCTAATATATATATAAAATCTTCCAAGAGAAGGAAAAATGGAGAATACCTTAAGAGCTTAACTTAGGTTTTTAACCACCAAACAGATAGAAGAGCTGGTGTGTGTAGATAAGGGGAAACATCTTTTTGGTCGGGAGGGGGAAAACTCCCTTTGCCCAGACTATGGCGACGAGACCGACCCTATGTATTCTATGCCAGCTTGCATTAATAATAGTGAGCTGGTGTGTGTAGATACAAGCATCCCAATTGTGGATGTGGAACCTCTAGCAGTGTGTGCTATCCAGGGTGGAACTTAGGATTTTTCTACCAATCTTGATTCTTCAAACTGGGTGTTGGGTATGGTGACCTCGTTTAGGCATATGGTTGGCTTTTCTTGTGAAAGTCATGAGGCGGATTTGGAGGCCCTATTTGCAGCTTTGGAGAAGGAGAGGGGGAATTGATGTCCGAAGACACCTTGTGAGACGAGGAGTAAACTTACAAGAGAGTTGAAGGGGTTGAAATCTGCGATTAACTATGAGGGGAAGACCTATGTTTCGAGGAAAAATAGAAAGGCTGGGAGGGACCTGTGCAAGTCTAAATGTAGCTCAAAATTGTGAGTTGGAATGTATAGAGGTTGAATGATAGGGTAAAGCACAATTGTGTGGGTAATTTACTAAAGGGGGGAAACCGGAGGTGGTGTGCCTCTAAGAGACTAAGTTGTTAGAGGTGACGAGGGCTACCATTAGGAGTTTATGGGGGGGCAGCATGTTAGGTGGCGTATTTTGGAGGCGGTTGGTGCTTCGGGCGGCATTTTAATCTTATTGGATTCGAGAGTGTTGGATATGGTGGATTCTTGTGTGGATTGTTTCTTTGTGTCGGTGATTTTTAGAAATATTGAGGATGGTGTTCAGTGGATGTTCTCGGGGGTTTATGGCCCCAATGATGACCGATGCAGGAAATTATTATGGGAGGAGTTGGCTGGAGTTTTTGCTTGGTGGAACCTTCCTTGGTGCATTGGAGGCGACTTCAATGACACTCGGTTTCCAAGCAAATGTTCTGGGTTGGGCGGTTTTGGGAGTGCTATAGTGGATTTTTCAAACTTCATTGCTGAAAATCAATTACTGGATATTCTGAAAATCCACAAGGCTTATGACCATATGAATTAGAGATTCTTGTTATACCTTTTAAGGAAGTGTGGCTTCGGGGCTAGGTGGTGTAGCTGGATCGAATTCTGCATCTCCACTGTTAAATATTTTGTGGTAGTGAATAGATCTCCCGAAGGTTGTTTTGGTGGGTCTCGTGGGTTGCGCCAAGGTGATCCTCTCTCACCTTTGTTGTTTGTTATTGTCATGGAAGCATTCAGAAGGATGATGAAGGTGTTGATTGGCAATGGTTCCATTGAAGGGTTCCATTGAAGGGTTCGGAGTTGGAGTTGGTGGTAGAGGTGGGTAAGCATATCTCATTTATTATTTGCGGATGACACTCATTCTTTGTGGGGCGGATGAGGATCAATTTCGCAAACTTCGATGCCTTCTCCTTTGGCCTTCTATTTTGGGTTGTCGGGTTGCTTCTTTGCCTATCACTTATCTCGGCCTCCCCTTGGGGACTACTTTCAAATGTTCTCGAATTTGGAGTGATATTATCGAGAGGAAGGAGAGAAGGTTAGCGAGGTGGAAAAGGTGCTATCTTTTCAAGGGTGGTAGAATCACACTGATCAAGTCTACTCTATCTTGCCTACCACTTATTTTTTGTCGCTCTTTCCTATTCCTGCTGCGGTGGCTAATAGGTTAGAGAAGATTCAGAGGGATTTTTTATGGGGGAGTGATGATAGTGTGCAAAAATTTCATCTTGTGAAGTGAGAGAAAGTTTGTTCTCCGATTAGTTGGGGTGGGTTGGGTTTGAGAAGGCTTGCTTTGTTCAATAAGGCCGTTCTTGGGAAATGGCTTTGGCGGTTTGGGGTAGGCGTGATAGCTTGTGGAGGATTGTTATCATGGAGAAATACGGTTGTGCTTTGGGTGGGTGGAACACTCTGGTATGCAATGGCTCTTATGGTGTTGATCTTTGGAAGAATATTAGCAAAGGATGATAATCCTTTGTTGAGAACATCCATTTTGAGGTGGGAAGTGGCATCAAAGTCCGTTTCTAAAAGGATTGTTGGTGCGGAGAGAGATGCTTAAAGGATATGTTTTCTTTTTTGTTTTCTCTAGCTTGCAATACGAATGTTTTTGTTGCGGATTGCTTAGAGTGGGGATCTATAAGAGCTTCGTGGAGTATTCAGTTTGTTAGGAGGGCTAATGATTGGAAGTTGGAGGAGTTTTCGGTGCTCTTCTCTTTACTTTATTCTAAAAATTTGAGGAGTCATTCGGAGGACAAGATGAGATGGGTGAGATCCAAGAATGGTGTTTTCTCAGTGAGATCTTGGTATTCGTTCCTTGTTGGGGGATTCGATGTGAACTTCCCTTGGAAACAGATTTGGCAGTCCTTAACCCCGCCTAGGGCGTCCTTTTTTGTTTGGGAAGCCACCCAAGGAATAATCCTTACCACTGACAACTTGAGGAGGAGGGGTGTGTAGGTGCTTGATTGGTGCTATCTTTGAAAATATGATGGGGATGCTATTGATCACATTTTGCTGCACTGTTTGATTGCTAGGGAATTGTGGTCCTTTGTGCTCTCTATTATGGACTATGTTTGGGTGATGCCTAGGAGGGTTGATGAAGTTTTGTTGTGCTGGAAAAGGGATTTCAAAGACCCTTGGGCCTTAGCTATTTGGAGAATAATCCCTACTTGTATTTGGTGGACTTTATGGAGAGAGAGAAATGGAAGATGTTTTGAGGGAGTGGCTGTGTCCATGGAGGGTCTGAGGGGCAATTTTTTTGTAGTCCTTGTTCTTGTGGGTGAATGCTATGTTGGGGTCTCCCTTTTCGGAGTTTTTCGATTTCATTAGTTTTCTAGCTTGTTTAGTCTAGTGGTTTCAGTATAGTCTTTTGTACTGTTCCTTCTTTTCCTTTTTCTTTCAATAAAATTGCCTTACTTATAAAAAAAAAAAAAAAGAACAGGGAATTGCATATGGAGAGGAAAAAGGAAAAAATAGAACATTTTGTTTGGACCATGATCACACATCTGGAGTAAGCTTTTGATTGCATCTCTTGTGGTTGCATCCTGGCAATCTGACAATTCTGGATTCATGTTGTTTCTTATTTCCAGCCAGTTTTGCATTGGCTAATGTTGCCTATAGTGTGTCAATTTCAGGTCAACAGCAAAGCAACACTTATGTTTTCGAGTCTGATCAATGATGAGGCTCATGAGAATATTATCTTGCCCGACTTGTCTTATGTTACTGACGAACATGGAAGTATGCGAGATGATTGAAGTTTGTCATGGTCACAATGACATAATTATTATAGGGCTTGATATCTTCATCCTAAATTTTCTATTCACCCTGGTGTTGCAGGTATATACTTTAAAGTGACCGATGGTGACGATGGTGACAGCGTTTTTCGATCTCTAACTTCAGAAAATAACTTTGTGGTATGTAATGTCTCCATACAAATATTAATAGATATCTGCTTGTTGCTCAGTCACTCCTTTGGCTGTGCACTGTCAACATCAATTGATTGTTCTGAGTATTTACTTCGTTGGTCTTTGTGATATATAGGCGAGCTCACAATATTTCCCTTAATTGCCCCTTAATTGGTGCTACTCTTTTGCTTGCACGAATTTCATTTATTTGTTATCTATTATCTTCAAGCGTCGCTGTCTGCACTTCAAATTCTTCAGTGGTAATCTGAATCAGTGGTTTAACTGGAAACAATATTTCGTTTTTAAGAGTGTGTTCTGTGCTTTTGTGGTTTACATGAAGTGCAGCAAGTCATTATAGGCTTGGATACTATGGAAATGCTCAGTGAGATGGAGTTATCAGGTCCATCAGAAATTGACTTTGGAATTGAGGAAATTGAAGATGAGGATAGTGATGTTGAAGTTGACGACGAAGAAGAGGAAGATGATGAGAATAACGATGAAGATGAGGATTACGACACGGTTAGAATGACATTCTGTTTTGCTTGAATTTAATTGTACACTTTATATTTAGCTTCTCCACTGTAGGTATTGTAGTTCTCAAACATTTTGCATTATGTACGAGAATCTTGTTTGTAGGACTGGGTTGCCGTTCTTGAAGATGAAGATGATCAGGATGATTCTGATGAGACGCTTTCTGATTGGGCAAAGTTGGAGACAATGCGTTATTCTCATCCAATGTATTTTGCGGAAAAGCTGGCTGAGGTACTCATTGAAGATATTTACTTCTCTGACCAAGTTGTGTGGAAGTACACCTGAGATGGTGTCATAAAACTGAGTTTTTTTTTTAATGTTATTGGACTGTCTGTTTCCTACGTGATTTCTATTTGAACATGGCTCAGATGAACTCATGTTTTTCCCTTTCTGTCTTATTTTTTATTGATTAGATTGCATCAGATGATCCTATTGACTGGATGGACCAGCCTTCAGCCAGTCTTACTATCCAGGGCCTCCTAAGACCTGCCTTTATTGAAGAGCAGTCTGTCATCCAAAAGCACTTATCTGACCACCAGTCCAGTGATACCGACAGAAATGGGGTTGGAAAAATTCTAGATGACAAAATAGAAGATCTCGGTGTGATAAATGAGCAGAGAGATGAATCTGGGTCATCTGATGATAGTTCAATTTGCAAAGAGGAAACTCAGAAGGATGAAATCCCTGTAAATGGGACTTCATTTTACAGGCTGGAGATGATTCGTATTCAGTTGTTCTCCTCACACGGAAATGCAGTAAGTTTGATTGTTTTTGGTTTTTCCTTGGTATTGGGGTTTCTGGTCCATCTCTCTAGACCTCCCTCTTTTTTTGGGGGGGAAAAAGAGAAGGGGGTGGGGGAGAAACAATGTTATCTGTGACACTGAACCCAGTTCGCTTACCGAAATTGTGTATTAATTATTTAAGCACCTATTTTATCTAGTGGAAATGTGGCTGAGAAATCTTTTGATAAAGAGAATATTTTTCCATTCACTGGTCCAAACTGAATCTGTAATTCTTATACCATGAATGCATTTGGACGAGACAAATCATATGCTGTTTGAATCTTTCTTTGCTTGCTATATGAACTTTTAGTTGCAGTAAAGTAATACCTCTGTTATATTCCTCCACAGACTCTTGTTGAAGTAGAAGAATTCATGAAAGCTCAACCTGATGCTATTGCACACTCAGCAGCCAAAATTATATCTCGTGTGAAAGCTGGTGGAGAAAAGACTGCCCAGGCCCTTAAATCTCTCTGTTGGAGATGCAAGGGTATTCAAGTAGAGGTAACTCGTAAAAGAGCTCACGAAATGTGTCTGGCTGGCATTTCACATCCTCCACTAATAATGAGCATTTGTTAAGCATTTTAAAACATGTATGTCTGAAATGTTATTTGGAAGGAAACGGAAAGCAGAGTTGTATATTCAGTTTACACTCTTGCATCAGGCATCATCATATAAGTGAGAGGAACAATAACACATATGTGAGGGATCCCTTCTGCAGCTACTTTAATATGCTTTTTATCTATGCTGCACTATTTCGTGCTATGTAGACTGTTTTAGGTGCTGCTGTGGGTTACTAGTCTTCATTCAATGAATGCAGGAGGCAGCACTTATTGGTGTAGATTCCATTGGAATTGACTTAAAGGTTTGCTCAGGAACACAAATACAAACTTTGCGGTTTGCATTTAATACACAGGTACAACAATTATCCTTCTGCTACGAGTTAACTACATTATGCATGTTTACTTTGAGTTAAAATTCTGTTTTTTGGGGAAAAGAGGCAGTTGTCATTTGAAAGGAAAGGCCCCTTGTATGACTTGCCTTTTCACCTCAGATCACCTCCTCATCATAGAATCACAGCTTGAATACTTGATTGTATATAGTGCACTACCTTATGGTATTGATCCCAAAGACATTTCAGCAATGCTCAGATAGAATCCCTCTCAGTGCCTTTTTAAAGTGGCCGATGGTCCTTGAACTGATGAGCATCTTTAACTCGCATAAAGGATGGAGGGTTAGGTCACCCTTTCAACCTGTAGTAGTGCATTGACTGTGTTATAACCATTCATTGTTATTCTTTCAATTGTTTTGTCTGGCACATGTGGAATAGTTTGCGTGCTGCAACTAGAACCCCAATAGAATCGCACCCTTAGGGTGGGGTCATGTCTACAAATAGTTATATCACAGCGCAATTCTTGCGTCGTTTCCTCTATGTATTCATAAGTCAAACCTTTTAGGTTAGCTTGCAGGGATACTACCCTAATTTTTCTTTTCTTTCTTTCTTTATTTCTGTCCCCTTTTTGAACAGTAATTGATTTACAAAATCTCACTGGGATTCATGTTTTTCTTGCCAATAATCTTTTATCCGACCTAAATTGTCTTTGCAGGCCACTTCAGAGTATAGTGCTGAGAGACAGCTTAATGATCTACTCTTCCCAACGATCCACTACAAACCGCAAAAGGTGAAACAATCCCATCAAAATGAAGGTTAATCTTGTCAAATACCATAGTCCAATTTAATCATGGATGATGGTTGTGGCCTCGCGGAGAAGTCTGCATGGAAAAGTGAAAGGTAGAAGAAAAAGAAAACTCCAAGAACAGTCACATCAGGTTATGTAATTGTTCTTTTCAACTAATGTCATGGGAATTCATTCTTTAAGCAGCTGCTGTTGCTGCCGCTGCTTGTATTACTCGCCATATTGCCTCAATTGCTTGGCCCTTTCTGTATTTGGTCGTAGGATCCAGCTTCTGTAGGAGCATTCTCTCATGAACTTGTCTGCATTCTCAATGATTTGTCAGGGGGCTTCTTGCCAATATTTTTGTAGCACCAATTTGTCTTTGTAGAATTACAATCAGTCGAGAATATTCCAATACTTCAAATTGTTTTTGGGAAGTGAGTTTTCTGTTGATAACTAAAGCAGGTCACAAAGGTGGGTGTTGGGGACCTCACATCCACGTTAGACATCTTAGGGCAATTATAATACAAAAAGAAAAAGAAAAATGAAAACAGGACCAGCAGGTGGATATGGTATTGTGATCTCAACATTGAGATGGCTGCAAGGAGATGCATATGGCTAGGCTGAGGGGATTGTTGACAAATTCTATTCCAACCACTGTGGTTGGAGGAGGACAAGTTGGAAACGAATTTGGCAAAATAGAGTCACAAACTAAAGATAATATATTACCAAAAAAGCCCATTTTGAAGGGGATGAGTCATGCCATTACATTCACAAAGTTCTTATGCATTTTCGAAAACTATAGATGACAACACAATCAGCTAATAAGAAATACTGATTACCCTTGTCTCAAAATGTAGTGCTCGTATACCAGTTGTGATGCTATAATATCCACAACTGCAGAGCCAACAGATTTGAATAGAGTTACCTCCTCGGAATATTTTCTTCCAACCTTTTCTTTCCTCATCAACTCAACTAAATTTCCTCCAATATCTCCTTTGGCAATCACACCTCTCTCAAAAGCACCTACCAATTCTCCTGCTTCCAGCAACGCGGCCTCGTTATCTACAAATACCCTGGCTCTTCTGACTGCTTCGTCATCACACTCCCTCATCGAGTACTTGAACGACCCAACCAAATCCAAATGTGCCCTGCCTTCAACCTCTCGCCTTTGACAAGGGGCGTCTCCGAATTTGTTGCGCAACTTACTATATCACCCAATTCAACTATCTCCTCCAAACATTCATTACTCTCAAAATCACTGTTTACTTTAAAATTAATCTTATGGTTATTATTACTAGCTTCATTGCTTTTGTTTTTCTGGCTATCTCACACTGAAGTGATTCAACCCAATATGAGCACGTGACTGAAACAGAAAGGACATTTTCACGGTCAGAAATACAATTCAAGGCTAGAATGTGCTCCAAATCAGACTCGTATTTAATTAATTCAAATCCAGCTTAACCCAGAATCAAGAGAAGAAAGAGAAGTGAGTGGAACCGTGGAGGTGTTAAAGAGTTCAATTGAGAGGCTACACTTTTATCGAGGTTTTTAAGCTTCTCAGTAACACGTGTGAAAACCTGCCATGTCTTTGTACCTACTAGTTAAAGTATTTGTAGCACAAAGATTTGGGTGAGGCAGGGGGTTCTTGTCCTACCGTAGTAAACCAAAAGAGCCAAACAAATCGTCCGAATCTTAGCATTGTCAGTGTACTCACCATGTTGAGCTCTGTATTTTTTATATTTTCGATATCATCTGCAACTCTCATCTCTTCAAGCCACCAAGAATCTCTAATGCAGCCATTCGTAATGTTTTGATCATAGCATGGCAAAACATGTTCCTTGTCCTTATCAACAAATTGATGGTCGGGTTTATTAACTGTTGAGCCACCATTATTTAGCGTCTGATCAGAATCAAAGAACACTGAAGGCTCAGGAATGATATCGATAGGAATTGGTCGTAGAGCAGAACGGTAACCTGGTGCCAATAAATCTTATCAGACATGCATTATGAGATATTAAGATTGCCGTCTTCTAAAAAGTTACTTCTACACACCTCTACAGTCAGGATCAAGACAATTTTGATAATAAGCAGCCCTTCTCAGGTCAACAACGTACATCACTGAGCCAATGAAACATTGATGCGCATTAGCCTCTTATGTCTTAACCATAAGTTATAAGAAAGCAAGACAACCACATATGAAGTTGAAACAAAAACAAAAGATAAAAAGAAATGAAGTAATATGTTTCAAGGATTATGGCATCCAGATGGTAAGTATCACCAAAAGAATTTTCCTGTGGGTGTGGATCCGAGACCAGCACAGGTACAAGGTGCAGCTTCAACCAAAAGAATATAGCAATCCAAATTCTTCATGGTAGCAAGACTTGACAAAGCTAGCAGACACAGGGATAAATACACTTACAATGATTGCTTTTATGCTGTCTACCAATTCATTCACAATATCTATTTCTTGATATGCTGTAGACCATCAGTCCATATTCTGAGAACCAATACCAGCCTCGAATTTTCCCTACAGTTACATAAAAAATATCAACAAGGCGATAAAGGAAATAGAAAATGCATCACTTAGTACCTATATTGTTTCATTACAGGATGAAAAAGGCATAAACAGGAAAAAAGTGAAAGTTTTAAGTAATACTCTGCACTTGCACAAACAAAAATTAATAACTCTTTAAGCAACAAAAATATAGAAAAATTAAAAGCAAAATCGTTATACTTATTCCCCCCCCCCCCCCCTTTTCAGGCATGGCCAGCTCCCATGTTGTGATGGGCAGTGCATACAAGGCCTGAGAGCGAACTCACTGGCGTGTGGCTCAAAGATGATCACTAATGATTTCAGATGTAGACCTTGGATAATACTTTCCAATCAAAGAACTCTATGTTGCGGAAACGAAGCTGATATAATAAACAGAAGTGAAACAAATACCTCGAAGAGCAGGACCCTCTAAAAATATGTAGGATTCCACTCAAACAATCCTTTAGTTAGTTAAAGGGTAAATTTATTGGCAAGAGATGAGACCAGAAAAGGACTCTAATGTTATCAGAGAGGAGCTAAATACTATAACTTGGACAAACAGACATCTCAAGCAAACTCTGTTCACAAGCATGTCACAACAACTCCTATTATGGCTGCAAACTCTGTCCACAAGCATGTCACAACAAGTGATAAATACAGGTCATACAGGGCTAATAACTTTTAAATGGGACACAAAGGTCCACTGCAACATTTTCAAGAGCCCAAAAGAGCTATAAACTAGAAGGCCTTAAAAGGCCATAAATCTATAAACCGTTTGGGTCCCAACACAACAGGACACATGGATGTGTTGTGGTCCGGTCCTTTAATATACTAGGACCGGAATGCGGTCCGGACCGCATTCCGATTTTTCAGCCCTAATCTGCACGTACAACAAATAGAATTATTTAGCACATTATAACAAACACGAACCAAGCCCAACACAGAGAACATAAATTAATTGAACGGATTCCAACCACGCAAGCTACTACAATTCTCACAATTGCAAGAAAGTTTGATGAATCAGAACCATCATAAAATGGTTGTTACCCTTTTAATTACCATTCAGCCAATGGAAGAAGATCTTAATGTTGGAGATCAAGTAAAACTTGTACAGGAGATATCCTGAACAATTAGAGTACTTACCTTCTCCTCAGGTTCCTTCTCTTCGGATTCATTAACAGGATTCTCTTTGTTATCATCACCAGCATTTTCCTCTCCCACGAACCCATGGCATCAATATGAAGCCGATGAAGAAAGTGACCGACCAGCAAATCTGAAACGAACGGAAGAGTAGAGAGAGGGAGTGGAAGTGGTGTCGGACGGCGGTGGAGAGGGTAAAGAAGAACGACCCTACATATTTTTTGGGGGAAGAAATTTTGGAGAGAGACCAAAGTAATGAACGAACGACGTTTTGTTTTGTGAGCAATTTTTGTTTTTTTTTTTAAATTTGATGGATGCCACGTATGCGCAGGGTCGGCTAGAAGTCGGTTTTGAGTCGAGGGCATATCATTACTCAAGCAAAAAATACGGAACAAGCGCTGACATGCTGCAGGCGCAGGCGCTGCCGAATCCTAAAAAATTTCTACTGCTCGCCGAACATGATCATTTTAGAATTCGAATCTTAGGATAATTCACAAAACGAGCATATACGAGGTTTTCTTAAATTATAGAGATGGAGGATATAATTATAGTTAATTCCTAAATATTTTTTTATCTTTAATTTAAAAGTGTCAAATTTCATTGTATGGAAAGTTCATTTTATTCTGAATATTGAATTAATTCTGCCTCAATAAAATTAAAACCAATTTAGAATTTTAAAAAATGCAACCTCGAAATAGAGAGAGAGAATGAAAGAGGATCCCTCCATCAAAGGTGCAGAAACATAGTAATAGCCTCACTGTTTCAAAGAACCCCTTCTGTCTGGATCACTGATCTCGTGCTTGAAGGGTCACATAGATGTCGAGTTGGCGGGTCAATGGCCAAAGTGGGGACTACATTTTATGTTCTAGAGTGAGCAGGCCAAACCCAGATTCGCTGCAACCGATATTCCACCAAACACGCGGTTTGACGTTCCCAAGGAAAGGGGTAGCTTTCTCTAATAAAACTCTCTGTTCCTCATTACTAAATACATTGGTGACAAAAGACAAAGTTTAGCTGTACTGAATTAAACATACAATATTATGTGATTTTCCATAAATCAACACGGTTTTAAGGTTTAGTATTACTTTATTTCCTTCTGGTGAGGAACTATATATTAATTATGTATAAGGTTTAATTTTAACACTCACTAATCGCGATTAAAGTCAAGTATTGTTAAGTACACGTGAAAACACGTACGTGGGTAAAGCACTAAATCTATATATATGCACGGAGTTCACGGAGATTTTGTATTCGTGCTTTGACCAGCGTGCACGGTTTCATGCATGGGGATGAATACAAAATCTCGATAAAAGTAAATATTGTTACGTATAGGACCGGAAAAAGTTATTGTGTGAGTAGACGAGTGAGATTAGAAATTGAGAAATCTAATGGCTGAAAAAATGTTACGTCATTTAATGAACCCGACCCACGAAACCGACCCGCGATACCGACTCAGTTTCACTGAATGACGTGACATTTTTTCAATCATTAGATTTCTCAACTTCTAATCTCACCTGTCCACTCACACACTCACACAATAACCTCACTCACACAATAATCTGTGCCATATAGGACCTGTCACCTTGGGTGATGTTTATTTAGGAGGATTAATAATTAGTTCCTTCTCCTAGCTAGCTAGCAAGCTTCTTTGTTCCTTAATTATAGTAATGATCAACGGGTTTCGGTAGTGACAGTTCTTGTCAAATGATGGTGCTATTTCCTTTATTAAGCAAAAAGTTCATGGTAATCTATCGCTATATATATTTGCCATTTTAAATATTTACTCTTCGGAGAAGTTACTATATATTAACCCAGTTCTGATAGAATCAATGCAGTCAGAGAATCCAAGGGCATTGAAGCTTGTTTACTATCCCTTTTTAACTCCTATCAGTAATCCAAAACCTTTTTATATGAAGTGCAAATGCCACCGTTGTCCTGGTTTTCAAACGGCCCGTTTATCCAAGGGCTTCGTTGTTCTGGAAAACGAAAATTACCTTGTGGTGGTGTTTCTTCTAGGTAAATGCATGTGATTCAACTGGGAAGGTCCCAGATACGAGCTACCCCGGTTGCATGTGCTCACTTATACACGACAATAGCTCTCTGACATTGATTCACAGCAACATTCATGTAGAAGACGCATCCCGGCCTCCTAAGTTAATATTTTCCCCTTTAGTTGGTGTGGGGCGGTCAATTAAAAATTCAGTAGTTGTGTGTTGTGACTAAACCCAAAACTCCCCTCACATTCAATCAAAGTTCCTGATGTCGTTATTTCATTTGCAACCTATAGTTTTAACTTTGAGTTGCTTCTTTTTTAATTAGAATCTGCAGAGACAGCAGATGTTTCATGTTTGGCAGCTGCAACTAACGTTTTCTGTCAAGGAACTGAGCTCCTGTCTAAGCTACATTCGTATTTCCTAGTCTTTAAACCTTTGCTCTGTTTTTTAATACCTACTTCTCAAATTTAAAGCTATCCCACCGACTAATGCTTCATGATTTGATGTTACATCTTTTTGTTTCATTCATCGCCACCATAGTTTTCCTCCAACAACGTCAGAATGGAAGACTACGACGTGCATTGTTGCAAAACTGAGTTTTGGGTGTTTCTATGCATATGTTTGGTTCTCGTGTCCTTCGCCGGTATTACATCAGGCCTCGCTCTAGGACTCTTGTCCTTCAGCCAAGTCGATCTTGAGGTACTCATTAAGGCTGGTCAGCCCCAGGAAAGGAAGAATGCAGGTAATAATTGGCACCTATACTGCATACATTAGTGTGATTTCGTTCAAATTGTACTAGCAATTATGTTTCATCACCGGTACTATAATTATTCTCCTTTCTTTTGCTTACTGGCCGTCATCGGCAGCAAAGATACAGCCGCTTGTTAAGAAAGAGCATTTGCTTTTGTGTACCCTCCTCGTGGGAAAATCACTGGCGATGGAGGTATTATATATCATGTTCAATGGAAAAGACACGAGATTAAATAATAACTTTGTTTTGATTCTGAACATTTCTTTTATTTAAGGCACTTCCTATTTTCCTGGACTCAATATTCCCTTCATGGGCTGCCATTCTTATTTCAGTTACCCTCGTTCTTGCCTGTGCAGAAGTAAGGTCTCCTTTTCACATATTAATTAATTGGTGAAACTCAGACATGGGATGGTGCTGTTTAATTCATCTTTTTTTTTTTCATTTTCTAGGTCATTCCTCAAGCTGTCTGTTCTCGTTATGGACTTGGTCTTGGTGCAAAACTGTCTACCTTTGTCCGGCTGCTTCTGGTGATCTTCTTTCCCGTAGCATACCCAATCGGTAAGGTACGCGTTACATAGAAGTTTTTGTTCCACTGGTATAAGCCTACATCTTTACTCAACCTTAACTTCCGAGCATGAGTACTTCTGAATAGCTCCAAGACACACTAACAGCAACAGGACTCTTGAAATTATATATCAGTTGAAAAGGACTACTAGGCCAATTACAAATTGCATGTAATTAACTCATTGCCTGATCCTTTATAAATCTACTAGTGAAGGCGCTTTATTCATGGCCCAAAGAGGTTAAATCTGATCAAATCCCTCAATTATTTCAGTTACAATAGTTTCTTCTCATCTCTCGTGCTTGGAAGAATAAGATTCTTGATGATGTTAAAGAGTCATCCTTTCTAGATTAATGGAAGAACATTTGTCATTTTAACCATAAGAAAGCAGCACAATATGGGGAAGGACCTACTTGGTTTTCAATGTGTTTCATTCCTTCTATGGCAGCTGTTGGATTGGCTCCTTGGGAAAGAGCATTCTGCACTTTATAGGAGGGCAGAGCTAAAGACATTGGTCGATTTGCATGTGGTAAGGCTTCACGAGATCGGTTATTGTGTTAAGCGGTGTGGTGTGAAGCCGTGTGGAGCACCGGTCAGGATCTCCCCAGTCAGGATCCAATGGTCTCCAGCTTGCCACCTAATAAATGAGGGCAAACCCCGGTTCTTGTTGAGGACCGAATTCGTGATGGTTAGACCGGAGAGGTTTCAAACATTGTTAGGGATTTAGGGATTCGAATGTTTGCGCCCATTTCGAATGTTATTTTCGATTTACCGTTTCTGCTCCCGAATTCTCTCTCGCTTAGGGATTCGAATTTCCTCCCCATTTGAAAACCACCGCATCCCCTGTGCTTAGCCAAACATCCGGTGGTCTTGGTATTGAGGAAACCACCGCAGCCCCTGCTTCCTCCCCATTCGAGCTGCTGTCTCTCTCTCTCTCTCTCTCGCATCCGACGGTCTTGGTTTTTGTTGTCTTTATGCTTCTTGTTCTTTTCTTTTTCTTTTTCGGTTTTTCGGTTTGTTGTTTTTTAGTTCGTTTTAAAGCTTTCAATTTGTTGGTTGCAAGGATTGTGCTGGGTCCCCGGAGAGAGATTCGTGTGAATGACGGAGCTTGCTTCGAGCCTTCAAGTCCTATGTGGCATGGTGAAAATGGTCCACGTATCCAAAAAAAGCTTGCGTCGTCTGCACCTCTTCTTGGAGAGATCTACGGGTTTGCAGGATGATGGTGTTTGAGACAGCCCACTGAGGGGCAGGGGCCATAGACAGGAAAGATTGGATTCTAAGGGCCGAACTAAAGGCTTTTCGACGAAGGTCGTCTCTGTCTCTAACATGCAAAAGATTGAGTTTATGCAAAAGATTTGATCTTCCTGCTGAGTATATTATGTCTGTGGAAAATAAATTAGTTCTTTTTTCAGCTTGGTAGTGAGTTTTTTGACGTAGGAGATTGAGTTTCTCAGCTGGGTATTATTTTTTCCTTGGTTTCCACTTCGTGCTCCTGTCTTTCTGGAGATTGAGAATGTATAATTGGGTGATTGTGAGATTTGAAGTTGTTGAAGTCGATAACGTTTTGTCTATCTTCTTGTGATTTGTGCTCTATTTTGTCTTCTGGGAAGATGGAAGGAAACGAGGAAAAAATTGAAATTTTGAGTGCAGGAGTAATGCTACAAGGACATGAGGACGTCACATAGAGAAGGTAGCATTACTCCTGCACTCAAAATTTCAATTTTTTCCTCGTTTCCTTCCATCTTCCCAGAAGACAAAATAGAGCACAAATCACAAGAAGATAGACAAAACGTTATCGACTTCAACAACTTCAAATCTCACAATCACCCAATTATACATTCTCAATCTCCAGAAAGACAGGAGCACGAAGTGGAAACCAAGGAAAAAATAATACCCAGCTGAGAAACTCAATCTCCTACGTCAAAAAACTCACTACCAAGCTGAAAAAAGAACTAATTTATTTTCCACAGACATAATATACTCAGCAGGAAGATCAAATCTTTTGCATAAACTCAATCTTTTGCATGTTAGAGACAGAGACGACCTTCGTCGAAAAGCCTTTAGTTCGGCCCTTAGAATCCAATCTTTCCTGTCTATGGCCCCTGCCCCTCAGTGGGCTATCTCAAACACCATCATCCTGCAAACCCGTAGATCTCTCCAAGAAGAGGTGCAGACGACGCAAGCTTTTTTTGGATACGTGGACCATTTTCACCATGCCACATAGGACTTGAAGGCTCGAAGCAAGCTCCGTCATTCACACGAATCTCTCTCCGGGGACCCAGCACAATCCTTGCAACCAACAAATTGAAAGCTTTAAAACGAACTAAAAAACAACAAACCGAAAAACCGAAAAAGAAAAAGAAAAGAACAAGAAGCATAAAGACAACAAAAACCAAGACCGTCGGATGCGAGAGAGAGAGAGAGAGAGACAGCAGCTCGAATGGGGAGGAAGCAGGGGCTGCGGTGGTTTCCTCAATACCAAGACCACCGGATGTTTGGCTAAGCACAGGGGATGCGGTGGTTTTCAAATGGGGAGGAAATTCGAATCCCTAAGCGAGAGAGAATTCGGGAGCAGAAACGGTAAATCGAAAATAACATTCGAAATGGGCGCAAACATTCGAATCCCTAAATCCCTAACAATGTTTGAAACCTCTCCGGTCTAACCATCACGAATTCGGTCCTCAACAAGAACCGGGGTTTGCCCTCATTTATTAGGTGGCAAGCTGGAGACCATTGGATCCTGACTGGGGAGATCCTGACCGGTGCTCCACACGGCTTCACACCACACCGCTTAACACAATAACCGATCTCAGGCTTCACATATATACTGGTGTTCAATTGGGATTCCGTGGTATAGCAGAAAGATCAGTAGAAGTATGAAATGCTGATATCCAATTTCAGGCAGGGAAAGGTGGAGAGTTGTCACGTCATGAAACTACCATTATTACTGGTGCTTTAGATTTAACACAGAAGATGGCTAAAGATGCCATGACACCCATCTCTGAGACCTTTTCTGTAGACATAAACTCAAAGCTTGACATGTATGTGCAGCTAACTCTTCATTTCTGTAAGTGATATTAACGTCTCTCTTTTATCTCTCATAATTTCCGCGCATCTCTTTCCTCAGGCATACAATAGGTTTAATAATGAGCAGAGGTCATAGTCGTATACCTGTCTACTCCGGAAGCCCGCAAAATATTATTGGCCTCATTCTGGTAAGCAGCTGAGGAACTAAGGTGGTACTGTGATTAAATCGAAGGGGGATTGATAAATCGTATGAACTATGCGTATGTTCTTAAGCATACCTTGACAGTTTTCATAAATATTCGAAATTTTGTTCAAAAGTGAATAATTCCCTTCTTGATGCAACTTTCTTGGTCGCCATATGTGTAGCCACATTGCATTTTTCAGTTTTTCCTCCTTGGTTTTAGGTAAAGAATTTGATCTTCTGCCGCCCTGAAGATGAAACGCCAATTAAATATATGACTATCCGGAGAATACCTAGGTAAGGGATTCCTTTTGAATATCTGAGATTTAAGGATACCTATTTCTTTGAAACTCTGCTCATTTTCAATTGCCGTTCATAGAGGAGAATATTACGTTTTCTTTTTATATAACATTGGAGAGCACTGTGCAAGTATTTTTCTGTAAAATTTACAAATAAAAATTATATGACAGATAACAATGGACATTCTTGCATATATATGACAAGCTTCTGTATCTTCTGCGATAGGGTATATGAAAATTGGCCTCTATATGATATTCTGCATGAGTTCCAGAAGGGTCACAGCCACATGGCTGTTGTCATTAAGAATAAGAAGGATGTGGAAGACACTGAGAAAAGAGGAGGAGGCAAGCACAGAGTGCTGGATATTGATGTTAATCCCCACTCGAATAAAATTCGAGCAGAGAGGAAAGGTATGGCACATACTACATGGTGTTATAGAGTTAGAGTTTTCTTGGGACTAATATTCTCCATCCATTCGTTTTATTTGATATGTCAATTTCAATTTTGTTCGTGTAGTCTACTGCCATGACATTTAGGGTTATGGCTCTGGATTTCACAGGATCGTATTCTCCACTTGACCGGAAAGAGCGTATGAGTATCTCTGCAACTTCATCTCCTCTGTACTCAAGTGATACAGAGCATGATCATACTCCAACGCCAAAGAACATCATGGAGCAGGAAAAATTTGTGAATCCACAGCAAAAAATATGGGAGCAAGAAAGTGAAAATGTTTTATTTGAAAATTTGGAATCTGTACCGAGCAATTCGGATGAGGAGGTCATTGGGATCATAACAATGGAAGATGTCATGGAGGAACTGCTGCAGGTTGACTCCCCAAGTTATAATTGATAGTCTTTATCTAAACTTTAATGATCTGTATCAAGATTGAGTTGGAATGAGTCTTGCCCCCCTCCTACGTGGTAAGAAAAGTTAATGCTTTTTTGTTCTGTATTGAAGGAAGATATACTGGATGAAACTGACGAATATGTTGATGTCCATAACAAGTGAGTGACTTTCCCATGTGCTGTGTCTCACAGTAGTGAGCAATTTTGCTGGTTTTTGAAGTGTATTCGATATTTATTAGTCCAAGTTCATTTTGTTGGTTTCTGCAGAATTAGAATCAACCTACGATCTTCAAGAAGATCGTCATCTAGATCTCCGAGAAGATCTACTGCTTCTCATCTCAACTGGAGGACTCCAGAGCCATCTCCACTTTCTTCGTATGCTCAAATACTCCGTTCACCCATTCCTCCATACGTACAGCCCCCGCTTGCGAGGCCAACACTTTACTCGTCCCCTGGAAGATCCATAGCAAATTCTCCAGCGGGATCTGCAGGCTGTGTTCACAGCTCGCCATCGTCCCATCGGGTATGTCATAGTCTACTAATATTTCCCTTTCAAAGATAGAGAAATTCAGAATGGTTATTTGAATGAGAAAATACTTTAAAAACAAATGAATGGTCCAATTTCCTTTCAATTTGGTTAAATCAATCGGTACTTGCAAAGATTATTATATCCAATGGAGCTGGGACATTGTGTTCTTGTTTCTGAATGAAACTAAGATATATATATATATATATGAAGATCGGCAAATCTTTGCCTTCTAACAGAAGGACGATGAACTTTTTTAACTTTCTAACTTGTGACAATAGGGAGCTTTGACGTCAAATACAAAAGTTAATGTACTTTTGGAAGTTCACAAAGCTAGGCACATGGTAAATTCTAGAAACCAATAGCTTAGCAGAAGTCTAGTAGGACTGATTCTCGTTGTAGGATCATAAATATTGGTTGTTTTCTGGGAATCGGGGTATGCTGTGTCTATCAATGACTAATGTGTTAGCTTTTCTCCTACAACTTCTAACGGCCAGGTCTCAAGGAAGTTATATGAGAAGCTATTACGTACTGGAAATTCATAAAGCTCCTCGATTTGTCAAATAGCACTTGGAGAAGTATGCGCTGCGCAGCATCCGAGCCCCAGTTACTCTCTCTCTCTCTCCCTAGCTATTTCTCTCAGATCTCCTTCCTTTTGGTTTTCTCCGTGTGAGAAAATCCAATCAGTCAATCACCATGCATGCATGCATGTGTAATGAAATTTGAAATGGTCCACACTGTAGCAATTTAAATTTGTATTAAACATATAAAAATCGTCCATACTTGTAAATTACCTGATAGTTGCGATGCCATTTAATATCAATTGCAATTTCCACATTCAAGACAACTAGTAAGATTCCAATGAAAATGAAATGAACCTTGTGGTATTAGACTTTCATAAATTAGTTCATGTTATATGATTTTTAACAAAATAGTCTATGTGATATGATTTGAAGACAAATAAATTCTTCCGTCCAACTACAGTTACCCAACTAAAGTAAGAGTGTTGGTGTGTCCTTTACATGTAATTATTCACGCGTTAACAAATGTTTTTTTAAAAAATAAAAAATAAAAAGTCACTTCAACTTAGAGGACGTTCGTTGCTGGAAATTTTGGCACCTCAAAATTTTGAGCTTGATTAAAAAATCACAAAATAATCTCTATTCTTCCATCAAATAATTCTTTTTTATTATAATATTTATTCAAATTTTCTCTCTTTTCACTTTTTCACCAACTCTCATAAAATATCTTTATTTTTTCGCTAACCCTAATACCCAAAATTTTCACAAACAGACACCTTCTTTATGTGTTTATTATTTGTGAATATGCTTTTGAAAATGCTGAAAATATTTTCATTTATGTGTTCTGTTTTATCAAGAATATATATAAATTAGTTGGTGCTCCATTTGTGTCTTGAACAACAAGAATTTTTAGTCCTCAATTTTTTACATTTTAACTCTTAAGACATTTTTTTGCATTACTTAATAATAAAAAAAATTGTCATTTTATCTTAAAAGTTTGTTGCCCATTGCATTCTGGCTCCACCACCTGCCTCCTCTCTTTTCCTCCCCAATTTCTCCGGCTCTTTTTGTTTTTGTTTGTTCAGTTGCTCCAAGAACAACAAATAGCAACTTTCTGCTCGATCTGCCTTGTGCAATTTGGGTATATCTTCATCTTCGAGTCTTCTATGTGCCTCTTTTCATCAATGAATCCAACCACCAAAACGAAATTTTGCAGAAGAATCCAGCAGAATGGAGTAACTGAGCCAGCAGAATCACTTTCACTGATTCCACTTGCCTCGCCATTTAAAAGAGTATAAAAGGCTATTTTCATTGATGCTCTCAGCACAAGCTTGCTTTGTACTTAAACCCCTTGTACGTACATAAGAGCAACAACACAGCTCCAAGAAAAGACAAGATATTTAATGCTAACTTAATTGATACTTCTTTGCTTTAAATGGCACCGAACAGAGATAAAGCACAGAAAATTCCGGCAAACAAAAATTTGCAAGAATAGATAGAAGTCCCTGTAACGCAAACCTCCATTCCAAAATTCTGGGTTAGGGTTCCGGGAAATTACGGAGGAAAGAGAGGGGGGTCGCGGGACTGCCCAATGTTGCCGACAAGAGAAAGTTTAAGCTTAAGGTTTTTTTTTTTGAAGAAAAAAAGGGGGAAAGTTGAGGTCTTATTTTAATTTTAATTTTTTTAAAAAAATTAAGTGTCAACGTGTCAATGGTGCTGATGTGGCATGTATAGGACACACAAGCACTCTACAGTTAGTTGGATAAAGACAATTGAATGGAGAGACTTATTTGTCTGGACCATTTTGTTCAAAGTCATATTACAAGGACTCATTTGTAAAAGTCAAATACTACAAGGCTTTGTGCGGTAATTAAACCTTTTTCATATATAAAAAAAAAAGATAATTATTAGTTTTTTTCTATAAGTAAAAGATAATTATTAGTTAATTGCAATATAATGGAAAAATAAGGCAGACACCCTGCTTGCAGTGAGAGAGGGACCGAGAAAGAGAATAGAGAGCTAAGCTAGCAGTGGAGGCGGGGAAGGGAGTGACAAACATCCAAAAGAGCAAGGATCCTCTCTAGGAGCATTAAATACACACTTGACACTTCTAGATCAAAATTAGGTCAGGTCGAGTAATTTAAGTAGAGAAACTAACCGAACAAATAAACTCAAGAGAGGCTTTTAACTAGAGACAGATAGGGTGAATATGAGTCTCGGCCCAAACTCGCTCCCTGGAGCCTCCGAGTGGAATGCTCTCTCTGCTACTTGTCCTCTTTGATATTTCGTACACATGACAAGTTCATTCCACCCTTGCTTTCTCGCTGATTCTGACAATGTGGATGCCTTAGGCCACCTGTCACCTAATTCCTTTCGTTTCATTCCCTTTAAGGTTGTGTCCTCAATTCCTTGGGGGTACGATTTTCCTTTTGATTCCCCAAACATAACGTCCCTTTTACTTCGCATTTTCTTTGCCACAAACCCAGATATAGTCCTTTTCCTACAAAGTCTTTTGTTGTGGCCTTCTGGTTTTTGTCCAATTCTCCTTGATTTTATTATACTGGTGGTTCTTTCTTTTGGTTGTTGGAAGATACGCAGTGGGTGAAGTTTACGTCAGTGGAAAGAAATGTTATCTTTAGCAAAAGGTATGGGGGACTCAAAGAAACCCCTGACAGATAAGTAAAAACTCATGGAACACACTAAAAATCTTCCGTGGGGGATGTTTATGGAATGATGAAGGTGAACAAGGATCGTGTGCAAGATTTTGAAGCTCTTACTCTGGTGGGAAGGTTAGCAGCTCGGAATATTTTTCCGAAGCCAATGATATTTCCTCTTATTAAAGTTGGATGGAGGTTTGCTCATAATCTCAGGATTGAAGATGTTGATGCAAATATATTTTTATTTTCTTTCCAAACTCTAAATGAGAAGGAACGGGTGTTGAGATTAGCTCCCTGGAATTTTAAGGGTTATTTAATGATTCTTAAAGAATGGAGGAGTGGGGAGACTATCAATGAGGTGGAGCTATCTCATGCTCAGTATTGGATACAAATCCATGGGCTTCCTTTGGAGATGCTGGATGAAGAAAATGCAGTGCTGATTGGAAGTAAGTTGAGTATGATTGATAAGATTGATCCGGTGGATATCAATAAGCCATATCTTAGGGTGAAGGTTCATTTTGATGTTGAAACTCCTCTTCATCCTGGATTTTAGTTGAATAGAGAGGGTCATACTCCTGTTTGGATTGCGTTTACATATGAGAGGCTATCAAGTTTTTGTTTGATTTGTGGAAGAATTACTCATACTTTGGGTAACTGTATTGATGAGGATCATCCGTATCAAAATGCATTGGGTGATGAGATGAGAGGGATGATACCATTAGATGAACTGTAAATGCATTCTCCCCTTCGGGAAAGGATGGGCCAAGGAGTTGGTAATTTTGGAGTGGCTGGAAGTAGCAGGGGGATCTTTTGGTGGTGATCGGAGAGTGAGTACTAGTTTGGGTGTTGATCGGCGACTGGGTAGCAGTTTGGGGATTGCTTCGGTATAGAGGAAGGTGAATGACCATCTTGACCTTTCCACGTTGGTTCATTATGTTATGGGAAATTGAGGACCACTGGAGGAAAAAATGAGGGATTATGAGATGTCAAGTGGGGTACGAACGAAGGATCCGGTTAGTATTGGAAAAAAGAATAATCAAAGCCAGATAGGAGAGCGACTCTCGGTTGTTAAGGGTGATTCTTCAGGCGAAGAATTTAGGACCAATGGTGGGCCCATGTTTTGGGCTTGAATGTAGATCGCATAAGTATTTTAGGTAGTGATGGGCTGGAAAAAGTTAGCAAGACAAGTGTTGGGACCTGTATAGTTGGGCCTGACCCTTTTGAAATTTTACAAGATAGTCATCCTACAATTGTTGTGGCCCAGGAAGTGCCGTTGAATTTGAAAAGAGGAGGGGCGGTTGTTTTCGACCCCGAGTATCAACTGAAGAAGCAACAGGAACTTTCAGCTTCTTTTCAACTACCTCTGAAGGAATCGTTGGAACTGATGTTCAATCAAGGGTTCCAAGGCTGATGGGGTGCGGAAGAAAAAAAGTTTGGACCCAAAAAGAAGAAACGAGAAGAAGTATCGACAAAGGTTGAAGTGGCTGGGGAATCTTAGGTGAGTAAATCTGTGGCTGGGGCGGTGGGCCTATATCTATCCCCACCCCAGCCATGAGTCTCATATCATGGAATAGCTGGGGCCTTGGTAGACCAACGACTTTAAGGGTTATTAGGCTACTTGTGAGAAAGGTAGATCCTATGGGCATTTTTCTTATTGAGACAAAAATAAAAGATGATCGACTTGGGTCAATTCTTCGTAGATTGGGGGTTTTGCATTTTATTTGTGTTCCTTCTCTGGGATGTAAGGGTGGGATTGCATTCTGTTGGAGGCTTGGTGTGTTGTTTGATGTTTGAAATTTTCTAGGTTTTATTTCCACTTGCTCTTTAAGCCTAGGAATAATCGATTTCATTTTTTGTGTTCTTTGGTTCATGGTCCGACGTATTAGAGGGAGAATGATGCTTTTTGGGAGGAATTGAGATCTCTTGATGACCTGAGTATTAAGTCATGTGTGTGTATTGGGGACTTTAATGAGGTGTTGCGTCCAATTAAAAAGCAGGGTGGTTGGGTGGTGTCTAGCTCTTCTTCTAGGGGTTTGAGTCATTTCATAGGCTGTTTGGGATTTGTAGTCTTGGGTTTTTCAGGTAGAAGGTTTACGTGGAACAATGGTAGAGCGGGGATGGCTCATATTCGTGAAAGGTTAGATCAGGGTATTGCTAATGTGCAATGGCGATTGGATTTTCCTAATGCTGGAGTGACACATTATAGTGTGACAAACTCATATCATATTCCCCTTATTCTGAATATTTTTTGGAAAGAAATGAGGTTGGCTAAGAGTTTCAAGTTTGAGAAATTTTGGGCTAGGGAGGATACATGCTTTGGAATTAGTGCTGCTACATGGAAGGAACCACATAATGGAACCGAACTACGTTTGGGGACAGTCATGTTGTTTTGCAAAATGAAAACAGAACGAATATCTCTTTATTTTCTATAACTTGAATCTGTACATGATACATGCTCTATTTAACACACAACCGAGATACTCAGATAAGGAAACAATTGTCTAAATAAGGTGCATCGAATATCTCCTCTATCGCTAATTCTATTTACACCACAATCTTCGAGATTTATGCAATCTTCGGGATTTCTTCAAATCTTCGGGATTTCTTCACTCCCCCTCAAGTTGGATTATAAATGTTGATCGTTTCCAACTTGCCAATAAGGTCATCGAAGGTTTGTCGGGACAGGCCTTTTGTAAAGATGTCTGCAATCTGCTCTTTTGTAGGAACATAGGTCATACAAATAATTCCGGCTTCAACATTTTCTTTGATGAAATGTCTGTCTACTTCCACATGTTTGGTCCGGTCATGCTGAACTGGATTGAGGGAAATATTGATGGCTGCTTTGTTATCACAGTAGAGTTTCACTGGAAGTCTTACTATGACATGTAATTCTTCTAAGAGTTTCTTTAGCCATAGTCCTTCACATATCCCTTGTGCAACTGCCCTGAACTCAGCTTCAGCACTACTTCTGGCCACTACATTATGTTTCTTGCTTCTCCAAGTCACCAAGTTTCCCCGTACAAAGGTGCAATAGCCAGTAGTAGACCTTCTATCTTCTGCTGAACCTGCCCAATCAACATCTGTAAAGATCTCTACTTCTTTGCTTTCATTCTTCTCGAAGAATAGGCCAGTGCCCAAAGAGCCTTTGAGATATCGGAGAATTTTGTATACAGCCTCTAGATGAGTTTCCTTTGGTGA
The DNA here is from genome assembly GCA_963930655.1 of Myrica gale. Lineage (NCBI taxonomy): Eukaryota > Viridiplantae > Streptophyta > Magnoliopsida > Fagales > Myricaceae > Myrica > Myrica gale. Next base: position 25,990,107 of record OZ005611.1, read on the forward strand.
ATGCATGTGTTGGCTTGCCACACTAACCGCAAATGCAATGCCCGGTCTAGTATGTGATAAGTAAATCAGCTTGCCTACTAGTCTCTGATATCTTTCTTTATCAACTGGGTTTCCAACATCTTCTGTTCTTCTTCCTGCTTCTATGGGTGTGTCACTAGGTTTACATCCAAGCATACCAGTTTCGGATAGAAGATCGAGGATATACTTTCGTTGAGATACGCTAATGCCCCTTTTTGATCTAGCAACTTCCATGCCCAAAAAATATCGCATTTGCCCTAGATCTTTTACCTCAAATTCAGTAGCTAGAGCTTTCTTCAATCTCTCCATTTCTACTATATCATCTCCCGTGAGGATTATGTCATCAACATACACAATCAGAATAGTTTTCTTCCTATCTTCAGATTGTCTGAAAAACATAGTATGATCTGATTGCCCCTGCTGATATCCTTGCTTCTTGACTACTTTGGCAAATCTATCAAACCATGCTCTTGGTGACTGTTTAAGGCCATATAGGGACTTCTTGAGTTTACACACTCGATTTTCTCCACCTATTTTACAAAAACCTGGTGGTATTGTCATGAAGACTTCTTCCTCTAATTCTCCATTCAGAAAGACATTCTTAATGTCAAGTTGTTGGAGGGGCCAATCCAAATTGACTGCTAATGACAAAAGAACCCGAATTGTATTCAACTTTGCCACGGGTGCAAATGTCTCAGTGTAGTCAATACCCTGGGTTTGTGTATACCCTTTTGCAACAAGGCGAGCTTTGTACCTTTCTATAGTCCCATCAGCTTTGTATTTCAAAGTGAACACCCATTTGCATCCAATAGGGGTCTTTCCTCTCGGTAACTCCATTACTTCCCAAGTTCCATTTTTTTCCAAGGCCTGCATTTCTTCCATTAAGGCCTCTTTCCATTGGGGAACCTCCATGGCACACTGAATATCAATTGGAATTTCTGTATTATCCAGGTTAGAGGTAAAAGCACGAAACTTTGTGGACAAAGCATTATAAGACATAAACTTCGAGAGAGGATGAAGAGTACATACCGAGGTTGTTTCCTAAGTGCAATGGGTAAGTCAATATCAGAGGACTCGGGCTTACCAGATGTGGAAGGAGACCCATGGACACTTGGATCTATTCTCGGTTCCGACTCTCTTGGTGCCTCAGGTATGAGATTCTTTATTTCCTTTGGTTTTGGCTTCCGTGAATAAACAAGTAGCTCTTTGTCAGATTGTTTTTCTACATCTCCCCCTGAGTTCAAGTGTCCTTCTGAAAGTGGCATATGAAAATGAGAAGTGATAGATTCAGTGTTTCTGGCAGGTTCAGTGTTTGGGACAGATTCAGGGAGACAGAGATCGAAGTCCAAATTCCAAGCTTCATTCAACAGCTCCCCTTGAAGCGAAGGCTTTTGGAAGTACGAAGAGTTTTCAAAGAAGGTAACATCAAGGCTGACAAAGACTTTCTGTGTGGAGGGATCATAACATCTGTATCCCTTTTGAGTTGGAGAATAGCCAAGGAACAGACACTTAATGGCGCGAGGATCTAATTTGTTGCGATGATGAGGGTGAACATGGACAAAAGCAGTACAACCAAACACTCTGAGTGGAAGATAAGAGCCAAGGCGAGAGGTCGGGAAATACTGCTGAAATATCTGGAGAGGTGTTTGAAACGAAAGAACACGACTGGGCATTCTGTTAATGAGATATGTAGAGGTCAAAATAGCATCACCCCAAAAATGTTTTGGCATATTCATTGTAAAGAGTAAGGCACGAGCAACCTCAAGCAGATGTCTATTTTTTCGTTCGGCAACCCCATTTTGTTGAGGGGTGTCGACGCAAGAGCTTTGATGAATTATCTCATACTTGATAAGATAATCCCCAAAATAGAATTGAAATATTCGGTGCCATTATCAGTGCGCAGAATTTGAATGTGAGTCTGGAATTGTGTTTGAATCATGATATGAAAATTGATAAACACAGAACGAACCTCAGTTTTGTCTTTCAACAAGTAAACCCAACAAAGGCGAGTATGATCATCAATAAAAGTAACAAACTATTTTTTTTTAGTACGAGTGAGAATACGAGAAGGAACCCATAAATCACTGTGGATCATGGTGAACGGTTGAGATGGTTTGTATTTGGATTTTGGGAATGATGTTCGTTGATGTTTTGCAAGTTCACAAATTTCACACTGAAAATCAACAGAAGTTTTATTCGGAAAAATAGAAGGAAATAACTGTCTCAAATATTGAGGATTTGGATGACCCATTCTAAAATGCCATAACAAAATTTAACTATCCCTAGAGACAGATTTAGAATCACAAATGGCAGTTTGCCATTGCTCACTCACAGTAGCCTCCTCAAAGTAGTAAAGTCTCTCACATTCCTTAGCACTGCCTATCGTCTTCCCCGATAGTAGATCCTGAAAAACACAATGAGATGGAAGAAATTTAATAGAGCAATTGGACATTTTTGTCAACTGGCTAACGGATAATAAATTACAAGACAAATTTGGAACATGAAGAACAGAGTCCAGTGTGATAGATTTAGAGAGTCGAATACTTCATTTTCCCGCAACAGACGAAAGAGAACCATCTGCAATTTTTACTTTAAGATTTCCAGCACAAGGTGAGTAAGAAGAAAATAGGTGATAAGAATCAGTCATGTGGTCAGACGCACCGGAATCAATAATCCAAGGAGTTTTAGAGCGAGAGGTGGTACTCAAGGCCCTAAGAAAATTACCTCGGTGGGCTAATGAAACCGAAGGAACATTTGTGGAGGACTGACCCGATGTTTGAAGGCTAGAAAATATTTGTAGAGCTGTTCCAACTGTTCAGAATTAAAATTACCACTGGAAGTAGAGTTGTGAACTGTTCCCCGCGGATCTGTCTCGGCCTGATGATCAACACTAGCTTGATAGCCACGATTTTTGTTGTTTTGCCGTGGTTTCCAATCAGCAGGTTTTCCGTGTAAGTCCCAACAAGTTGTTTTTGTGTGTCCAGATTTTCGGCAATGTTCACACCAGAGACGCCCCTTCTGTTGTCTAGGGCCAGACCCAGCATGTGGTCCTCTAGATAGCAGGGCCGACACTTCGGGCCCAATAGGCCCAGTAGACATGGGTTCCTTCAGCATCACTTTGCGCCTGGTTTCTTCACGCCTCACTTCGGAAAACACTTCGCGGGTTGAAGGAAGAGGACGTCGGCTGAGAATGCGTCCTCTAACATCATCCAAATAACGGTTGAGCCCAGCAAGAAACTCGTACACCATTTCAGCTTCAAGCCTTTTCTTGTATCGAATACTATCGTCGGAGCACTCCCATTCTTCTTCGAAACTCAAATCGAGTTCCTGCCAGAGAGATTGCATTTCCGTGTAGTAGTCTGTGACTTCCCGTGCTCCCTGCTTCATTTGCCATAAGCGGGTCTTAATATCGAAGATCTGAGAAGAGTTTTCGACATCGGAATATGTCTCACTCACTGCATCTCATACGTCTTTCGCCGTCGGCAAGAAGAGATAGGTTTTGCCGATGAAGGGCTTCATGGAATTCACAAGCCAAGCTGTTACCAATGAGTTCTCTGACTTCCATCTTTGCAGAGGGACACCATCGGTTGGCTTCTTCATTTCGCCGGTAAGGTAACCCAGTTTGCCTTTTCCGTTGATCACGAGTTTAATCGACTGAGCCCACTCACGATAGTTTTTGCCATTCAGTTTCTCCACCGTGAGTTGAAAGGACGAGTTTATCGAGTCCACTTGAACTCATGGTGGAGATTGCTGCTGCCTCACTATCGGGAGTTTCAGAGGTCACAGACCCTTTGCTATTGACGGCTTCTTCCGTCATAGTAGCTAGGTTTAGAGCAAACCTGGCTCCGATACCATGAAAACAGAACGAATATCTCTTTATTTTCTATAACTTGAATTTGTACCTGATACATGCTCTATTTAACACACAATCGAGATACTCAGATAAGGAAACAATTGTCTAAATAAGGTGCATCGAATATCTCCTCTATCGCTAATTCTATTTACACCACAATCTTCGGGATTTATGCAATCTTCGGGATTTCTTCAAATCTTCGGGATTTCTTCACAAAATGTGAAAGAACAACTGAGCACTTGTCAACAAGGGGAGCCGACTTCTCAAAACTTGTGGTTGAAGAAATATTTGATGATGAAGATGGATGAGCAGTTGAAAAGAGAGGAAATGTTATGGAAACAAAAGTCAAGGGTGGCTTGGTTATCCTCTAGTGACCTGAACACAAGATTTTTTCATGCCTCTACAGTGATTCGTCGGAAGGAATAAAATTTTGGAGTTAAAATGTTATGGAGGGAGCTGGATTTCTATATGGCAGTTAATTGGTGATGAGCTGGTATCTTTTTATTCTTCCCTTTACTCAACAGATCATCCTTCTATACCTTCGGATTTGCACAGTTTGGTTGAGGAGGTTATTTATGAGGAGGAAAATGATATGTTGATTCAGTTGCCAGATGAGAAGGAAATTTGGGAGATCTTGAAAGGGATGAATCCGGATAAGGCACCGAGGCCGGATGGAATGACAATTTTTTCTTTCGTCAGTATTGGGATATAGTGGGAGGTGATGTCATTGCCATGGTGCAGGAGTTCTTTTCTTCGGGCTGGTTATTGCCCCAAATTAATCAAATTAATTTAGTGTTGATTCCGAAGGTGGATAATCCTTCCTTGGTTGGAAAATTTCGACCAATTAGCTTATGCAACGTCGTCTACAAGATTATTTTAAAGATTTTGACTGAAAGACTCAAGGTAGTGTTGCCTAAGCTCATTTCTCCTTACCAACTTGTTTTTGTTAAAGGTCGTTTGATCCAAGATAACTATATCGCGGCTATTGAAGTTTTTAATGGGATGAATCATAAAGGGGGTCGTGGTGGGTGGATGGCCAATAAGGCTGATATGGAGAAAGCGTATGATAGGGTAGAATGACCTTTTCTTCTTCTAATTTTGGAGAAGTTTGGATTTCATCCAATATGGATCAATTGGATTAAGCAATGTATTCCTTCCTTTAGCTTCTCGGTTTTGATCAGTGGTAGTCCTTTTGGGCATTTTTCTCCTTCGCGTGGTTTACACCAAGGAGATCTGCTATCACCTTTGCTATTTTTGATTTGTTCAGAAATGCTCTCTTGGCTTATTCTTCGAGACGTGGTGGCTGGTCCTATTAAAGGAATTAAAGTTGGGAGGAGGGCACTAGTTATATCACATCTACTCTTTGCGGATGACTTCTTTTTTCGAAAGCTAGTATGAAGGATGCTCAAGCTTTGGAGAGATATTTGGAGTTGTATATGAGTTGGTCGGGGCAGAAAATTAATAGGGTGAAATTTACTATTCATTTCAGTTGGAATTTTAATGAGGCTGCTGCTTTACCCATTTGTGATCTTCTACATCTTAAGAGAATGTCAACCAAGGCCAAACATTTAGGGCTTCTGTTGATATTTCCTAGATCAAAACATCTGGCATTAAAAGACTTGAAAGATAGGCCATTTGATAAGCTATCGGCATGGAGAGCAAAGTTGTTATCCCAAGCCAGTAGAGGGATGTTAATTAGAAGCGTGGCAACACATATCTTAGCTTACTCGCTGGGTTTTTTGTCATTGCCGAAGAATTGGTGTTTGGAGATTGATTGGGGGTTAAAGAAGTTTTGGTGGGGACACAAAATTGACAAAGTTCATTCTTTGTCGTTAAAATCTTGGAGTTCGATGTGTATTCCGAAACCTGGAGGTATGGGTTTTCGGGCTGTTCATGATTTTAATCAAGCTTTAAACACTAAATTAGCTTGGAATGTGGCCATTGATTCAAAAAGTTTATGGGTTCAAACTTTGAAAGGCAAATACTTGCAACATACGGATTTTTGGGAAGCTGAATGGCAACCGAATGTCTCTTGGGTCTGGAAAGGAATATTGAAGATGAGACCTCATTTACAGAAGGGCCTATGTTGGATGGTTAGTAATGGGGAGCATATTTAAATATGGTAGGACCCTTGGGTTTCAATAATTTCAGGATTTAAACATCTGCCTAATAGTGAGTTGGGGGATGATGTGATTGTTTCTAAGGTGGCAAATCTCATTGATTTAGATATTAGACAATGGAACAGATGCCTTCTCTAGAGAATTTTTCCTAGAACATGCAGAAGCTATACCAAGATTCAATTGGGTGGAGAGTCTCGGGAGGATCATTTAATCTGGACCTTGGAGAAATCTGGGAAGTTTACTGTGAAATCTATGTATAAGGAGGTGATAAGGCAAAAAAGTGTTGCTTTATCTCCTATTGAGTTGAAGTGGTGGGGGAAGCTCTGGAAATTACAAGTGCATGAGAGATTGAAAGTGTGTTTGTGGAAATTGATATGGGCTGTCATTCCGACTAAGAGTGCTATAGCTGAAAGAATGGGTGGTAGGGAGGCTGAAGAATTAAAGTTTGTTCTCTGTAATGAGGATGTGGAATCAACGCACCACTTGCTAATTGGTTGTATGGTGAGCAGAATTGTATGGAATCATTCTCCATGGGCTTTGGATATTAATGCATTTGTGGATAAACCCTTGACAGATTGGTTGAAGACTATCATTTACCCTTCTCTCTTACCTGAATTACCTGTTGTGGACTATCACCGATTCCAGTTGTATGCTTTGATTACTTGGGATCTTATATGGTGGACTATGAATCAAATAATTCACCATACTGTTAAGCTGGATGTGTTATAAGGAGAAATTCGGGCTGCTCAGCTGGGTCTTGGTGAGGCTATCAGATGTGACCTTACTAAGATAATTGTAGAGGGTGATTCGCTTCTTACAATTGAAGCTATTCGGTTTTTTCTAAAACAACGGAATTGGAGATGCCATGAGCGTATAAAGAATATTGTTAGTATGACATCTGATTTTGATTCTTGTTCTTTCTTTTTTGTTTATCGTGGTGTTAATAAGGAAGTGCACCTTCTTGCTCGATGGGCTGCCTCCGTGATTATGTCTGGAGGCCACCTCGATGTTCATGAGTATTTTTAGAGCATTTTTCGGACCTTTGTTGGGACTGACCACCATTGCTTGTTGTTTTTCAATAAAGGTAATCGTAGCGTTGATTAAAAAAAATAAACTCAAGAGAGGTCGGTGTTACTCTCACAGATAATTGGGTCTGGAAAAACATGTTCAACGGGACTTTTTGCTCTTGTCCTCCATTCTGCTAGACACTATGTCATCCGATCGATCCTATCGAGATAATTGAGACCACTTATTGCAGGTTCAGGGAGCATATATATATTGGCTTGGCAGACAAAAAACAAAGAAGACAGAACTCTATGGAATCCCCCTCCGTTGGATACTGAAAAGGATAATTTTGATGTAGCTAGTCGTCCTTTTGATACTATCATTGCTGCAGTCGGGCGCGATTCTCAGGGAAATGTTCTTTTTGCAAGCGTGGACTCAGATGTTACCGCCTATGAATAGTTTCTGGGGAGAAATACATGCTGCAGAGCCAGTCTTTCTCTTGGGACAGGATTTCGACAGGGATTCTCTGATGTCATTGCATGTTGGATTTGCTAGATGTGTACATAAAACAATATTACATTAATGGAGGTTACATCTTCTTTCATATATAAAAATTATGCTTGAAGCAGTTAAAGCATTGGAAAAAACCAATGTTGACACTGCCGCAGCTCTTCTGGCTGCAACAATCCAGTAGGAAAACATTAAGGGTTGTCAGGTCATGCTTATCAGCTTATTATATATGTGTGGATAGTCCAGTGCTCTCAACTGCTCCACCAAACCTGCATCCATTATATCTAGTGAACAGCCAGCTAGCCCAGTGTTGTCCAGGGGCGGGCTGAATTGGATTAATTTTTCTTTCTTTCTTTTTTGGGTAAGTAGCTAACTGTATGGGGAAATTAACAAATCTGAAACCTCGTTTAAACCCTTTCGGTGATCTTTAGTGGACATTTCGCAAGAGAACTAAAAATGGGTCCCAAAAGATGATCACACAAAAATCCAAGTGGACTTGTCGATATCATAGGCAATTTCCTTTTGACAGTAGGATTTTTTGTTTTTGGTAAGTCTCTGACGCTATAGTCGGTCTATAAATTGTTTATATCCAAAGATGGAACTGCTACGCGTTATCCAGGCCCAAATAACTGTGCTTCACTTACATACTTTGTGTGCTAAGATTTAACTTCAATTTCCCGTCGGCGCAGTACTTCAGTTTATCTTAGATCGATTGACAAGAATGGCTGCAAACGATGTTCCATGCTGCGAGCCAATGTTCTGGGTGTATCTACTCATATGTGTGGTTCTCGTGGCTTTTGCTGGCCTCATGTCTGGCCTCACCCTAGGACTCCTTTCTCTCAGCCTGGTGGACCTTGAGGTCATAGCCAAGGCTGGTCAGCCCCAAGACAGGAAGAATGCAGGTCGATTTTTTCACTTCATACATGTGTTGTGCAAGCAATTTAACTATCAATATATACTTCTAGTTTTCATGATATCTTCCATTTCTTCTTGGTAGCAGAGAAAATCCTTCCACTCGTCAAGAACCATCACTTGCTTCTATGTACCCTACTCATTAGCAATGCCGCGGCAATGGAGGTATCTAATTAATATCTATAGATAGGTGTAGTTGCTGTTATATTTTGTTTCTTCTTTTTTCCATCTTTTTTCCTATAAACCTAATTATTTGAAATGCATGTAAAAACAAGGCCCTTCCCATTTTCCTCGATTCCCTTCTTCCAGCTTGGGCCGCTGTATTGATATCAATCACCATGATACTGGCATTCGGTGAGGTAAAATCTCAGACAGGCCAATATCTCTTTATATTAGTGTACGAATCTCTTACTAATTGGACATAATAAACGTTTTACTTTCTTAGATTATTCCTCAAGCTGTGTGCTCAAGGTATGGTCTGAGTGTTGGTGCAAAACTCTCTTTCCTAGTTCGGTTGCTTGTCTTGGTCCTCTTCCCAGTAGCTTACCCAATTAGTAAGGTAACTTTACATCTGCACACCAAGAAAAGAATGTTTGTCCCCATATCAGTGAAACTTAATACTGATTCTGTAGATGCAAATAATTGCTCGTTACAATGTGGCAGCTGTTGGATTGGCTCCTTGGTAAAGGGGATGCTGCACTTCTTCGACGGGCTGAACTTAAAATATTGGTGGATATGCACGGGAGTACGGTTAGTGTCCAATATCGATCTGTGCAGCAGCTTGTTTCATTTGCAAATTGTAAGTAAGTTCTCTGGATTCTTACTTTGTGCTTTTTTAGGCAGGAAAAGGTGGAGAGCTAACACAAGATGAAACTACCATAATTGCCGGAGCTTTGGATATGACACAGAAAACTGCCAAAGATGCTATGACCCCAATATCTGAAATATTTTCGCTCTCCATAGATTCAAGACTTGATGAGTATATATATATATATATATATATATGACCCTTTTTTCGTCTCTACATGGTGATATATATATCAACTTCCGTCTCAATTCAATCTATTCTATGCCTAGGCAAACGGTGGGACTAATACTGAGCAAAGGACATAGTCGTGTACCCATTTACTCCGGAAGCCAGAGAAATATCATTGGCCTGATTTTGGTGAGCACCAACTATATTCAATATTGCTTGTAATTTGTGTGGATATATACATCATGGTAAATCTATTTTTATTTCCAAATAAAATGTCTATATATTATTATGTGACTAGGAACCATGTACTATTCTGCTATAGGTGAAAAATCTGATCAAGTTCCGCCCGGAAGATGAAACCCCAATCAAAGATCTTGTTGTAAGGAGAATCCCCAGGTTTATAACGTTTCTGACTCAATATTTGTTTCAAAATTTTGGGGCTTCAAAATCATTACATGTTGTATCAGAAACTGATCATCTAATAATTATCTGAGCATATATATATATACTGATAATGTAATTGTGAGTGTGTTTTCACCTTGAGAGCTTCCTCAGAAAATTTTTGCGGTTTTTAGGCCATTTTTGTGTCTCTTTGATTTATAACCTACAAAATTTGGTGCAGAATACATGATTGTTTACCTCTGTATGATCTGCTGAATGAGTTCCAGAAGGGTCCCAGTCATATGGCTGTTGTTATAAAGAGTAAGAAGGGAACTACAGATAATCCAGAAAAGGAAGCCAAACCTGGCACAATCAAGTCAACTATCGATTTAAATTCAAGACAAAGAAATGGAGGGATAAAAGGTAATTAATTAAGATCATTTGAAAGTTCCCTACCATGGGAACTTCTGGAAAATACGTTAGGTTAACAATTACTTATTTTCAGGAATTGATCATCAGCAGCAGTACTTGGGTCAAAATCACGAGCGACTGAAGATTTCCGTCGTAGCCTCGCCGGCCTCTTTCTGTTCTAGTGACAGTGAAACTCAATACCCATCATTAGATAATGTCAGCCTCAGGAATAGCGTCCAAAGCCTACAATCAAAGAAATGGGACCGAGGAGAAGGAAACATATTAGGGGGAGGTTTGGAATCTCTTCCACATGACTTTGATGCAGAGGTCGTTGGAATCATAACGCTGGAGGATGTTATCGAGGAGCTGTTACAGGTTAATATTTTAAGTAATAGCTTATACATATTCTTGTTACGCAGTCTGACAATAGAAATAAACTATTATATATTCTTCCAACATATTAGGTTGAGCTAATTTTGTAATAAACTAGTCGACGAGAATCAGCTCAATGGCCGGGCGGCCCCTCTCTTTAAGGAGGAGCTGGTCCTGCCATTGTCAGGTTGCCTGGTCCAGCTCAAAAAATAAATTCATATATATAGTAAAAGAATTACTTCGAATCTATCAGCTCGCTTTGTGTTTGCATGTGCGTGCGGGCATCACTAATATATGATTTCTACTGCTGTAGGAGGAAATTCTGGACGAGACAGATGACTATGTACATGTTGACGACCACAGGAAGTAATTACGGACCACTTTCATTGACTACATTGTAGCTTAATGAGTAAACATTATTCTCAAATTATGATCTTTTTATACATTGATTCATGGCGTCTGTGTCTGGAACAGAATTAAAATCAATATGCTATCTTCAAGACCATCTCCCTCGAGATCTCCTGCTGCACCATCGGGTTCCCGTTTGCAACGCCAGACTTCAGTGGCATCCCCTGTTTCGTCGTATGGTCATACTCCACTATCTTCGTGTAACCATTCTCCGATACTGCGTTCACCGATCTCGGCATATCTTCAATCTCCATTGATGAGACCAACTCTATCTCCTTCCCCTAAGAGATCCATGCCAAATTATCCACCAATGTTTGCCGGTGGTGCTCGCTATTCACCGTCATTACAGAAGGTATGTCCAAAGATCATAACATGTATAGATATGCCAAATTCTTACATTGCAGGAAAATGTAGATAAGGTACATAATGATAATATTAATTACCTTTCGACAGGTTTCGAGGATGTTATATGAGAAGCTGAGACAGCCTGATGGTCCATAAAGTTTCCGAAGCCTTTCATATACTTGTACTCTGCAAAGATGAAGTGTTGGATATATATGTTCTGGTACTCAGTTTCAAATAAAACTTCATTGATCCAGAATAGTCAGCAGTGCGTCAGGCATGCATGTCGTGGTTTGTGAATGTCAAAAATTTCATTCCTGCAATTCTAACCATTCATAGAACTCCTGTCGTCATCATGTGATTCAGTAGGGAACAAAATGTGTCTGTCTGCGAGTACGTGGACCCTCAAAAATCGTCCAAAATTACTAGTAATAAAACACCAAAATATCTCATGAGGCGGAGCCAACGCCGTTCACTTATTTTGGATAAGATATCTTGTAACTAATCTATACAGAGCACAAGCTTTGTATTAGAAAACCCACTGCGAACGAAGCCATGAAAACGCTCATTTGTTCATCACATGAATTACCACCTCTCAACCTTCCGAAGCCTCCTACATGGAAGCCCAAAAGTCCAAATCTCCACCCCACAATCATGCCGAGACTAAAACATCGCCTAAGCTCACTCAAACGAGTTGCCAATGCCAAAGGCTTTTCAGGGGCACCTACCTCCATAAAAGACAGCACTAAGAACTCCAACAAGACCAATAACGACGACGACGACGAACTTCCACGTGTCGTGATTGACAGGATAATAGCAAGAATCTTGGCCTTTGTGGGGGTGCCTATGGCCGCTGGTTTGGCATTGTTGTACATCTTCGGTTTTGTCAAGGAGCAACATATATGGGATTTCCCACTATGGATCCCTTTCTTGACAACGTTTTTAACTTTCGGGGCGTCAACGATGGGGATTGCCTATGGGGCACTTTCTACAAGTTGGGATCCAGAAAGGAAAGGTTCAGTTCTTGGGTTGGAAGAAGCTCAAAAGAATTGGGTCCAAGTGTGGAGGGAGGAAGATTAGAGATCGCCTGATCAGGACCAGAGACCTTGTCAAACCCCCTGGAACCACGTATCAATTATGTTCTCTTTCCGATGATGTGCTTATTCAGAAGACATTATCAATTGGTATGTATATTTTCTTTTTTCTGCCAACCCTGATTGGTCTCTAGACAAACAATAACTTGATCCCATTCCCACAGTTCTTTTTAGTTTGCTGCTAGCTTCTGGTTTTCACAATTAAAGAGATCTTTTAATATATATATATTTTTTTCTTGTTGGGCTATATTTTTCACAATTGGGATCCTAAAATTAATCATTAGTATTTATTCAAAATTAATGGGTATTATTGGCGTGAAAATCCTTTACTAAGAGTGGGCTTGGGCCGGGCCACACATTGGATGTGTGAGGGGCAACTGAAAACCCTGTGTGTCCACTCTGGCTTACGTCCCAGCCCAACTATCCACCATGGACGAAGGAAACCTGATTGGCGTGGGCCTTCAATTGGTTCATCATGTGCCATATGTCCTTGATCCAAACAGGTCCCAACATGAACTTATTTTATTGGGTTAATTGTTAATGAACTCTTAAATTCTTAATGTAATAATTTGATTTGATTATTCCAAGAGGGGCAATTTTATGGTTCACCGAATTTAGGACTTTTTCTTATTATTTGAAAGAAGAAGAAGAAAAAAGATTCAAGCACGATATATAGGAATGGACCCATTCTAGAACGTTCGACAATGGCTTGATCATAGTCATAGACATTCTTTTTCAAGGATAATTATATATAATTCAGGTTTTATCTGACAATGGCGACCAGATATATATATTTGAATTACCTACTCCAATGACCATTTGGCTGTATTCGGGACCCAGAAGCGTGTCATTGTGGAATTCATGTTCGTCTTGGCGGGTATGCTACGCTGTGACTATCAAATGGAAAAAGACAGCCTGCTTTTATTTTCTACAATTTTTGTACCATTTCCATCAGATTCCATCCAAACGCTGTCTTGTTCATCAAGTTCTTAGCCTTATTTACGTGTTAGCAATAATATCGTAATAAATTTATACAAATTTGATATGATATTTTCAATCGATCTAAGAATATATTTCTTCTCATATTTTGTATTTTTTCTATGAACAAAGACTTTTAATTTATACTCTTATGCATTTATAATACATACAATTTTACAGCAAATATAAATTTTTTAGATCGAAACACTTAAATTTATTTTTGTTACTTTTTTCTCCTTTCTCTCTTTCTCTCTTTATATTATTCTTTAAATATGCACTATTTTTGTTTCTTATTTAAGTAAGTTTATACAAGTATATATGTTATAATTAATTAATTGACTTCGATTAGGTCTACTTACTGATAAGGGTGAATACCGGAATAGATAGAACCGAATGGTTCCTGTACCCATCAGAACCAGTATTTTAATTTCGATTCCATTCCGAAACCAGAATTTTCGAAAATGAATCTGAAAATTAATGTTTCATTCAAGGGAGAGTGTGAGAGAGATTTCAGGGACGAGGGAGAGCCAAAAGAAATACATAGACATTGTTTTCTCTCTGTTTCCTGTACGTTTCGTCCAACGCCACATTGAATTTCTTAAAACAATTCCTAGCTTGCTCCGGTGAAATCTCTGCCTCGATTTTCTGGCAACGATGTGTAGACCTTGCTCCAGCCGATCTGTTCGTAGTTTGAAGCGTATTGTTTGACCTTGACTCGTGGTTTGTCACCCAGTCATCACCAAGAAGGAGCTTCAGGTTCGACGAGCGGACTTTTGCTACAACGTATTGGAAGTTGTTGGCTAAGAACAAGTACGAGAGTGCCACATGCTTGTAGAGGTGATAGAGTTGAAAGAGAGAGAGAGATTTTGTGAGGCAGCGATAGGGAGGGTGGGGGCTGGGACGTCGACGGTGGGGGAGAACGAAGGAGATCTGCGTATTTGGTTTTTGTAGATTGTTCCTTGCAGATCTACATCGTGTTTGTGATGTTAAAATTTTAGGAGTAGATAAAAAAGTGAAGAGAGAGAATGAAAAAAGTGAAAAAGTTAGAGAAAAAGTAAGGAGAGAGAACGAAAAAGTAAGTGAAAAAGTGAAAAAAGTTAATAAAAAATTAGAGAAAAAGTAAGGAGAGAGAATGAGTTAAAAATTTGGTAAAATTTTGTTAAATTTTTATTGTTTGCAAACACTAGGCTAATGAAGGAGATATGCGTTGAAAAAGTCAAAAAGAAAAATAATGAATAGAATACTTAATTCACGCGTGCATGACCTGGGTCTCATATCATTTTGTCCTTTTATGAATGATGAACAACGACTAACGACTTAAAAGTCATAAAGTCATGCATTATTTTTTTTTTTAAGAATTTCAGAATCGGAAATTTTCGATTCCGATTTAAAAATAGGCCGAAACTAATATCGAAATACCAATATCGAAATCAGAATCGAAAATTCTGAATTTCGCGGGATAAAATTCTCACCTTTAACCTACTCATATCCTCCGGTTCAAACTGTTTGCTTACCTCTAACAAAAACTGATGGATAATGGCTGAGCAATTCCATCAAGCAATGTCCTTAAAATATTTTAACGAATTTATTGCACCTTGTGAGCATATAAGTACGTGAAAGGCATTTAAGGTCACAAGACAGATATTAATTTACCGTCTTTATTGAATTGTCAAATATAGACATACTATGAGAGTGTTCGTTTGCCAAAATTTTATTGAAAAATCTTTACTTTATTGAAATTTATTAAAATTTGTAAAAATTAAAATGTGCAAGTTTAAAAGTTAAAATTTTTAAAATGTGTTTATTTTATTAAAAAGTTTTATATCCCGAAATTTCAAGGAGAATAACATCACCGTTAAAACTCACTTATTGTATTTATTTATATTTAAAATATAAATTGAAAAATTGGTCTTAATACAAGACGGTGTTTTACTGAATTATTTGAATGGTAGGTGTTGGTCACAAAGGACGGCGGGCACGCCCTGTCCCCGCTGACTGCACACGACGACCTCAAAGAGAGACAAAAGTGTTCTAATAATTTATTGGGCGATGGGCTTTTCTGCTAGGACTAATTACTAACGCATCAAATCAAATTTAGAAGGGCCATATTTTTCCTAGGCTTTAATTAAAAGGCTATAACTACGCTGATAGAGATTTTTTTTTATCATCTTTTGGCTGAAGAGGAAATTGTTAGTTGACGGTCCAAATTATACGGCTCTTAAAAACTTAACCCATTAAAGCATACAAATAATCATTGCATTATATATCACTATCAACATTGAATTCAACATCACTAGACACTACCAGAAATGTTGGCTCACTCGACAATGACTTCTAACAACCAAAATTCGTCACAGAAATTTTACCACCACGAAAGAGGTTACAAACACACAAAACCCGGCATTTAAAAGCAAAGGAGTTCTTTTAATTTAACTTAGATGGATAGCTAGTTAGTAAAAGAAAAAATAAACAATGTATAATTGAAACATAATGGAGAGATGAGAAAGAGTAAGAAGAAATATATATTTAAGTGGTTCGATCTAGAAGACCTACATCTACTATAAAAGTCTTATATGACTGTGTTTGTATTATAAATTCATACTAATTACAAAGTTGAAGGTCTCTATTTATAGAGACAATAGAGAGCATGATAGAAGAATATTTCTGCATTTCAAATTTGAAAATTTTGATAACGATATCAAATCTTTGATATAGTGATAATCCTAATATCATATCAAATCTTAATATGATATTATCTCTAAGAGTTAGTTAGAGACGAAACTCATGCTTTACTAATGTGAAATAGAAGAATATGTTATGCCGTATGGTTGAAGCTCTGTTTTCTTGTAAAAGGAGGATCAAATAAGAGGGAATGCATTAATATTTCTAGTCATTAATTCCCATTATAATTCCAAAATTACATAAAATGCTTTGCTACGGAGTAACAAATTATGGGTTATACGGTAACATTCTAATTATGAGTCAATTTAACATGGGTTGTTAAAAATGTGGAGTTGTTGCAATGTGCGTAGATCTTTTTGAACGTTAAGCTTATCTAGATCGACCCTGATTTGGATTTTTCTTATCGCTTTGGATTAAGGACGTTTGCTTGAGTTTCTCAATTGCCAACCTGATTAATTTGGCCTTTTCCTCCTCGTCTCTCTTGAAAATCCACAAAGAGAATCAAGTTAGATGGATTAAAACGAACGCCACGAGCATGTCAGATGATAAGATGAAATCGTAAGTATGGACATTGGACATGATGCTGTCGTAACACAGTTCCCGATTCCTTTTTGCTATATGTCCCATCTATTGCCTCCACAGTCTTAAGAATAGACTTGCGAAGGATGAGGCTCCGCAAATTGACCCATCTACTGACGTACTCCAAGAAGAGAAACCAAGTTCAAGTTTTCTTCGACATTTTTTTTTTGGGATCTATTAGTGGTGGAGGATAGCTAAGCTACGTACTGCTATAAACTAAAGAAATGGTGAAGTCATTGTTGTTAGTCCTCCTGAATCTGATCTTTTCTCTCTCTTTCTTTTCTGGTAGAGAAAGGCAAATAGTAAGCAGCAATTAACGACACGTTTTGTGTAACATCAGGATCTTCTTTTTGGAAATTCATATGCCCAGAGAGATATACCTGTCGTGTCTTTTTTTTAATCAATTTTCATCAAGTGGGTAGTACATTATATGCCGGACAGGTCATAAAAATTGCATTAATTAATAGTGTTAATTGTATTTTATTGCATGGTAAGCCTGAAGTCGCTTTCAAATGTATTGAGTTTTCAATTGGTTGAAAGAGACAACGTCATTCCATCTTACCTCATATCAATAATTTCAGTTTAAAAATTACTATAAAAAAGGGGCAAAGAGATGAGGAAAGTGATAAAAATAGAGCTTTGTGCGAATACATTACCGATGAAATTCCAACAGGATCGCTGGAGTATCCTGGCCATTAAAATAGTCATAAACCTGAGAAGATCCGATACAGCTCCTAGGGTGCAGGGGATTTGGGTAATGTCTGGCCAATCTCTCCATAAGTCTCAAACACTACAGCATTCAACATTTTTGCACAAACGTTAATGGAAGATTATTCAAAACGAGCGACTTTTGTAGTGGGAGTAGTAGTACAACTACGTTGAATTCAATTTAGAGCGCTTCTTCTTTGATGGGAACCAGTCAATCCACCATAACTGAAAAGGAAATGTGTGCAAACCCTAAAATAAACTACTGTAGCAACGCTTGTAACACCCAGCAAGGGGATGCAAAGAAAAATACAACAGCTTGAGAAGTACTAAAAACTCTTCCGTTTGTGTAAAATCCGCTAAATCACTAGATATGCAACATTCCAAACAACACCAGGGAAACAGAGTCATCCCCTACTGTACATACGACCTCTCTTCTTGATATCTGCTTGAACATCATCCTTTCACCAAGTTAAAAATAAAAAAGCAGAAAAAATAACGATTTAAATTCATCATCCCAGCTATTATTTTATCTTTTTTTTCATTTATGTCTTGAGCTAATTCTTCCAAGATAATTAGCAAATTACACAACCATTAGGATCCTCCTCTACGCTTCTGACAAAATAATGCGGGTTCTGCAAGTAAGGATTATAGGCTTGGTTATGGTAGGCCTTCCAAAGCTCAGCCAACTCTTCCTTCTTTTTATCATCTGCCTTCTTTGGCTCTTCTTTCTTCGGCTCCTCCTTCTTCTTTTCAGGCTCTTTTGCTGGTCCAACAGAGAGGATATCTGTGCAGCAGAACTTCCTCAACTTGCTCACTATATCGACCGGATCGATGTCCCCGGTCACGGTCAATTTCCTGTCCTTCATGTCCATGGAGATTGAATCAACACCTACAGAATCACAATACAGAAATCCAGCCGAAATTGTAAGTTTTTCATGCTTCCATGTTCTGGGGTGCTCTTTCTTTGAACCAAGGAAAAATTGAGAAACTAAATCAAATAAATTGATTCTCCTGATCAGCTTGGCTGATGTGAGACAGACTTTCTTTCAGTTTTTGAACCCCATAGAACATGATTACCCGATTCCCAATCCACGAACTGCTAAACAAAGGAGTTTGAATAGAATTACCAGAAGTTAAAAAGGGTATACCTGAAAGACCAGAGACTGTCCTCATGGCCTTCTTCTTTATTTTTTCATCGTACAGTTCCACTTTCAAAATCACTTTCTGTCTCAAAACAAGATACATATCTAGTAAGATGTTGTACCTATCACAGAATTAATCAAAAGAACAAGCCACACACATCAAAACTCATCAGTCATCCATGCATATTCTACTTAAACAGAATGACAGCCAAAGCTGGCCTTCAGTAACGGAAACAAGGAGAGGGAAAGAGAGATAAGCTTGAGGGGAAGTAGAGCCTGACCTTCATTGCTGAAAAGTTTTGAGGGTGTAAGAACTAATCAGGTAAAGAAGATGATCAAATCCAGGAAAGGAATATTACAGAATTTCAGAGAGAAGCTTGATGACTTGGGATCTGAAGGACTTAAGACGCATACATATATATATATATATATTAAGCGGAGGAAACTAGGGGTACCGAGTCAACCAAGTCAAGGCAGCTGATGGTCTACGGTCAATAAATTGATGTGGGGACTGGGGAAGTCCAAGGGCCAACACTTTCGTAGATACACGGGAAGAGTACTTTTTGCTTTTCTTTTGAAGTTTTTTTCTTTGTTACTTTCTAACAAGCGAACGACACCGTTTGAAACTTTTGCACTCTCCCTGTCCTACCAAAAGTTGGATTCCACTTTCCAGGAAGGGACCAAACCAGGGGGCATGTCTCTATCTTCTAACGTCGTGTTCCGTGGTCGGACCGTTTCTTGTAATTTGTTCAAGTGGGCCTGCCTCTACCTTCCCCCACCCCTGGTCTCTCTCTTTCTTTTTCCCCTGGGCCATCTCTCGTTTCCGTGCTCTGTTTGGCAACTTTCTAGTTTCTGCCATTGTACCACGTGTGAGCTGCAAGTCTAGTCAATGGAAGAACTGTAAATAATTTCTCAATTTGGTATTTCGGTGGTACTCCGTAGCACTACGCGTTCCTCAGTTGGAGCCTGAATGTAATTTTTTTTCCATGTTTCACGTGGAATGAAGGTGGCACTAGAACTATCTTATTTTAATCCCACTTCTCTGTTTTTTTTAGAGTGGTTACTTGCTAAGACTATAATCAAATCAATTGGGAGGGAGTTCGTTTTCCACCGTAGATCTACTGGAGAAAGTTGAAGAGGTTTTAGTTGTGGATGCTTCCTACAAGATTCGAGGAGCCGATCCATCAAGCAAGACTGTGCCGAAGGGGATTGAGATTACTCTGTTTTCATCCCACTTTTACTAGAAGTAGATCTTCTGGTTTAGATTCTTTGAGCACGTGCTGTGTCCTGCACATATATTTTTTTCATGGAAGAAAAATAGAAGACAAAACAAAATTTCTACAGCGAGTCTCTTTGCTTCTTTCAATCATGATTCATGAAGGTCAAGAAATATACAATTGCGTCACCATTACTACCTCATCACCAGACACCAAACCCCGCACCCCCTAACCACGTATCCATAACCTCATAGTAAAAACCATGAACCCCAACAGCAGCAAGATACAACAAGAAATCGAGGAGCTAGCAGAGAAAACCATATAAAATCCCTCGTGGGATAACTTTTCAGAAAGTCAACAAGAACAAGGCTAAGCAGAATGCAGCAGCTACCCTTATAGATAGGTTGGTTTCAAAGAAAACCTCCACAACCGATCATACAAATCAGTCGAACTGGATGTAGATTGTCCTACAAAGCTGCAAATACAAGATTCGGTTACCCATATAGATTTTTATGTACATTTCCCAAGAAAGATGGTGTGAAAAAACCCTCACAATCACGAATATTTTGCCAATGAAAAAGCCCAGTGGACTCATTCATTAAACTTCATCTAGAAGCTATTGAAAGTCTTGTCTTTGACAGCGATTGGTCAGGATGGATCTGGCATACAATGGGGCGTTGCAATTGTTTGGACCAATTCGTGTTGTACGTTAGGTTTCTGGAGTCTGGGCTATATGTTTAAGCTGCAGTCTCCGTTTTCTTACCTTTCAAACCCTAAAAGCTTTACCGCATGTTTAACGGGTGAGCAGCCTCAGCTGTCCCATTTTGAGGGAAATCGTCCAAAAATTACACTGAGCCATGATCCTGAATGCTGTAACTTATTGGAGGAATTGGCTTTTTAGTCTGCAAGTGGACAAAGTGACAGTCTGCATATATAAAGCCATTAAAAACAGGATGGGGGCCTTTGGTTAGACAGACTAGTCTCATTCCTACAATTAAGCTAATTGTCTTTTGGGCTCTCTCAGGGCAATCTGGCACCAGTTGAGCCATGTTTGAAATAGCGTTTCAAGGCCCTTCGACTTTCCAGTGGCTAGTGGGCATTTTTCAAACCTTAAAAGCTTTACCGCATGTTTAACGGGTGAGCAGCCTCAGCTGTCCCATTTTGAGGGAAATCGTCCAAAAATTACACCGAGCCATGATTCTGACTGCTGTAACTTATTTTTAGCAAAAAAAAAAGACATCTTAACTTATTGGAGGAATTGGCTTTTTAGTCTGCAAGTGGACAAAGTGACAGTCTGCGTATACAAAGCCATTAAAAACAGGATGGGGGCCTTTGGTTAGACAGACTAGTCTCATTCCTGCAATTAAGCTAATTGTCTTTTGGGCTCTCTCAGGGCAATCTCGCACCAGTTAGAGTCATGTTTGAAATAGCGTTTCGAGGCCCTTCGGCTTTCCAGTGGTCAGTGGGCATTTTCGCACCATTTGGAGTACGTTTCTATTCCTAGAAACTGCATACATAACTGCAGTGCTATTTACCAACAGGTTCTTTTTTTCTAAAATTTTCTAAATATTTACCAACAGGCTCGTGTTGAAAAGGAAAGGATGTTGTGGTCCTGGTGAGTCAGTGACTGTCTCGTCTGCTACGAATAATCGAACATACCGTCTAGTAAAATGGGTATAAATTAATGACGAAGAGAAGCCAAATGTATAGAAATTTAAAATTTTAGGTGCTTTTCGCATTCAGATATTAAAGTTTTTTTTTTTAAATTAAGAAGAAGAAGTGGAAACTTAATATGATCTTATTATATTTTCTCTTCACTTTGTTTAACTTAATTATAAGGCTAGCAACTTAGTGTTAGGAGGTGTTATTTGTGAAAAATAAACTAAGGTTGTGTTTGAGTGATAAAATTTTGGGTATAGAAATTGGTGAAAAAGTGAGGAGAGATATTGAAAACGTTTATGAAAAATGGTGAAAAGGTAAAAAAAACAAAAATTATATGAGTCGATGAAAAAGTAAAGAGAGATGTTTTTGTAATGATGATAAAATTTTTGTGGGCCCAAATTTTGGTTATGAACGCAGCCCTAGAATAGTAGATTATAAGGCTAGCCACTCAGTAATATGAGGTATTATTTGTGAAAAATAAACTAAGAACATAGGATTTTAAAAAAGAGACTTTTGTATTTCTTGTTTTCCTATTTGTTCACATGTATTATTCGGCTTGTTGGAGTTCCATAATGCTGCTTCTTACTAACGGTATTAGAACAGGTTCATTAGGTGCGATGTCAAATGCCATAAAATTTTGAGTGACGCTCTCTTGACACCAATTAGTTTTGGAATGAATGACAACCCCACGGTCTGACAAGTAATATAAGGGCTAGAAGGTCATGAATTCGAGCCACGTAAGCGTTATTGTGAGAGAAAAATTGTTGGAGTTCCACAATGCCACTTCTTGCTAACGCTCTTAGAACAGCCCCTCGAGTGCGATGTTGAATTTCACAAAAGATTTAAGTAACACTCTCTTAATACTAATTGATTTTAAGAGGAATGATGGTCAATGGTTACATACAACTTATATACACAAAAGTGTGACAATATAATCCTATGATTACTGGGATTGAATTCTATAGATGGAGCCTGGAAATTCTGCTGAAGATATTGAGGCACTGATATGGTTGCTTGTTGATTTTCATTTACTGCAGCATCCGTGAATTCTACAATTTGTGCAAAATATTTATGCAATCTCTTTTAATTATTGACTTTTCTTTAATTTGTTAGTGCACTATATTCATTGTCATTACAATTAAGAAAGAGAATTGTGCATCTTAATTTTTTTTATTTTATTTTTGATAATAAAATCGTGCAATAATTAATTCGAAGAGGGTCTCCTCTCATTAGCACTCTATCTATATATATCTCTCTTTCTCAACATAATGAATAGCCAATTGATCCATTTGATTAATTTGTCTCTTATTCCTATTTGAAAAAAAGATAAACAATGCATAATTGAAATATAACAAAGAGAGTAGAAAAAGTAAAAAAAAATATAGATTTAAGTGGTTCGGTCTAAAAGACTTATATTCACGGTAAAAACCCTCTATGACTGTGTTTTGTATTATAAATCCAAATAGATTACAAAGTAAAAGGTCTCTATTTATAGAGACAATACAAAGCATGATAAGAAAATATTCATATATTTAAATTTGAATATCTGCATTTAAACTAATAATATCATATTTAAACTCAAATATTTGATATCGTAATAAAGATAATATCATATTAAATATTGATATTATATTATCTTTAACACTATCCATATAATTTCTAATTGTATGCAATAGCAAATTAAAGGGGAATTTTTAGGTGAGTCGGTCCATTAGAACATCAACTATATACATCTACATGATAGCATACATAAGTTAGAATTTTTTTAAAAAGCCATATTACGTAAAAATGGGTTCAAAAAGGTTTTGGTAAAATAATAGAATAACTAATTGACATTATTAGTTTTATTATTTATTCTCGATATTACGTATTTGAAGTATCATCATTTCATATTACTAATAATTAATTTCATATTTCGCATCTTTTTTTTCAAAGGTTAATTATATTTTTGAAGCTGTTTCTTTCCATATTTTCCATAATTGATATAAAAGGAGAATAAAAAAAAAGATTGATCCGAGCTGGAAAATAACGTGAGATATTTTGCTCTTTGGTGCAAAAAGGAACACGAGATGGGGCTCGCACGTTACAATCAGCCTGCGTCCGCCACGTATCCACTTTTTCAGATGACCTCTCTCTTCTTGTCCTTTTTCAACTCCAAACCCGATTCCCTCGCCTCCCAACTCGGTTCAAATGAATTTACATATAAATACCGAACCTTATTCTTTAAGATAAGATTAACTTACAGAGTGAAAACTAAGAAACAGAGCTCAACACCTTAGCCAGTAAATGTTCAGGTAAACTACTAGGACGAAAGAACAGCCCAATTGGCTAAACAATGCATAAACATATTAAGCCGACCGAGAATCCATATAATAGAACAATTAGCATGATGCCAAAAGAACTCTCGAAAAACCAAGAGTTTAGAACGCAACAGTGGTCTAGGATCCACCTCACAATTCAGAATCATTGCACAAAGATCTCGACAATCAGTTTCGAAGTCAACTGTTGTTCACCCCATTGACAACGCAATATTCGTCACAATTACAAGCGAAGAAGATTCTCCAAAAAGAGAATCGATGCTTGTAGTGTCGCATTTTTAAATTGAGTAATCTTGAAGTCTCACGTTATTTCGGTACAAAAATTAATAAAATTAAAGGTGTATCAAGAACTGGAAAACTAATAATAAAAAAAAACGTTTGTGAAAGAAATAATTACCTTGAAGTTCATCCAATAGTCGGAGTATAACTGCAGTCCTGTGATTGGGCAACTGTGATTGGGCACCCTGTCCCTACTTGCCAAAGAGCGGAACCTACTCGATACTAACCCAAAACCAAAAGCCCTCAATGTGAAATTATAAAATCCTTTTTAACAAAAAAAAAAAAAAAAGAGAAAAAGATAAATCCCCCACAGCCTCCTTTACAAGCAAGAATTTCTTACGATCCCAAAACCCCAATTTATGGTATCCAAAAATCCGAACCCGGCTGAGGGCTTCTACCTTGACCCGACCGGAATGGCGCTACCCGGACTCGGGCCCTTCGGGACCACCACTGCCACTACTGCTACTACTACGACAACAACGTCGTCGACCACCGCTTCGTCGGAGGATCTGTCTAAGAAGATCCGGAAACCCTACACCATAACCAAGTCCAGAGAGAGCTGGACTGAGCCCGAGCACGACAAGTTCCTCGAGGCTCTCCAGCTGTATGTAAAATCTCTCTGAATTTTCTTTTTCTTTTTTCGAAGGCCAAATTAGGGTTTAAAGGTTACATATTTGTATGTATATTCATGTATGGATGAACATGCTGGACAATAAATGCGACTGGAATTTTGGGTTGCTAGCTAGGGAATTCAGGGTTTCGGGTTGTGAATGAGAGGAAGAGAAGTTTCGGTTATGTTTGGATGCTGGGAAAATAGGTCGGACTTAGTAAGTACTTAACGATTTCGTGAGATTTGAGAGGGGCTTGATGGTAGGAAAATCTATTAGGCTTTCTGTTTGGTAGCTGAGGAAATGAGCGAGAAGGTAAGAATTGGAATTTGAGTGTTTGGTTACTTGATGAGAAGTTGTGGAGTATAAGAGAGTAATCTGTCTGCAATGTCCTAGTGGATTAGAGGAAACGCATAATGTTCTTTTTCTTTATATGTGTGTGTATCAGTTTTTTCTGGCAAAGAAATGCAGTTCTAGGTGGAATCTAGCCTTAAGAGGAAAATGCTGTGTGGTTCGTAATTAATGTGAATTGTTGTGCTTAGAGTATTGGTTTCGGAATGCTAATATTGGTTCCCCACATCCCTTAATGGCGGTTTGTTATTTGGATTTTTTTCTCCTCTCCACTTTCTGAAATCAAAAGAAGAAACATGGGAAAGGTGGTGATGTCTTTGAACACCGTTCAAATACCTTTATATTGATATAGCCTGTATTAAGAAGTTACCGAATGCAATAGTCCTTATTATCATATTCCTGAGAATTAGAAGAGAGTGCAGAACAAAAATGTGGTTAGTTCTTTGCATTTGATCCCCAAAATCGTAGAAGATATTAGCACTTATCAAATTTTGGTTTTAAATCTTAACTTGAAATGCTATGAATGTAAGCATTTTTTTTTTTATTTCTCTCTTAAAAAAAAAAACTTTGTGCAACTATGAAGATGATGTTTAGAGAAGAAAGGGAGAAAGCTTGTGAGGGGAAGGTACTGTTGGTTGCTAAAGGGAAAAAGGAGTGATAAGATTGAACAGATTGGTTTCAGCTTTATGATGTTTCCACCAATATGCTTGTGGTAGGTAGGTTGGTAGTTGTATTATTGAATTACAAGTAACTATTTGTGTTTTACCATGCCAAAGTCATTTGTAGTTGATGCCTGCAGAAAGTAAGAAATGAAAATTTTGAGGCACAGAAGATTTGTCAATGTGAAATCAATTCTGCTACTGTGAGTTCCATTTTACTGAGGCCATGTTTGCAAACCAAGATTTTCTGGAAATTTTGGGAAGGTTGTGAAAATTGAGGTAGATTAGATTTTTATTGGATTTTGAGAAAAAGTGGCGAAAAATAGATTTTTTTGGGAGTTGGTGAAAAAGAAGAGATGATTTGAGTGAATTTTTTTATGTTTATTGTAATGGAAATAAATGATTTGATGGGGAGAGAAAGATGGTTTTGAAGCTTTATAATTATTATTATTTTATTGACCAAAATTTTGAGTTGGTTATGTTTGCAAATGAGAATTTTGGAATGGAGAGAATTTTGGCCAAAATTTTGGTTTTCAAACATGCCCTCATTTGTTTACTTGCTTGAAACCCAACACTTTTCTGTAACTTTTGTTCTTACTTTTTCCTTCATTCCCTAATGTTATCTTATTTTCCTTCCTGCTGTTCAGCTTTGACCGTGACTGGAAAAAGATTGAAGCTTTTATCGGGTCTAAGACAGTGATACAGGTAATTTCAACTGTAGAATTATCATTTGTTTACAAATTGTTCATACAAATGATTCTTATTGTGCCGTTTTCAATCCCAAAGAGGGGGATGGATAAGGAGTTCCTCATTGCTCCACTTATATTCCTTTGCAGTCTTCTTTGTACGTATGTTTATCTATAAGAACATCTCATGCTGAAAGTCTGTTCTTAAGGTGAAACTTTTCTGTTTTTTCTTCTTTTCTATAGTTTTGTTGTCTTTTTGTTCTCATATTCCTATCCATATATGTTGTTGATTTTCCGTCATGACTGTCTCTCTGAATGTTCTGGCACTGTCTCTTAGGGTTCCTCTTTATGTTCTTTAATCATACAACTCTGCTTGTACTCTGCCGTTGAGTTGTCACTGAGAAAAAAGATATAAGACTTTTTATTTGGTCAGCCTAAACTGTTTTTACTTGGGAAATTGAAGCATGTTTAAGCCTCCTTCTATGTCATTGCAGTCACACCCTTATGGTGAACGCTGCACTATATGGAGTTCATTGAGAATTTTGTGACTGTCAATTGGCTAGTATAGTAGCCTGCAATGCCCAACTTCGTGCATTAACTTCGATGTTCGGCTTTTGCAATTATGCTTTTCTCAAGGAATATTGTATTTGTATAATTGAATACTCATATGATGTCTAGCTTTTAAATTTTGTTGCCCAAGATATTGTCCGAGGTTCACTTTACATTGTCAAATGCATTCAAGACAACAAATGTCATTGTCTCTTAACCAATGCACTTCTTGTAATTTAATCTATTTATATTTATTTACTAATGAGTACCAACATCCAATGGACATATTTTGCAGATACGGAGCCATGCACAGAAGTACTTCATGAAGGTTCAGAAGAGCGGGACATCTGAACATTTACCTCCACCCCGGCCAAAAAGGAAAGCTGCTCATCCATATCCACAGAAGGCTTCCAAAAATGGTCAGCATAGTTTGTTGGATTAGTTTTAACACCAACATAGTGCAACCCCAGGCTCATTGAATGCATATTTGGCAGCTCCTGTACTCTTACAAGTGTCGGGTTCTTTTCAAACCTCATCTGCTTTGCATGAACCTGGATATGTTGTAAGGCCTGATTCCTCTTCAATGCTTAGAAGTCCTATTACTAGTGCTGCTGTGTCTTCCTGGACAAACAATATATCGCATGGGACAAAAGGTTTGGTTCTTGTCATCATCCTGTTCTCTAGTAGATGCATGTGTACTGTTAGTATAAAGTCTTTCGCATGTGTTTTCCTAATAATGTTTGTTTTGCCTGTGCCAACAGTGGCAAATAATTGTTGCAGTAGCACTGAAAGCGCTCCAAGAGCACGGCCCATTGCTGAAACAACTGATAAACGAAATCATGGACATCCTTTGAGAGGTCAGCACTTTTATTCATTCATAGCTGTGAGGTTTTAATCATTCAATGGTGGTTACTGTGGTTTTACTTGTCTTATATTTGATGGGGAATAAATCAACATGGCAGATTTATGGAAGTGTAGTTATACTTACTATCTGCTGATGCAAGTTCCAATTTGTGTTCCATCTTGTTTATGAGCCAATAGCTCTAGCTCCAATGGTACTTCCTTTCTCCATGAAAGCTGGGTGGAGAATATTGTGATTGGTTCAAGACCAATCTGTGCTGTCTAACACTTGAAAAGGACATAGACATGTTTATGAATGCTGGACGTTCTAAATTTTCAAGATGTAAACACAGCTATTTTTCTGGACACATTAGATGAACATTTTGATCTCTTTGTTTGCCAACACGTCAATCGACTAGGGGCATCAACCTCTGGTAGGCTATGTGCCTAAATCCTAAATATTAGAATGTGACCTTTATGCTTGGTCGTCTGTAACAGTATGATCGATTGGTTAAACCTAATTAATCAAATCTAGCTTGTGGCACTTCACTCCTTTTTTTTTTTTAAGTTAAAAAAATGGCAGTCGTCGTGCTGGATTCTGGTTATTGGAGAGACGAGTCACAGCACAGAAATTTTTGTGTCCAACTATGGAACTTATACTTGTTTTCTCTAGTTGAACACTGGTTACATTCTCTTCTTATGTATAACTAAGGGATTACTCTAGATATGTGCCTGTGTGATTAAATTAGGATGATATTTATTAAAACAATGATGTTTAGTACAAACTATAGTTGATTCACTATGCATACATACTCAAAAGCCCTTATGTTTGTTGCAGTTCTTCCTGACTTTGCTCAAGTATACAACTTTATTGGCAGTGTCTTTGATCCAAATGCTACTGGTCATCTGCAAAAGCTAAAAAAGATGGACCCTATAGATGTTGAAACGGTATGTTAACCCATATCATGTTGATGAAATTCTTTATGTATAAGGTCGTACATTGCCTCTTTGTATGACTTATGCTGCTTGGAAGCAAAGATGCTGCTTAATCTCTAGCAAGCATTAGAACTTTTAGCTTGATTAGTCAGCTCTGTGTACAACTTCCTCAGTATAGAATTAAAATCTATGATGTTGACTAACAGGCACAATTGTCAAAAGCCTAGGGCACATTTAGCGCAAAGTTCTAATTGGAGCCTAGGCCCCTAGTGCAAGTTGTGCTCTTGACTGAAATAAAGCTCACATTTCTCAGATTAGAGGCCTAAGTATTTGTAAAGAAGAATTCCTATTAGATAAACGCAAAAACTTTATATATCATAAGTCCTAATAGCAAGAGCATCTCTGAATTGTGTGACCCTTATAGGTCCAAAAATTTGAATTTATATTGAGATCCCTACTTGTAAATGTGGATGAAGTTATCAATGGCAGAAAATAGTGATCAAACTGAATGGAACTTAAAACACAATAGTGGATCCTATTGTCTCACATTTTGTAAAATGTATTCTGCCATGTAATCCAAGTTGAAATTTACCAAGGTAGACTATCGAATTCAGGTGCATGGTTTTACAACGTTTTCCAAAAAGATTTGAGTAAGAATTGAGTCATATTATTCAAGGGTAAGTGTTATTTGGTTTCTGATCAAGACTTATTGATTGCATTACATACATTTTAAAAAAATAGCCTGGTGTTCGCTCAAAAAGTGTATGCTAGTTGCACTTTAACCATGCTGAATGTGCTTTACTTTTCATAATCTAGAGTTTCAATGCACTTGGTTCTTTGCACTTTTCGATTTAATCCTATCTAGAAATGTTATCACAACTTCGTAATGAAACAATTGTTTAGATGCTTTGAAGATGATGAAGATAGCTATTTATTCGAATCTTTGGCTTTCTTCAGGTGCTACTGTTAATGAGAAATCTGTCCATCAATCTGACCAGCCCTGGTTTTGAGGATCATGTAAGGCGCCGTTAATTCAGCTCTTAGATTATAATTGGAAATATTTATGATGCATCAACTCTGATTTGATGTGTTCTTTTGTTGGTTCTTGACTGGGATGAAAATGTTGTGGCTTTAGGCTCGTGCTGCTTACTGTTCTTTGTGTTTTAGAGATTCTCAGCTTACTATTGAGATTCTCAAGTGAACCTTTCTATGTCATTTTGGACGTTTGTCCATGGTTTATGTTGCATTTATGATGCTATAATGGTCGAGTATATGACTTACATTTCTGAGCAGGAATTTCCGAGTCTTCTGTGACTAAGTACATCTCAGTCTTGTAAGCTCAAAAGAAGAAAATAAAAATCAGAAATGAAAGATTACAGCACAATATACGCCTATGTAAAGTACATAGTCATGTTTTAAAGTTGATCAAGATGTTCAAAATTCAGTAATCTAAATCCAAGAAGATATTTGAAGGATCTACTGTTTCAGAAGTTTTGATAATGAAACGAAAGCCACCAGATGGAGGACCAATAACCCAACTAGGCTCTTGTGAATAAAGGCGGGCAATTGTGTATGTTTCACAATAACTCTTTACTGAATGAGCTTGGACAAAGCCAAATCAAAACTATAGTGAGGTACTTGGACCTAATAAACTATATAAAGTCCCTTGGTGCCGAGACAACTTTTTTTGTAGCTTCCATTGTGGATAGTTGTGTGGCCCTGCAACTTCATATGCTGTTTTGTATTTCATCATTTGATGGAAGAACCTGATTAGAACTTCTTATCTACAAGTCTGTATATTGGCAAGTGTAGATAGTCATGTGTGAAGAATCTTAATTTCTTGACATGATAGCTGAGTCAGGTAGTGCGTCTTATTCGCACTCGTTAAAATCTATTGGGCTCACAAAAATAATGATATTTACAGTGCTGCTGCTTCTTTCTTTCTTGGTTTATTCATCCTAGTTATTCTATATCGTCGCCTCTTTGTGGATATAATGTTTTGCTTTGATGCAGAGAAGGTTGCTGTCATCCTACGAGATTGATACTGAGGATACAACTAATTATGGCCATGCAGATAAAACCTTGTATATCGAGCAATCCAAGAATGTTGCTTTGCCTGGGTGAAATGACATGAGAGCTTTTAGTCTGACCTTGTTGACTGTGCTTACTCAAAGTGGGCCAATCGGACAGCTTGAAGCCTTTGATGGTGATTTATAACCTGCTGCACTTGTTTGTGACTAGTATTTTCATGTAGTGAGGCCACCAGATACCTAGTATGGTTAATAACCATTGCCATTTTGATGTAATGCATATATATACACACATATATATCCTGAAAAGGAAAAACAAAAAGGAATATATATTGCGGGAATGTATAGTCTGTTGAAGTTGATTTCTTAAGGTTTGATCCTGTAATAGTGTCGGGTCTTCTGAT
Source organism: Myrica gale (assembly GCA_963930655.1). NCBI lineage: Eukaryota > Viridiplantae > Streptophyta > Magnoliopsida > Fagales > Myricaceae > Myrica > Myrica gale. Next base: position 26,021,137 of record OZ005611.1, read on the forward strand.
TATCAAGTTTAGCCTTTGTTGGTGTATTGATAAGGTGCCAACAACATCGGGGATGCCAGTGTAAAACCTGTAATCCTGTCTGAGATCTAGTGTTGCTTGATTTGCTCTGTACAGCTATAATAAACTCAGGTTGCTTTTTAACTGTGCAATGCAGAGATATATTTTATGGACAAATGAATAGTTTTTAGTTCAGCATTTATGCCTGCCCTAAATATTCTTCTTTTTTCATGGGCCAATGCCTAGTAGTCTATGTGGTTACCATATCAACGACTTTTTTTTTTATAAACGGTCAAATGGGGGCCTACCGAATTCCCACATTTGAACCTTATTTGACGGGAAAAAAACCGACTTATGTTATGGGAGTGCTGTGCTCTATAGTATTGAGTATTCATTAGTCATTGGAAAATTATAAGTTCAAATTTGAAAATAAAAAAATGGTTTGTTAAAAGTAATCAAAATTTAAGGACAAAATGGATATTCAAGCCAATAGTTTTTTAAACAATCTTTAGCTATGGGTTTTTGTCCATATGCCTTTATGATAATTTATTATTTTAAAAAATTAAGCTCACATAAAAATTTAACTATATACATGTCAAATTGACGTGTAGATCGTTAACTTTATGATAATTTAATGAAATGACTTGTTTGATAAAAATTAAAAACTCGATAACCTTAATGATCAATTTGAAAATTCAAAAACTATTTATTACAATGGGTCAAAACCCAAGGACCAAATATGTACATAACCCAAAACTATTTATATAAAAATATTATTCTTTATCTAAAAATTTTTTTATGATTGAGACCTATATGATGAGATGAGAGATTTATAGATGATCCTTTGTAATTCGGAGAGAGGGTGAGAGATAGGTGTGGGTCCCGCGGTGAGATCCACTAGGAGTTGCCGCTGCAATTCGGTCACCCAAATTGTAGAGGATAACAGTCCGGAGATTAATATACCAATTTGCCCCATTAATATTCATAGTTGGTTTGAAGACAACATAGACTGAAAAAATAATTGGAGTTTCTAATATTTGAAAAAATAGAAAATAACTCCAAGAATTAGAAGGATGGGCTACTCACCGGCCTGAGTAGATGGGTTGGACCCAGATGACTGCGGACCACTGCAACCCGGGTTATTTAACTAGCCTTGTTCGCAATATCACTAGGGTTTCAGTGCTTATCTGCCTCTCCGTCTTTCTGACTTCTGTGCAGAAGAATCAAGGGCTCGCGCTGTCCTCGCTGCGCAATTATGGTATCTCTCTCTCTCGTCTCTGGCTGTACGTGTGTCAAGGCGTGTAACATTTATTAACGTTTTGTTTTGTTTCGTTTCGTTTCAATTTCCAGATTATTCCAGAGAAGAATCGCAGGGAGATCTCCAAGTACCTCTTTCAAGGTATCTCTGCCCCTTGCATTTGCTTTGATGTTCTTTTTATTCACATGTTATGAACTTGTTCTTTTACTGTTCGGTTTATATGAAATTTGTTACTGAGAATACCGAGGGGAAGGAAATAATCGAAGATCAAATTAGAGAATCTTGTTTTACTTCTGTGCGTGCATATGCACAAAGCTTTTGTTTTTTTACTAGAACCCGTAAATGTCCGAAGGACCTGCCCAGTGATGGATCCAGGATCAAAATTTATGGGAGTCGAATTTTAAACGCGAAATGACAAAAAAAATTTTCCTTCGATTATCTTAGAGTTACAATATCGAAAATTAAAGACAAAGCATTAAAAATATTAGAATATACGTATCGTACTATATACTACGACTAAGAGGTGATAATTGCATCTAAGTTTTTGCATCTTCTGAAAATGGTACAAAATGACTTCGTTCTCAATAATTTTTAAAACTTATCTCGATATAAACTATCAATAATGCATTCTATGAAGTGACAAAGTGAAGGAAAAATAAAAGTGAAGGGTACGTACCAATATTACTTTTTTATACTAGGTATTTTTGGACAAAAATATTACTTGTTGGAGCATTTTTTTTTCTTCGCTACTTGTTGGAGCAGTTGATGAAAGGTAGTACCATTACCAATATATATCTTGTTGCTTACCAAATATATACCATATTATTTTCACTTCAACTCTTCACTTTCACTTACTATTTCGGTAATTAGTTGCCAGACATCTCGCTTAACACTAACTTTTGGTTCAGCAAAAGTAAAAAATTATTGCCCACGTCTTGTCAGAGTTCCACTGCCACTTAAGCGGATTTCATTCGTTTCCCACCTCAGTACCTCACCTAAGTCACTGAAAAAGAAGAAGAAGACCTGCCACTTAAGCAGATTTCATTTGTTTCCCACCTCACCTCACCTAAGTCACTGAAGAAGAAGATTCATTCGTTTCCCACCTCAGTACCTCACCTAAGTCGCTGAAGAAGAAGAAGAAGAAGAAGAAGAAGTGGGTTGGCCTGGGTCTATGGAGATCGGGCACCCACAGGTCCAGGCTAAAAAAAAATTTACACAAACTTCTTTTTTTGGCGGTGCAATGGGTGGCGGCCGCCCAGGGCCGCACCCCCCCGCATCCGCCACTGGACCTGCCACTCGCTAATACTCATCCAGAGCAAAAAGAAAACTGCACCCAGCCATTAACAAAGGAGCTGTTTTATCCAAATTATGGTGTCTATTTCGATTCCGGAAAATGAAGTGTGCCAACTGTATGATACTCCGTGATTTTCATTTTCCTTCTCTATCGTTATGACTTATGCGGTTACTGCTGCTTTTATTGATTTTAAACTAAGAACTGCTTAAAGTTCAGAGGTGGGTCCCAATTTTCCAAGGAAACAACGTGTAGGATAAGACTTAAGGTAGTTGGATTCTTATTTATTTATTTCAGGGGTTTATCTTAAGCTCTTGCTCTATTGGTATCCATGTCTTTCAATTTTATGTTGCCAGTGTAGATACTGCTTCAGTGGTTTTGCTGCTTTTTCCATCTATAAAGTAGACATCTCATTTTGCATTTGTTGATCCATTTTTTTCCCAACAGAGGGGGTATGCTATGCAAAAAAGGATTACAATCTCGCGAAACACCCGGACATCGATGTTCCAAACCTGCAGGTGATTAAGCTCATGCAAAGCTTTAAATCCAAGGAGTATGTGCGTGAGACCTTTGCCTGGATGCACTATTACTGGTACCTAACAAATGATGGAATTGAGTTTCTGAGGACTTACCTCAATCTTCCATCTGAAATTGTGCCTGCCACCTTGAAGAAATCCACAAAGGCTCCCAGCAGGTCCTTTGGGGGCCCACCTGGTGATCGTCCACGGTATTAAAAGATCTCCTGTATATTTGTTTTTTTAGATTTTTTAGTTTAATGATTTCTTTGTTTGTGCTTATGTACTGCATTTTGATTTGAATTTGTTATGATTGTTTTGAGTATATAGTGGTCCACCTCGCTTCGAGGGAGGTTCAAGGTTTGGCGATCGTGATGGGTACCGTGGAGGTCCACGTGGGCCTTCGGGTGAATTTGGTGGTGACAAAGGAGGAGCTCCTCCTGACTTCCAGCCTTCTTATAGGGTAATTTCACTTTTATAGGATGTGTTGACTGGACTTTGGTTGTTTATGCTGCTGTTGGTTTATTTGTTACTGGGGTTATACTTCTATTGCATCACATAATCAGATAGTGGCTCTCGTAATTTCAAGGTGGAAATGCTCAAATGAGTTGGCAGTCTTCACATTCTTGTGTAAAATAGCATCTAATCTGTCTGCATAGGTTCTTGATTGAAGTGAAAGTTGTATGTACGTTGATTTTCAATTCAGTTACCAAATTTTCATTTGGGATCTGTTAATAAATCTGTGAAAACTATTTTATTTAGAGAAGATTCTGGTTTCACTTAAGTGGTTTCCATTGCGAATACCACCTCTATAGATTGTTGACATTGTTAACTCGTTGCTTATTGATGGTAGTAGGGCTGCACAATCGGAAATCCGGTTCGACCAGATTTCTGGTTGTGCTTATATGGATGGCAGTAGGGCTGCACAATCGGAAATCCGGTTCGACCAGATTTCTGTTGTGCTTATATGGAGGACCGGACCGGACCACTTATAAGTGGTTCAGTCCGGTCCAATGCGGTCCGGTCTTAAGTGGTCCAGACCGGTTTCATTTTTTAAAATTATTTTTAGGTTAATTTCGAAGGGAGAAATACATGACAAAACACATAGTTTTAGTTTAGGTTAAAATTAAACTTTTTAAATTTTGTAATTTGTATTAAAAAATATATAAAAAAACATTTTTTATTTATATTAATATATCAGTTTCTGTCTGGTCCAGACCGGTTTTCAAAAGGTCTTGACCGGACCGGATTTCACAATCGGTTTTGTGGTCCGGTCCGGTCTGCGGTCCTATTTTGTTCAGCCTTAGATAGCTTATCATTGTACAGTTTTGGGCCAATTTGGATATTTTTTTTCAAAATCACCATGTAAAGCCTAGGATGTTCATATAGATACATACCCTCAATTTGCCCTTGTCGCGGTTTTTTAGCTCCTGTTAAGAAAAGTGCAGATCAAGTATTAGGAGCGAAAGCATCTCTTACTTTGTCTCTCTTTATTTGTTGTCACAGTCGCAGATTTCTATTCACCTGAAACTGAATCGTATCTGCTTATTAGACACCTTCACTTGTAAAGTATTGAAACCAAAGTCCTTTGGTAAACTTTATGCAATCTCAAGCAGAAGGCATCTTGCAATTTGCATTAACCAGTTTAGATATTCTATTAGAGGCCTCAATTTCCTGGTGTAATACTGATTTAGATGTCTGCCCTTTTGAAGACCTCGGTCAAGGGCCGGACATTTGAGCTTTGCTGATTAAAAGTGAAATACCGTTGTATGCGTTTGTTGTCTTTTCAGCATCGTTGTTTCTACCCTCATATCTGATTGGCATCCTTAGCCTCTGTAGTTTTCCTACCAAATGCGTAGTTTCAGAATGCAGCTATATTGATCAGTCCTTTTTGTATGTTATTTTTATTTTGCTCTCTTGATACCGCAGGCTCCTGGTGCAAGGCCTGGTTTTGGCCGTGGTGGTGGAGGCTATGGCGCAGCTCCCCCTAGTTGAAGTTTTGCTTGAAGTGATGCTTCTTTTGAGTTCATAGCTTCGGAATTTAGAATTTAAGAGGATGCAGACTAATTGTCGAATTCCATTAGTATTCTGTTTGTAGTTATAAATTATTGATATCTGGTTTATCGTGAAGAACTTGTTATGCCCTTGTTTGGGTTTTTGGAAATGAGAAATAGCATGCGCTTAGCCATGGATATGCATGATGCTGCTTAATTAACAGCGACTTCGGCTGGAGGGAGAAAAAAAAAGGGAACTAGGAATGTGTTCCTAAGAGGTTTCTGGATGGCAATTTTCACATGGCTGTTAAATTTTGAAGAATATCCGTTATCTCGTCAACATGACTCCACCTCAAAACCCTCTTTCCTGGTGTCCTTCCAGGAAAGAATCATTATTTTTATCGTCGCTTGATGCAAGCTATCTGACTATTAAAAAAGATGAATTCTTTCTCATCCTTGACAGGCAATTTAGTTTTTGCTGTCTCCCTTTTGGCATTCCTTCTAGAGCTTCTATTTCTTCCGTCAATGGAGATTCGAGAAAAGGAATAGGAAGACGTGTTTCCATAACAAAGAAGATACGGAACTTATGGCCTTATGGGTCCGATGGCTCTTTGATTGGTGACTCAAAATGCTTTAAATTTTACTATTTTTTTCATTTTTTTTATTCGAGCTGAAGCGCGCAAGAGTCCACGCCTGCTTTAATAGTCTTTTAAGGAAAAAAATACAATTTCTACCCATTAACTGCTAGATAATGATATATTACATTTAAAATTATTATCTTTAAGATATTATACTATTAAATTATGTTAGACTAAGTAATGATATATTATATTTAAAACTATCATATTTAAGGTATTATATTCTTATGTTGGATATTTTGCATTCTAAATTATTTATTTTATATTTTACATTATTTAATTATTAATATTAAACATTTTGCACTTATAATAATATTATTAAAAAATTAAAAAATTAATAAAAATATCTATATAAAAAAGGTCAATAATATTATCGATATTTTAATCTATAAATTTGACAAAAGAATGTAAAATTTAATTAAAGAATAAAATATATCAAAACTGATATTTCTAAGACATTCTTTTTATGGTTGCGTGCGGCAAGCTGTGACTCACGGGTGCCTACTGCCTTCCTTTTCCCCGACTGCTCACGCATTATGCCATAGACCACAGGCTCTATAATCCCTGTAGGGGAAAATTACCTGGCAACCTTCTATCGTTTCTGCATTTTCCTATAAAACGTCTGAATTTGGAAATTTGCGCTTTGTAATTGGACATGATGTTGATCCTAATGTAATTCAGGAGACTAAAGAAAATCTCCGTAGGGAAGTCATGAAGATAGAGGAATGGAAGTCGTGAACTACGCAATGGTAGGTACAAGATGGGGAACTATCCCACAGTTTTTATAAAGTTCGAAAGAAAAACTTTACAGAAAGCCCAAGCATAAGCATTCAACTTCTGAACAGACCAACAACAAAAAAGCCTCCCTTTGAACAGACACGCTACTACCAACACAGACCAAAAGACAGAATTCAACACAAGCAGAAGAGCAAAGAACTCTCAAAACCTTAGTCTACTTCCTCCATCTTGCTCTCCTCCGCCGCATCATCCTCTAACGCTGGCATGTCGGCATCCTCACCACCAGTCTCTTCCTCGTCGATACTGAGACCAAGTTTCAACATCCTGTGAATTCTCGAACCAAAGGTGTTGGGATCGTCAAGGCTGAAACCAGAAGTCAAGAGGGCTGTCTCAAAGAGCAGCAAGACCAGATCTTTGACCGATTTGTCGTTTTTATCAGCCTCGGCTCTCTTCCTCAGCTCCTCCATAATGCCATTTTCAGGATTAATCTCCATGGTCTTCTTGCTTGACATGTAGGAGCTCATGCTGCTGTCTCTCAGTGCCTGAGCCTTCATGATCCTCTCCATGTTCGCAGACCAACCATACTCCCCGGTCACCAAGCAGCAAGGAGAGTCCACAATTCTGTCGGAAACAACCACTTTCTCAACTCTGTCTCCCAAGATATCCTTCATCGTCTTGCAGAGGTTCTCGAACGACTTCTTCTTTTCCTCCCTTTTCTGTTTCTCTTCCTCGCTCTCATCCTCAAGCTTCAAACCTTCTTTTGTAGCAGAGACTAGCTTCTTGCCATCGTACTCTTTCAATTGTCCAATAGCGTACTCATCAATAGCATCAACCATAAAGAGCACCTCGTAGCCCTTCTTCTTAAGCCTCTCCAAGAATGGAGAGTTCTCCACAGCCTTCTTGCTCTCACCTGTAATGTAGTAAATCTCCTTTTGGCCCTCCTTCATCCTTGTTACATAGTCCTTCAAACTGGTCAGCTCGTCACCGCTCTTCGTAGAGTGGTATCGGAGAAGATCAGCCAATTTGGCCCTATTCTGACTGTCCTCGTGGATACCCAATTTCAAGTTTTTCGAGAAAGCCTCATAGAACTTGTTGTAATCCTCCTTGTTCTCGGCGATCTCATTGAACATCTCAATGCACTTTTTCACTAGGTTCTTCCTGATCACCTTCAAAATCTTGTTCTGTTGAAGCATCTCACGCGAGATGTTAAGTGGCAAATCGTCAGAATCCACCACACCCTTAACGAATCCAAGGTACTCCGGAATGAGCTCCTCGCAGTTGTCCATGATGAACACCCTCCTAACATACAGTTTGATGTTGTTCATCTTCTTCCGAGTGTCGAACAGATCAAACGGAGCCCTCTTTGGGACAAACAGAATAGCCTTGAACTCAAGCTGGCCCTCAACAGAGAAGTGTTTGACGGCTAGGTGATCTTCCCAGTCATTCGTAAGGCTCTTGTAGAAGGAAGCATACTCCTCCTTGCTGATCTCCTCTGGCTTGCGAAGCCAGAGGGGTTTCTGCTTGTTAATGAGCTGCCACTCGTGCGAAACCTCCTTGATTTTCTTCTTCTTCTTCGATTCAGTCTCCTTCTCCTCATCAATATCCTCCACCTCTCCTTCCTCTTCCTTTCCCTTCTTGGGTTCATCATCTTCGTCGTCACTGATCTCCTTCTCAGTCGTTTTCTCCGTCCAGAGGTAAATAGGGTAGCTGATGAACTCGGAATGCTTCTTCACGAGGTCCTTAATCCTCCTTTCTTCCAAGTATTCCAACTGCTCGGGATCCAAAACCAGCATGAGCAACATGTGTAAAAGAACTCCAAATTACACATTCACACGACGTAAATGTAGCACTATTTGAAGAAAATGCTTTACCTGGTCCTCCTTGACGAAGAGGGTAATCTTGGTACCCCTGCCAAGCTGCTCTCCACTGACATCTCTCGTCACGGTGAATGAACCACCGGCTTGGGATTCCCAAATGTACTGCTCATCATCATTGTGCTTTGTGGTCACAATGACCTTGTCAGAAACGAGGTACGCAGAGTAGAAACCCACACCGAATTGACCAATCATGCTCACATCCGCTCCGGCCTGCAGTGCCTCCATGAATTCCTTGGTACCCGACTTCGCAATTGTCCCCAAGTTGTTCACCAAATCTATCATGGAACCGAGTGGTAAATTAGAGTCGAACTAACAACCAACGAATACCTAATCAAGCACAAGCCAGTTGCAAGCTTATAGTTATCAACCAAAACGAAATTTTGCAGATCGTATGTTGTATTCACCTGCTTTGGTCATCCCGATACCGCTGTCAATGATTGAGAGGGTCTTGTTGACCTTGTCCGGGACAATCCTAATGAAGAGCTCTGGCTGAGCATCGAGCTTGCTCTTGTCTGTAAGGCTCTCAAATCGGATCTTATCCAAAGCCTAAGACCAAAACACCGGGAAACAACTCTCTGATTCAGAATCCCCCATATAATATAGACATAACTGGATTCACGACGCACGCTAGCCCAAACAGAGAAGAGGAAAGAGTCAGAGACTTACATCAGAGGAATTGCTGATAATTTCACGAAGGAAAATCTCCTTATTGCTGTAAAAGGTGTTGATGATCAAACTCAGAAGTTGGTTGATCTCAGCTTGGAATGCGAAGGTCTCTGCCTCAGCCATCTGCACGTCCGCCATTCAGACCAATTTCTTGCAAACCACGAAAGGAAAATGAAAGAAAGCGCTAGAAAGCTGGTAGGGAACTAGTGTATAAAAGATTGCTTACGAGATTGGATTATGGAAAAAGCAATGTGAAGTTGTTCCTATATATAGAAAAGAGTGGCTCTGAGAGACTTCGATGGGGTTCTGGATTCTTCTACCCGTCTCTGGACTTCCTCTTTCCGATTATTTGTAAAGAGGTTTAAGCGGTGAAAGGCCAAGGCGGCTTTTTCGGATGAAACGATGACGTTTGTTGGCTAAAATCCGCGAAAGTTCCGTCGAGTTGTGAAGTCTGGAATGTTCTTCAAGTCCGTCCCAGTTGACGATTCATTCAGGCCTGGGCCTGGGCCTGGCCATTCACCCTTGCACGTGTTAGTCTTTGCACGTGCTGTTTGGCGTCGTTCGTTGGAGAGAAGCGCGGGACCGCGGGTGACGCTAATGCTACGGTGTTGTGTTACGAGTAGATGATGACATCTCTAATCTCAGTGATACGAGTCAACGAGCACGACCACCCGCACATTTTAGCGCCTTTTGTTTTGACGGGGATGTCCGTACGGCACGATCCTACGCACCCCGGTCCTCTTCCCCCCGGCGAGGCATCAAACCCCAACCATTCTCGCGACTTCGAAACCCAAATCCCATTGACCAGTCTCCACGATTACTTCATGGCTAGCGGATCGCTTCATCGTAAAAAGGCCAATAAACGACCGAATCTTCAGCCGTACACACCAATGTCCTCGCGGCTCAATCCTTCTTCGAAGTTCCAAAATCCCTATCTGATCTTTTCGGGACTTTTTATTCTCTCTGTTCTTGCTTTCCTGGGCATTTCTTTGAACATGCAGAGCAAGTTAATCCCTGGCGACTCATTGCCCAAAGTTTACACGATCGAGGTGGTCAAGGAGTTTCCTCATGATTCCAATGCCTTCACTCAGGTGATCCTTTCTTTTAGTGATATCAATGTCTTCGCAAACTGTTTTTTTTTAATTAATTAACTATCTGGCTAGCTTGATTTTGTAAATCGGGAATTCATTATGTTTTGTAGACTTTAACATTGTTATATTGGGATTTTAAATGGAATTTTGGAAACACAATTAACTGAATTATAGGTATCTACATGTAATGATAATAGAATTAGTACTTCGTAGTGTTACTCCATAGATACAAATTGTGATGATCTAAGAAGCTGGATTGTTGCATAAAGACGTAATATGTCTTCCTTTTTTGTTTCATGGTCTCCTTTAAGTTATTAGTAATGCATCCACCTGGCCCTTTATTCTTTTGTAAGAACTTCTCCATTCTTTCATGTGATCCCTAGAAGCTGAGATCTAATAGAGGTTAACGGTTAGAGCATCCTGCTGCTGTCTGGCTGAGTAATTTTATTATATCGTGGAGGTTAATTTGCAACATTCTTATTGGTCATGCGTAAATTTTCCACATTTGGAAGAGTATGAACGTCCAAATGCGCAGCGCTTTCTGTTGATCTATATGACAAAGCTAGCCTGAAGTTGAGCTACGGAAAAACGCAAGTTGATGGAAATTCTGTAGTTTGTATCCTAAAGTGGATTATTTTTAAGAGACCACCTGAATCATCTGAGCTAGAGTGTTTATTAGGTTTTTCGGGACACTCAAGTGTCTACACAGCTCTAAAAGGGAGAATGGAGTTCTTTAAATTATTCGAAGTACTTTATTTCTCTGTATATGTGATGCATAGATGTTTATTTGGGATGCTATGTCTCCAGGGAGAAAAGAAAAATAACGAGGTGCATGCTTTTTTCTTCCAGGGGATTCTTTATGCAGGCAATGGCACCATATTTGAGTCAACTGGCCTTTATGGGAAGGTGATCTGTGTTCTGGTTACAGGTTTTGAGACACGAGATATTTACACGTATATATACATTTTCTTCTGAGGGCATAAAAATTTGGCATAGTCTCCTGTTTATAAATCTTATACATTATTTGAGTGTTGTCTCTCGTTTTACTCTGAGGTGTTGTACTTCAGAGGGGTAGTTGTACGCTATTTAGACTTAGGCAGAGTTATTGTCCATTTAAATCAAATATCTGAGCAGTGAAAAAAAATTTAAGACTTTCATCTTTCCTAGGTAATTGTTTTGTTTGCTTTGATACGCCCTTCTAGAGATTATATACTTTCGGGTTCCCTGAAAAAGGTCACCCTAGAAAAGTGGTTTGGTATAATCCTCTTAATTCATCTAAATTTTTACCCTTCGGACATTTTCCTTGCTCAAAAGTAGATTACATATTTTGTATTATGCCTTTGTTGTTATTTACCTCCTTTCTTAATCTTCTGCTTACTCTTGTTTCAGTCATCGATTCGGAAAGTGGATCTTCAGACTGGGAAGGTACAGATCCTTATTTCTGATTCTCAACTGTGTAGTTATTGGTTTGTAGCAGATCCCCGGCTTCTTTTCTTTTTGCACGATAAGATGAATATTTAACCAGTTAAAAGGCATTGACATACTCTTTCAAACGTGATTGTGGTGGGCCAGATTGATTGGTAGTTGTGGTGAGGATTGATTAGTAATCCTTATTTTGGTTGTAAGTAGATCAAATCACCGTAGCAAACCATATAATAAGTTTGAAATGCTTACTCTTAAGGTTCTGCTTTGAAGATCCTAAATGTAAATATCTTACCTTTGGGTGTCTACAGGTTGAGGTTCTTCAGAAGCTGGATGTTTCATACTTTGGGGAGGGTTTAACTCTTCTTGGTGAAAGGTTTGGGAGGGAAAAAATTTAGTTTCAGTTTCACTTTGTTGTGTCCAGTAATTTTTTGGCTTAAAAAGTCAGGTGTTCTTTTATTTTATGCTAGATTATCCTTTTACCATGAAGTACCATTGAAGTCTCTCATATAATTCTGCTCATATGACTACCATGGTATTAAGCATTTGACAGCATTATTAAGGCCGATTTCTTAATAAAATATCTTTTTGCCAATCACCCATTGTTCATGTGATTGGCCTCCCAAATGAATTATTATTGTAAAGAGGGCATAGTAGTGATTGTCTTATCTTGACCTTCGTAAGAGACTCATGTGCTTTTTATGGAAATAGAAGTGCTGTGGGATTGATACATAGAGGTTCTATTACAGTTTAAGTTAATATATCCACTTGCCAATAAACATGTGTACACACACACACACAGGCGCATGACCCACCAATTCTGGGGATTTTGCTTAATTTTTGTGCATGAGATTTACGATGTCTTCCTTATCTCATCAATTGCCTCACTCTGCTTCGTAACTAGTTTAGATTGAAGTTTGATGGGATTGGGAATTGGTGATGTTGAGCAGTTTGATACCATGGAAGAAGTCTATGATGGTGAAGCTTCGAGCTGATAAGTATGACTTGTGCATCAAGGACGTTCTGTCCTTTGTATTTTCAGACGTAGGCTTTTTCTACCTGTATGCAATCATCTGGCTGGTGGAAGAGAAACTACTTTCTGATAAGCGTTTTGTTGTTTAGATAGCCACAATAATAGAAGTGCCAGAAAAGTCCCGTACATAATTTTGTGTCTCCTTGAATTTCTTATAATTTAATCATCTGAAGGTCATATAACTTCAGCAAGGTTGTGTATTTGCAAAATAGAATTGTTGTGCATGTGAAGGCAACTCTGAACAAATGTGCTTTCCCTCCCATGTATTTTGACCTCTTCCTCATCATTTGTGTTTTTATCTGTGCCTGTAGTTTCTTAATTGCTGATTTCAACCTTTTTTTTTGCTTTTAACATTTAAAAGAGTAACAATGCTGATCCAGTGATTTCCACATTTCTGTATAGGCTGTTCCAAGTAACGTGGTTGAAGAATACTGGTTTCACATATGACCGGAATAATTTGAGCAAAGTTTGTGCTTCACCTTTTTTCCTCATCTGATTTGTATTTTTGTATATTTTCTGGACGAGTACTTCTAGATTCAATTAAGGTAAAATGAAAATTAAATTACAGTAGACGCTAAAAATTACAGAAGGAACAAAGGTTAAAAAAACTTTCGTAGAATATTTCCCTTCTAGACTTGAAGAAGTTTATAGTTTTCTTGTCAACACGTGTTTCTTAACTTCCTCCTGATTGGCCCCTTCTCCTCACACCAAAAAAGGAAAGAAAAAGGAAAAATAAATCTCTTCTGAATCGGATTATTTCTGAATTTTAATCCATAGCTGAAAGTTGAATCTCTGATGAGCATGCATTGCCACAGTCTTCTGCTTGCAATTGCCACGGTTAGCTAATGGATGCGCTTCTCATGACAAAAGCCTTTAAAAGTTGACCCGTAATCGTTAATCTCGGAAAGCATTGGGGATCATTAAGTACCTGGTGGTTAAGTGGTAGTCTTAGCAAATGCCTGGTGGTTAAGGACCTGGTCATTCTTTCTTGGATGATTTACTTGTGGAAATCACAACTTATCATCTCAAAATAAAAATAATGTCTTCTGTGGTGTTATGGATTTGTTATTAAAAATAGGAAGTACGATCCAATCCTTTTCATCTATCTCGTATTGAATCTCTACGTCATTCCTATGTTGCATGAATTTTTGAATGTTGCTTCTGCTTGCAAATTTCTTTTTGACTGGGGTACATCCTTTTCGGAGTGGCGTCAATATGGTCTGGTCCAGATCTGTAACAAGCTTTATGCTTATATGCTCCGTGCAGTTTGAGAAATTTACTCATCCAATGCAAGACGGTTGGGGTCTGGCAACGGATGGAAAAGTCCTGTTTGGAAGTGATGGGACGTCCACACTGTATTTGATTGACCCTGAAACATATAAAGGTTTCTCTTGTTTACCACAGTTAGCGTCAATCCCCCCCCCCCCTCTGAATGTGATGTTTTTGTTTTTGTTTTTGCAATTTATTTATTTGTTTGTGTATGGCTGACATTACTCATCCTGAGTCAAATTAAAGAGATTCTAATAGTTTTCAAGTTTTGGCAGTAAGTTCTCGTAGCCTTCAGTTCTTATACCCACTTTTACTAATGTTTGCTTCCTTCAAAATCCGGTGGTAGATATTTGTCCCATTGTAATCTTTTTTCCTTGTAACTGGATTTGTTTGTGAGTACTGAGTTTAGTTTTTATTTCTTTTATGTAGGCATAGGGAAGAGAGTTGTCACATTTAATGGTCATGAAGTACATAACCTTAACGAGCTGGAGTTTATAAACAGAGAAGTTTGGGCAAATGTCTGGCAGGTACGACCTTACCCATCCATTGACCACGACCATTCTTTTCAAGTTGTTTTGACTGCCTTTATGATCCACATTTCACGCATTATACCCTTGGTTGTTAGAGAACTCTACGTTCATGGCTTGAGAAGTTTTAAGGTTGTCTTGGTTTAACTTTTAACTCTATATTTCAACATGTAGACAGACTGCATTGCTAGGATCTCACCTGAGGATGGTACCGTGGTTGGATGGGTTCTCCTGCCAAATTTAAGGTTTTGCTCTCCACCTTTCCTTCTTGATGAATTGGCTGATGTTTACACTCAGTTGAAATTAAGTTCTATGTTATCTTCCTGAAATCTGCACTTTGTTTTCCTCTTTCTTTCCTTTTACGTCTTACAGGGAAAAATTGCTAGCAGCTGGGAATTACGTAAGCGGTTTAACAAAATAAAATGCTCTATTTATTTGTGAAAACTTATCTTACCGATCATAGTGCTGTGATACAGTAATGGCTGCATTGGTCCTTGAAGAAGTAAACCAAAATGACATTCCTTTTTAAGTGTATTCTTTTACTTTCTCTTGTTCTGTCCAACAATTAATGGTAAATTAGAAAATCATGCATCTTTCACTTGCCTAACCTGATTCCATTATTTAAAATAAACCTGCTGTCTTTTCAGGGGATTGATGTTCTAAATGGCATAGCCTGGGATGGAGAGAAAAAGCGTGTCTTTGGTATGCTTAAATATTTGACATGCTTTTCTGGAATCACTAGTATTATCATCCTGTATGTGGCCTATATCTTGTCTGGGAAATTATAGCTGTTTCTTCAAGATTTCAGTGTTCTTCTACTTGACTTGTCAAAAAAAAATGTTTTCTTCTACATGATTATTTCCTCTCAAGTTGGTTTTCTTTCTTTGTTGATCTCTTAATGTGTGTGTTTATATAGCAACATATACATTGTTTTAGTCAAGCACTTTCAAAGGATCAATGCTTCATCTTGTTTTCGAGCATATCAGGGGGTTACGCTTGTAAACGGTTCACCTATCTATGATCTCGCTCTCTCTCTCTCTCTCTCTTATCATTTTTGTTTCAGTTACTGGGAAACTTTGGCCAAAGCTTTATGAGATTAAGTTACATCCAGCAAAGAAACAAATCAAAAGTGGAGTTATTGAACAGCTTTGCTTGCGTATGCCAGTCCATTTTGCTACGCCATAGATAAATAATACCTGTGAAGGGCTTCACATCCTACTACGGGTGGCTGGGAGATGATCTTCTTATTAAAGACCATGCAATTTTGTGTCAACATAACTTGGGTCACTGCTCAGTGCTCAGGAAATAGTTAATCTGGAGAAGAAAAGCCACAATGCGTTAACCTGTTTTGTTGAACACTTGGAAACCTGGAAGCTAGAAAGAGCAGCTATTTTGGCGGAGGGGTTATTTGTACCAAAATGTAGTAGTCAAGAGTGAGGAATGGGTCTTGTAGAAAGAAGAATCTTTTGGATGATAACAAGAACACCGAACCGATATTTATGGTAGCTTAAATATTTCATTTCAGATAATACTTGGTGTTTCAGTTTCATTTCCTTTCTTTTTCGCGGGGGAGCGGTCTGCCATGCATAGAAGCCGAAGTGTTTTTATTCTGTTGTTTTTCCCAGCAAAAAACCAATTATAGACAAATAGAACTGGAAATAATCGTAGGAGAGATAGGACCGCTTTATTACATCATTTGCACGCACCATGTGGAGTAGCCTTCATAGAGGACTTCCAGAGATCTAAGAGAATGTAATAACCTTTTAATTGCATTGATGTGGCAGTTGGCATTCTTTCACTATAGGCTTAATTAATTGGCCGATTCCCTTAGTTGGTTCTTCAGTTTTAATTCTCCTCTTGAGAGTTTATGGGATTAACTATTTATCCGAAAAATCCTTGAATGTATCTACGTGGCTAATGAAAAATATGTCATCACCAATGATCATGTCGCTTAATAATAGGGGTAGGCAAAAATTGCTGACCCGAAATTGACCCTACTCAACTCAAACGGATCAAGTTACCTGGGGTTAAGGGTTTGGTTTGAGTCTCTAACACTCCTTTCTTTCTCTTATCCTCTTAGCAAAATCGACGTCAATTTGCTCTTTTTTAATATATATTTTTCTAGTGATTTGACCCGAAACCAAAGCATTTGGGAGGCGATTGGCCAACTTGAACCCAACAAGTATAGCTGTATTCAGGGTTGAGGTCGGGTTGGTCAACCTCGTCCCGACTTTGCCCACCACTATTTATAGTGGGTTTGTTTTGTAAAATTTTAGTATCGTTAAAATTTTAGGTATTATGTTTAGGGAAAAAATGAACAGAGATAATATTTTATATTTTTTGTAGTGAAAATTAATGATTTGATGGGAGAGAGAGATTATATTGTAATATTTTATTGTGTTACAATTTTTGAGGGTGTAAAATTTTATAACACAAACGCAACCTTAGTAGTGTCGTGTGTGATAAGTATTTGGACAGAATGATCCGTAAAGAGAAAAATTAAAAATGAAAGATCAAATTGAAAAAAGAATTAAAACTGATGAATTAAATTGAGCGTTCATTTTAGAGAACGATATATATGAGACAGAGACACATGGGAATAACCTGTTTCATTAAAAGAGACAACGGGACATTATCAAAGAATCTTTTATTTAATTGCCCACTGAACATTTAACTCTCGCCCGTCGACGATTATCCTCATAGCCAGCACAAGTTATGTGAAAATCATCAATTTGACTTTACACAGCTCTCGAAATCTACAGGCTTTCTCCCTCAGTAGCCGTTACACTACGGCTCTACCCGCTCCCAACGACATTATAGTGCGCAAGTTTCTTTCTCTTTTAGGTGTTCTCGTATTGCTAGTTCCTCTGTTTAACTTGGACGAGAAGCCCATGTCTTTCGTGAGATGTACGTGTGCACCTCGTGTTCGATGAATGGTCGTGGCGAAGTTCTACCGCGATATGGTGCTGATTTGGGTCCGAAAGGTCGTGTTTTTACTTCATGTAAAGGACGCGGAGCTGGCTTAGAATGATGTACAAATATTTACAGAAGCTTGTTCATGGGTATCTACAAACTAAGCGAAATGGAGCTATCTATGTAAATGTGATACTATGTCACTGCTCGGAAGCATCCCATCAAGAGCCTTTGCCTTTTGAATGGTATGAGAAGGAATTTCCACATATGACAAAGTTGAGCGAATCTTTGAGAAATGTGCACAGGCTTGACGGAAGGCTAGTTGATGCCAGCGATAATTCGGTAGTCTTTGATGATCAAATTGAACGCAGAATGCAAACTTTTATGTCCCTGGCGAGGGTCTTCATTGGATCTCCATCTGTTCAGCAAGCGGTTCAGAAGAATGTGATGGCTTACTCCCAGGCGAGTACCCATTGCACCCCATTTGTTTGTTTCAGTTCACCTAGTGAAAGAGAGCCAATGATTGTGAATTCACTCACCAAGGTATGCAACTTCCTGAACATTTCCGCTCAACAAAGGAAGGTGGTCCGTCTCACTGTATGCCCACAGGTCACGCAACAGCGGATATGGACAGGTGCACTTGAGGAGATACTCAATCGATTGAAAACAGAGTTCGATTTGTCAACTTGTCGATGCTCTAGCAAAGGGATCAAGATGGGTCAGCAGATAGTTTCAAGCTGTCTGAAGTTCTTGGCTGAAACAGCTGTTTCCTATGACCACGACTCCACTTCATGGATGCGGCTTGCGCCTGCAAAAGTTATAGACTCGTCTGCTTCACATAAATGGGAAGATGTGCTTGAGATGTTCAACGATCTCATTGATTGTTTGAAGAGTGAAAAAGAATTATGTTCTCTTGCGGTGAAGCTTGAGATCATGAAAGAAGGGCTTTCTCAAATTAAGGATGTATTGATTGATAAAAGTATTGGGTACAAGGAAGCTCGACATCAAGAGAACCTAGTGCAGAAGAAACTGTCCAAGACATTGGGTCACTCATCCAAGT
This sequence comes from Myrica gale, assembly GCA_963930655.1. NCBI lineage: Eukaryota > Viridiplantae > Streptophyta > Magnoliopsida > Fagales > Myricaceae > Myrica > Myrica gale. Next base: position 26,039,426 of record OZ005611.1, read on the forward strand.
GCTTGTTCACACTTCTGTTGTATTATCTCTACGGAAATGTTCTAGATGTAGAAGTGGACATATGTGGTGGAATTTATAGCGTTGGTGAGAATAGGTTTTGCTTGTGCACGGGAAGGATATTGACTACAGAAGAGGATAAGATTATCTGGAGTGCAGTGAGGCAGTTGGACAGGGCTCTTCGGCTTTTCAAATTTCTATGGGAAACTGCTGGGATGAGAGGAGTTTTGGAGCTGCAAGGCCATTTATGGTGTGTTGGAGCTGCGAGCAGGACGCTAAAATATAGAGGCAATGCGTTCTTCGTACACGACATAAGCGTTTGACCAAAAATTCCTAACCAGTTCAGTTCACATTTTGCAAGCTAGTTATGTACTGATGAACACACCGTCCATGCAATGCACTTCTAATCCTTCATCAACGGAATTGAAATCACCGTCCTGTTCTTAGCATCAGGGTTCTTGAGATTTCATCCAGGCAATGTGGTAATGTCATGCACTGCGTCCTTCCATTGAAGAATGTATATGAACAAGCTGACAAGGCAGATGGGTTCTTTCGAAACTTGGTAATTAAACTGGTGTCATATGCTCTCGTACAAGTTTTGGATTTTGTTTTTTCTGAACTTTTCCCTTGGAGCACCATTCCAATCCTCTTGTAAGGGCTTAGGCGGAGAGACTCTTGGAAAATTGTTGACGGTCTCACGGCCTGCTCTTTTCTGAAGGTGCTAAATCTATAATTTTTAAAGGTCAAGATATAATCAATCAGCATTTCTTTAATTTTAATATTTAGAAACCTTTTAAAAATAATAAATCATTTTTTCAATTGCTGGCAATTCAAAATAACACAAATTAACTTTGGGTTCGGGGAATTTAATTTGACAAATAACAATTACAACTCAGTTTCTTCATTGTAATTGGAATACTAAATGCTCGACCCTAACTAGCTTCTTATAGCATCTCAATTTTAAATTCTTATGAACATGATCAATCCCGTTTTGATAATTTAAGAAGGTGTGAGGTCCCAGTCGAACTCTGAATTCTTCAAATATAATTCTATTCATTTTTCTAGACAAAGTTCATTAATCTATTTAACCAGGCTCCCCTTGTTAAAAGGAGAAAAAAAGAGGGAGAATCTTGAGAGAAAAAGTATAATGACTATATTTGTTTGTGTTTTTTAAAACATTTTTTTTTTGTAATGATTAAAAAAAATTACAGACATGTTTTTGGATGTTTGTTAGAATGGTATGACCTATAGAAGAGATGTTGTCAAACTCTCAAATTTTCTTACTATATTCACGAACTTGGAAATAAAAAAAGTTGGGTTTTCTAATGAAAAGAGAGTGGTGATGCAGAGCCTCCCCAAGAAAACAACGAGCCGGTTTGTCTGTGATCTCAAATAAACCAGTTATGGTGACTCGCACGTTACCACAAGTACAAGTACTGATACCTGGCATTTGTTGAGGAGCCAAAAGGCTTATTGGTTCATCACTACCACTATAAGCTGGCTTCCTGTAGCAAATCATTATCAAGTTTCCCGTTATTGTCGCCAGTTAGTTAGGTGCTTGAAAATTTTCAATTCTACGAGCAGACTTCTACCTAATATCAACCTCTTTTGCTGCCTTCTTGTTTTCTTTGTAACTTCCATTGTGCTGAGCTTTTAATTCTCATTTCATATGCGGCTCTCTCCGCATGTCCTTCACAGCTACTGTCAAGAGAATGCTTTCTAAGCATATCCCAGTCTTAGGCATTCCCTTATGGATTCTGATCATAGTTCTCATTGCCGCCTTCATTGTTCTTTGTTGTCATCCTATTTCTCCTCTTCAGAAATGGTCGTCGCCGAAAGCCTCACAAACACGACAACTTTTGTTTACCGAATCCTATCTCCCCCAAGCATGGCCATTCCAATAGTTTTAGCATGTCGGACACGGGGCTAATTTCGCGGTACATGTACGAGGTTGAGATTAGCGATGGGAGGTCTCGGGAACATCATGCGGAGTTGTCGGATCCTTCATCTATTCCGGCTGGGGGAACTAGTACTCAACAACGTTGTGCTGTGACTGATGATGCGGAATCGGTTGCTATGAACTTGCCGGTGGCTTGCGACGTTGGGAGGGGAAGCAGGTTCAGTCTAAGAGAGATTGAGATTGCGACAGACGGGTTGGCAACGGAAAATGTGATCGGAAGTGGGGATCATGGGGTCGTTTGTAGCGGAATTTTGTCGGGTAACACTCGGGTGGCTGTGAAGAAGCTAGTGAATGACAGGTACCCTGTTGTTGATTGATTCTATATATCAGTGTTTAGGGGTGACAGATACCCTGTTGTTAATTGCTTCTATATATCAGTGTTAAACAACACTAATTAGTAGAATCAAAATGTGGTTATAAAATTTTCCAGCTTTTCTGGTTTAACATTAGTTGATGCTAGAGATCTATATTACATTAAGAGGCAGAGTCGATTTCTGCTGAATTAAAATCACACGGTTTTAAAATGGAAGCTATTCATCTAGAAGCTACTGTATAAAAATGTCTCTTGTAATTTAATCCTGTCTTTTTACTTCTATGTTCTGCAAAACATGAAACATACTCCAGAATCAGAACTCATATATAAGCTCTTCCTCTCCTTCTTGCTCTTGGGTCAATCAATTTTCTTCCTCTCTGCACTCTCACACACACGGATCTAACAATCAGTAGTCCCAAGCTCCCTTATCTTAGACTCGGATGGTGATTTGTGTGGTTTATAGTTTTGCTGTTGATCGCAATGATATCGACTATGAAGTATGATTGGGTTCCCTATAAATTATATGCTCAGTATCTGCAGCCAGATGATCTTGTTTCTGAATTATGATGAACCTTGTGAGATCCTAATATCTTTCAATGCAACTAATAACCAGCGGTTGCCAAGATGAGGACTTCATAGCAGAAGCGGAGACATTTGGGCAATTAATGCACAAGAATTTGGTGAAGTTGCTTGGATACTGGATTAAAGGAACTCACAGGTATCAATTTTTTTTATCTTTCTTTAGGACGACTGATCATGTTAGTTTTGTGTTCTTGATTTCAATATTTTGAGAATGTTTCAGATACTATTCTGGGATTCAGATTTTCACACAATTAATATGGCTTCCCTTTCTGTTAGGATGCTTGTATATAGATAACGGTGATTTGCACCAGTGGCTTCATGGAAGGCGGCCAGAAGAAGTGAGTCCTCTAACATGGAGTGTAAGGGTGAAAATTATCCGAGGAATTGCAAAAGGGTGAGATGTCGCTTCTAAATCTTAGACGTACCCTATCTCTTTTCTTATCGTGCTTTTGTAGAACTCATTCTAAGTTAAAAAGTGCGTGCTTCTGCAGACTAGCCTACCTTCATGAAGATCTTGAACCAAAAAGTTGTTCATGGATGCCTAAAATCGAGCAATGTACTGCTTGATCACCAATGGAATCCAAGGATAACTGATTTTGGCCTTGCTAAGCTTTGTGATCCCGAGTGGAGTCGCACAAGAATGGAAACATTAGGGTCAGTTTCTTTGCTTCTTGAATATTAATACACGTGAAATATGTGATCAGTCTTTGTCTAAATCCTTTTTAATTGATTCATGATGTGAAAATTACAAAAATTCTTCAGTTATATTGTAGCTCCAGCAAATGCTTCAACTGATGCATTCACTGAGAAGACTGATGTTTATAGCTTTGGTATGCTTGTCATGGAGATCATCTCTGGGTGGACCCCTATAAATAGCCATCAACCCCAAGTAAGTTTACCCAACTTTGGGCCGCTTTGGTGTTTTTCTTCTTATATATCTCATTTAAAAGAAAATTTTCATTGTTTTTAGCCACCCTTCTTATACACTAGATTCTGATTTAAGTGTCTTTTTTTGGTATTGCAGCCATATTTGGTTGAGTGGTTAAAGTCCATGGTTGCAAATCACAAAATTGATTTTGTGGTGGATCCTAAATTGTCAGAAATGCCTTCTTCAAAGGAACTCAAACGGATTATTTTGGTAGCTCTTCGATGTGTTGATCCTGATATGAATCAGAGGCCTAAAATGGGAGATGTGGTTCACATGCTGGAGCCATGCGACTTGCTACTCACCGAAGTTAGAACTAGCTAAGAAATTTCTTCTGAAATACCAATTCTTGTTCTGTTCCTGACGATTCCATTTTCGTTATTTCGATACTAATTAGGATTGCCGGATTAGGAGAGGAACTTCTCGCCGTAATGACCCTGAATTAGATGACAATGGTCCTATAAGAAAAAATGAAGGTGAAAGCAGCAGTAGATCATCACAGGAAAATGGCAGTGGAAAATAACACTGCTGATCATGAAGGCCAATGGCCAATGAGTTTAAGGTATACAGTTTTATCAAGAACATGACCGAGATTATATCTCCACAGTTCAATTAACTCATGCCATAAAATAGTAGCTAAGATGTAATTTCTTGTCGTATTCCTCCTTCCTAATGCTTAAACTACACATGATATTTTTTTATTGAAACTTCCATAAACCCAGTGTACATTACACCAATGTTGATTGTCTTTGGAGGCTTTCCAGGCTCTTCCTTATGAGAATCAGGGCATTCCTACAGACAGGGTTGCAGTAATTAAAGTATATCTAAGTCAATAAAGTTGATGTTTATTTCGATGAGAGTGTCATTTGGAGTAGCTGAAAGTTCTAAATTCCCAACTCTGATAATGCCAGAATACCAGGTAGGGCCTGTAGGCATCAGAGTATGCATGACTTGATATTCAGAGAAGTTGTGGCACTATGGATGGTATAAACTGCTTAATTGGCTTGTAAAAAAATCCATTCAATTTCCTGAATAGCACAAGAAAAGATAAATATCAGTGTAAAAAGTGAGCCTATATCTGTTGTAAATCACTAGAAGAACGAGAAATAAAAAACAGACAATAGGTAAAAGAAAAGGTTCAATCAGCTCCATTGCACTAGCTTGCTCGTGAGAATACAGAGCATAGGTGAACGGAACTACAATACTATCAAACCCTACGTTATTTGGTCCCTTTTTTTTTTTGACAAACAACATGTCAAGTACATTATATATGCACTCTCACGGCGCAACTGCAGCGGCAGCACTACAATTCTCCAGGTGAACCTCATCAATCGGCAGCTTATCCTCAGGAAAAGGACACTCAACTGCTTCCTTCTCAGGCAAAAAATCGCATGCCTTTGGTGTCACTTTGCTCGTTACTCCCGCAATGGAAGAACAATTCCATTGTAATGCCTTTGGCTTCTCAGTCAAGGTAATAGTGACATTAGACATGCATATTCCTGTAAAAGGATCACTAGCGAGCCCCTCAAGTCGCGCTGAATAAGTAACATTCTCTGCCACCACGTCTTTATAATTGATTCCTTCAATTTTTGGAAGTGCTTTTGGATCGTATCCATCGTCAGGGTGTTTATTATACGAGCTCGTCATCCAGAAAACATACTTCATTGTCTTGAAATTCATTCTTCTTGCATACATGTCCTTCACGAAACCCCCTCTTCCGATGGCAGTCTTGATTCTAACACCTGATTTCGTATTAATGGCGGTGATGTCTTCAGCTCTAACATCTTCGATTCCGCCAGACATTTCACTGCCCAGAGCAATGGTAGCACTGTCGGGGGAAATGCAGGTGACCCTTCTGATGATTAGGTGCTTTGTGGGCATTCCAAAATTGATTCCATACTGATCCCAACCACTTTTCACAGCAATGCAGTCATCCCCTGATACTATGAAGCAGTCCTCAATACGAGTGTTCGTACATGAATCTGCAGAATACAGGCCGGAGTAGAGAAAGAATTAACTGCTAAATAACGAAAGAATTAACTAATCAGAGCATTTAGTTCAAGTGGGCAAGCACACCTGGGTCTATCCCATCAGTATTTGGAGAGTCAACAGGCGCAAGGATTGACAACCCTTGAATTATCACGTCACTGAAATCAGAACCGGCCACAAAAAACAGGAGTAAGAGGTGCTATATATATATATATATATATGATCATCTTTTGCATGAAGATAAATCAAATGAAAGGAATTAGAGGCCCAAACCTGCTATAAACCGGATGGACAAACCATGTGGGAGAGTTGACGAGAGTAAGATTAGAGATCTGGATTCGGTTAGAGTACATAATCTCAATCATGTATGGCCGAGTGAGATTGTTCAACTGCTCATTGTGATACTTCTCCCACCAAATCTCGCCCCGGCCATCGATCTTGCCTCTCTGACCTAATAATACATTTCAAATGGAGCGCCCTTACGTGGGTCCGGTTACTATGCTTAGTACTAAGATGCTGAACATGCTGATGTATGGTTCGGATAGACTTGTGAAGATCTAAGGATTGAAATTAAAACACGTCAATTAATGAAATAACCCACCGGATTCGACCCGTTCAGGTGGTTGCACATGACTTTTCCATTAAATCCTGACTATCCTTTTGAAGAACTTTGAACACGCTTCTTTCAACTGAATCTCAACCCATCCATGACGGTGTTGATTAACCATATATATCTACCCATACATGATAACTCATCTTCTGCCCATACTTTGCGCGATCTCTCTCAAATTAAAACCGCACGTACACGGCCTTCTAAGTTTAGAAAGACTTGTTAGGCCGAAGCTCATGGGAATAACATTAGGAGTCGCAGATCGGTCACAAATAGCTTGTGAAAAGCATGTTTCAATTCGTCGTCCCCTCCTTTCTAGAGGAGACTAATTATATAAATTGCTAGCTTGACCCTGTACAAAAGTACTGAACTACTGGCATGGGGCTATGTAAGCTGTGCTCAGAGAATGTATTTACGGAGTTTGATATACAAAAATTCAAGAGAATCCGCGGGATCGAAAATCAAGAGCGGATCATGTAGGATGGCCGGATGCCTCCCATCGTCACGTTCAAGAGCAAGGGGGAGGGAGAACTGAACTACTGGCATGGGGCTATGTAAGCTGTGCTCAGAGAATGTATTTACGGAGTTTGATATACAAAAATTCAAGAGAATCCGCGGGATCGAAAATCAAGAGCGGATCATGTAGGATGGCCGGATGCCTCCCATCGTCACGTTCAAGAGCAAGGGGGAGGGAGAGATGGGGGATGTATAATAATGTACCGATCGAGCCGAATAGAGTGAGTCGTTGCTCATTAAGCGAGGCTGTGGGCAGTTATATTTGGTATTGTTTTCACACGCCAAATGTCTAAAATGTGGAAGAATCCAATGTATGTCGACGATAACAGTGCAAATTTCACTAAGATATTGATAATCGTGGAACGGAACACGGCAAAAAAGGATTCTATTTGGTTCTCTCCGGCGTCCCTCGGAAAAGCCAAAGAACTTGTTGACCTTAATAATTAATTTGCCCCAATTGCATGAAACCTTGTACACTTCGAAGAAACAAGACAAATGGTATTGGTACCTGTCCACGCCCATAATTGCTCCCCTAATGCCCGGGTCAAACCGGTCTGCCCCCGTGTGTCAACGTGGAAGGTTTAAGAAATGACGTGTCCAAAAGTTCGGCCAATCCCTCTAGGAAATACAATAATCAAATATTCAGAAAGGTACCTGGTACTGGTAGAGGTAGCTAGGCTGCTAGAGAATAAACTCGAAACGACGTGGCACTTCGCAACAGCTCAGCAAGTAATTTGTAGGTAAAATCCAAAGCGGGGCCGATTCTGTCGTTTCTACAATCTTCGATGTGATTCGCTGTCGTCTCCCTTCTCAATCCTGCGGCGGCCCATCACATTCTTTAGACCCAACCCTGACATGTGTCGCTGTTTCTTGTCCACACATCAACCTCCACTTCCCCCCAATCCCCCATATTCACCCTCGATTCCTTTCAAAAATAACGAAAAATATCAGAATAATTCAAAAAATCGTGATATATAATGATTCTCTAGTACTATGACCTAAGCATTTAATACCCGCTAAATATGAGGATTACAATTCAAGCGTTTGGCTCATAACAATTATAGATGGCAATTAAAGTCTGAATTTGGTCAAATTGAAATGAATTCATCACACATTTGAATTGCATAGTATAATTGAGACTCTAAAGGTCAATTCAAATTTAAAAATGGTGTGGTCTATAAAAGGGCTTTACAAGTATAAGGATTATTACTTTTAGGGAAAAATACATTTGTCACCCACAAACTACTATAGGTTTTGCACTTTGCATCTTAAACTATCAATTTGATACATTACATCATCTAACTATCAATTTCTGACATTTTGCACACTTTTTCAAATTTTGAGACTAAAATGATGACAACGCCCTTGAGTCATTTTGTATATAGTAAAAATATTGTTGTCAATTTATAATTTCGCAAGGGTATTATTATCAAATGAAGGGTGCAAAGTGTTTAATATTAGTAGTTTGAGGGTGTAAAACATTGGTAGTTTGAGGGTACAATGTCTTAAAGATAGTAGTTTGAGGTGCAATATTTCAATAACCCGATAGTTTGTATGTGGAAAGTGTATTTTTTCCTTACTTTTAGAAAAGGTTTCAAAAGTTTATTTTATAACTACTTCTAAACATTACACATTTTTCGATCAGGAAGTTTAAGTAATATATATCTAAAATAAATTAAATTAATGAGTTTTATTTTTAATTCCATAAATTTAGTTATTTAAAAAAATTCAATATAAAGGAATCAAGATCTTCTGTTCCACTCAAAATACACAAATTATAAATTTTGTCTTTGTACTTTGGCATTAAATGTTTCTAACATGGAAGTATGTAATTTCTAATAGTGATGAATGTCAAACTAGTAAACTCAATAATATTAACTTCAATTAATAACTACGATTTAAAATACTTATAAAATAATTAGTTCTAAAACAATATTTAGGGTGTGTTTGTGTTGTAAAACACTCATATGAAAGGAAAGATTGTAGAACACTCTTCCACTTTTAAATAGAAAAATTCGAGATGTATATATATATATATATATGTTAGCGGGACATAGCTAGTGTTTTCTAAATTAATCCCATTTGAGCATAGAGAAACTCTAAATTAATCCCATTTTGGGGGGTGCACTATAAAAGGGGTACGAAATTTGGGACATGGCAATAATGCAAATATAGGAAAGAACGACGCTATTTGTTTCAGATCATTTCCAGTACTTTAATCCCAGAAGTTCACAGAAAGGACTACCTGCGTATAAAAAAACTGAAAGATGTGGTCTTTGTGCATTTAACCCTTCACTCGTCAGTCAGAACGCCACCACTGTCCACAGCAGTCCGCACCACCTTACACGCATACGCAGCTTGCTCTCTTTCTTTCCCCCGCTTCTCTCTCTCTCTCTATCAGCTTTTTTTGAACTCGATCTCTATTTGAGCTCGGCCCAAGTGCTCCATGGCGGTCGGACTCTGTGCCGCCTCGACGCCCAAACTCTTCCGTCTCCACCAGCACTCCCAGATGCTCCATAAACCCACTCCCGTTTTCGCTCCCTTAGTTTTCCGCCACGGCACCATCCATAAAACCCGAAGAAAGACATGCTTCACTGTCTGCGTGATCATGGAGGACGAAAAACGAAACAGCCAGTCGGGGATTCTGAAAAACGAAGGTTTTGATGATATGAACTACCAGATCCCATCAGAACGTTTGGCGGAGAAGTTGTCCAGGAAAAAATTGGAGAGGTTCACTTATCTGGTAGCGGCTGTTATGTCTAGCTTTGGTATCACTTCCATGGCTGTCATGGCTGTTTATTACAGATTTTCTTGGCAAATGGAGGTGCGTTCTCTGCCTCTCTCTCTCTCTGTCTCTCTCTCTCTGTGAAAGGATTATTTATGTATGTTAGTTATGTGATTTACATTGGTTTTCCGTTTGGTATAGGGTGGGGTTGTGCCTCTTTCTGAAATGTTCGGCACATTTGCTCTCTCTGTTGGTGCTGCGGTTAGTACCCTTTTAGTTTTATTGTCCCTTTCTGGGGAACTTGTAACTCAAAAGTTGCAGTTTTTGGGAGATTTTGGTGCTGAATTGAGGTGGGTAATTTTGATCTTTAGGTGGGTATGGAGTTTTGGGCAAGATGGGCTCACAAGGCTCTGTGGCACGCTTCCTTGTGGCATATGCATGAGGTTTGTTTTCAATCTCTCTATTTTTCCCCTCTTTGGAATGATCAGTTTTGCCTAAGTATGCATCTGAGAGAAGTGTCAAGAGAATCCTAAGTTTTTTCTTTTTCTTTTTGTTTTTGTTGGCTATTTGCAGTCCCACCATCGACCAAGAGAAGGTCCTTTCGAGCTCAACGATGTTTTTGCCATAATCAATGCAGGCCCAGCAATTGCTCTCCTCTCCTATGGATTCTTCCACAAGGGCCTTATTCCTGGCCTTTGTTTTGGTGCCGTAAGACTCTCTCCCTCTCCCTCTCCCTCTCTCTTTCTCTGTCATTCATAATCTTTCTAAATCTGATGTTAACAGTTTAATCATATCTTTGCGTTCGTCCAAGAAAAGAATCATACTTAATTACTGGGGATTGCAAATGAGCTTTCTTCTCTCTTTTTTTGACGGAAAGGACCCCGCTGATATTTCATATTGACGTTTTGACTTTGAGTAGGGTCTTGGAATTACAGTCTTTGGCATGGCGTACATGTTTGTCCACGATGGCCTGGTTCACAAAAGATTCCCAGTGGGTCCCATTGCCAACGTGCCCTATTTTAGAAGGGTTGCTGCTGCACACCAGGTAAATATTCACCAGTAATACCAAAGATTTTTGTTTAAATCGTCCAATCAAGAAACCATTTCCTTAACTTTCTTCACGATTTTACCAATTGACTAGAATCTAAAGTCAATCTTTTGTTTGATTCTGCTGTTTTGCTTTAGCTCCATCACTCGGACAAGTTCAACGGTGTGCCATATGGGCTGTTTTTGGGACATAAGGTAGGCGGCAGAGCGAGAATTTTGATGTAGTTTTCTCCTTGGAGGTTGTTTTATTGCAGTGCCGAAGGTTTTACTGCACTGTTGTGCTCTGTTATGCAGGAACTGGAAGAAGTGGGAGGCCTGGAGGAGTTGGAAAAGGAGATTAGTAGGAGAATCAAATCTGCATACAAGGGTTCGTGAAGAAACCCTTTGGGAACACAGTTGTCAGTGTAGATGATAGCAGAGAGATAAATATATCAATGGTTTTGAGGCCCTTCCTTCCTGTTTACAAACTTAGGAAAAGAAGTAATCAGTATGGAAGCTTTCACGAATCACAACGTTGTCTCGTGTGTTTTGTTTGTGTAAGTGTGCCATATCCAGTGGAAGGAACCCAGAATGCAAAACAGAAATACACTTGTAAAAAAAGAAATGCACCCTGAAGAGAACTTCACGCTTAACTCAAGAGTCTGTAATTTGTCTTTGAGTTCTTTTTTTTTTTTTTTTGGCTATCAGCAACGCCCCCAAATGGCATGTTAGGTAGGCTGCTACCGTTGACTGATCAGTTAATGAGGTGACTGAATTTTTTTGGTGAAATCGGCAGTTAAAATAAACAAAAATGAAAAAAACTTGCTTTGTTAAGTTATTGCTTTCTGATACTTTCACGTGTACATCAAATATTCAGAAAGCATGTTGGTCATTTTTGTGGTGAAATCAGCAAATATTCACATGATAGTTATGGATGTGGCGGTAAGATTCTATAGGGCCTGAATCTTCCCAGGGCAATGTATCATTGATGCTGCTACAGCCTACAGTCTGCAGTTTTCTCTGAAAGCTTTTGCTTAACAAGGGGAAAATTGAGAGACGGGGGGCAAATTTTGTACAGTTATTACTGATTTTTCTGGTCCACCCTAACTGGTTTGCATCATTTTCGCTAAATTCGTTTACCCTTTTGAAGAGATTGGCATGTTAATCAGAATAGAGACGTGTACAGGGGTTCAATCCTTAATATTATTGCTGGCCTTGCTGGCTTGCCATTTATTGCTTCGTTTTCTATCACCGATAGATAAGTTCACAAAGCCTGGATTTTGCAATAGGGGGGCTGTGGTCATACATATCGTTCGGATGATATGTAAAAGGTGGGATTCTCTCATGGGCGGTAAAGCTACTTAAAACGTGTCCAAATGTGACTTACAGGCCGTCCCATATTGGCCTACCCCAGTCGAGTTGATCATTATCACTTTGCCTAACTTCCCGGGTAGTGAAGTTCGTTATGTATTCTCCATCGTCAAGGAAATTGTGTGAAAGCAACGGTGGAATGTAGATGTGGGGGTGGGGGTTAGGTTTGCACGCTGAAAAGAATGGAAAGAATGAAAACTGCATGCCATTGGGCCACATGCTCCAACCAGAGAATAGAGATAGATGAGAATCCAGAAAGCAGTTAAGCTTTTACACAAACACTCAATTTGGTATCCAATTTGTTTATGTGTTCTATGGTCTAAGAGATGTCCCACAGGTAACCAACCCCAAAAGACGTGTTTCGTGGGGCTGACTCAACCCCCCGCTCATGGTGGGGCTTGCGTATGGACCTATCAGCATTTATGTTTAGATCAAAGCTAGTCTACCTGTGAACTTCTCATGGCACTGCAGATCCAATTTTTGGGGTGCTCCAACTTTCCTCCCTAACGCAAAACTCAGCATCGTTAGTGGATCATCATGCAGTTCTCTTTTATGTCAGTTGAGTGGGTTTTGGGGTTCTGTTTTAATCCAATACCTGTCAAAATTTGGTTATGCTTCCCTTTAGTATGCGCACCTTTTTAGCTAACTGCTGCCGACATCGAAATGCACTTTTTATAGTAAACTTATCCTCGTGTTTAAATTGATATCAACTGAAAGATTTGCATTATATAATATAAGATGGGGGAACGTGGACCGTCTAATATACTCGGTCACGTTATTTGAAAGAGTCAGCATCCAATTATTGAGAAAATATTAATAATTTCCCAAAAACAAGTGCTCGAATTATTGTTAAGACTTTTTAGCTTAGACGGAATTTTTTATTAGAATTCTGTTACCGTATCTGTAGGCTTGAGGCCTGCGAATTTTTTTTTTATATTTATTTTCTTTTTACTATTTGAAAATTTTGCCTTAAATTTCCTCAAAACTGGATTTCCAAAATATAAGGATGATCTTGCGACGTAGGTGGCTTTTTGCGAGATTGGTCCTCTGAAAAATCATTTTATATGTATTTGGATGTGGGGTCTACAAGAGATATTCACCACCGCCCAAAAAACATGTAGGCCGACAAGGACCCAATTAAGTGGAGCTTGGGCCCATGTTGGTCATTCTGTCTCCCCCTTTTTTTCCTTTTGTTAGCAGGACGCAGACTAGCTGTCGTTTGACAGGATATTTAAGTAACCTATAAAATATAATTCTTATTTCATTTGTGTAACAAGGACCAAGTGTAAAACAATATTGAGAGCCCCAATTATTGGACCCCCAGTCTCAACTAGGCGTAGTCCATTGTCACCGGATCTTCCTCCATCCTAAACCCAGAAAAATGGGCCTACTAAGACCCTCCCTGTCCCTGACTTATTTTCTCCCCCGGGTCTCGAGTGAAGCCAGTGGCTATAACCTTTCTCACGTTTAGTTTTTAGATATAATTAACAAGATTGATACCATTTACGCCTCTGTTTCGAGAAATTCATGCATACATGAAATTTAAGTCAAAATGATCAGCGAAGACTAGAAAGAAGGTGACTTGGAGTCTATAAGAATGTGGCTCATGCAGATAGTCAACTCCTTGTTGGCAGAAATGTATAGCTAACAAATCCCTGGCTGATTAGTCCTCAGAGATCTTATCAGCCAGCAACTTGGAGATTGACAACCACAGTCCTGATGTCACTAGCACCAGAGGTGTACCACTCAATTAAACCCTGAAATAGACTTTATTTTTAGATGAATTCATCTGAGCCTTTCAGATCATAGAGTTTAAGGGACTTGTGTTATCTTTTGGGAAAATTGAACTATAGGCTGCAATAAAGAAGTTCTAGACCCATCCGAGCTCCACCATAGAAAAAAGAGTTTATACCCTCCATTTTCGTTGGCAAATGGCAACAAACAGCAATAATACAGCAAATGCCGCTCCACTAGCTGGAAATTTATCTTTAGAACTTGCTACTTCCCCTCAAATTCAAAGTGAGAGCAAATCATAATCTGGTAATCCTAGCACTATGAAATAAGCAAAATTACATAGCAGACCTCTGTGTGCATGTCATTCTATCTTCATCCACTAGGTAAGCGATCAAAACTGCCACATAGAACAGTGTCACCTGTAACAATGGCATCGGGGGTCCTAACCATGTCATGATTCTTCTTCACCTGCTTCGGCAACAGCTATCTAAGAATCCAATTTCACTTGCATGTTTTGCCACAGATATCATGTCGAGAATGATGCTAGGATCCAGGCCTGCACCACCTCGTTTAGTCAGCCCACAGACGTTCCTTCCCGTTGACAGATATAGAAACAGCCGAGCTCATCTGGGATTCCTCTTCTGAAGTGGCATCCACAATATAGTGCCTACCAACCTATAAAGTCGAAGGGCAATAAGTGTTGGGAATGAACAGATATTTGCAGCTTATGAAAAGATTCAGTTTTGTCACCTTTGTCAACTTAACTATTACAGGGATATCTGATGTGTCAAACTGTAGAAATTCTTCATCACTGATGTCAACTTCTGGTTGGTCATCACCTGATGCACCAGCTGCAACATGAACCCTGGGGATACCTGTATTGCTAAAGGCAGCCTTCAGTAACAAAATTAGTAAGATCTTGTTCGAGTTCCTCATCTCTGTCAGAAAACTGATCGGAAGGGATTAAGCAAGGTGAATTGGAAGCTCAAACAATACATGTTTTACACGGTTCAAACACGTGGGATACAGCTAGCCTGCTAACTAGACTTAAATAACAGCCAGCAAAACCCTTGTTACACCCCTATGGTTTATTTAAATTAGACAGAATTCAAGTTGCAAATACACAGGCAAATGTGAAATTACCTTAATCGCAGCACCCAGGGCATCCAGCAAATTTCCATCTGAACTAAGGACAAGGCAATCAATATAAAGATCCCAGAAAATTTTTCCCTCCACTACAATTAGAGATGAGAGATCAATTCCTGCCCCTGGGAAAAGTTGAATAAGACCAACGTAAGTAAAGCAAGAATCCATAATCACAGAACATATCAGAAAGTGAGAACTGCCAAGATGATTGAAAGCATATGTATGGCAATACTGTCATGGTTATCTCTCTTTCTCTAATTAAATTCATACCTGCTCCACTTTTACCGCCCAAGAGACAATGCTGAAAAACAACTGAGAGGTCGGTTGATAACTCATCACCCCCTATACCCTGCACAAAATGCATGGAAAAGAACCACGAGTCCATATGTATGTACATAGCTACACACAAATATATGGGCTACACACACGCACTTGCCTTTATATGCATATACTTTTATGGGACAATGGTAACTAAAGTACTTTTATACTAAAGGAGAAATGAGACACAACAGAGACCAACTTACAGATATGGCATACAATGAATCAAGCTGGAATTATCACATCAAACTCTTTAAGCCACCCATTCAGACAAGGATTCTTCTTATTCGTTATTATAACAAATCAAAATTGAAAAAATAAAACCAGAGAAGTCTACATGAGCTCAATCAACAAATTAGAAAGACTTTGAAGATAGCAGAAAATCAACATACACAACCTCAAACATTGGTGCAGCGGTTGGACTGCAATCAACGTATATGATGACATTTCCTTTGTCTGGTTGCAATGAACCAGGCTTTCCAAGTTCAGCCTGCATTATTTACAAATTAGCAGGCAATATGTTTCAAGTATTCACCACAAAATCTTCTACTAGGAGCAAAGTATTAGAGTTAGTCCCACATTGCTAAAGCAATGTGGGCTATTGTAATCAAAGGCTTATAAATAAGCCTCTATGTAATCTCTCAAAAACACACCAGTGAGTACACACATCTGCCCAATTGGGCCTTCCCACAGTGGATGTGGTCTATGGACCGAACCACTTAAATCTTGTGTCTCACTTCTCCCTTCTCCTCTCTCTCTCAGTCTAAATAATTCTTCTCTCTTTTATTTTATTTTATCTTATGGGGAATTTCTTTTTGTAGTCCAAACTCAACGTGTATCCACCTTGCGTTTGCGGGGGAGTATTAGAGTTTATTAGAGTTTCTTTTTTCGGGCCTTCCGGCATTCCTCCGACGATCTTCCGGCGTCTTCTCTCGGACCTTCCGACACCCTATCCGGCATTCCTCCGGCGAACTTCCGACATCTTCTCTCGGGCCTTCCGGCGCCCCGTCCGACATTCCTCCGGCGAACTTCCGGCATATTCTCTCTAGCTTTCCAACGCTTCGTCCGGTCAGATTCCGGCCAACTTCCGGCGACTGTCTGCCCTTCTCCGGCCATCCTCCGACGCCATTTTCCTTATGGAGAATTTCTTTTTGTAGTCCAAACTCAACGTGTATCAACCTTGCATTTGCGGGGGAGTATTAGAGTTAGTCTCACATTGCTTTACACATTGCTAAAGCAATGTGGGCTATTGTAATCAAAGGCTTAAAAATAAGCCTCTATGTAATCTCTCAAAGACACACCAGTGAGTACACACATCTGCCCAATTGGGTCTTCCCACAGTGGATGTAGCTATATGGACCGAACCACTTAAATCTTGTGTCTCACTTCTCCCTTCTCCTCTTTCTCTCAGTCTAAATAATTCTTCTCTCTTTTATTTTATTTTATCTTATGGGGAATTTCTTTTTGTAGTCCAAACTCAACGTGTATCCACCTTGCGTTTGCAAGGGAGTATTAGAGTTTCTTTTTTCGGGCCTTCCGGCGCCCCGTCCGGCATTCCTCTGACGATCTTCCGGCGTCTTCTCTCGGGACTTCCGGCACCCCGTCTGGCATTCCTCCGGCGAACTTCCGGCATCTTCTCTCGGGCCTTCCGGCGCCCCGTCCGGCATTCTTCCGGCAATATCCCCATTTCGGCGACCCTCTCCGGCCATTTTCAGGCGATTGTCGGCCTCTCTCCGATCAGATTCCGGCCAACTTCCGGCGACTGTCTGCCCTTCTCCGACCATCCTCCGACGCCATTTTCCTAATGGAGAATTTCTTTTTGTAGTCCAAACTCAACGTGTATCCACCTTGCGTTTGCGGGGGAGTATTAGAGTTAGTCCCACATTACTAAAGCAATGTGGGCTATTGTAATCAAAGACTTATAAATAAGCCTCTATGTAATCTCTCAAAGACACACCAGTGAGTACACACATCTGCCCAATTGAGCCTTCCCACAATGGATGTAGGTCTATGGACCGAACCACTTAAATCTTGTGTCTCACTTCTCCCTTCTCCTCTCTCTCTCAGTCTAAATAATTCTTCTCTCTTTTATTTTATTTTAACACAGAGTGTTTAGTTAGTGTAGTTGCTGCCAGTTAAGAGAAACTGATAGAACATCCAGCATCAAAAGATGAAATACCTTCACACTGGAAACAACTTCTGTTGCCCCCATCCTGACTCTTGTTGAACCATTTGCCTGCCGTGAAGAAGTCCATGAAAAAATACGATTAAAACACAGCAGAAGGCCAGTTCGCTAGAAAGTAAGCCAGACACTGCACAAGAAATTCATTTGTATGTCTGATGAAGTAACTAGTGCGCAACTCAAAACAACCATGTATTCCAATTGCTTGGCCTGTATAGGAGCTCTTTTATGTCATTCAGGTCACACCAAACTGAAATATTTCAAAAACTAATATACCTGGGGTATAACTCCAGTTTCAACAAAAAGAGGCCGGTAAGTTAATCTTTTTCGACCATCAGAACGGAGGTCTTGAGCAATGCCACCCTGAATGAAGTGCTTTCCTCCAAGAGAGAGTCCCACCATTCCTGCACATAAGTAAAATGCGCAAAAGAGATTACACAAGAAAGCAAACGGGAGAACATGATTAAAGAGACTCCATTTTGGTTGGTGAGTTTTGGGGGGTGGGGGGGGGGGGGGGGGGAAGAAAAAGAAAAAAAAGCATATTAAGTAAATAATCATGATTTCCTCCACACTTAAGAGATTCCATAGTTGTGAGAGAACTTTTTAACCCACGCGGCACATATGCTTTTACCACCAGTCCCTCAAGAACTGCACAGGTAGTGAGATTGGGTGTCTTTTTTTTTTCTGAGCTCTGCAATGTGTTTCCTTTAATTTGCTCAGAGTGTATTGTATCCATGTTAAGTTGCTAAATCTCCCTTCAAAAGTAGGAGAAAAAACCAGGTTCAGTCCTCGGAAGGGAAGTGAGGGGAAAACGTATCCACCATTGTGTAAGAATGACTGCACTATATGCTCATACTCCTTTTGGATGGAATTGGAATCTCACATTCATATTTCTAGCGAAGGACAAAAATTTTTACCATGTGCAACCATCAAATCAGAGACAAAATAAAATATGAGAAATTTAGGCTTAAGGTAATACCAATACAATATATGTTCAGTTAGAACCGGAGGGGAGCCGCTCGCATGCTTATGAGAGATGCTTGGGCTCCAAGTTTTGCTCCCATTGGTTCATTATATCTCACTAGACTCACTCATATATGCCCCAGAGTAAATCAAAATTTCATAACTAAATCACAAAGACCAACAGAGAGAGAGAGAGTGAGAGAGAGAGAAGGAAATGGCGGAGAAGCTGAACCAAGATGGACAAGTGCTCTTGCACGACTTGATGAAGCTCAATGAGGTGGTGAAGCTGAACCCAGATGAAGAATCGGCCAGGTCCAAGGCAGAGCCGTGTTTCAAGCAAAAACCTGGAAGTGTGTTCCCAGCTAAGAGGTCAGTGAAGCGGATGATGTTTGATCACATGGTTCAATCAGTTGCCCCTATTTCGCATCCTGCAGGCTGTCCCCCTTCCTCTGGGGCCTCCCAATCGAAGGCGGCCCATGGCTGGTTCAATATTCTTACACCACCCAGATCACCAGATGCCTGGAAAAGTAAGACTATATACCCAAAGCCAGCATAGTGTGGGCATGAGCTCTGGGATGATCACCGACTTTCCGCTTTATAATTTATATATTACTACCTGGGTTTTTCTATGTGCCCTTCATACAAGTTTTCTGATCATGATTCTCAGTGTATGTTCTTTAAATAAAGATTTGTGATCTTTCTATATTAATATGGTTTCCGTTTATCGGCGTTGGCAACCTGAAATTTGTGTTTGACACATGCGTCTGTGCAAACCACTATAAAACTCTTCGATTGAGATGTTTTAGTGTGTTTATTAAACAAAAATTATAATAAAATTTTATTTTTATCAAATACACATCAAAATTTTATTTTTATTTTTATCACTCGGTAATTAATTTCAATACCATCTCTTTTTTAACACCAACGTAAAATTTTGATAAAATTTTAAAAACAAACTCACTGTCGTGTGGTTAATGCATGCCAGACTATCCATATCTCAGTTGATTTTAGCTCACCGGAATCCAGAGGATACATGGCAGAAAGTAAAATGTGGTTCACCATTGTCAGTTAACAGTTACGATGTCAGTGGATGTAGAATGGTTACAAATGATCAGTTCCAACCACTCGTCAGTTGATCATAGAACACCTGACTCCTGTGGTGTCGGTTCGAATAACAATGACAAGTTTAAAACACCCCCCAAAAAAAAACAAAAACAAAGAAAGATCGTAGTTGGGGCAGCTTAGACCTCCAACAAATACTTGAACCCCCACATCCTCATTCACCCGAACCATTTAACCTCAATGTTAAATCCTACACAAAAGACCGTTCACCTTCTAAAACTCCCCCTCTTTCTCCCAGAGAAATCTTTTACAAAATATGTGAAACAAAACTAGAAGGTTTGCCTGTCACAAAGTCTCACAAACTTATTCTAAAGATTCACGCAAAAAGATAGAACCATCTTGTATACACTGAAACACCTAAAGTTGAGAAGACAAGAAAATTCAAGGTTTGGATTTTAGGCAAGACTCACCTAAGGAGTCATAGAGTACAAGAAAAGAATATGAAAGTCAGTACCAGCACTTCTTCACTTAAGAGATCGGGGAAAATATGAAGAATTTTCTTCTAGTAGGCAGGAAGGTTGATATGGACATCTGGCAAATGATTGAATTTGCAAACAAATTATAAACCAACAGAAATCTGTGGGATATAATTCCCCAAACATCCTCATTGGGGGACAATGAGTCCCAAGATTCATGGCTGACAACTGAAAAAGGAAGTCAAACTTGTATACACAGAAACACCAAAAGTCAGGAAAACTAGAAAAATTGAAGGCATCGTAGTGACGTAAGTCTCACATAAATCTCGAAAAGAGTCCACCAAAGGAATATGGAAGTCACTTTATACCAGCGCCTCTTCAGTGTGAATAGTAATTTAGGTAAAATATGAAGAATTGTGATCTCGAAGACAGGAGGTCCATGGATATCCAGCCAATTATTAAACTTGCACACTGATGGTAAACTAATAAACAGGTTTTACATAATCTCACAAACAAATAGCCCCTGAAATTGCATAGAGAAAATAATAGCTCCCAACATTAGGAAATGGTGTGCTAAAATAGGCTGAATGGTTGTGTACTGCCATTTGAATGGATAATTTTCAATTCAAACAACAGAACACAGATCATATGAAGGATAAACATGACAAGAAAACCCACTTCTTGATAAGATCTGCATAAAAATACAGAACATCACCACACAAATTTCAAATATCCAGAACTAAGGCAATATTCAACATGTAGAATCTTAGTTCTTTTGATTCTGGTATTACAAAAATTGCAGCCAGATGAGGAAACTTTATAATAAAGATTTTAAACAGCCCGTCTCTGCTTTGGTAGCTTTAATTGTTGCCACGTGAAAAAGTATGTGATTTACAAATTGCAAAACAATTCAACTTCATATGGCCATTGATAATTTCTGATATTTCCTCCTTTTTATTTCCGTTCACTAATCAGAATCTTTACTAGGCACTTCGGCCAGCTGATGCCTGTAATTACATGATCGATGAGAAGCCCCATCAATTTTCATATAGCACGAGAACCCCATACAACTCTTGCTATCATAAGTGGAACTAAAGAAGTGATGGAATGAAGAATCATACAAAATATCCACTACATCAATCATTTATCTGCCATTTAGTAGTGATTTCTCTCTCTTTTAGAAACCTGTGCATCACAGAAAAATCCAAGTTTTCACATAATTGGTTAACAAGAACGGCCTTAGTTGATGCACTAGGCTACAATCAATGGATTTCCGTAGCCTAACATTACGAGACAGAAAAAAAAAATTCCCAACATCAGAGAAGCTCAAGTAACAATGATAACAAAAACTATGCATGAATCTTCAAATTCCATAGTGTTTCACAAGACAAATGAATTTTTTTTCTTCGATTTGAGTGAATTCAGAAAATTCATCCTTGACGAACCAACATGGTTTCATACAGAAGCTCAGGTTGAAAGTCAGCAGATCTCCCTCCTAACAAAAATTTTTTAAGCACAAATCCTATAAACAACACCATTAGAACTCTAGCAATCAAACGAAGGAACATAAAATAGTCAAAATAGAGGAAAAGCAAGACAAACTTCACTGACCCCACTGTACACAGACACTCAGCTGCTGCTAAGGCCACAAGCAAAATACTTGAACTAGCATAAACTTGCTTATGCTCAAACTTTGAAGAACAGATTCACTTTCTAGCCTCCAAAGAAGGAGAAAAAACCACGCTTCTTGGGCTCTGCCTCCATCATCGCAGCTTTCATACTATCCCGCTCAACGAGTCTCCAAGCCGCCTGCTCAAAAGCCAAACCGGCCAATGTGGGTGGCTTATTCAAGACGAGTGGGTAGCCCCTATTGGTGCTCCTTATCACCTCTGAGTCCTCCGGAATCACCCCCAACAATGCCAAACCCAACATCTCCTGCACATCAAGCACCGACATCATATCCTCGCCTTTGATCATATCGGTCCTCACTCGATTGACCATCATCTTTATGTCCCTAATTCCATCAGATTCCAACAGCCCCGTGACCCTATCGGCATCTCGCAAGCTCGTAATGTCCGGCGTGGTGACAAGGACAGCCTCATTGGCCGGAGTAATGGCGGTTATAAACCCAGCATCGATCCCAGCGGGACAATCAATAATAATGAAATCCGGGGAACCTTCCTGGCGAGATTTCAAGGCGTCCACGAGCCAAACCAATGCCTTTCCGCCGAAACCAAGTGGAAGTTTGTAGCGGGGCTTGGAAATGCAGAGCAGTTCGAAGTTGGACCAACGCTTGTCTCGGACGAGTGCCTGGTCTAGACGGCAATCGCCGTTGAGGACCTCGAGAACGGTGTAATTGACGCGGCTCTCGAGGCCGAGGAGGAGATCGAGGTTGCGGAGTCCGACATCGGCGTCGATGGCGACAACGGAAAAGCCGAGACGGGCGAGGGAGAGGCCGACGTTGGCGGTGGTGGTGGTCTTGCCGACGCCGCCTTTGCCGGAGGTGATAACGACAACGCGCGGGGTCTCGCCGGCCAATTGGGGCTTTCTGTTGTATTGGAGAAGGGCATGAGGTGCGGTGATGGAGAAGGGTTTATGGGTGAGCTTTGTCGGGGCTTTGCGAGGTATCTGAGTTTTGGGGTACAAAGGATTAGTAAATGGGGTGGCGAAGTAAAAGAGGGCTGAAGGTTTGGGGGTCCTGGTGGGGTCGAGAGACAGCATTGCTCCTGAGAAAGAGACAGAGTTTTGGCGCTTAGGGGAAGAGGAAGAAGAGGAGCATTTTTGGTGCGAAAGTCACGAAAGTGCGAACAGAGTGATATAACAAAAACAAAAACGAGTGTAATTTGTAAATGATGAGGAGGTGTGTACAATGGCCAATAGGAAACTGAGCAACCAGTACTAGTCCGTTTAAAATGGGCCTAGATCCGATTAGAGTCCAACAAGCAAGAAGAAGTACCTCATTAATGGATCTCGTTGCTTGGGCCTTAGCTGTCGACCCACAGCCCAATGCTGATCCAATGCCGAAACTTGTCACGTGTCAAGAGAAAACAGGGGGCGCGTTTGCGAACACACCCCACAGAGACTCTTCTCTGTCTGTCCCAATCCAGGACGCCCAAGAAAAGTCAGATTTTTCTAGATTTACCTTACCTTTCCGTCATCCCGGACCCATATGTTTACACGTGGTCACATACCATTGGCTGTTAAGACGATTTCCCTTCACCTCCGCTATGTGATCGGTTATATTATCTCTCTAGCTCTCCTTTGAAAGATTTTCACTTTCTTTTCGTAACAACTACGTTTCTCTTGATCCAAACACTTCTTACTCAAAACCCTAAAGTCTTCTTCTTCTCTCTCTTTCTCATTGCGATACAGAGAGCTTCCGGCCAATTTCTCTCTTTCTGCTTTCTGCCATTCCCACCAGGTTTCTACTTTTGGCTTCTTCTTTTTTTTTAGTTTGGTTAGTATGTTTTTGCATATATTGATTTGGATTCAATTATCCCTTTTTGCTTTAGATTTGGGTGTGTTTGGTTAACAGGTTTTTGGATCTGATCCTAAGTTTGGTTTTGAAATGATTTATCTGGTTGCATATTGATATTTCTGTGTCTGGGTCAACTAGATTATACAGTTGCATTTATGGGCTTGTACTGAAGTCATTTTGATTGGGTGTTTTAGATTATCAAGTAGTAGAATACAAGATTCTGGTATATTTGCCTCCTGTGTAAATGGAAAATTCAATTCGCTGGATATGGTTTTGGTTTCTGAAAAAATTAGTATGTCAATGAATTAAAATTGGTCCAATTAGGACGTACTTCTGTATTTCTTGCATCTAAATGATTATCGAGTGGCGGTGTAAATGTAGATTCAGTTTCTTCTTTGATGCAACACTAGCATCCAAGTGGAGGATAAGAGATTTGGCTTTTAGCTGGGTATCAAAACTACCACATAGGAGTACTCAGATCTGATGTGCCCTCGTGTAGAGGATGATTACGGTGGCTACTTCCTTAGGTTCTTGTGGGTCTATGTGTTTTGCAAATTGATGCCTTTATTTGTTGGAAGTTTTCTCTCTTCTACATTCACATGATGTACAAGTTTCTTTAACTTCTGAGTTTTTGAGTCGTATTGTCGGTTCAGTAATTTCTAATTTAGCTCACCTATGCTTATATCGCAGTCATAGTAACTGTCTATTTGATTTCAATATACAAGTCGTAGTTAGTCTGCAGACTATCTTACTGAGATTTTCACGTGTTATTCATCTCCTTTAGGAAGTGTCAGTGATTGAGCTGATTTTTTTGGTTGTGCTTATTTTAATTGGCGACAAACTGGGACTGGAGTAGTGTTCGTAATAGTTATGCTTGCATGTGTGGATATGCAGCTCAGGAGTCTTTACTGTCTCGATCCATTGACTTACATATTCAGTCTTCATTTGCATTGCAGTGGGGAAAGTATGTGAGCTGTTTGAACCAGACTGTGAATGTTGCTTTAAAACACTTTACCAGTTTGTTGCTTATTTGGATGCAAAGAATGGGTAAATGCAAGGGTTGTGGGAAACTGGGAAGAATGGTGCAAAGGGGCGGATATGTAAGTGCTTATGATTCTGCTCTTCTGTTGTCTCCTATTGTCTCTGTTTGGGATTGCATTGTGCGCAAGATGAGGTATTCCTACAGACCTGAGTGGGTGTAGTCATCGGAATTGTCACATTGTTTAGTTCTTTATACCATATTGTATTAGAACTTACTTTGTGTTAAAGAAGAAAGAAAGGAAAAGAATAGTTCCAAGGAAATGTATAGATTTTGAGAAATTTACAGTTTAGAAGTGCAGGAAAGGCAACTGAGTAGTTTAGTGGTTTTCATGGATAGCATGGGATATAATAAAGTGCAACCTGTGGGTAGAAAAGGGAAAAAGAAGCAGGTTAAGGATGAAGTCGATCGTATGAAACAGGCTGAGAAGAAAAAGAGGCGCTTGGAGAAAGCCCTTGCTACTTCTGCGGCCATCATATCTGAACTAGAAAAGAAGAAGCAGAAAAAGAAAGAAGAACAACAAAGGCTTGATGAAGAGGGTGCTGCGATCGCCGAGGCTGTTGCTCTGAATGTCTTACTTGGTGAAGACTCAGATGATTCGTGCAAGATTGTTCTAAACAAAGGTGAAGGATTCAACTCGTGGGATTGTCCTAGCAATATTGACCTCTTTGTGGATGGAAGGAGAGCTGGCTTTCCTTATCTGGAATCTGCCAAGCACTCACTTGAAGGGATTGGGTGGGTCTCTAGTACTTATAGATCTGGATGCAGGTGGAGTGGTTTGGAGAGTGATGGCTGGTCATTATCATCTGGGCCTTTTGCAAATGATCTTCCTGTCACGTATTTTGAGGAAGCAGGTTGGGGGACTGCTGGTTTCTCTGCTGGTCTTATTGCCGCACAAGCTGTTTCATCCCTACAGATTGCAGAGGATGCTCACGAAGATACCATTGTCCTGAATGGAATGCTAAGACGGTAGAATGAATAGCTTCGGTCATTTCGCCATTTACTGGTTGAGTCTTGGTCGCATATATTAATAATGTTTTGTAAATACTTTCCATAATGTGTTTCTTTGTTGATCGTCCGATAAAAGTGTCGCTTATTTGAACAGCTTTTAGTGTCATACCCGCCGTGATGTATTACAATTATGGTCTCTTGTAGAGGCTGCAGCCTGCAAGTTTTACCCTGAGTTGGATAACCTCACTCTGAGACATCAATAGAACCGTCATCCTTTTATCTCCGTGGAGTGATTTCTACATCACTTTTTTCATCATTCTTTTTTCTGAGCCCTTTCTCACTTGAATAAGTTGTAGTGACAGATGCATCGTGTTAGTATTTTTTTTTGTTCCTTTTCAAAATCTTATATACGCAAATGAAAATCTATTTTAATGGTCTCAATGGCCTTGAAGATACTCTTTTGTGCCATTCCCATCTGCGATACAGTCGAGGTGGAGGAAGATCGTGTTGGTTAAC
Organism: Myrica gale; assembly: GCA_963930655.1. Lineage (NCBI taxonomy): Eukaryota > Viridiplantae > Streptophyta > Magnoliopsida > Fagales > Myricaceae > Myrica > Myrica gale. The sequence continues at coordinate 26,065,305 of OZ005611.1, forward strand.
TGTACCCTGAAAGGTTTTATGTACAAAACTGTTTGCCTGAGTAAAGCATCCCATGAGACATAACCCTCTGATCTTTCACAAAATACCATGGGTTTTTTCCCTCCCTAAAATGCCTGATCGACTCCCATTCCCGGATAAAAGCTATCTTTTAATTTCGCCCGGGAAACATCAATACACCATGACTACATCTTTTGTTTAATAGTTAGTTTTTCCAAAACTGAGTCCCTAACAATCTACACCTATGGGCCAGGGAAGCCCACGATACAAGTTGTGACTGGTGAAGCCTGCCAATCATTCTCATGAAACAAGGAGACTGCAAAGTGTAAGAAACAAGTTGTACAGGCTCATGAAGAAAACATTGAATTAACTTTATCCTTACAGATAGGTCTGAATCTACTTGCAAACTAACAAAAGGCTTGCTGCACGAATAACGTAGCCCCAAGCACCAAAAGCAAGCTACAAGGATGCATGGAAATCGACCAATCCTGTCAATGTAAGATACAAAGCACTATAACCTGGATATTCTTCTCCAAGTGCTTCAGTTCTTTTAGGGCAGGATCTGAAGATTACAACTGATCAACAAATGATAATTTTACATTCATACACAATGAATAACATGTCAATGGCCTTGGCATGGTTTCAGTACAAATAAGACGCCTTTGGAATATAGCCTTCACATATCATGCCGTGGTCGTGAATTTTGCTGCAGAGGTGACTCCGCATCTTGTTGCTGTTGCTGTTGCTGCGTATGTCCATCCACGTCCTGATTCTCAATTTCTGAGCTACTAGATGGTTTTGCTCCTGTAGTAATGAGATTTTTAAACCAAGTAGCTTGAAATCTAGGAGTGCCTCTGTTTGAATTTCCAGGGGACTCCGGAGAACATGAGGAATTGTTAGCAGCACCCAAAAGAAAACGGTATGCCACTTTACTTGCTGATACTATCTCTGTCTTCGCTTGTCTGAACTGAAATAACACAAAATTATCAAAACATACTCCACCTTTATATACCTCCCGAGAAAGAAGTAATGGCAAGAGGTATCCCAATGTATCACCTTCCATTGGGCCAAAGCCCAAGTCATGGAGGATTCAGAAATTAAGAAACTATAGAATAAAATTCTGAGCGCCTCGAGGCAGTAAGAGGCAACTAGAAAACTGAGGAATACTTGAATGGTATCAAGTAATGTACTAATGCATCCATTGATAGGTCCAGAAAAACCTAAGCTAGATAACTCATGCCTTAAACTGAAAAATGATATCTATGATTGTAAAGGAGTCATAGCAATGAAAAGAACTCATCAATCAGTATAAGAGATTCGATGGTAGAGTTATTATTCCAGCAGCATTCATTTGTATTTTAAGAATAGTCACTCACCCGTAGAGCCGTAGTTCCTGCTACTTCCATGGCAGCATCACCAGCATTGGCAAAACGATTAACCCAGCCTATTAAAAACACTATTACTGTATGCACTAACAAAATAATTTGCAGAAGCAATCATTCTCTTTTGAAATAAATAGGGGCCCAAAAAGACAGTCTCGGATCATAGTAACCCAACTACGTTCTGTTTCTGAGATGTTTATTTTTCCATTCCCAGCCCCGCCCCTCCAAAAAAAAAATACCCCCAAACCACGCACGCAGAGAGCTTGGGTAGGGGAGAAGTTTAGGATGCATATTCAACAGGATACGCCACTTTTGGTGGCAAAGGCACATCCGTGCTAAAATATCGATGTACAGTCTAAGCCGAGAAAATTGAAAGATGTGGAGTCAGAAAATCTGAACAGTAACTTTTCAGATGTAAAATGGGTCACTGCAAAACACGCAATGGGGTTATCCGAACAAGCCCAGAAGAAAAAAAGAATAACTAGACGAAATTATTGCTATGCATGAGATCAACTGAACGAATATTTTGTCCTGGATCCAAGTAAGCCTTATTCTGGCTGCCTAGGGTTGCCAGCAGGAGTCCAGTTCAATACTCACAATCCACTGTATATTATTCAATCATCCAATCAGAAATCATTAAGTGTTTGGTGCACCTGCTACATGGACATGTTAGCTCAAAAGTCTATTCTAAGAAAATTAGTGTGTGACGATGATCTAGAAGGGCTTCTAAAATAGGCCTTCTTCAAGAAGCCCATGCCACAGAAATAACTAACTGGGCAATGACCTATCGTATAATTACATAGCCTTCTGAATTGCCTTTTTAGGAAGCTGCAAGTGGCACATTATCGTAGTGAAATTTAAATTTCAACCCCGTCTTTAGACTTTATCTCCAGCTTTCATCAAAGACTATGCTTCCAAATTCACTTCATTTCATATTGTGAGGCAGGATTGCAGGAGCTTATTTTGGAGTGCAAATGAATTTATACTTCTGCCAACCGTTATACACACTTCGTCCACTGAGAAAGCATCTCCAACCGAAAGAGTTGCTAGGGATCATCTTCTATATCAACAGATTGGATTCTAAAGAAAGTGGTTTGATACTTCCAACAATCATAGCAGACAATTCATAACTGCAGGGTTTCAATTCAGAGAAAGGGATAGTGATATGGTGTTTACACCAAAAGACGGAAGAAAAAAGTGAAGACGGCTAGTAAGAGTTCACCAAAACAGCCTATTTTATGCAGAAGTTATTCAGAAGGTCCATCTCAAAATGACCATCTTTGGGAAGAAATACTCATTCTCAATAGTCAAAGCCGCCCCCCCCCCCCCCCCCAAACAAAAAAAAAATGCCAACCAAGATCAAACAAAAGTTAAACAATGAGCATATCAGTATAATCAATGACCGAGTAAAAGGAGGTCGTCAAAGGAAGCCCTAAGTTTCACAACAAATGTCAAGTTCCATAACAGCTAGTGAACATCGTAGTCTGTGATGACACTTACCTGGAAGCTTTGGCACCCCAAGCCTCTCACAGAACTCATCACAAAAGTGATTACAGTTTTTTGACAATAGGTCATACGAACTCCCAGGCCACTCTCTACTAAGTTCTCTCAAGACCTGATTTACCCTGAAGATTGAACAGCTTGTTTGTCCAAGAACAATGGATTCCCGATATGTGTACATTGGATTCTTCCCAGAAGGACAGCTGAAGACACCAGTTCCCCGTTCGCAAAACCCAAATGAATATTCGTCGTCCCCATAGACCTGTTATACACAGCAAGAATGATTCAATCACCTCTACAGGTGTTTCTTGTCATCATAAATAGGAAACAAAACACAAAGCTAAATATGTTATGAATACCAATCATCACACACATACAAAATGCCAATGAAACGCGGAAAAATGAAAGAAAGATACAGAAGGGAAGGACATGGTTGCAAAATGTATAGATAAGGGCATGCAATGAAGGCACTGGATGCACACTAAAATATAATCTGTGATCTACAATCTCAAGCTGTTAAACCCCTCCTCCCCCAAAGAAAACACAAAAAAAAAAGCAAAGAGAAAGTAAAGGTGAAACATCTCCCAAATATTGACATCATGATCTACCGATTATTGTGACAGCATTTCAAAAGGTAGTTTAGTTTCAGGGCAACATGGAACACCCACCTTCAGCTAATGCACCCCTCCGAACATCTACAGAATCCTACCTACAAAATTGGGCTTAAAGAGAAGTGAAAAAGTAGAAACATTATAGGCTATACGAAAAGGCCTTTAAAGACACATTAACAACCAAATAGAGGCGTACAATTACATTTCTATATTCGAAGGCAAGTTTGTTTCCAGGGTCTATCAGTTTGCCAATTATGAACCAAGTATTTGACTGAGAAACAATGTCGTGAGGCTTTTATACGATGACTTTTAAGAAATAGTTTGTGGGTTTCGGTAGCTCTAGGTTCTTTAACTATGCACTCTTGCCTCCTCTCCAACTTTCTTTCTAGGCCTTGAATAGCGGCACCTCATTTGGGTACTCTCACCCACCATGTTCGTCCATAGGGTTGTAACCTAAACCCGAGATCACCTCTAACCAATCAATGCACACAAACCTTACAACATTACATACACAACGTAGAATGGGAGCAATGGATTTAGACCAAGAATCACCGACAAAAAACAAAATTAAAGATGCTCCAGAGATAATGTACTCGAAGTTTCAAGAACCCAAATGAAACCTCAAGATCTTAGTCTGCAATCAGATCACTATACAATGCACCGAACGACCGAATCATACATTCATATACCTACAACTTAAGAGATAGAGAAAAAGAGGGAGAGAGACCTGGACAGCGCTGTGGAAAATACCGCCGAGGCCAATACCGTCCTTGAAGATCTTGTTGATATTGAGAATTGTGTTATTGGTCTTCTCCGATCCACTATTTGTCACGTCGTATATGTGCAGTATGACCTCCGTCATCTTTTTCTTCCCCTTCGTGCTTCTACTTCACCAAAGCCCCGCCCCGACCGTCTCCCTTCTCACTTTCTCCCTCTTTGTGGAATTCAAATCAGAAACCCTCTCTCTCAATACCTTGCGCCAGAGCCTTTTCTTCTTTTTTTTTTTTTCCTCGTCCTTGAGCCAGAGCCTATTATCACGGTATATGGATTTCCGCTGCCAATTCTCCAACGTCTCGATATCTGTTAACCTTTTACAAGATAGATGATCTTTTTTCGTTTAAATTTATATAGAAGGGTATCCTCTTTCTTTTGCCTAATGGTTTTGAAAACCTTTTGTTACTTCCTAAACATGATTTTTACACACTATAAATATGTTTTTAATATTTAATAACATTTTCTATATGACCTCAATTTTTGTATAAAAAAAACCCTCACAAAATTTTCTTCCCAAATATTTTGTTTACTTTCACAAAAGAATAAAGTTCAGATATTTTTATCTTCTCAAACATGACCCACAATTCACAAATATCCAAAACAATATGTCTAATTTTTTTTTTAATTACAACAAATATTTTTAAAAACACAAACAAACATATGTCGAAGCTGTATAATATATATGTTATATATAATTATATTATATATATCTGTATATATGTTTGGGTCGCTTTGGATTAATGTTAATTTTTTGGGTCATAACAAGTTAACAACACTCCATTCCATCCTCTCTATTCTCTAATATAGAGGCGGCTACCCAATGAGCAGCATGCACAGAAGGCCTTCTGAGGCGCATGGGCTCAAACCCTCAGCATACGGAAGGCTGAAGACTAATTTGAACAAACATAACATTAATTAGAAACTAAAGAGTATTGGATCCAAACAGTTTTGGTAAAAAAAAACGGATATGACTGATGACATTGACAGCGGGAAATAGCCGTTGTTCTTTTTACAAGTGGGAGGCAGAGGGACTATAGTTGGCTATGATTAAAGTTTTTGTTCCCCACCCTAGACAGCAGGGACAGCTGTAAAGTGTAAAGGATTACGCAATGACGCTCGTGCCGTCGAATTGGCCGGGCCCCAAGCAGGGAGCAGCATGTTCTCGTTGCGCATCTTCGTGGTGTCCCCCCCCCCCCCCCCCCAAAACAAGATGGGGTGGGCTTCACATGGAGTCTGGCGAATTGGCGATCGGCGATGCTAACGAGATGTATATTGTGTTCTGAGTGTTAAAATTTTCGCGATGTTAAAAATTTAGGATATTGAATTTGGTGAAAAATTAAAGTGAGAGATGATTTTTAATATTTATTGTAGTAAAAAGTAATGATGTGATGAGAAGAGAGATTATATTGTGATTTATTATTGTGTTAAAATTTTAGAGAGTATAAAATTTTGTTTAGCCGTAAATCGGTCCAGCTGTTAACTTTAGCGGAGATCATTGCGCTCTTCCACTTCATCGCTGTCGTCCAGACTGGAATTGCTAATTATATAAATTAATGGATTTCATTTGGAGACCACATTAAAATACGTTACGTCAGCTATCAATGAAGCCCAAACAAGACTATGGTTGGGCCTATATATATATATTTGTTTTTATTTCACTTACTGTGTTATATATACTACTGACTACAAATGAGTATATGAATAACTCATGTTGTAAGTAATGTCAATAAGACGTGTGCAAATATTACTCATTACATTATAGTATTATATATTCGTTGATATATGTATAATTCTTTTTTTTTTGCACTATGTTTTTTGCTTGTCATTTTTATTACGCCATTGATAGTGTCTGAAGTGAAAAAGTGAAGATTTATGATTATTTAAAATTTAAAGGTTTTAAGTTCAAAAGGGAGTCTATTACTAGTGTGAGTCTATATATAGATTTACACATTGGTTTTAATTTTTACAGACCCCGATTTTATACCAACAAGAGCAAAAAGAAGGGTTTTCTTGCTTTCAACAATTTAGACAACATTTCTTGAAGCAAATTCAGGTATTTCGAATGTCTTGATATTATATTTGTATTATTTTTATGAGAGATCAAATCATAGGATGTCTAGATCTATACCTAAATATTTCAAGACTTTCGAAATAGTTTTAATGGGTTTCTTTGAGTAATTGAAATTTGGGTTTAAGATTTGTTCAAGAAAATTCAGGTTTTTGATTTGGGTAGTAGATCAAATTGTTTTTGTATAGCCAACCCTAGATGTAGAGAAATTATGATTTTTGGATATTACGTACTAGACATCTGAATAATGAATGAGTTAAAGTTTTGTAATTTTTGGAGATGTATCGATATGGTTTTGAAAATCCGGAATTTAGGTTTAGAGAAATCATAATTGCTGAGAAAGATTCTTGATATAGATTCAAGTTTTGAACTGGATGACATATCTAGGCTTCGAATTTCGGCATGAAATTTTATAGGTATCTTTATAACACATATATAAATCTTTGATATAAACTTAGGGATTTTTGGATATCGTAATAGATTTTTATGAATTTTGGAAGTGATGAGTACTGAATTTTCAGGGTGTAGTTTGACTCAGTGATAGAGGTGAATGTTGATTTTATTTACGGGGGTTATACGTGGCATCTGGATTTGAAATTTTACATGTATATAGTTAACATCTTAGGGAATAACATATGTTAATTTCATGATTTTGGGAAAACCCGAGATAGGTAAGTTACATTTTAAAATCTGACTAGTGAATTTCGGATTTAATCCTGTCGGGCAGATTTAGAGTTACATATGTGTTCTCGTTTGAGCGTATTATAATACGTTAATTTTTGTGTTGATAGGTGCTAAGTCAGAGGTTACTTGAATATCCAGGTAAGCCGGGTTATTATGTTAGATTTTCCTAAAAGACTGAGGTGATATTTGAGAAATTGCATGATTTATTAAAAACCCTCTAAGTTTTATGTGCATTATGTTTCTGATAAAATTGTTAAAGATTATAACATGAAATGTGTAAACATGAGCTTTTTTTATGTCCAATGATTTTACATGATGTTTTCATTGATTGAAATAAAAGTTTTTGGTGTTTATTGTTATTCAAGATTTATGCATGTATTTCATGGAAAGAAGAGAAAGATGCAAAATTCAAAGTGAAGTTTATTTTATGATATGTTATGTATTTTCAAACCTTGAGGCCCAAAGTTACAAAGTTACAGAGACAACACATTGGTACCAATTGCAACCTATTGAGTGCACTCATTTTGGAAACGGAGTGACTTCTTTTGTATATTCTTACCGAGTGCACACTTGGACATGACCAAGCCTTAGTAAGAAAGAATTTTACCCATAGTATTGGTTTAGTTTGACTGATCCTCAAACTAAGTAGTAACTGCACAACCCTGTCACAGGGGTAAACGTGACCCACAATTATTGCCAAAAGGATTTTCTTATACAGATAAAAAGGATTTTATATAGTATTATGTGGATAAAACTGTTTTGATTTTCTTATATAGATAAAACTGATTTCCTATAGTATTATATTATATAGATAAAACTGTTTTATTGAAATTGTCAAAAACAACTTTCAACGGTTTAGAAATATTTTAAATATTTTTATCTCTTACTGTTACAATGTGACTCATGGGATATACACTAGCATAATGATTTTGCTTACTGAGTTGTCGAACTCACCCCCTATTGTTTTCCTTATTTTTAGATGTTGATCAGGAGCGTGTCGATAGTCATGATTAGATGACACAAGGACGGGTAGTTGAGTGATTATTAGAATAATGTTTGACTCTAGTATGAGTCTAATCATGTTTAGATTTGTCTTTGTGTTCTAAAAGAGTTTTTAAGTTTTATTAAGAGAGATTTATTGAAGTTTTTAAATAAAGTTTATTCCGCATTTATTATTAGATATGTTTTAAATCAAAAGTGTAATTGCTTATTGTAAGTAAGTCACCCTCTAGCCTTTGAGGTTTGGGGCGTGACAGTGCCTGAATTTTTCTATTACTAAAAAAATTTAAGATGACAAAATTTTTGACATGTAAACATTAATGACCATGTTTAGTTAATAATTTTAAAAATATTTTTCAATCCAAAAATGATTTTTTCACACAAATATTTTAATCTTCAATAAAATTTTCTATCTAAATTTATGTGAAAAATAATAAATTTTTTTTACAAAATTTACAAAATTCCATCAAAACTTCTCTCACATAAGTCTTTATCCAAATATATATACTTACGCCGTTCACCAACCACAATTTCAACTCTCTGAAATTTTATTATCATTACAACAATATGATTTAAAATCTCATGAGTTCTATACATTTCATTATTACCTATTTAGCCCTAATTCAATGGTCATGCTTTAAACAATGAGGATGTGATAGTCTTTTCGCCCGTTTTCCCCTTACTCACGCTTCATCTCTAGGGGCAAATCCCCCCCCCCCCCCCCCCCCCACCACCACCCCACATCTCCTCTAAAGGTACACCGTCTCGTTCGTTCGGTTTGGTCGCCTCCCCTCCCTCCTCTGAAAGCAGCGTTGTGGACGCAGGCTTGAGCGTCACCATCCAAAACGGGGCAGATTTCTCAGTGTTTTTTATCCGACTTCTTTCTCAAATTGGCGAAAGGTGGGTGATTTCTTCATTTTTGTTGAAGATGTGAATATTGTTCTTTTCCACTTAATGTTTTCTCTGTTCTCTTAAGCCATCTGAAGTGGAGCTCGAACTCGGCTCGTTTAGATTGTTAGAGCGAGCTCGAGCCGAGTTTAATCTTGTTTTATTTTGGTCGATCCGAGATCGAACACCATTTCTGAGGCTCGATTCGATCTCGAGCCGAGCATTCTGTGGTCGAGTCGAGTTCGAACTGCCAGTACTCGGCTCGATTATAGCCCTAGGCCTTGATTTATTGCTTGTTGCAGTTAGTATCAGTTCATATTTATTTGCACGGGATTGTTGTCTGTTATGTGATTGTGCTCCCTTATCTTGGCAAGAAAGTGGTTCTTATTAGGTTTCGGTAGAACTTTCAGCTTATAGAGGGAGACAATTTAGTCAATAAGACACCAGGTGCTTCCCAGATGTCCGTGCGATCTAGAACTCCTGGATATTGTGCTCATGTGTGGGAGACTGAAGACGGTTTTACTTTTTACTCTTTCCTGTTTTTGATTCCAGACTAGTTAAAACGAAAAGAGGAGCCAGCCAATATACTGGTGGTATTCAAGAGAAGGGCTATGAAAAGACTAATCACTAGACTACGACAATCCAGGAAAGAAAAACATCTACAATCCACTATCCACTCATAAGCAATCTTATAAAAAGATTCCCCAACTTAGAAACTGGGGGTCAATGCTGATAAATGTCTAAGTCTTTCTCATAAAGTGACGGGTGAATGCCTGATAGATGTGTTATCTTTCTTGAGGAATGAAATAGGTTACTTGCGGAGTGCCACCAAGTTCTCATGCTGAGGCTGTTCTTAAATAAATAGGGTGGTGCTATGTTCCAAAATAGCTTAAAACTACTTAGGGCGCTCAACTTGTGCGTAGTCTATATCTTTGGTCACAATGATGTTGTTTTATGAAACAGTTGATGCAATTCATTTATATGAAATTATTCTCTCGGATTATCTTCATTTTCCAGGACTTGTCATTTCGAGCCATCAACAATGTCTTCTTCATATCTCCCAGCAACCACCAATTCAATTGCTCAGTCTTTAGAAGCCAAAAGCCCTGCTGAAGCCATTGCTATTCTCTACCGCGTACTTGAAAATCCATCATCTTCCTCTGAAGCCCTACGGATAAAGGAGCAGGCCATCACAAATCTCTCAGATCTTCTTAGACAAGAGAATCGAGCAGAGGAACTCAGAAACCTTCTAACACAACTGAGGCCCTTTTTCAACTTGATTCCCAAGGCAAAGACTGCAAAAATTGTTCGTGGTATAATTGATGCAGTAGCAAAAATACCAGGCACATCTGATCTGCAGATCTCCCTCTGCAATGAAATGGTGCAGTGGACCCGTGCTGAAAAGCGAACTTTTCTACGGCAAAGAGTGGAGGCAAGGCTTGCAGCTCTTTTGATGGAGAGCAAAGAATACTCAGAAGCTTTAAATCTCCTTTCGGGTTTAATTAAGGAAGTGAGAAGGCTAGATGACAAGCTTCTACTAGTGGACATAGACTTGTTGGAGAGTAAGCTCCATTTCTCTTTGAGGAATCTCCCTAAAGCTAAGGCTTCACTGACGGCTGCAAGAACTGCTGCCAATGCAATATATGTTCCCCCGGCTCAGCAGGGTAGTATAGATTTGCAGAGTGGGATCCTCCATGCGGAAGAAAAGGACTACAAAACTGCTTATAGCTATTTCTTTGAAGCTTTTGAAGCTTTCAATGCTCTTGAAGAACCACGGGCAGTTTTTAGCCTTAAGTATATGTTGTTATGCAAGATAATGGTGAGCCAGGCTGATGATGTGGCAGGAATAATATCATCTAAAGCTGGACTGCAATATGTGGGGCTTGAGCTGGATGCCATGAAGGCTGTGGCTGATGCCCATTCAAAGCGCTCTTTGAAGCTTTTTGAGACTGCCCTCAGGGATTTTAGGGCCCAGTTAGAGGAAGACCCTATCGTCCACAGGCACCTCTCTTCTCTGTACGACACTTTGTTGGAGCAGAATCTCTGCAGGTTGATTGAACCTTTCTCCAGGGTCGAGATTGCTCATATTGCTGAGCTGATTGAGCTGCCTGTTGATCATGTGGAGAAGAAATTATCTCAGATGATTTTGGACAAGAAGTTTGCAGGAACTCTAGATCAGGGTGCTGGATGCCTCATCATCTTCGATGACCCCAAGACAGATGCAATATACTCGGAAACACTGGAAACTATTTCTAATGTTGGCAAGGTCGTGGATAGTCTCTATGTTAGGTCTGCCAAGATAATGGCATGAAGTTGTAGCGTAACTAGGCTGTTATCCAGCTTCAACTTGAGTTTTTCTTGGTTTATTTAGGAGCAATTACTGCTTTCACACTTCTTTTTAGCTAGATTGCTTTGTTGGTTTTAGCCTGATATCTGTCTTCGGGCTCATTGTGGAACCGTTCCATTGGAGAACATTCTTCCCTGTCGCAGAATTTGACAGAGCCAAAAGAGCTTATATCAGTTTGTTGGATTTCATGATAGTGATCTATTTGCTATTTTGGGAAATTCGTTCCGTAGTTTGTTAGATGATATATATGGCCTAATGAAGCCAAGCAACTGGCTTCCAAGCACATATCGGGCAGTATATATGTTTGGATTGCTAGACTTGAGCTCGATTTTGTTTGGTTTTGGTCGAACGGAGGTCTATCACGGCAACACAAACAAACCCAGATTCGAGAGACTGTAGGGTTTTATGATTCATCATTGCTTCACGTTGCTAAAGAAACCACTTTTATCCTTGTCACAGCTAGCCCGACATGAACATTGCATATAATTTGCTGAAAGCATTGACCATAACACGCTGAAGTATGATCTTAGACATGGAGAATTGTGTACCATACTGCCCGAGTCTCACACATCATTAGAAAGTACTCATTTTGTTCTTCAAGATCAAAAACTACTATACTTCCTTAAAACGCAAAGGATTATTCCCAGATTACAATACAGAAGAGTTTCCAGCTTAATCACTACTATTTTGATGGCGCCGTTTGTAGTTTTTACTCCATTTTCGAGACGCAACCGTCAACCCAATTCGAATAAGCAATGACTACAATCTCTGAACAACATCCAACGTGCCCTCAGGCTATAGATTGACAGTATTACGAAAAAGTGCAGAGGAGGGAGATAGGCTTCACACAGTATATGGAACAATCCATCTTTAGCAAGTACATATAGCACTCGTCGTGTATCTATTTAGTGGCACACGTAATATTAAGAGCTTACTTTTTAAGCTTGGAGTGATTACACAAATAATAGAGTACTGTCTAAGAAACCTGCTATCAAAAGAAAATGATTTTATGCAACCTAAAACAAAAATGAGAAAGAATATTAGATTTGAAAATCTAAGATATCTTCCAATGGAAGTTTTAAGAGGATTAATTGGCAGCCTTGAGACTACTCTGCTGTGGTACCTATTTGTTTGAGTCTGAAACTATCTGCCTTCATTCGTCATCAACTGGGAAGAAACTTCTGTCGTTGATATGTTTGAATTCTGATTACCATCAGCTCCATCCTGTCTTACGTTACTAGGTTGAAAAGGGGTAACAATTCCAGGAGCAGAGAGTTCTCGTTCATTAATACTGCCATCTTCATTAGGTTCTCTACGCTGTCCGGTTTCCTGAAGCTGAAGTGCATGTTCCAGATTCCATAACACATCACCCATGGTTGGCCTATCAACACCATACTCAGCTAAACATTTCTCTGCTGTTTCTCCATATTTATTCAAAGAGCTTGGTTTTATCTGTCCAACAAGATGGGGATCAATAATTTGCTGGAGCATGCCCTTCTTCTGCCATTGCATTGCCCATTCGGCTAAATTCACCTGTTCTCTAGCAAGCAATGGATCAACAGCAGGTCTAGCACAAAGAACTTCAAAGAGCACAACCCCAAAAGAATAAACATCTGACTTATCTGTAAGCTGCTGCCTACGGAAATACTCCGGATCAAGATATCCAAAACTACCCTTTACCCCAGTGCTTACATGGGTTTCATTGAGACATGGACCGGATCTTGAAAGACCAAAATCAGCAACCTTGGCCATGTAATTATCGTCAAGCAAAATATTGGTCGATTTAATGTCGCGATGGATAATTCCTTGTGCTGAACCTGTATGAAGGTAGCGAAGACCTCTTGCTGAGCCAATGCATATTTCAAGCCGCTGCTTCCAAGACAAAGGTGGAAGCCCTGAAGCATACAAGTGGCTTTTCAACGGCCCCTTTTCCATATACTCATACACTAGTATCATTTCTGACTGCTCTTCGCAATACCCAACCAGAGAAACAAGATGGCGGTGGCGAATTTTCGATAGAACTGTTATTTTAGTCTGGAATTCAGGAAGGCCCTGCCTGGATCCGTGCACACCTCTCTTCACAGCAACCTTTGTATTGTTCCTAAGAACCCCTTTGTAAACCGTGCCGAATCCACCAGAACCTATGATCAGATTCTGGTCAAAATTTTTTGTTGCCAATTGCACATCAGCAAAAGGGATCCTCAAGGCAAAATATCCATTTGGACCAGGAGATGCATAGGCTGTCCCTTCAGACATTCTACTGTGTGAACTGCCTCCATAAACACGTAAAGGTGTCCATGCCACACTTTCTGAAGGTCTTGGTTTTGGTTTCTTCGTCCAGCATTTTATAGCAAGCAGCAGTGCCAAACATAAACTGATAAAGCCACCAACAACTGAACTCACCAGAACCCAAATATTAGTATTCTTAGTGTTAGAATTAGTTTCTGCAATTGGAACAATCACCATCTTCATAATCTCTGCCCCATTCAGAATAGCATTAATTGTCAAAACACTACTCAGAGCGGAAGGACCAACACTTACTTGAACAACTCCAGAATCATCTTAATCCACAACATAATCTACATAGACCGGAGATGCAAACACATGGTAGGTAACCGTTGACAAATCAAGATCCTCACTCGCAAGGTAACCATTGATGTATACATTAAAGTACAGCAAGTTAAGCCCTCGACTGACAATATCGCAGAAATGCAATCGAACCAAGTATCGAGCAGGATCCAAACCCACTGGAAAATTCCAAGTGATATTAAACCTTGCATCCAACGTCAGGTTTTCCCTATTCATTTCTTGAGCTGTCATATACACTATATCAGGTGCAATTTCTCGAGTCGCACCTCCACTTTGATAATTTGGCGGGTGGGAAGCGTTCACACGCCTTGCAGTGGATTTCAGAACAAGATAATTGTCATCAGGGATCCACGTCCTCCAGAGGGTATCATTAAAAGGAGTCAGTTTTGGACCTCCAACATTAATCCTACTTACTGTCTCGAGGACCTGAGATGAAAGATTCTTGTACATTTCAATTCGATCAGCACGGATTAACTTAACTCCAGCATCGATTACAAAGTCCCCAGGAGCCGAGAAAACTTCGATTGCATTAACGAAACCGAAACCCGAATCATTCACAGGTGTGAACACAATTTCCACCTCATTTATATCTATTTCTATTATATACTCTCTAACGACAGCACTAGCCTTATTCGAATGTAAGTCTCTCAGAATCAAAGTCCCATTAACCATAATGTTAGAAATAAAAATTTTTTTACTTTAGATAAATGAGACACCCAATGGAAAAACCCAATTGGATTTGTTTACATCTCATTTATAAAAATAAAAGGTTACAAAGAGCTTATATTTATAAGCCAATATTTTCCTACTCCCCACATTGCTAAGCAATGTGGGACTCTCACTTTCAACATTCCCCCGCAAACTCAAGGTGAACAAACCGACAAACCTTGAGTTTGGAGTTACAAAAATAATTACAGAAAAAAATGATTACAGAAAAATAATTACAAAGATTGCCGGTACTAAGCCGGGGTACTGCACCGGGAGGATACCGGTACTGAGCCAAATGGTTGCCCCGATACTGTGCCGGGAGGTTGCCAGTACTGAGCCGGAAAATTCGCCGGTACTAAGCCGGGAAGAAGCCGATACTAAGCCGGGAAGAAGCCGACACTGAGCCGGGAAGAAGCCGGTACTGAGCCGGGAAGTCACCGGTACTGAGCCGGGAAGTCGCCAGTACTATGCCGGGAGGAAGCCGGTACTATGCCGGGAGGAAGCCGATACTATGCCGGGAGGAAGCCGGTATTGAGCCGGATGGTCGCCGGTACTAAGCCGGGAGAAAGCCGGTACTAAGCCGGAAAATTTGCCGGTACTAAGCTGGGAGAAAACCGGTACTAAGCCGAATGGTCGCCAGGAGGTAACCGGACTAAAGCCGAAAACCTTCCTCTGATACCATGTTAGAAATAAAAATTTTTTTACTTTAGATAAATGAGACACCCAATGGAAAAACCCAATTGTATTTGCTTACATCTCATTTATAAAAATAAAAGGTTACAAAGAGCTTATATTTATAAGCCAATATTTTCCTACTCCCCACATTGCTAAGCAATGTGGGACTCTCACTTTCAACACATAACACTAAAATTTGCTGAAGTTAAATCAAAACCTCGACCTACAAAGGGAGAGAAATGGAAACGTACCAAGTGTGTCCCATTTTTCTTGATGTTGAATTTGTAGCCTGAACTGCTGGTGAAAACTCTGGTTGTATGGTACAAAGCAGGTGAATTTCGAGGTGGGTTTTGGTTTAGGACCGAAATGGACTGGCCTGCTGAGAGGGAATCCGAACCGGATTTGGTTGAATCTGCGAGAAAGAGTCGGTTATCGAGTGTAGTGTTGGTGGGTGAGCCACAGTTGAGGAGGTAGTTGTCTGAGGGAGAAAAAGAGCTCGAGAAGGAGACAAGGGAGACGAAGATTAGAGAGAGGACGTAAACGTTGCCTGTCACCATGGTGAGGAGGTTCTTTGGGTGTACTTGAAGAGGTTCAAGATTTGAAGCCCGTGGACTGGAAGTGAGAGAGACTACTGTATCTATTCCTGGAAGATGAAATCTGTTCTGCTTTCTGGCAGTACCAATAGTTATTTTCACTTATCCCCCGGACCCCAGTTGCCAGTGGTACCCCTCTCCCTGTACCTCTGGGGCTATCTGCAATTGCAAATTAAATTCTAAGTCTTGTTGCCGTTCATGTTGGTGGAGAATATTGAGTTTGCGTGTATTTTCCAGAAGCATTTCCTTATCTCCTTTGCAGCAATCTTTGTCTGGCTGACTGGCTCGCACTCCAAATAGTTATTCAATCAGAAATAACAACAAAAAGAAAATGAGAACAATAATTTTACATGCACAGACAGGTGCAAGTAAACTTTTAAAACCTTTCTGACGTCTTGAGAAAACAGTGTAAAGTTTCTTACTGTATTCGGCCATTAATTACGTGGAGGTTTCCAGCTAGAACTTGTAAATTGCAGTCAAACTAACTATGTTGCAAAGTATGAGTTGACAGTAGACCACCTCAACGTTTTTCTGAGCAATTGTCCACCAAGAAAGATCACTATCTGGCATGCGTGAAAAGCTACGCATCCAACAGTACTCTCGTTTCTGGCATTTCGTCGTGGTAGTGGGCCAAATCTGTTGAGTTTCTTTTGCTGCGTTAGGTGGGTGGGCGTCATTTTCATGTGATCTTGAGACAGATAAGCTTGACGCTTGTATAGGATAACATCAACTTGTCCTCAATGGGGACTCTCACAATAAAGAAAAATGAGCCACTTGATAATGTGATCTAGTTTTGGATAGACTGCATCACCTGAATCCAGTGCGTATGCGTACGAGTCTTTTTTTTTGGTTGGTGAAAGCGTGATGGTCCTTCCAATATACAATGGACAACCTCAATTGTCTGATTCTCTGTTTTTTTCTATGAATATAGGAACTGAGATGATTGATTATGCTGTGCAAGTAACTAGTTTTATACATCTTTGCTGATTGATTTATGAGTATTTCATTTGAACATTTCTTCTTCCTTTTTACTTTTGGGTAAATCAATGACTTCTGTTCCCTACTAGTTACAGTGATCCATGAGATAAAAAAAAGTTGTCTGCTTTTTGATAATTTAATTTTATGGAGATTCACTCTTAACGGTACAAAAAGGCACTAACTTGTTTTAACTTTTAAGCCTCATTTTTAAACTATGCTCAGAACCTAATCAGTGCTACAGACAATGAGCTATGGGCGAACACAATTATCACGATGCCTCGAATTCTAAGACTTCAAACGACGTCGTTTTGAAGATCTAAACACCTCTTTTTCTCGGTTTTTAAACATCTGCTGATCTGCAGACGAAATCCATATATTTTTTTTTTCACCTGGCGGTCCTTCCTCTCTCTTTCAAACGTCTTGGATCGTCTGCAACTCGGTCTATTTCGACTCATCCTCCCGGCTCTAACCCATCTAAGTCCTTTTAATAGTGAAATACATACAGGCAAGTCCCATACCTATTACTCTCTTCTAGTTTCATTAATTGTCTATAGGGTTCTGTAAAATTCTTTTTTCGATCGTAATTTAATCTGTAAGTCACATACCTATTAATCTCTTCTAGTTTCATTAATTGTCTCTAGGGTTCTGTAAAATTCTTTTTTCGATCGTAATTTAATCTGTTATATGCTTTGATCCTTAGGTGACTGGCTGATATTTATTATTTCTGTTCATCTCTCTATCTCTCGTGTTTTGTGGATTTGGAGCATTAAGTTTTCAATTTCATTATTTGTCAGTGAGTAGCGACTCCTTGCAAAAATCATGGTTCTGAGTGTGAATTAGATACCGTCTAAGTAAGAATTTAGCTTACAACTTTGGTTATATTTTCGGATTGTACTTGGCTGATTTGGGAGGAACTGTACTGCTTCGAGATATTGCAGTCGAACCAATGGTGGCAGTGGAACATAAAACTCTTAAGTAATGTGCAAGTCAGGAAAAAATGGAATCCAGAGCGTAAAAACAGAGGGAAAGGGAGGAGATTTGAAGTGCTGAAGTCTGCATCATGAGGTGCAGACGCAATTGCTTAAATCTTTAAAGCTCTGCTTTGAGAGATTATAGTAAAACCAAAGGTGGACTTGCAGCAAATTTTTCTTTTTTGGCAAGCAAATTTGCCTAAAAGGGGAGAAGGGAGGGATCCGAATGGATGACCTCGGCCTTCTAGACATGGTCCCGGCCAGCATAATTTATTTACCGAAACTGTGTATTAAGATACTAAATGCGGCGGTGGACTCTGTTTGCTTCTTAGTTTTAATTGATGTTGCCAAGAAAGAAAAAAAAGACATACTAAATGCAATTAGCCATGCACTGTCAACAACTGGGCAGCTGAGTAGAACATCTATGTTCAGTGTTATCTTTGGTGTTGGCTACCTGGGTTAATTGCAGCATAATGATGGACCTAAAAAAAGCAGACTTCTTGATGCACTCCAGCATATTGTTTATAAACAATTTGATGTGTCTGAAGGAACAAATCTCTTATTTGTCTTGTGAAATCTGATTGCATTCAGGTACATGCAAACTGCTATGCTCTAGATTCCTGGAGGTTTCATTTGCTTGTGGCCAGATCACCAATTCATAACATTCCTTTAGCTGTGCCATGGTACATTCTGATGTCACAAGTATATGTGCAACTTTTGAATTCACGCATGTTAGAAATCTGAACTACTTTTTCTGATTGAATTCTCTGCTTTACCAGTTCCAAGTTCTTTTTATGGGACTTAGGTGTTGATGCATATTTTTGCTGTTTTAGATTTTGTTTTTCCTTCTGGAAACTATATTTCTGATATTGAAAACTTCATATTGTTAATTATCGTATCATCTCAAAGTTTTTTGTATAAATCTGTCAACGGTGGCCATCATTAGTTGAGTTTAAATTGTCTACTTGCAACCTTGTGTCTATGGGGGTGTTTATGCGCTGTCCACTCAGGTTCAAGATGTTCCCAATGTATTTGTAGAACTCTCGAGCTAGGAGCAGTTAATAACTGGCGCAGTTGTCTAGTCTAGGTTTTAAACTTTGACAGCTTCTGATGCAAAAAAACAGTTCATCCTGCAAATTTTAGAATGATTGTCATAATACAAGCTCAATAAATGTATGTGCAAGTTACTACATCAGGTTTTTCATCTCTAAGATGATCTAGGCCAATGAAGTCTTGCTCAAATGGTACTTCCCCCTTAAGCTTGGGTTGGAGAGTGATATAATGGGTTAAGACCCGTTGGATGCTATGTACCTTGTAAAAATGACAACAATTTAAAATTCTGGGGTGAACTGTTGTAGCATTACAGATTGTTGAATTAAGTGTGATGACTGAATGCAGGATCCTAATGGCCTTTGTGACGAGAAGTGTGAAAGCAGGCTTTATGTCGGTAACCTTGATTTGAGAATAACAGAGTATGGAAATCTTTTTACGTCGAGTTCTTTGTTGCATATACTGACTGAGAACTTATATCTTTCTTTTCCTGTTTATCCCCGTTCGTTCCTCCAGTTGGGTTAGGGTCCTGAGATAGTGGTTTGAGATGATTTTTTTTCGTAGTTTAGTAATTGAGGCGAAGACGTTTCATTTCTCGGTTAACAAGTTGGGTATCGTTACGTTATCGGAGTCGAGTCGGAAATCGCAGAGCTTCGTTCGTATTGGCAGATATGGGGTGGTTTGGCTTGCCAACCTCTTTGGTAAACTGGTGGAGGGGAACGAAGACAAGGATTTTCCGGTGAAGTTCAATGAATCTTCACGAGCGTTTCTTGCCCAGAAATGCTCGAATGAGCATGGTAGATTCGTTGTGTTGGTGGAGTTTGGGGACAGTAGGCGGAGGGGGGCAGTAATGATCCCAGAGGGGCGGTTTGGCGTTGGCTGGCAGGCTTTTGCTCAGTCTGTTGAGGAGATGATTTCTGTGCTTGGGGAGATGCGTCGTTCAAGCGTGGGGCAAGCAGTGCCCGAGGTTAGGAAGGGTGTTTCCTATGCTCAGCTGGTGAAGGGTGGCTCGCTGGCGATGAAGGAGGAGGGAGGGGGGAGTTTCGGGAGCCTTGCGTTGGTAACGGAAACCTGACACGACACGTGAGTTCATTTCGAAATGTTGATGTTGGGGGGTCTGCTGAGTCGGCTGGGAATGATGGGGAGCTCTGGGCGCATTTAATGCGCATGCGAGATGAGCTGGAAAGCCTCATCAATCTGGTTGAAAATCAACGGAAGGAACCACGGAAGGTGTTGAGATGTTTGGCATGTGATTCTCTTGCGTTGGGCCGTGGGTCTGGGCTTTGTGAGTCCGGTCCATCGACTAATTTGGGCCTCGTAAAGGTTGTCTCTGAGCCTCTCGTTGGTGTGGAGGGGGAGAGGGCGATGGGGGGGGCTGGGTGGGTGGACCGAGCTGGGTTCCCTCGAGTTGGGTCGTGGGTCTGGGCCCTTTGAGTCTGGCCCATCGACCAAATTGGGTGTCGGGTGCCGAGATGTCCCCTTGCAGGCGGAGCGTAGCGCCATCTCCGTTCCCGCGGCGAAGCTCTCGGATGCTGACCGGATCTTCACGACGGTGGAAGCCTTGCCTCCGGCGACCCTGTCTGTGGTGACAAGGATGGGTTCCTGCGAATCACCGGCGCCGGAACAGTCTCATGCAGTTGGAGCAGCTTTAACCCGTTTCTCCATTGGCATGCCGGAGACGACGGGGGACTCCTTTTCGGAGCCAGATCTCGCCAATCTTCAGGATCCGGGGAGTTGTGTTGCCGAGAAGGGGAGGGCAAAGTTGGGTCCTTCTGCGGGGGCTATTTTCGGTGGTTTGGAGGAAGAGGAATGTTCTCGGGCTATGTTGGATCCTCTGGCTGGTGTTGAGAGTTCTCACTCTCTAGAGCTGAAGGTTGGAGTTCCCGAGGTGGGAATGCTAGAAGCAGCGAACACTGTTGGAGGGGAGTTGTCTTCGATGGAGGTGGGAATGCTAGAAGCAGCGGGCACTGTTGTAGAACCAGCTCTCGAATCTCAACCCTGGACGGTCAGTGTCCCTGGTAAAGCTGTGGGGGGGGGGGAATCTCAGCCGTGGGTCTTGGACATGGTTTCCTCGGTGGGTCAGATGGTTGGGGTGTCGTGTGGTGGTCAAGAGGATAAATTGAGGGATCTCTTTGCAGCGTTGGAACGTAATCGGGTACCGCTTACTTCGCAAAAGTCCAGAAAGTCAGGGGGGAGGATGATCAGGGAGTTGAAGGGGTTGAAGTCTTCGGTTAATTATGAAGGGTCTGCTGCACTCGCTACGAAGACGTAAAAGCTACAGACTGGCTGCTAGGGGACTCATTTGTGGCGTCTTGGTGGCTCTGAGGGCGGGTGTGTGTCTAGTTGGCTAGTGGGCTGAGGGTGTTTTTGTTTCTCGGGAGTCTTGTTGACTTCTCTAGTTTGCTTCTCGGGAGTGTCCTCAGTATTTTCTCTTGTACTGTTGACTCCGTTGTCGAGTGTACTTTGTCTTTTCTTCTTTTTAATAAAATTGGCTTAATTATCAAAAAAAAATCTTTCTTTTCCTGTTCGTTCCTTCATTTTATGTTTGATATTTATTTTCAGGGCTGCTCTGATTAAGATGTTTTCTCCCTTTGGGAAGATTGTATCGGAAGACTTCCTGTGGCATACTCGTGGCCCAAAACGTGGAGAGCCACGGGGTTTTGCTTTCATCCAGTACAGCGCAAAAGAGGTAGGTTGATTGCTTTTAATTTAATCATCTTTTCTTCAAGCTATTATTGATTTCCACTATTAAAGTGAGGATGCAGGAAGCTAAACTGGCCAAGGAGAAGATGCATGGAAAATTAGCTTGTGGCCGCCCTTTGGTTGTCCGTCTTGCCAGTGAGAAATACTTCGTGGAAACAACAGAGAAGTCTGCCAAAGGAGGGGGCGAGTCAAACAAGACAAGCCTTTATGGTACAACTTCAGGACAGACAAGTCGGTGTGCTAAAATAGCTGCAATCAAGAATAAGTTAAAAGCTTTGGAGGAGGAGAGCTCCAGTGCAAAGAAGCAGAGACTAGCTGAAAGCACCTCTTGCAATGAAAAGGTGGATTGCCAGAGCTCGGTAGAGAGTTCTGCGAAACCCTTTTACGGAACATGTAGGTATTAATCATGATGTGCCAAAGTTGAAATGGATACCTGTGCGGGAATTAAGCATGATGTGCCGGAATTGATATGGTTACAGAATCTTGAATTCTTGTTCTATGAAATTTCAGATTGTATATGATATGCTCTTTGATCGATTTTGACTTTTGGGTCAGTGATTAAAGACCAAGGGTGACGTTATGGTTAGTGGTGTGCTCTTTGCCTTAAAAAGAAAAGAAAAAAAAAACGGGAGAGATTTAGGAGTTAAAAATTGTCAGTGCGAAATCTTGTCCCACTGTATACAGATGGCAGGAGTTGTCAACACTGGATTCTTATCTTAATTTCCCTCTAGATTTACCAGTAAATATATGAACCGACAGAGATTAGTGGACCAATTATTCAAGACTACTGGTTCGAATTTCATTTTGGTATCCGTAAAGAGTAGGAATTGATCTAATCCCGGTTGAATTTTGCTGGTCTGTGTAATGTGTGAATGATACAAATCTCTATTATGTCCTTGGAGAATCCGTTTTGTTCTCAGTTTCGTCAATTTTCTTTGATCTCCTGAGGCCGACACAGATTTCTATATCATATCTGTTAGAATCAAACATTTTTAATAAACGAATCCAGATCCATTATTTTCTGGATACATTTCTAACCGGGTCACCCAGTTGACATGGGCAATGAATTTCATCTTAAGTGAACTTTCAGTGAGAAGACGGAATATCTGTCTTCTTTATGTTTTTCTTTCTGGATAAGCAAGATAATCCATTAGTAACAATGTAAGGCATATGAGGAGGAAATTAATGCATCAACGACTTCGCTCGTTCGAGTGTTCTAAGGAAACACCTGCCACTACGGCCAAAGGGGAGGTTCTAGATGTCGCTGCTGTTTTGAGAAGACGGAATAATGTCTTAAGAACAGTATCTGATATCAGTTGATCTCGTGTTCTATTTCTTAGAAATTGAAGTTTTTTGTGGTCATTTGATGTGCTCTGTTCAATTCCAAAGTCTTGAAATTCGACTTTGAATTCCTAACCGATCCATTTTTCTTTCGATTACAATCTGAGGTAAAGTAGTTTCTAAATTTGGAAAGTTACACTTCCATCTGTACTTAGATAAATTTTAGTTGATATTATAATTTTTTATAGAACATGGTACACAGAAAGCGACAGTCGAAACAACAGATCAGAGGGAAAAGAAGAGGAAAAAAAATGAGAGAGGAGGAGGTCACGGGGTTGTTTGAACTGCTCTCAAAATGTACTCCACAGAACACTAGAGTCGGGCAGGAGACTTTTAGAACGTCAATGGCGACCCATCTTTTCTCACTTCGCACCCCACACTCCTACTTCCAACGTTCACATTTGTCGTCCCGCCAAATCCCATCCTCACCCTTGAGGGTCACCTCTTCAATACGTTATGATCCATCATCATCACCACCGCCACCACCCCCATCATTACCATCATTTAGCACGTGTAGAACCCAAACATTCCTGTCGCCGCCTTTAAAACCTAATTCGACGCGATCCGTAACGGCTCAGTCCCACTCCAATCTCCCTCTCGTGTCTCCGACTGACCAATGAGGTACCTGGACAGTTCTCTTCGCCACTGGCGCTTTCGGTCTCTGGTAAAGCTCCCTCTTTCTCTCTCTCTCTCTCTCTCGGTCTTGGAAGCTTTTTCTCTGTTTGGTTGATGAGAAAACCGAGGGAAGTAATTGAAAGGACCAGTAAAGGGTAGTTAAATTCTGTTGTTTCGCTTCCTGAAATGGAACACATGTCTAATGAGTATTGGTTTTGGTATTTGTTGGATCAGATAATCAAGTCCGAGATCCTAAGTTTTAGTTTTTCCAAACTTTCTTACGACCCATATGGGAAAAGTTTGTTATAGAAGAAATTTCTATCATCATATGTAATAGTTGAAAGTTAAAACTATGCTTTTGCAACAACAAAAAAAAGCTAACGGAGAGGTTTTGTTTGTCTTGTGAAAGGGATCTAGTATGAGTTTTAACTGCTGTTACATTTTCTGTGCGATAGTAAAAGAGCATTTCAGGTTTTGATTCTGTTCAGTATTTATAGTAAATTAGTAAAGACTACTCAAGATAGAAAACTTATATGTATCTTTTGGTTGGAACTGAAGGTCGGAGAAGACCAAGATCGGAAGTACATTGAGTGGCGCTTTAGTGAGCACTTTGATAGGACTTGCAGCAAGTAATTTGGGGGTCATTGCGAATGAAGCTCCGGCATATTCAGTTGTGTTGGGTTTCTTCTCCCCTTGGCTGTCCCATTGTTGTTGTTTAGAGCAGACTTGCGCCGAGTGATAAAATCGACTGGGTCTCTTCTCGTGGCTTTCTTGCTAGGCTCAGGTAATACTTGTTGGTACAATTTTTTTTTTGGAAATAATAGTGTTTTCTTCTAGATTGTTAGTTTTACATTGCTCCGTACTTTCTTTTTATTGAATGTGAGAATGTGGTTGGTGTTGTTTTTTCAAATGTGGTGCTGCTGTATGATCAGTGGTAGTCAGCAATCTGTTTGCACAAGTTGGACTATTACTGGTCAAGTGCTGATCTTCTCTGGAATGGAATAACTATATGCTGCTTGTTTCTTAACCTCTTAACCTCAAGTGGCTCTTGGTCTGTGTTATCTTCAGTTTTCTGAAGGACTTCCAGATAAAGGCTTTCTTAATTGTAGCTGGCGTTTTGGTTTGCAAATCAACCCTTCGAATCTTGTAAATTTTTGGAGGTTGATTAAGATTATATATTCTCAGCATAGATGTTAAAGATGAGAAGTGCGAGCTGAATCTGAGATTGTCCTCCTCTGCCTTTCGTCAAATGCTTGCAGCTTTTTCCAATTCAGCTTAATTTGACTTTGTAATTCCTAATGTCATTCTAGGCTAGCTGATTGAAGACTTAGGCCATAGTTTTAACTGGACTATGCTTGACGGATCTTAGCAACAGAGCAAGGGCTGAAATTAATCTTATTTTCAACCTTGTAAATCACTTCAAGTTCTTGAGTTGGTTTTTCTTACTTTCTTCCTGTGGTTCCTGTAATGAGTTTGTCCTTATTGTTCCAAATGTCCCTAGGTATGTTTCTTTGCTACTTTGGATGCTTTACAACACCAAAAGCCATATTAGTCGGATTACAAGTATGTAAGATATAATCTGAGTTAGGAAGAAATGAAGCAACTTCTAATCTGACGGCAATCACGCAACCTTGCCTGTCAAAATTGACTTTTTAATCACATGTTTCACCTTTTGGGGCCCCTGTAATCCATTTGGGGGATGGTCTCTGAATATTGCTCATTCTGAGATTATAGTGGACTGTGGTATTTATGATGTGGCCAATATTAAGAATAATTGTAGGTCTATATAGTTCAGCTATACTATGGTTATTTTGATTTTCGATAGTCTGTTCTCTGAAGTATTGATGACTTTACCTTTGCTCATTTAGCATATGACAGTTGCAACAACAGTCGGGACAGTAGTAGCATATATATTGGTGCCGATGCGGTCACTTGGTCAGGACAGTTGGGAAATAGCAGCTGCACATATTGGCAGACACATTGGTGGAGGTAATTTACATTTCAATTTCTAGAGTACCATAGATATTCTGAACCGCTTTGGATACTGGCCTAGTTTCTGACTTAGGCATAACTATTTGATTGTGTTATACTGTTATATACTTATTTTCAGCAATGTCCCCTCCGTGACTGATTTTTGTTTTGTTTTGGCCTATTGAGATGTTTCCTAGCTGTCAACTATGTTGCCATTTCTGAAGCCCTTGGCGTCTCTCCATCAGTTCTAGCTGCTGGATTAGCAGCAGATAATGTTATTTGTGCAGTATATTTTACGACATTGTTTGCGTTAGCTTCTAAAATACCGGCCGAGTCTTCAAAGTCAGCTGATGGTGAGCAAATTATCAACTGTTGCGTTTAAATTAGCTTGCTATTCCTTTATGGTGCTAAAGTTGCTGGTTCAGCTTCCTTAAAAGATGGGAGGCGTACTTAAAACAGTAGAATTCCTTTTCACCTCTGTTGTATTTGACACTTTTGTCGTAGGGTTTTGCACCCATCCCCTCTTCATTTAAAATTCGCCTGCGTGCCAGTCAGCTCAACTGGTGCTTGCTTTCCTTGTAAAGAACATGCTGGAGTGTAAGGCTGTAGGTCCAGAACTCACTGGATACAAGTGCAACTAATCAATGAAAAGAGATATGTTTTACGTTTTATCTAATGAATAGCAGGTGGATATAAGATATCTAATCGTATTTGCTACAACAGCAATGAAATCTGGGACTTTGGTAGATGTTGCTAATAATTTGGAATCTGAGCCTGGCAACAAACTGCCTTTGCTGCAAATGGCTACAGCGCTTGCTGTATCATTTGCCATCTGCAAGGCTGGGACTTTCCTCTCGAAATATTTTGGAATTCAAGGGGGCAGCCTTCCAGCCATAACAGCGATTGTTGTTATTCTAGCAACTGCATTTCCAAAACAGTTCTGTTATCTTGCACCATCTGGTCAGGCCATGGCTTTGATATTAATGCAGGTTAGTATACCAATTTATTTATTTGTCAGTCTCAGAATTCTTTACTGCTTTTAAAGTTGTAGTTATTCCTTAATTTTCACTTTTCATATTTGGAAAATAGTCTTATTTATCCCTTAGTTAAGCACCTAAAGAAGGCTTAGCTTTTGACCCGGTGCTTACAGAAGTAACATGGTTTTTTTTCCTTTTCTTTTTTTTGAGAAACAGATATTCTGTACTGTAATCGGTGCTAGCGGGAGTGTGCGGAATGTCATAAACACAGCACCAAGTATTTTTATGTTTGCTCTGGTCCAAATATCAGTTCATCTTGCCGTGCTACTTGGATTGGGAAAGCTCCTTCGCTTTGATTTGAAGTTGTTGCTGTTGGCATCAAATGCCAATGTCGGAGGACCTACAACAGCATGTGGAATCGCCACAGCTAAAGGGTGGAGTTCTTTGGTTGTTCCTAGCATTCTTGCAGGCATTTTTGGTGAACAAACCGATTTAGACCCAAATGTGCGGAAAATACCTAGAGGGGGGGGGGGTGAATAAGTATATTAAAAAATTTATCCAATAGCAATTTTCTTTTTCAATCCACAACCTATTCTCTGAAATTTAAACTCAATCAATCTTTAACAAGGTTCAACTACCTTATTACAAATCAGATATGCACAAAGTACAGATACACAGTAAATTCACAAATCTGAAAAACAGAGATAACAGAAGAACCTTCAAGTGACTCCGAAGTAACTGTACTGGGCAGAACCAAGATTTTTCAGATTAACTTTGTACAACCGAATCACAATCAATTGCTTATCTAAACCTTAAACAACCACCACCAGAAATCTGATCCACCTAATTAATAGCACAGATAAGCAGTACCAGAAAACAATAACACACAGTAAATCAATTTTCCCCAACACAGAAATTAATAAACAGCAATAAAGACTATTCCGAAGATACTGCAAAACACTCTTAAGAAACTACAAACTCGCAGAACAGAGAAATGATAAAAACACAACTTAACAGAAAAACACTCAATTGTAACAATCTTACTGAACACCAGATTCACACTGATACACTTACCAACCAGATCAGTGAGATAAGATTAACAAATCTTGAGACTGAAAACTCACAACACAAACAACAAACTTGTTAGTGAAATAATAACTTATCAAATTAAGAGATAAACAAGATACGTAACACCGAAGATGGTTACGAAGAGAAACTCCCTAAGGAACGTCCTTAAGGAGAAAAACTCTCCGGGCTCGTAGGCCGTTTGAATCCACTAATTTCCACTTGGTTACAAAGTTATCTATTGACTAGACACCCTTAGCCTATCAACAACACAATGAACCAGACTCGATTTTCCGTAAAACCGAACCTCTACAGGACGAAGAACCTCAACGCCCAATCTTGGAAATCACGATCTCAAACGACACTTGATCTCTTGCACACTCCTTGTGCAATCAAGGGCCACGGCTGAAGCCTTCAGCCGCTTCAATCCAGAAAACTCTGAATCCTTTAACTTCAACGAAGTTCACGAGGGAACATTGTGATCGTATCAATAAACTCTATTGTTTATCAAAGAAACTCTTCACGTCAATCAGCAACCCATCAACAAGAAGAAGAATAAGCTCATCGTTTAGTTCTTGAGGCCGCTCTGTTCTTGAAGCTCCGTCGCTCTTAGTATTTCTCTCTCTAAAATTATCACGTGTGAAGTGAGGTTGCTGCCTTCCAAAACTGATTTTAATCAACACGTCCAAGGCTAACTACCTCTCTTGACTTTCTCAAAGCTTCTAGAAACATACCAAAGACCATACTGCCCTCTTTGAAAACTTTCACAGCAAGATACAATTAGCGATCTTCTTTTCTGCTTCTAGATACAACTGAAAAAGACAAAAGAGCCCCTAAATAGAGATGGTCACGTGGGCATGCCAAAATAATTGCCTTAACAATCTCCCCCTTGGCATCCTACGTGACAAAACACCTATAGCCTTAAAAACCCATGACTCCTGTTGATCACCACCACAGGAGACATTTTTACAAGAGGCTACAAACCCTATACAAACTCCTAAAGCTTATAGAACTATACCAAGAGATAGGAGTACCTGCATCAAAAGCTTATCACAAACATCATTCTAAATAACTCATTAGAAATAGTGTTAGATAAAGAAAAAGATATAAAACCAGCAGGTATAATCTCACAAAAATTGAGATATGTCTCCCCCTAAGACATATACCAATAAGCAGCTAAACAGAGAGGCAACTCCCCATTACAATTAGTCAAATAAAATAACAAGTAAATAGAATAACACAAACAAAACAACCAACAAGCATTACAGCCCACCAAAACTTCAGATATGCATACATGCAAAAGTTTCTCCCCCTTTCAATAGAAATAATCAATCATTAAAAGAAGTTCTCAATACTCATACTCCTTCTCCCCCTTTTTGACACGGAGGATGCCAATAAAAAAACGCATATGAATGTAATAAAAAATCTCCAAGACAATATATGCAATAAAGAGCAAAACCGAATTTAAAGATACAGACTTGCCACTTAACGAGCATGTGATTGACAAAGAGTATACAAGCAAGTTATAAACCCATTATCTAGACAATGTGAACTTCAATAAAAGAAATAAGGGAATTCATAAAAAAATATTTTCATGCAGCCCGTGGCTTCCATAATGCATTTCAATCAAATCTCTTCACAACCACAACATGTAAATCATAGATCTAGGAGGAAATAAGACATAGACATTAATAGACTATAATATTTGAAAAGATCAAGATATGTGGTCAATGACAGCCAGCACTAGCACTTAAAGAATTAAATATAATATGTTTGACCAACAAACATATGGGTCCTATCCATGTGATAGATACCAGCAAAGAAAATACCCTTTATACTACACGCCTCTTTAAGGAGCTAAGACATCAACACTTAGTAGAATTTCAAGTTAGTCGCAGAACACAGCCAAATAAAAAATGCTTTGTAGTGAAAACATAAAAGAACATTTCATGTGACTCTTATAACCTCATCACTAACAACCTCCATAAAAACACCTGCAACTGCACAAGAGTCTAAACCACAGTGAACTGATTTCAATATTACGAACAAATAGCATGCTTGACACAAAGAAACAAAAAGAATCATGACAGATTAGACAAAGCAAAAAAATAACATCCATGAGAATTAAGCATACAAACTTTAGACATTTTATTCAAATTAATCAAGAGTAAAAACACAAACATACTTCATAAGCATATATATTTATGCATTTACACAATTAATCTCATAATCGAATATATAAAAAAATATCTCAAGCATGTATAAAGAATCAGGGATCTCGATAAAAAGACTTAAATGCATTTAACACATTTCATCATGATTCAAAGGCAATGTGAGCAGCACTGCTTGAAGTTATGTCCTTCTTTTTCCAAATTTGTTTTGTTTTAGACGATGAAAGCAATTTTTTAGACAAAAACTCAACTTGTTTAGTAAGTACACTAACTTGAGAAGTTAACATGTTAAAATCAGATCTAGATATAACATTTGAAGAAGATCTAACATTCTTAAAATTCTCATTTGACAAATTATAGCATCTAGGCTTAATATGTACTATTTTACCACAAAGATGACATGTTGGAATGAACTAAGATCTATTAGAATTACAAGACTTCATAGGGTTAGAGGTTACCACCGAATAAGTTTTCTTTTGAAGTACTGAAGCTTGAGCTGGTTTCTCCTTAATCATAGCAGGAACAAAGACTGTTTTATTGACATTCTTAGAGTCTTTTTCAGCTGAAAAGCCCAAGCCTCTCTTGTCTCCAGCTGCTAATCCACTATTTAGCATTTTGTCAAGCTTCGTGGTTCCACTTGAGAACTTGTTCAGCTTTATATTAGATTGCTCCAGCTAATTTTTCAGCTCTTTAACCTTAACTTCCAGATCTGCATTTTTCACACTTAACAAAGCAAGTTCAGATGTTAGTTGATCTTTGTCTAATTTAACAACACTAAGCTCTTTAGAAATTAAAATATCATTTTTCTTCATCTTCAAGCTCTCTTCATACAACTCATCATAAGCCATACAAAGTGAATCTATATCGTCTGAATCTGAATCCAGGAGATCGTCACCTTCAAGATCAAATTCATTAGTACTAACAATAGAAGAAGAAAAAACAACATAATTAACTTTTTCATGTGAAGAAGTTCCTTTACTGGAAGACGAACTATCAGAATCAGAAAGAGATGCATTCATAGCCGATTTTCTTTGTGCTTTTAAATATGTAGGACATTCAGCTTTCATATGTCCGAAGCCTTTACAACCATAGCATTAACACTACTCTCATGTTTCTTATCAAACTTCTTCCAATTTGTTTTATTGAAGGATTTCGTGTGTCCCTTCTTTTCTTTCCAATTACTACCCTTCTTGAATCGGAAAGCTTTACGAAACTTCTTAACAAAAAATTTCATATCTTCATCATCTAAAGAATCATCATCTGATGAGGATTCATCTTCCTCTTTAAAAATTTCTATGGCTGTGATTTTAGATCTAAACCTTTCGGGAAGAGATCTTAAGACTTTTCGCACTACCTTAGATTCTGGAATTTCCTCTCCAAGGCTAAAACTCCCATTAACTATGGCTGTAAGTTTTCCATAGAATTCGTCAAAAGTCTCATCGTCTCTCATTTGAATCTCTTCGAACTTGGAGGCATTCACTTGTAATTTAGAATCCCTCACAACCTTAGTACCTTCATGTGTAAGGGTTAAAATGTCACAAGCTTCCTTAGAGGACTCACACTTGGATATTCTCATGAATTCATCCGAAGATACACTCATGAATATAACATTAATGCCTTTACTATTCCAGCTAGAGGATTCCCTTTCTACATTCGTCCAAGTACTAGGTTCTTTAATAGAAACAACCCCATCTATAGAACCTTCTGGCCTATTCCAACCTTTATCCACAGCTGCCTATACTCTCTCATCTATAGATTTTAAAAAAGCCCTCATTCTAACTTTCCAATATGCGTAATTAGAACCATCAAAAAATGGGGGTACATAAAGTGACATCCCTCTATCCATTTAAAAACTAAGTTGGGTCAAGGAACGAAGTTAGCCTCTGATACCAATTGAACAAACCGATTTAGACCCAAATGTGCGGAAAATACCTAGAGGGGGGGTGAATAGGTATATTAAAAAATTTATCCAATAGCAATTTTCTTTTTCAATCCACAACCTATTCTCTTAAATTTAAACTCAATCAATTTTTAACAAGGTTCAACTACCTTATTACAAATCAGATATGCACAAAGTACAGATACACAGTAAATTCACAAATATGAAAAACAGAGATAACAGAAGAACCTTCAAGTGACTCCGAAGTAACTGTACTGGGCAGAACCAAGATTTTTCAGATTAACTTTGTACAACCGAATCACAATCAATTGCTTATCTAAACCTTAAACAACCACCACCAGAAATCTGATCCACCTACTTAATAGCACAGATAAGCAGTACCAGAAAACAATAACACACAGTAACTCAATTTTCCCCAACACAGAAATTAATAAACAGCAATAAAGACTATTCCGAAGATACTGCAAGACACTCTTAAGAAACTACAAACTCGCAGAACAGAGAAATGATAAAAACACAACTTAACAGATAAGCACTAAATTGTAACAATCTTACCGAACATCAGATTCACACTGATACACTTACCAACCAGATCAGTGAGATAAGATTAACAAATCTTGAGACTGAAAACTCACAACACAAACAACAAACTTGTTAGTGAAATAATAACTTATCAAATTAAGAGATAAACAAGATACGTAACATCGAAGATGGTTACGAAGAGAAACTCCCTAAGGAACGTCCTTAAGGAGAAAAACTCTCTGGGCTCGTAGGCCGTTTGAATCCACTAATTTCCACTTGGTTACAAAGTGATCTATTGACTAGACACCCTTAGCCTATCAACAACACAATGAACCATACTCGATTTTCCGTAAAATCGAACCTCTACAGGACGAAGAACCTCAACGCCCAATCTTGGAAATCACGATCTCAAACGGCACTTGATCTCTTGCACACTCCTTGTGCAATCAAGGGCCACGGCTGAAGCCTTCAGCCGCTTCAATCCAGAAAACTCTGAATCCTTTAACTTCAACGAAGTTCACGGGGGAACATTGTGATCGTATCAATAAACTCTATTCTTTATCAAAGAAACTCTTCACGTCAATCAACAACCCATCAACAAGAAGAAGAATAAGCTCATCGTTCAGTTCTTGAGGCCGCTCTGTTCTTGAAGCTCCGTCGCTCTTAGTATTTCTCTCTCTAAAATTATCACGCGTGAAGTGAGGTTGCTGCCTTCCAAAACTGATTTTAATCAACACGTCCAAGGCTATCTACCTCTCTTGACTTTCTCAAAGCTTCTAGAAACATACAAAAGACCATATTGCCCTCTTTGAAAACTTTCACAGCAAGATACAATTAGCGATCTTCTTTTCTGCTTCTAGATACAACCGAAAAAGACAAAAGAGCCCCTAAATAGAGATGGTCACGTAGGCATGCCAAAATAATTGCCTTAACATTTGGGATTTCCATTGCAGCTTTTCTCGGAATTGCATTTGGTGCGACAGTTTTAAAACCCATGTAAATTTTTATGTGGTTAGATCACCAAAACTGCTATAATCTGTAATCAATGTAAGCTCCACAACATGCGACCGGGAAAAAAAACAAAAAAGCTCCCCAGCATGCAATAACAAAAGCTGCATCTCGGAGCTTAGAACAAAACCCACTGGTAGCATCTCATTGTTCAACATCCATGGTGAGATTACGCACTGTTATGTATTCTTAAACCGATATTCTTGGAAAGATTCCTTGTTGCTCATGAAATATATCAACCAATTGCGGAGTACTTAATTATTGTAAATTCTTATGCAGAATGCAAGTTTTCTCTGCCATCTAAAGTTCCATATGCAGAACACCTTTTAGCATGTTTTCTTAAGCAGCTGTAACGTGCACTAGAAAACTAACCTACATATTCTGCAAATTTCACGGCGAATCAGTGAATCTCAACACCATTGCCCGCTTACTCGTGGTCTGTTTGTCTCGAGGGGTTTTCTCTAGAAGACTATTTTGTTTGCGTTATTTATTCTGGCGCTGGCTCGTATGATTGGAAAAGCTGGTTCGTACTGGCAGTTGGAAACCGAAGAACAAAAAAGAACTCGGTCCGTCCGAGGAGGGTTGGAACTTCACGTGCAATGCACACGTGCATTGTGTTTCTACTCCCAACAATAACACATTGGGTCCTCGCCACGTCAGCCTATCCGCTGGAATAAACCCCCGATGAATATCGAGACGAGGAAGATAGAAACACATTAATGGCGATAATCATTAGCCACCTCTCTCCCTCTGCTCCATTCCCGCCGCTTAACTTCTCCGTCTGTTCCCGCCGTAACAGCCTCATTAGGATCTGTTCCCACAACTCTGAAAGAGCAAAGAGAGTTATCTCTCTCTCTCCGTTACACAAGAACCGTTCCTCGACTCGACCTCTGAAGCCAATTAGCTCAGGGCTGAGGTATCCTATCATCTCTCAAGAAGACCACTGGGGCACATGTACGGCTCTCTTTGCTATCGGTGCTTTTGGTCTCTGGTACGTACTCTCCTATTCTTGTATCTAGATCTTTGAGTGTGTTTTGGTTCGGTAACCAGAAACTGGGGGGAAGGAATGGAAGTTCACATTTTGAGGTTCTGCATTTCCATTGTTTGGGACATGCAACAACAAAAATGTCACCTTTGCCACCAGTTATATCATTCATTGATTAAGGGCTTGTTTGGCTCTTTGATAACGAAGAGACCAAGATTGGGAGCATGGTGAGTGCTGCCCTGGTGAGCACTTTGGTTGGCCTTGCAGCTAGTAATCTAGGCATTATTCCTCATGAAGCACCGGTGTATTCAATTGTGTTCGAGTTTATGCTTCCTTTAATTGTTCCACTGCTGTTGTTTAGAGCAGACCTGCGCCGCGTGATACGGTCCACTGGCACATTGCTATTAGCTTTCTTGCTTGGATCAGGTATCACCCATTCGCATTATAAATTTGCCAAGGGTCTACATGCTGCCAAATCTGTTCTTTGCCATTGTATTTTGAGTTTTCTAATGTGAGAAGATGAATTCAGTTTGTTCCTGAATTGTTTCAGAACTACCATTATCACCTTAAGCTTTGTTTCTGTACACATTGTTGACGTATATAATGAAAATATGGTCATAGAGTATTATGCCCGTTGCTCATCCTCAATTCCACATGGACGAACAAATAGAAATGAGTGCTTTTGGAGGTATTGCAGTAACATCAAACCTTGTGTATGTGTTTCAGTTACCTAGGAATGCACATTTCTTTCTGTATGTTATCGACTGCTTAATTCACTTCCAAAAATGTCTGCTTCCTGAAGTATGAATTATGCCAAAAAAAAAAAGAACAATTGCATTTCCTTTCTACTGCTTCTTTCCAACTAGACAAGGCTTGAAACTACTAAATTCAAACCAATTTCGAAAAATCCACTAGTCATATGTATCTCATCTGCCTTCAAACGTGCAGCAAGCCCATTCTCACCAAACCCTATAAAGACATCTAAGTTACTGAGTCCAGAAAAGATAAAAGGATGCAAGTGCTGGATAACTTGCAGAAAAATAAATTAAAATAAGTACAAATATTGTTACCTTGACCTCTGCATTGTCTTCCCTGTACCAGTTTGACCATATGCAAATATGGCACAGTTGAAGCCCTCTAACACTTCATGCACTAAATAATTTACAAAACCGCATCCAATTAGTTTGCCAAGATCCCTAAAGGCTCAAATGCTTAACGGACTACAATCTGGAGATATATACAACTTTGATTTCTATATTTCGTTTTCGCTAGAACTTTAGCAGTTCCAACCAATTTGATGTGAAACAATCAAAGATAGTTGCACAATTGAAACTCTTTCGCCTAACTTTCCCTTAGTTTTCACTAAGAAGAGAAAGAGGTCTAATCTATTAAAAAAAGAAAAGTACATGAAACCTAGATTATCAAACCCAACAATGTTCTTGTTCTCTGCAAAAAACTCATCTGGAGACTCTGCATACAACAAACGAAAAAACAATCATTCCAGATATGCAAATATACTTACAAATACAAATTCAAGGCATGCCCAATAGCGCCCTTCCTCCTCGTTGAGCCAAACCGTGCCCAATCGCATTGAGCAACCCCATTGAGCCAAACCGCGAAATCCCTCCTCTTCGTGCCCAATCGCGCCCAATGGCGCTGCCATAGAGTGAGAGGAGAGAGCGCGGCTGCCAAGAGAGGGGAGAGAGAGGTGCGGTGAATGATAAAGAGGGGAGAGAGCACAGAGATGAGAGAAGCATGGCATGGGTAGAGAGCAGAGAGACGAGGAAAGTGAATTTAAATTAGAAAGGTAACCCGCCCGTTGGCGTTAAGTGAAAATTATGAAAAATTTCCCTCACTCTTATCTTTTTTTTTCTTCATCTAATAGTTGTGAATCAATATTATATCATAATATAAAATTTAATTTATTATTACTCTAAACTGCAACTTTTAGCCATCATTTACAAAATTGATAATTTTAATTATTCTATTATATTGACTATGTACTGTGTATAAAGATATACACAATATTATTTTACACTCTTTTTTATAATTAGTGTAATAATCTTAATTAAAATAGGTTGGTAGTAATAATATATAATACTTATAATTTAAAGCATAATACCTTTTATATAACATTGCATGATTTGTTATATGTATTTATCATATAAATGATATTGCTAATTAACCTAAGAACTTTATATGTACGTACCTACCTAATGACTAAAACATAGCCTCTAAGACCATATATTAAGTCATGTACATTAATTGCATAAGCTAATCTCACAATATATTTTCTAAGCATGTGTTTATTATAAAATATATATGTGCTAATTAACCTAAGTACTTTATATATATATACTTACCTAAGACCATATAACAATTTCAATTTTCACAACACTCTTTCTAATTTCATATTTCATTAAGTAGGTCCCTTAAAATAAAAATTTTCAAATACATGACAAAATAAAATTGTATATTAAAAGGAATAAAATTATATAAAATAATTATTACTGACCGCCGCTAAAAAGACCGCAGCTAAAGGGGGTCTATAGCGGCGGACCGCTGCTAAAGGTACCACTTTTAGCGGCGTTTTTAAAAGACGCGGCTAAAGGGGGTAAATAGATCGCTGCTAAAGGTAGCACTTTTAGTAGCGTTTTACAAAAAAAAGTTGTTAAAACTGACCGCCGCTAAAAAAATCGCTGCTATAGACCCCCTTTTGCAGCATTTTTTGTAAAACGCATCTAAAAACACCTTTTAGCGGCGTTTTTAGCGACCGCCGCAATAAAATTATTTTTTATAGTGTCCATATTGTCTAAAACTCTACACATTAGACATTTAATAGTGTAGAGTTTATTTGTTGTGTCTATCTCACTAAATGCAATTCGAACAAAGAATTAATTCTGCTTACCTCCACCAAGGCGCGCGTGTTGGCGCAAAGAGATCCTATATGAATACAATCGTAAGCAAGATGAGTTTAATAAAGCAAATTGCAATTGCTCTTTGCAATATTGTGGGCGAGTTGGGTGTAGCCAAGATCTGTGTTGGCTGTACAGGCTTGGTGGAAAGGTGGTCCCAAAAGAGGCATATAGGGTTTAAAAGACATAGATCGGAGTGTTTTCAAGAGGGTTAAATCAGGATGCGTTACAAATAGCTCGTGGATGAATATCTTCTTGAATAATCTTGCAGATTGTTAGAACTCGATCAAGGCAAGTGTTATGCACCAACCGTATACCTTTGTTAATTTCTTTGTTATTTCTTTAGTTTGGGTTGGGCCTATGTCAGCCCATTGTCATCAGATCCGGCCTTGCTTGGTCACCAGGGTTATATCTGTTTGGCTAGCTTATTTTCATTTTAGGTAAAGAAAACTGTGTTGCGCTGTTTGTCTCCTTTGAGAGATTTGGAGGTTAGCTACCTCGAGTGAAGCTGAGTTCTCTCCTTTGTGTTTGTGGTTTGTTACAATTTGGTATCAGAGCATCGATCCTGACATGGATTTGCTCACACAATGCTTTAACATCACTGAGTTCCTCAAAGAAATGCAGAAGATCAACAAGGATCTAGAAAGAGGCAACAAGCAGATGCAAGAACTATTCAAGGTCTGTTTGAAAATAATTGAAGAGGAGCTTGAAGATTTGAAGTTAGAAGAATGCGTAGAAGAAACTTTTGAGGAGTCGAACGTAGAAGGTATTATGGCAAACAAAGAAGTAAAAGCTCCAGGAGATACTGGTGTGATCGAAAATGTAGTGTACTCATTCGCCAACAAAAAGAAAGAAGTTATTGGTCCTGGAGCTTTGCAAACCGTTATTGGACTCTTTATTTCTTGTTGTTCTAAACGTTATGTGTTTCTTATATATCCTCCTTTTGTTGAATTATCTCACACTGGAATTGGTCTAATACATGGAGGAAGAAAGGAAGAAATGAGGAAGGATTGGAGGAAGAGGAAAAAAAATAAAAAAAACAGAGAAAGTGGGCACCAGGTGTTTGCTATATGTCTTCTATGAAGATGTGGCTTCACTTCATAAGCAATGGTATTGCTCTCTAATTTTCAACCTTGCGGACAAGGTTGTTTGAAGGGGAAGAGAATGTTACGCGCCAACCGTCTACCTCTGTTAATTGCTTTGTTATTTCTTTAGTTTGGGTTGGGCCTATGTCATCCCATTGTCATCAGATCTGGCCTTAATTGCTTGGTCATCAGGGTTATATCTGTTTGGCTAGCTTATTTTCATTTTGGGTAAAGAAAACTGTGTTGCACTGTTTGTCTCCTTTGAGAGATTTGGAGGTTAGCTACCTCAAATGAAGTTGAGTTCTCTCCTTTGTATTTGTGGTTTGTTACAGCAAGTTCACCATCAGAGATAGCCCCAGATCAAAGTAACGTGCATATTGAAAATCGTTGGGAAAGTAGGACAACAAAGTAGTGGAAACAGCTCCTGAAGAAACTGAAGGTGCTTATAAGGAAATTCAAATACAAGATTTATTCTTGTCCAAATTGGAGCAGACATATATATATATATATATTGGGCATGACGTATATAATTTGAGGCTATATTGTCAGCATTTTCCAAAACCCAGTAGCGCAACATAGACACGGACTAATTTGTCACGAGTTGATGATCTTAGTGACCATTTTGTCGTAATTAAAACCATAACTATCCCTTTATCAAAAATAAAATACATAGATTGTACACCAACGAAGCCTTGAGTAGAATTTCCTATTGAAATAGTTCCCAATTCGTATTGTATCATACAATATTTAATAGCATTCACGCGCGATGACTAAAAAGAGCATTCTTATATATAAATGAAAAATTAACTTTACACACAAACCCGGCCTGATTAATGGTAATTTCAATGCAACATATATAGGAGCAGATTGTCTACCAAACTCGATGAACAAATATTTGCATCCTACCATCTGACACTTCTTGGGCCAAGGGCTTAATGCCCCCAACATCTTTCAAACAAGCTGAGGCAGAATTTTTCCCATGCTCAGGAAAGAAAAAGGCAATCAGTACTTTTCAAATGCATCACCAGTTAAAGCTCATGGACTCGAAGTGCAGATTTTCTGCCAAACCAGATGAACAAATTTTGGCAACATCATGTCGCAGCTCCCTTGGGCCACAGACTAAGACTCTAACATCAGATCCTTTGCACTGCAAAAGAATTTCTGCAGTAGCAATATACAGCAAATTTAACTTGCATAGTAATCATGAAGGTAATGCATTAAGTTACTTCAATATTTTGTGAGTTGTGGTTTGTCTTCATGTGACCTGGGTCGTTTTGACCCAGGTCACGTAGCTCACTTTTTTTAACACGGGCTCAAACCATGCCGTTTGAGCCTTGAAATTATTATTTTTTTAAAAAATATCGGAACCAGAAAATTCTAGCATCTTCGCCGGAATTTCCGATTTCAGTTCCATAATTTCCTAAAAGTGGGTTCCGGTTCCGGTACCAGAATAGGCTGGAACCGGATAATTTCTCCACCCTTAATTGCTAGGAGTGGCGTGATAGGAAGCTATTGTGTCTACCACTCATTCTACATTTTGACTCGCAACATGGAGACATTCTTCTTCACCAATGGAGAGTAATTGATAATCTCCTAGAATGATGACTAATGCTTTACCATCAGCCTTCTTTGACTAGTTCTGGTTAACCTTGCTCCCGTTGTAACTTCCAACAGTTCTTCTTAATATGACCTTTAATGCCATAGTGAAAATATTTTATCTTGCCCTTTTGATGATAATTGTCTGGATTCTAGGATCTGCCTCTGCTCTTGCCTCTACTTCTTCATTTACCACTTCGTTATGGAATAGGTTCGGTCTGGCCCAAAAAAGACAAAAATTGGGCCCAAAACGGACAAAACTTCAAACTAGAATATTCCCTCCAGAAACAGAATATTTTGTTAACTTTAATGAAATATCCACATGAGATGCTGCCGACGTTAACGATTTTCGTTACCGTTAACTCAGCGAGTTGACTCGCCGACTCGGTCAAAAACTTGGTTGACTCAGCGAGTTGACCTGTAAACCCAGTCACGTCCCAAACCGGACTATCCTACCTGAATATCGACTGGCAAGTGGAGACGCGTGCTGCGCATGGTCCCACGTGTCCTTAACACCTGAAGCGCATGGGAGTGCGTGAGAAGGGTCTCCGACGCAGATTCTTCTGATGGGGTGTGTAGAAGCGTGCGACCTTGGTTTGGCCTCCAGTTGGTACCGTTGTGCTCGTCTCGTTACGAAGAATCTTAAACTAGGTCCACAATTGTATTTAGACGCAGATCGGGTCTCGTCTGATTTCGAAAAACTAAATTTTGGTCACCTACCGACTCTGATACCACTTGTTGAGCATATAACGAAAACACCAACACACACAGAGACCAATATTTAACGTGGTTTGATAATTTACCTACGTTCATAAATGAGAGAACTTTGATTTCAAGAAACTCTACAACTACGTGGAGGAGAGTGTGAATACAATTTGTCAGTTTGTCAAGATTTACAGCTACGTGCAAATCTTGTGGAGCTGCTGCAGTTAATGAACTGCAGGCAACAACTCCAACATTAAATTAGAGTTGTTGGTGCAAGATTTGTTGGCTGCAAATCTTGACTTTGTTGGTATGGAACCTACGAAGTCTACAAGTTTGTTAGTGTATAGCATAAAGGTGAGTTTCATTCCCCTCGAAAGCGCTTAAGCAGAGTCTCCTATAAATCGTTGAGAGAAGGTTTCCCAGTATAGCAGAAAGTTGAGTTTCATTTGCCTCGAATGCGCTAACTCACCAGGGGAAGAAGATGCGTACGAAGACAGTCTTTAGGCTTATTTTCCTTGTGGTGTTTCTTGGATGGGTCACGCTTTGGTTTCTGTTGCCAACAAAGAAATACCAAAATACATGGACTCCATCGCTAAACAACAGTCTCAATACAACCTATTTTGGAGGACAAGGTTCGGTTTGTTTCTTTCACCTTCTGGTCTCTTGATTTTACATGAAACTGCTGGTCATGACTTGCTAGCTTAATGTTTTTCAATGGATCTTTTCTATCAATGCGCAGGGACAAATCTTCTGCTTTTTTCTTTTCCCATGATGTTCGCAGCAGTTGTGGGCTGTGTTTATCTCCATGTTCAGAGCAAATCCAAGAATAACGACTCCAAGAGGTCATCTTATCTGTTAAAATGTGTTCAAGAGTACTTCTGCACCATCCATTTTTCCAAATCAAACAAAATATGAATGTTTTGGAATTCGTAGGATAATAACAGCATATATTGTTACTTCTTACAGACACGTTAAAAGCCATCGTTTCATGACCTTTTGGGGACGTCCTGTGTTTGTGATGGCTCCTCTGGGAATCGTTACTGCAGTGGAGCTTGCCTTTGCAGCCATGTTTGTTGTGCTCTTAATCTGGTCTCTGTTAGATCCATTACGTGTTGGCATGGTTTGTGACAATTTCATATGTAACATTCTTGAGATTTAAGAGGTGAAGATTTAGAATGGTTATTGGCTGTGTGAAGGCTGTGCAGAGTTTGATAGGGGAGTTCGAAGTAGTTTACTGCGCAGAGGAATAACAGAAATTCTGTTTTAAGTGAAAGTGCGCCCATTTAATATGCCCAACGTCATTTGACTTCGAAATACCCCCTTTGACCATAAAAAGCCTGCCTGAACCTTTTGCAAAAAACCCAGATCATTTTAATCAGAGATTTCGCAGAGATACAAGAAAGCCTCCAAGAAAACATCTTCTAGATCTTGTACCCTCTGTTC
The DNA here is from genome assembly GCA_963930655.1 of Myrica gale. Taxonomy (NCBI): domain Eukaryota; kingdom Viridiplantae; phylum Streptophyta; class Magnoliopsida; order Fagales; family Myricaceae; genus Myrica; species Myrica gale. Next base: position 26,107,121 of record OZ005611.1, read on the forward strand.
TTGTTTCTGTTGAGAGGTGGTGGTAATCTGAACATAGAGATCAGATCTTTGTTCATCCTCTCAGTTTGATCACGAAATATCAATCCTTAGATTGAACAAGAGAGCTTCGGAGTTGCTGAAGTTCGAAAGTCGCCGGAGTTCCAGCGGTGCTAAAGGTGCAATCACTTGAGTTCAAGTAGGAAGATTGCTCCGTGGAGAAGAGTCGAGAAACCGATCGGGATAGGAGTTCCTCTCCCCTGCAAGTTGCAGATTCAGACGTTGGACGTTTGAGTAAGGTTACGATTGATATTAAATTAGCAAGGGTTGCTGAATTTATAGATCATCGTGTAACCGAGATTGAGTTTCTAGTGATTCATTTGCTGGACTAGGTCCCGAAGAGTTTTTCTTCCTTGTAGAGGTTCTACATGGAAGTTTCTCTCCGTCAACAAATTCTTGTGTCAATTGTGATTGGATTTGTGTGATTGTTCGTGTTTTACATCTATCTTGTTATTTGCTAATCATTCTTGTTTAAGTGTTCAAGAATCTCAATCAAAGGTGGATTGTCTTTCTTGTTGCAAGAAGATTTCAGGTAATACTCAGATCTGGATTTTGTGTTTTATTGGTAGAATATATTCTGTTGTTCTTTATTTGTGATAGTTAAGATATTTTGAATATAAGTTTTTCTGCATTGTGTAGTTTGCTGCTGGAGTTTGATCTAGTTTACTGTTTGTCATCATAAAAATTACAGCTTTAGTTTTCTTAGTGATTGCTTCATCCATAATCATTGTTCCTATACTATTGTGTAAATCTCCAGATCTGTTTATAGGATTGCAGAATCTTTGTTGTGTATCATTTGTCATTTTAAATTCTGCATTTATTTTTAAAATACCTATTCACCCCCCCTCTAGGTTATTTGGGTCTAAAACGGTTTGTTCAGTCTCTTTACAATTATATACATGTCAGCTTCGGTAACCTCTATGAATATGGGCATAACCCGGGCGAGCAAGTGTACGTATGTTGGAAGACCTTTTCATTTGAAACATTTCAATAGGAAATTAAAATAAAGCTTGTTTTTAAAGTAGATTGGAGGATGCATGCATGGTTTGTAATTAGCAGCTTGCCTTGCTTCGATTTTGAGGATAATATATATATATATATATATATATAGCCTAATTTCACTGCAGGAAACCCGGCCCTGCTATTTTGCTGATTCCATTTTCTAGTCATATATATGATCTTTAGGAAATAACATATATATAGTCAGTTTATTTTTATTGATCTTCAGCCAAAGGTTGAAGATAATTGATCCGTTGGAATTTGGGCTTGGCAGGTGGCAAACAAAGTTTCGAAGTGTATCGCTCAGACTCGGGTATGTTGGGAACATATGCTGGGCATTTCTCTTCTTTCCCGTGACTCGAGGATCTTCACTATTGCCTTTCCTTGGGCTCACATCGGAGTCTAGTATCAAGTATCATATCTGGCTGGGTCATCTTTCCATGGTTCTTTTTTCTGCTCACGCTATAGGTTTCCTCATTTACTGGGGCATGACTCATCAAATGTCTCAGGTATTTATCTTTTACGACATTATATATTGAAGTACACTTCCTCATCTTAATTTTCCTTGCGTCTTTTGTGTTCATGTTTGTAATTGCGAGATATTATAGAGGTAGGATCACACCTTTGGCTGTTATGTGGTTCTGTTTTTATTTATAGAACGGTGTTCTCTTTGTTATTAACAGTAATATATAGGGTTGTGATTGTAAATTAACCGAGATTCATAATATTTTCCTTCATCTTTGTCGATCTATTTGCATCATTTCTTTTCTTTTCATTTCATTCTTAAATTAAGTTTAAAGAATAAAAATCATGCACACACAAACTGAAAAATTCTTCTTGACCTTTTGTGTAGATTACTGCACATGCGAATGCCTTGTCCAAACTTCTCAGATAATTATGTTTCTAAATATATCTGAGTCTACGTGTACCCGTTTGTGTTTCTGTGTGAATGCCCGTGCCTGTGCAGAGACAAGGGGTATGTGCATGCATGTTAATTTGTTTTTTCTGAGCGTTTGTAAATGGGGTACTTTTCGAAACATGAATGCAGATGCTTCAATGGACCCATGATTGGGTGCCAAATATAGCTGGGGAGATTGCAATAGTTTTTGCATGGGCAATTTGGATTACAAGCTTTTCTCGCGTTAGGCGAAAGATGTTTGAGGTTTTCTTCTATACACACCATCTCTACGCACTCTACATTTTCTTCTATGTATTGCATGTTGGTGTTGTCTACTTCTGCATGATCCTTCCTGGGATCTTTCTCTTCCTTGTCGATCGTTTCTTGAGATTCCTACAGTCGAGACGAAGATCTAGCTTGGTCTCTGCCCGCCTGTTACCTTGTGACACTGTCGAATTGAACTTCTGCAAGAGCCAAGGTATATATAACGCATTAACTGGCTTAAATAACAGATTTTCTGAAACTGTAATTTCTAATTTTCGGATCTGACTTGCGAATTTGCCTCCCAGGGTTGAATTACGGTCCTACTAGCGTCTTGTTTATAAACGTGCCTAGCATTTCAAAGCTTCAGTGGCACCCTTTTACTGTGACTTCCAATTGTAATATGGAGCCGGATAAGCTCAGCATCGTCATCAAAACCTCGGGAAGTTGGTCTCGAAAGCTCTTCCAACAACTTTCTAATTCTCCTGTGGATCACCTGAAAGTTTCTGTGGAAGGACCTTATGGTTCTATTTCATCTCCTTTTCTGAGGTCAGATTGAATTTTGAAAGACTTCGCAATGTTTATATATAGCGATAGACTATATCACTGGGACTTTTCTGTCGACTTTGAATTCCTTTCTCATTAATCTGATCGGCCTTATTTTTTCTGGCGCTAGGCACGAGTCCCTGGTGCTGGTGGGTGGAGGTAGTGGTATTACTCCTTTCGTTTCGATAATCCGCGAGATAATTTTCCAAAGCCAAAATGGAAACTTACACGTCGCGCGAGTTCTCTTCATTTGTGCCTTCAGGAACTCGACGGATCTCGCCATGCTAGACCTCTTGCTGCGAATCTCTGGCATGACCACTGAAATCTCCAAAGTGCAGTTGCAAATAGAAGCCTATGTCACCGGAGAGATTGAGCAGCCTTCCACAGAGTCCCAAAAGCTCATACGTACCAAATGGTTTAAGCCAGACCCATCAGACTCGCCTATTACTCCAGTCCTAGGCCCAAATAACTGGTTATGGCTTGGTGCAATAATCTCATCGTCATTTGTCATGTTCCTTATCTTTTTGGGGATCGTCACTCGTTACTATATTTACCCTAAAGAACAGGACAACAACGAGACTTACAATTTCTCCTTAACCACTCTCTGGGACATTTTTTTGGTCTGTGGCGCCATTTTAGTAGCTTCTAGTGCAATCTTTCTTTGGTGCAAGAAACAAAATTCCCTGCAAATCGGAAATCAAATACAAAACTTGGAAATGCAAACTCCAACATCTTCACCAGGGTCTTGGTTCGGTGTGGGGGATAGAGAGCTGGGCCTTCCACAGCAGTCCCTTGTCCGAGCCACCAAGGTGCATTACGGTGGAAGGCCTGACCTGAAGAGTAAGCAACTATAGTACTCTACTTCACGAAAAAACCAAAGTATATGCATCACCATAATGATTATAATTCTATGATTAGAAAAACTAATTAGAAATATATGATTGCCACTGCAGAAATTCTGTCTGAGTGCAAAGGATCTGATATTGGAGTCTTAGTATCTGGCCCACGGACGATGCGACACGAGGTTGCCAAAATTTGTTCATCTGGTTTGGTGGAAAATGTGCACTTCGAGGCCATGAGCTTTAACTGGTGATGCATTTGAGAAGTGATTTTCTTTTCCTATTGAGCATTTGAAAAATTCTGCTTTAATTTGTGTGGAAAGGAAGTACGTGATCGATCGGAGTCTTAAGTCCTTGGCAGAAGAAATGTGAGATGGTAAGTTGCAAATGTAATTTGCTCATCCAGTAACAGTTGGGTAGACATGCATGAATTCTGCACGTCAAGAGCCGAGTTGTTGATGTTTTTAATGATATTGTGTATTCTGTGAAGTTGCGGTTAAGCTCTTTGGAGACGCTGGGTAGAAGGCAGCATTTCCCTACGTGGCTAGAGTTTTGGGGTATTCATGGCTACACTTGAGTGGGATCTTAGTTAGTGTTCGTGCTCTGTTTCATTTGTTTTCTGCCTTGTCTTTTGGCTAGCTAGTTAGTGTTCGTACTGTTCTTGGGCTTTGAGCTTGTTTGCGTTTTTCCCTGGGCTCTGTGAACTCTGTTGCTAAGCTTCTAGCAACGTTGTGTTTCTTTTCTTCTTTTAATACACTTACCTCTTACCCAAAAAAAAAAATTGGCACAACTTAACAGTCAATTTCATCTTCCATGGGGAGCTTCATGGGTTCTTAAGCATAAAGCTTTCTTTATCCACGCGGCTGCAGGAAAAATCGAAAAGAATTTAATAGAATTTGTTCGACAAAATGAAAAGTATGCAGCATGGATACATATGACAGGATTTGATTCGAAGCTAGCAGGTGAGAGAGACAGGGAGAAAGTCAGTACTAGGCCCATGTGTAAGGCATTATTCCTTGGACTGCATAAAACGGCCATTCAGAAACAACTATGTAGTATGTATAAGGTGGTGCTGTCTGTATATGGGGGTGGCTCAACAGTTTTGGGCTAAGGTAAGTCATACAAATTGAGGCCTTTTACTTAAAAAAATATAATAAAATTAAAATTAAATTTTCATATTTAAGTTTAATCAATAAATTATTTTCAATAGATGAAATTGCTAAACCATTTAATCTATCTTGAGATATAAGTATTGGTAAATAATTTTGTATAATCATTAGTTATGAAAAACTTCTTTATAATGCAATAAAAAAATTGAAAAACAATCTAATTCTTTTATTGGATTAATTATTTCAATTGAACTATTAATTTCTATTTTTGTAAACTTTTTTAAAACTTCTAATTCCAAAAATAAATTCAAATCATTCATTTTTAAACTAATTTTAAAAATGTTTCTATTTTGTAGGCCTTTTGTTAAATTATATTCCCAAAGTTTATATGTATGGGAAAGCTAAAAAGACCATGTTAACTTGGGTTCCCTTATCTAGTTAGCTGCTCCTATGCTCTAATACCATCTGTAACGCCATGACCCAAAAGTTCAAACGGACAGAGTTTTGCTTGAAAAATGGGGCTATCTAGCCTACTTACAAGCAATATACCCAACCAAGAAAACACAAGAGGAACTATTCCATCTCTTAAATATAATAATCCAAACTCATAATCTAACCAAAACATAAAATCAATGATACCCAAGAGTTTAATCAGAGCACTACTCCAAAATTCTCATATCTCATAATTAACAATGGATCCAAATATATAGTTTTCCCAAATGAAATAAAATTACTAAAGTCTCAAAATTAATGCAATCACTACAAAACTCTCCAGATGACTTTATATTCGATAATCCTGCAACTTGCGTTCTTCTCAAAACTACCACTCGAGATCTCCTACTACTCTCTGCCACCAACCGTTAAATCTGAAAGATAGGGAGTAAGTGGTGAGCTACAACTAGCTCAATAAGTAGCAATCAATGAGAGTATGAGAAATGATAGTTTTATAGACATGACCAAGATTAAGAAAATATAGTGGACAATTCCAAACTGAAAACAACAATTATAACAAAATATCCTAGGCCCAGCAACTTAATGAAATTACCAATGGTCACACTGACCCCAACAGTCACAAGCACGAGGATAGCTTGATGGTATGCTCACAACACAAATTTCACAAAATAGGCCAATCATTTCAAAAGAGTTCGTGAAATCTCATTTTTATCAAAATTCGTTCAATTCCCCTCATGCATCAAAATCGTTTGAAATACAGTGCAGGTTTAAAATCCAACATTTCCAAAATTCAGGAATTCACAATAACTCATCCAAAACTAGTTTCGATTTTTAAAATAAATATTTAACAATTGTGCACTTATTTTCCACAACGTAAGAATTTGATAAAAATCTCATGGAAAGACCACTTACCTCAAATGCTTAACCCAAAGCCTAAAGCTCTTCAAAAGGTTGTTGAATAATTAATCAGGACCTAAATAAATTTAAATATCATTCATCAATACCAACATGGAGTTTGAATCATTCTATACAACTCTAAAATAATTAAATAAATTAGTGTACATGGCAAAAAATGTTAACCTGGATCTAAAAAGCTAATCTCAATGAGATTTTATATGACTTTTCATTAAAAAAAAATTGAATCAATTGGCTGAGACTTTATAGGGTTCTTTAAATAAGAAGATTATATAGGGGCAGGAGGTCGAGGGGGAACGTGGTTAGGCTGTTGACTTGTAGAGGAGCGATTGCTGCTGCGACAGCACCGGCCGACACCGGGGGCCTAGAGCGTCTGGAGCTCGACACTCGTATGAAGCCTTTGGAGCAACAGGTGGACCGATTGGAGAAAGATATTAAGAAGCTCCAATCCGACCTCAAGGAGAAGCGCACAGACGCGTTGCTCTGTAACCAGGTAGTTATTAGTCACGTGGAAGATGTACAAAAGACCCTCGATTCCTTACAGACAGATGCACGCAGAGATATTTATGTAGATGTGGCAACGTCTTTTGATATTGGAGGAGATCTTTAGATTTATTGCTTTATTATGTATTTTGTGTTTTATTTACGTATTTCGGAAATTCAGTTTATTATGTATTTTGATTTTGATTACAATCAATAACCAAGGCCAAAGATCACACATTAACACGTTAAATCACTTCACATATAGCAGATAATGGGGTATTCTCTTTATTTCCTCGTGCTCCCACTACAACAAAAATTGGTTTTTGGGACAGATTTTTCTTTCCCAAAAAACCCGAATTCCATTTGTCGCCCAAACTGTCGCAACAAAACCGTTACAAAAGGTTTTTTGGGACGAAAATTTTGTAATGTCCAAAAAAGTTATCTTCCGAGAGGGAAAGGTTTTCGTCCCAAAATCAATTAACCATTCGAACCTTTTAGAACGGATAATGGAGGATTATATTCGAACGTCTTTCGACGGAAAATATAAATCATTTCGATAAGAAAAATTAAAGTTGGAATCACTATAAAAAAATTTAGGTTTGATGTTTCGTATCCCGTTCCAACGCTGTCAAATGGAACGTCCGTAACCGTTCTTAATGCGTTATAACGGTTCACGTGGTAAACGCTTGGATGTAAAGGGAAAAAAACATTTGAACCTTTTTGTAACGTTCCAACGGATATAGTTAAATCCGTTCGATATACCAATCGAGGAATAAAAAAATAGATGTTCGAACATGTTACGAACGAAAACGCGAAACGTTCGAATAGAGTTTGAACAAAAGAGGCAAGTTGTCTTTTGAACGCTAAAACTAACGTTGCAAATGATTTTTTTATTTAAAAAAATAAAAAATTGCTATAAATTTTTTAAATAAGATATTATTAAATAACAAATTTTTTAAACCATATTCGAACAATGCGTAAAACCCACAAAAATACCAATATAGAAACTCTCGATCAATCCCCAAAACATGTTTTTTTACTCCTAAAACATACATTCAACACCCCTAAACACGTATGAATTAACCATAAACATTTAAACATCAATTTTCTCCACAGATTCAAACCACAACAGCCAAAAATATTTACCTAAAAAACTAAAAAAAAACTTGGAAACAATATTCCCTGCAAGGAAAACAAATACAAAACTTGGAAGTGCTAATTAACGCCGAGAGTTTCACCAGGCCGGCCGGTCTTGTTTTTGTGTCGCGGATAGGGAGCTTGAAAGCCTTCCGCAGCAGTCCCTTGTTCAAGCCACCATGGTGCATTTTGGTGCAAGGCCTGACCGCGACTAAAACCAAAATATTGAAGTAACTTAATGCATCACCTTATACTATGCTTGGAAAAGTTAAAATTTTGTCTATTGCTACTGCAGAAATTCTTTCGGAGTGCAAAGGATCTGATGTTGGAGTCTTAGTCTGTGGCCCAAGGGAGCTGCGACATAATGTTGCCAAAATTTGTTCATCTGGCCGGTTTGGCAGAAAATCCGCACTTCGAGTCCATGAGCTTTAACTGGTGATGCATTTGAAACGTACTGATTGCCTTTTTCTTTCCTGAGCATGGGAAAAATTCTGGCTCAGCATGTTCGAAAGATGTTGCGGCATTAAGCCTTTGGCCCAAGAAGTGTCAGACGGACGTTGCTAGGATGCATATATTTGTTCATCGAGTTTGGCAGACAGTCTGCACCTATATATATGTTGCATTGATATTACAGCTTTAATCAGGGTTTGTGTAAAGTTAATTTGTCATTTATAATAAGAATGCTCTTTGTATATTCATCGTGAATATTGCTATTGTATGATACAATATATACGAATTGGGAACTATTTCAATAGGAAATTCTACTGAAGGCTTAATTGGTGTACAGTTTCCATGTTTTTTATTTTTGATCTAGCTCCTATAGCTAGGAGTCTCGCCCAGTATCCCAATCAATGACCAATTTTACCCTTCTTATTGTTTATTAGGTCTCGTATAATTACTATCATTAATTATAGCACTGCTTGAATTGCAATCTCCAAGTCCTCTATGTTGATGTCACTCGATGATTAGAAAGATCAATTCTAATTGGCAGAGTTATATCACACACCCGGCCAATTATGTACAATACAAGTTCATTTTTTTAGAAGTGATGTACGTTGTATATAATTACTGTAATTATATTACTAATCTTTCCATCTGCGTCCCTAAGTCTAGCATGCCAAAATTCTAACTTGTACTTCCTGTACTATATTGCAGCTATATTATTAGTCATTCAACTGTACTTGTCCTCTAGATCTACGGTGCCTAACTTGTACATCTGAATTAGTATCAAAATTCCAGATCGAGCAATTATTAATGGTTCAACCAAAATAATGCATAATGCACAATCACATCACTGTTTATAAGATCGGGTCATATATCAGATGAACCCGCCCCGCCCGATTAATATAATTCTCATCTTTTTAAACAGGTTTGACATTTGGAGAATTATCGTTATATATTCAATTATCTGCCTGAATTCAGGAAAGAACTATATATATAGGGAGAGGCGTAGAGACGTACATCTCCACAAGTTTTATCTAGTATAAAAATGTTCTCCTGATGTGTCATTCTTTTTAAGAGAGACGTAAGAGTGGACAAACAAAACTATTGGGAAATTCGAAATCAGTCGTAGTCTCGTAGATATTGTACGTTTAACTCGTACTGGTGAAAAATGTGCATGAATCATGCCGTTTAGTCATGCATAAACATATATATTATGGCGTATAATATATATGAATTGTTCAAATGCTATAGCGTACTATATATAGTCTGAGGAGTATATTCCTTTTTTAAGTCAGATTGGACAATCTACTCCTCCCCTACATTTCAGTACCCGTGGAATCACCTATAAATTGTTGATAAGGTTTCTTAGTGGCCCATTGGTGGCAGAAAGTATAGAGTCTCATTAATCGCTTCGATTCATGCGCTAACTCACATGCAAGGGGAAGAAGAAGAGCCAGAAGACTGTCTTAAGAATTATTTTCCTTGTCGTGTTTCTTGGATGGCTCATGGTTTGGGTTTTGCTGCCAACAAAGAGATACAATATGTTAAGTGTAGCTTGGCTTTTGAAAAGTCAAGACTCATTTTATGACAAAAGGAAAAGCTTTCATGCGTGAAGTTAGTTTTTAATATTGCATTTAATGCAATATTGTTTCTTGACAAGTGAAAGTTCACCTTTTCTAAAGTGAACGATAAGCTGCAAGACAAGCTGCAATTTGCAGCTTGTCGAAGACTTTTAAGTAGAGCTAGAGCCGTCCTATAGCCGAAAGATGTAACTTCACATTTATAGAAATGCATGGGATGTTCACCAAGTGCAGCTTTAAAGGAGAAGAATTGTTTCGAAGTAAAGAGACGAGGAAACCCAATAGAGAAATGAGAAAAAAGAGTAGCAGAAAATTGAAATATTTAAATCTTGCTTTTAACACCATCTATGAGAAACCCCAGTTTTTATATATCTGAATGTGAAATAAGTATGCACGATGTTAAACGCGTTCCTCAAGGTGCGTTTCTTGGCAGGTATTTTTCGCTGTGGTGGGTGCTAGCGGGAGCATAAGGAATGTCATCAATACAGCACCGAGTATTTTCATTTTTGCTCTAGTTCAAGTCACCGTTCATCTTGCTGTGATCCTCGGGCTTAGAAAGCTGTTTCGCCTCGACTTGAAAGTTGAAACTGTTGCTTCTGGCATCAAATGCCAATATTGGAGGCCCTACAACGGCCTGTGGAATGGCTACGGCCAAAGGATGGAGCTCATTGGTCGTTCCTGGAATTCTCGCAGGCATTTCTGGAATTGCGATTGCAACTTTTCTTGGCATTGGTTTTGGATTGACAGTCCTCAAACACATGTAGGAAGTACCAGAACTCGAATAATGTGTCAGTGGTTGTAGTATGGGAATGTTGCAGTGCATTCATATGGCCTCCATGTTGATGTCACTTGATGATTAAAAGAATTCCAATTGGCAGGGTTTATATCACACCCAATCACGCAACGATTTCCTAAAAAAAAAAATTTGGAAGGTACCCTTCCCTAAAATAAATAAATTACAATATACGATTCCCTCTTGTATGAGAAGTGACGTGTTGAATATAATTACTTTAATTATATTACTAATCTCTCCATCTGCGTCCCTAAGTCTAGCATGCGGCCAGATTCTAATTAATTTGTACTTCCTGTACTACATTGGAGCTATTATTAGTCAACTGTACTTACAGTACCAACCGATTGGAAGTCATATATGAACATGTGGTTTGACATGTGGAGAATTATATGCATATATTCAATTATCTGCCTGAATTCAAGAAAGAAGCATATGTCAGGGACGAAGTCAGAATTTGCTGTTAGAAGGAGTTAAATATAATTTTTGCTTATTTTTTTAACTAGGTGTCGAGGTCATCTTAAGTGTGCTTCGACTAATCTTAGAGTCTTCAAATTTTTATTACAATCAAAATAAGCATAATCAAAATGTTAGAATCAAAATCATAATCAAAATGTAAGAACGTATTTTAAAACTTGAAAAAAAAATTCAAACTTTTAACTTAAGTGTAAAAGTTAAATTTTCATAAATTATACTAATTGAACCGGAGATTCCTCAACGAGTAAAAATCATTAATTATTATATCAGTACTAAAATCTTGTGCGACAGAATAATTAAAAGTTTAAAATCATCAAAATAAAGGGCTCATAAGTTATTGACAAAGGTACGAATCAATGTTTAAATCTAATCAAAATAACTTAGGTACACACAAATAATAGAGTAATAATAACATTTTGTTTAGAAAAAATAGAGCAATAATGTTTTAATTAGACAATAATAATGAAATGAGTTTGTTTTTAGAAAAAAAAGACATTAGTAATTAAATGCAATAACATTTAGAATTCTAACTTTGAAGAGAAATTTTTTTTGTGCAAAGCAAAAGGTTTGTTGTATTCCAAGCGTTGAGTATGTATTTTGTTATTTTTTGAATATGAGGTACAATAATGAGAGAGAAAAAAAGAGGCCATTGAGAGAAATCTGAACAATAAGAGTGTAAATAGTGAGACATATATGAAATCTTACAGAAGAAATAACACAAACTGAAAAAAAAAATCCTCACCTTGCTATCTAAATTGTAATTGCTACGAACTTCTCAGATAATATATTTCGAAATATCGTTCTGCTTGTGCCTGATTGTGTATGTGCATGCATGCCTTGCCTGCGCAGACAAGGGTATGAGCATGCATATTTGGAATTTGCTGGGAATTTTTAAGTGGATTTTTGGCAATAATGCAGATGCTTCAATGGAGCGACCACACGGTACCAAATGTAGCTGGGGATATTGCAATAGTATTTGCATTGGCAATGTGGGTGTGATGCAGGAGGAGGATCTGAGTCAAAATTAGTTTTCGTGCACGTGTCGGTATTTTGGCCATAACTTTGGTTACAGGTGTCCGATTCGCGCCCGTGACCCCAATTCGGAAAGCTCTTTTCGGCGCGCATGTCATAGCCACCTAGCTACGCTCGGTTCACATCGTTTCAAGCCCTAAATCCGCTGATTTCAATTTCGAATATCTATTTTTAGTTAATTTTTGCTATTTATGGTAATTTCCTTTTTATCGATTAGGAAATAATTTTGAACCCGATTTGGGCCAGATTTTTGGCAATCGTTTGATTTCCTTCCTTATTTCGTTTTGGTAAGATTTTTAAGGTTTTGCTATTTTTGGCAAATTTCCATTAATGGTCGAATTTCAGCTATTTTAACCCGGCTTGTGGGTTATTTTGATTCATTCCTGATTATTACGAATTTTATTGAATCCATAGTGTTTCTGAATTCTTTGGGTCGAAATTCTCTCTTTCCTTTCTCGCAAAGTGCCTTTTGTTTTAGCCTACAGAATAATCTCTATTCTGTCCGGCGTTAGGGTGACAAGCTTTTCTCGCGTTAGACGAAAGATGTTTGAGGTTTTCTTCTATATATACCCACCATCTATACGCACTCTACATCTTATTCTATGTATTGCATGTTGGTGTCGCCTACTTCTGCATGATACTTCCTGGGATCTTTCTCTTCCTCGTCGATCGTTTCTTGAGATTCCTACAGTCGAGACAAAGAGCTAGGTTGGTCTTTGCACACCTTTTACCTTGTGCCATTGTCGAATTAAACTTCTCCAAGAGCCAAGGTATAACAACTTGACTTGAACAAATTAATTCTAGGAAACTAACAATTTCTATTGTTCAGATCTGACTCTCGAATTTGACTCCCAGGGTTGAATTACTGTCCCACAAGCATGTTGTTTATAAATGTGCCAAGCATTTCGAAGCTTCAGTGGCATCCCTTTACTGCGACGTCCAACAGTAATATGGAGCCCGATAAGCTCAGCATTGTCATCAAACGCGAGGGAAGTTGGTCTCAGAAACTTTTCCAACAAATTTCTTCTCCTGTTGATTATCTGAAAGTTTCTGTGGAAGGACCTTATGGTCCTACTTCATCTCATTTCCTGAGGTGATCAGTTTGAATTTTGAAAGACTTCGCTTAGTTTGGCTTATCTATAATTGGATGCCCAGCTCTGTCATTGACTGCTTGTCATTTAATCTGACGCCTTCTTTTTCTGGCGTTAGGCACGAGTCCCTGGTGATGGTGAGTGGAGGTAGTGGTATTACTCCTTTCGTCTCTATAATTCGTGAGATAATCTGCCAAAGCCAAAATGGAAACGTACACGTACGTCCTGCGAGTTCTCCTCATTTGCGCCTTCAGGAACTCGACGGATCGCACATTGCTAGACCTCCTGCTTCCGATCTCTGGCACGGCAGCTGAAATTTCCAAAATGCAGTTGCAAATAGAAGCCTATGTCACCAGAGATATTGGCCAGACCACTACAGATTCCCAAAAGCTTATACGTACCATATGCTTTAACCCTCTTGAAAACACTCCGATCTATGTCTTTCCAACCCTATTATATGCCACTTTTGGGACCTACCTTTCCACCAAGCCTGTACAGCCAACACAAATCTTGGCTACACCCAACTCGCCGACAGTATTGCAATTTGCTATATTAAACTCATCTTGGATTCACATTGGTTCTCTTTACCCCAGCATGCGCGCCCTCAGCAGAATTAATTCTTTGTTCGAATTGCATCTAGTGAGATATATACAATAAATGGACTCTACGTTATTAAATGTATGTTTCATGCCTAGGTTTCAGATAATATAAATCCTACATATTATGTCTATTTCTATCCAAATTACACCGTCTATCTAATCCAAAAGTTCAAACTTAAAAGCGTGATTAATGAGTCTACAAAATTCTATACTTGAGAGTTGATTGGACAATCTATGTAATTACTGTTGATATTATTATTGTTTCCATCTGCATTGCTAATTAAATCTAGAATGCCAAATTGGAGTTTGTACTTCCTGTACTATCCTGGAGCTATTAGTTAAACTGTACTTGCATATATTATACCCAGAGAGGAGATGAAGGGAAAAAGAAAGTGAATTGTACTTAACATCTAGAATAGTAGTACTATACCTAGCAATTGTGCATTCATACTATACCGAAGAATCAAACATGATCAAGAGTCATTCGTTCCATCAAAATAATGCCCATCATGAGGTGATCAAAGACCTGAAATTAATGTACAATTATCATCATTTAAACTGGTTTGGCATGGTAAAAACTGATCTCTTCACGATCATGTCATTTGGTACGTACCATTCTTCTATATATCCACGCATGTCTGCCGTTCAGGAGATTAACTCTAACCAGATTAGAAATCGTTTGGACACCACATGAAGGGAATTTAGGTTAATTAGTGCAGTACACCCATTTATTTTAATATTTCTGCACCCACAAGTTTTGTCTGCTACGGTCAAAGATGATCAGTCTGACGCGTGTCATTCTTCTCCACAGAAGAAAATTCTGGGTACACGCAGTAATAATAACAATTTCTAAAGTAGTCGCAGTCTCGTAGATCTTGTAATTCGATGAACCTGATCAACAAATGGTGGGAAAAGTATGCACGAATCATGCCGTAAATGTGTTATAAACCCAAAATTGTAATTTTTTAATACTATAGGCTACTTTATTGCAAAAGGAGTATACGGCTCCTTTTTTATTCGGATGGATGATTTACTCTTCCCATAAATTTCACCCGTGGATTCACCTATAAATTGTTTAGAAGGGAATTTGTTAGTATATAGCAGAAAGGTGAGTTTCATTCGCCTCGAATGCGCTTAAGCACAGAGTCTCCTATAAATCGTTGAGAAGGCTTCGCAGTATAGCAGATAGACGTTGAGTTTCATTTGCCTCGAACGCGCTAACTCACCAGGGGAAGAAGATGATTACGAAGACAGTCTTTAGGCTTATTTTCCTTGTGGTGTTTCTTGGATGGGTCACACTTTGGTTTCTGTTGCCCACAAAGAAATACCAAAATACATGGATTCCAACGCTGAACAACAGGCTCAATACAACCTATTTTGGAGGACAAGGTTCGGTTTGTTTCTTTCACCTTCTGGTCTCTTGATTTCACATGAAACTGCTGGTCACTTGCAAGCTTAATGTTTTTCAATGGATCTTTTCTTTTTCTTACACTTGTTATGCACTTTACATCAATGCACAGGGACAAATCTTCTGCTTTTTTCCTTTCCCATGATGTTCGCAGCAGTTGTGGGCTGTGTTTATCTCCATGTTCAGAAAAAATCCAGGAAGAACGACTCCAAGAGGTAAACTTATGTTAAATGTGTTCAAGAGTACTTCTGCACCATCCATTTTTCCAACTCAAAACAAAATATGAATGTTTTGGAATTCGTAGGATGACAACCATATACTGTTACTTCTTGCAGACCCCTAAAAAGCCATCTTTTCATGACCTTCTGGAGACGTCCTGTGGTTGTGATGGCTCCTCTGGGAATCGTAACTGCAGTGGAGCTTGCCTTTGCAGCCATGTTTGTTGTGCTCTTAATCTGGTCTCTATCCAATTATATATATGTCAGCTTCGGTCACCTCTATGTGGATAATGTTGACTCTGTGGTTCCATACCCATGCCAAAGTCAGCATTTGTTGGCTGCAACTCAGCGCAGCAAACATG
Source organism: Myrica gale (assembly GCA_963930655.1). NCBI lineage: Eukaryota > Viridiplantae > Streptophyta > Magnoliopsida > Fagales > Myricaceae > Myrica > Myrica gale. The sequence continues at coordinate 26,122,798 of OZ005611.1, forward strand.
GCCATTTAATGGTGAGGCAGGCGTGTAGTTTAATAAATGCAGCAGCCCAAATCAAGCAAGCGTGATCTCCATTTAATGAACTGCAAGCCAAAGATTTGCACGGTGCTGCAAATCTTGACAAAAGTGTGATTTTGTTCACACTGTCTCATCTCCCCTATATATATATCATACGTGATTGAGAGTGAAGTGTGAGATGTGCGAATTGCAGTGAGGGAGTTGATAGAGTGGAGAAAATTGCTGTCGTGAGAGTTGAGAGTTGAGAGTTGTAAAATTTGGTTTGTTAAAATCAAAGTTTCTCTCCTCTGTGGACGTAGGCATATTGCCGAACCACGTTAAATTTTGGTCTCCTTGTGTTTGTTATTTTTGTTCTGTGCTCAACAAGTGGTATCAGAGCCAGTTCTGATCCCAACAAGTGGTATCAGAGCTAGTACATTCGGTCGAGGTCCTATCTGAGTTCAAATCCAATTTTGGACTTGTCTCGAGATTCCTCTCGAAGAGACGAGCACAACCGAACAAACCGGAGGTCAAACCGCCACGGCACGCGCCCACACGCGCCGATTGAAGTTTCTGCGCGTGGCTACACTCTCCACACGCTCCGCACGCGCCGCCAAACCCCGGAAACACGTGTCACGCGCTTACACGCGCCCGAGAATTGAAAGCGCGTCCCCTCACGCGCCACCTTGAGTTCGGGTCGGTGCGGGTCAGACAATCGGGTTCGGATTTTGACCGGGTCAACGGGTCAACTCGGCGAGTCGTTCCGAGTTGGACCGATTCAGACCGAGTTACTGTGTCGACTCGTCCGAGTTAACGGTGACGGTAACCGTTAACGTCGGCAGCATCTCCGGCGAAGATTCCGTTAAGTTGGACGGAATATTCCGTTTCTGGAAGGAATATTCCAGATTCGAATTTTGTACTTTTTGGGCCCAATTTTTGTCCTTTTTGGGCCGGACCGGACCTGTTCCTAGCTATTTCGACTGTTCCGGACGCAACGGTGGGCTCCGTTTTGCGAGATTCAACTCCGAACGTAGAGCAACAAGCCATTTGAGCTAGTGTTGAAGGCGGAATCCATGGAGGATTCAAGTTCTAGTGCAATGATCAAGCTTACGGCGACCAACTACACCATCTGGAGACCCAGGATGGAAGATCTTCTAAATTGCAAGGATTTGTTTGATCCAATAGAAGAGAAAGGAATAAAAGCAAACGAGACGCCGGAAAAAGATTGGAAAAAGTCGAATAAGAAAACTATTGGTCAAATCAGACAATGGATCGACCATAGTGTATTCCATCATGTTGCACAGGAGACAGAAGCTTATACTCTATGGCAAAAGCTGGAGAACATGTACCAGGCCAAGACCGCTCGGAATAAGGCTCTCTTAATGAGACGCCTTGTAAACTTGAAGTTGAAGAGCGGCACCTCTGTTGCTGAGCACACCAGTGAGTTTCAAAACCTAGTGAACCAACTTTCAACCGTAGCGCTGAATCTTGGCGATGAAGAACAAGCTCTACTGCTTCTCAGTTCGCTACTAGACAGTTGGGAGACGTTGGTGGTCTCCCTCAGCAATTCGGCTCCAGACGGCAAACTTACCATGGTGATGGTGAAGGATGCCCTGTTTAATGAGGAAGCCAGAAGAAAAGAGGCTGGTATGGACCAGTCACATGCCTTCGTAACTGAAGGAAGGCACCAGCAAGGTGGTAGAGGGAGAAGTAGAGGCAGGAGCAAGAGCAGAGGCAGATCCCAGAATCCCGGCAGTTATCATCAAAAGGGCAAGATAAAATGTTTCCACTGTGGCATCGAAGGCCACATTAAAAGGAACTGCCGGAAGTTACAACGGGAGCAAGGCCAATCCAGCAACCTGGCAAAGAAGGCAGACGGTGAAGCACTAGTCACCATCTCAGGAGATTGTGCATTACTCTCCACAGGTGAAGAAGAATGTCTCCATGTTGCGAGTCAGGATGCAGAATGGGTGGTAGACACAGCAGCGTCCTACCACGCCACTCCTCGCAGTGATTTTTTCACCACGTATAAAGCCGGAGATTATGGTACAGTGAGGATGGGTAACACCAGTTTCTCAAAGATCGCAGGTATTGGCGATGTTCGTATAAAGACAAATATTGGCTGTACCATGGTGTTGAAAGACGTTCGACATGTGCCCGACCTCCGGTTGAATTTGATATCCGGGACAGCCCTTGATCGACTGGGCTACGACAACCACTTCGGCAACGGTGCTTGGAAGCTGAAGAAAGGCACCATGGTTGTCGCCCGTGGACATATCTGCGGCACTTTATACAAGACCCATGTGAAGATATGCACTGATAGCCTCAATGCAGTTCAAGATGAGGCATCTCCAAATCTGTGGCACGAGAGACTCGGTCACATGGGTGAAAAAGGGTTGTTTACACTGGCAAAGAAGGCGCTTATCACAATCAATAAAGGTACAGCGCTAAACCCTTGTGAGCATTGCTTGTTTGGTAAGCAACATCGAGTCTCGTTCAGTACATCTGCCAGTAAAAGATCAGAGTTGTTGAGTTTGGTACACTCTGATGTATGTGGTCCCTTAGAGGTAGAGTCTTTGGGCGGTAACAGGTATTTTGTTACATTTATTGATGATGCCTCACGTAAAGTGTGGGTGTATTTCTTGAGAACGAAAGACCAAGTTTTTGAGCAGTTCAAAAACTTTCACGCTATGGTGGAAAGAGAAACTGGAAAGAAGTTGAAGTGCCTCCGGACAGACAATGGAGGCGAGTACACTTCCAGGGAGTTCAGAGCATACTGCTCTGGCCATGGCATCAGACATGAGAAGACGGTCCCACGCACCCCACAGCACAATGGTGTAGCCGAGAGGATGAATCGGACCATTGTAGAGCGAACCAGATGTATGCTCAGTATGGCTAAGTTACCTAAGCCATTCTGGGGTGAAGCAGTTCGTGCAGCCTGTTATCTGATCAACAGAACACCATCTGTACCGTTGAAGTTTGAAGTTCCGGAGATGGTGTGGTCTGGTCATAAGATCTCATACTCTCATCTGAGAGTATTTGGGTGCAAAGCATTTGCACACGTATCCAAGGAGCAGAGGCAGAAACTTGATGTCAAGTCCACTCCGTGTATTTTTATTGGATACGGAGATGAAGAATTTTGATACAGACTTTGGGATCCAGAAGCTAAGAAGGTCATCAGAAGTAGGGACGTTGTGTTCCATGAAGCTGAGTTATATGGTAGCTTCAAAAGCTCAGCAAACCCAGCTGAAAACAGTGCAAGTGCTCAAGAAACTGTTATCAGTCCTGCGCCATTCCAGTCTACCACAGATACTGAAGAAATGCAGGAAGGATCCCTAGAAGAAGAAGAGGAAGTTGATGATGAGGAGGGTGTTGAGCAGGGGGAGCAGATTCCTACTCCACCAGAGGCTGCTTCATCACAACAATCAGATGATGAAGAACTTCCTCCGGTTGACGAGCCTCAACATAATAGATCGACGAGAGGCCGGTTGCTGATTCCATCACGGAGATATCCGGAATCAGATTATATTCTTCTTACTGATGAGGGGGAGCCAGAAAGTTTTCATGAAGCAAGAGCCCATACAGATAAAGTCAGATGGATTCAAGCTATGCAAGAAGAAATGACTTCCTTGCAGAAGAATCAAACGTATGAGCTGGTGAAGCTTCCGAAGGGCAAGAGAGCACTGAAGAATAAATGGGTGTTCAAGCTGAAGAACGATGGCAATCAGGTGAAGTACAAAGCTCGCTTGGTCGTCAAAGGTTTCCAACAGAAGAAAGGAGTTGACTTTGACGAGATATTCTCACCGGTAGTGAAGATGACCTCAATTCGAGTTGTACTCGGATTGGTTGCCAGTCTAGACTTGGAGCTTGAACAAATGGATGTGAAGACAACATTTCTTCACGGAGATCTCAAAGAAGAGATATACATGGAGCAACCAGAAGGTTTTGAAGTTCATGGGAAGGAACACTTGGTCTGCAAGTTGAAGAAGAGTCTCTATGGTCTTAAGCAGGCTCCCCGACAGTGGTACAAGAAGTTTGACTCGTTTATGGTGAGTCATGACTACAGAAGGACTGCAGCGGATCAATGTGTGTATATTCGCAGATTCCCAGATGGTAATTTCGTTACTCTACTGCTCTATGTTGATGATATGCTGATAGTTGGACAAGATGCATCCATAATCAGCAAGTTGAAGACAGATCTCTCTAAGTTCTTTGACATGAAGGACTTAGGACCAGCCCAGCAGATATTGGGCATGAAGATTGTTCGTGACAGGAAAGCGAAGAAGCTATGGTTGTCACAGGAGAGATATGTTGAACAAGTGATCAAACGGTTCAACATGGACAATGCTAAGCCAGTCAGTAATCCACTGGCTAGTCATTTTAAATTGAGCAAGAGCTCATGTCCCTCATCGAGGGAAAATGTTGAAGAGATGGATGCAGTCCCCTACTCTTCAGCTGTTGGCAGTCTTATGTACGCAATGGTGTGTACGAGACCTGACATCGCTCACGCTGTGGGAGTCGTGAGCCGATTTCTTTCCAACCCAGGAAAGGAACACTGGGAAGCGGTCAAGTGGATTCTCAGGTACCTTAAAGGTACGTCGAAGCTATGTTTGTGTTTCGGGGGAGCTGATCCAATCTTGGAAGGATACACAGACTCGGATATGGCTGGTGATCTTGATGGAAGAAAATCTACATCAGGATTCATTTACACATTTTCTGGGGGAGCTGTCTCATGGCAGTCCAGATTACAGAAATGTGTAGCTTTATCCACAACAGAAGCAGAGTACATTGCTGCAGCGGAAGCCGGGAAGGAAATGTTGTGGTTAAAGCGGTTTCTCCAAGAGTTGGGAATCAGTCAAAAGGAATACAAGGTGCATTGTGATAGTCAGAGTGCTCTGGACTTGAGCAAGAATTCAATGTACCATTCTCGCACAAAACATATTGACATTCGCTATCACTGGATACGCGAAGTGATGGAGCAACAACTATTAAAGCTTGTGAAAATCCACACAAAAGAGAATCCAGCAGACATGTTGACGAAGGTGGTCACTCGTGAGAAGCTCGAGCTATGTAGAGACATAGCCGGGATGGATACCTCCAACTGATTGATGTCAGGACACATTCTCCTCTTGTGGGTATGGAGGGGGAGAATTGTTGACTCTGTGGTTCCATACCCATGCCAAAGTCAGCATTTGTTGGCTGCAACTCAGCGCAGCAAACATGGCCATTTAATGGTGAGGCAGGCGTGTAGTTTAATAAATGCAGCAGCCCAAATCAAGCAAGCGTGATCTCCATTTAATGAACTGCAAGCCAAAGATTTGCACGGTGCTGCAAATCTTGACAAAAGTGTGATTTTGTTCACACTGTCTCATCTCCCCTATATATATATCATACGTGATTGAGAGTGAAGTGTGAGATGTGCGAATTGCAGTGAGGGAGTTGATAGAGTGGAGAAAATTGCTGTCGTGAGAGTTGAGAGTTGAGAGTTGTAAAATTTGGTTTGTTAAAATCAAAGTTTCTCTCCTCTGTGGACGTAGGCATATTGCCGAACCACGTTAAATTTTGGTCTCCTTGTGTTTGTTATTTTTGTTCTGTGCTCAACAGATAACCCGGGCGAGAAAGTGTACGTAGGAAGATCTTTTCATTTGATACATTTCAAAAGGAAATTAAAATAAAGCTTGGTTTGAAAGTAGATTGGAGGATGGTTTGTAATTAACAGCCTTGCTTCAATTTTGAGGATAATATATATATATATATATATATATATATATATTGCCTAATATCACTGCAAGAAACCCGGCCCTATTATTTTGCTAATTTCATTCTGTTGTCATATATATGATCTTTAGGAAATAACTTCTAGTGAGTTTATTTTTATTGATCTTAATTAAGTCAAAGGTTAAAGATAATCGATCCGTTGGAATTTGGGCTAATTGGCAGGTGGCAAACAAAATTTCGAAGTGTATCGCTCAGACTCGGGTATGTTGGAAACATATGCTGGGCATTTCTCTTCTTTCCCGTGACTCGAGGATCTTCACTATTGCCTTTCCTTGGGCTCACATCGGAGTCTAGTATCAAGTATCATATCTGGCTGGGTCATATTTCAATGGTTCTTTTTTCCGCTCACACTATAGGTTTCCTCATTTACTGGGGCATAACTCATCAAATGTCTCAGGTATTTATCTTTTAAGACATTATATATTGAAACACTTCCTCATCTTAATTGTCCTTGTGTCTTCTGTTTCGAGATATTATAGAGGTAGAGGATCACATCTTTGGCTTAATTTGTGTGGTTGTCTGTTTTTATTTATGGAATGGTGTTCTCTTTGTTATTAACAGTGAATATATAGGGTTGTGATTGTAAAATAACCGAGCTTCATTTGCCTTCTTCTTTGTCTTTTTGCATCATTTTCTTTTCTTTTCATTTCATTGATAAAGTTTAAAGAAGAAAAATCACACACAAACTGAAAAATTCTTCTTGTTGATCTTTTGTGTAAATTGCACATGCGAATGCCTTGTGTTTTTTTGTGAATGGCGTGCCTGTGCAGACACAAGGGGTATGAGCATGAATGCATGTTAATTTGCTTTTTTCTGAGCGTTTGTAAATGGGGTTTTGGAAACATGAATGCAGACGCTTCAATGGACCCATGATTGGGTGCCAAATGTAGCTGGGGAGATTGCTATGGTTTTTGCATGGGTAATGTGGATGACAAGCCTTTCTCGCGTTAGGCGAAAGATGTTTGAGGTTTTCTTCTATACACACCATCTCTACGCACTCTACATTTTCTTCTATGTATTGCATGTTGGTGTTGTCTACTTCTGCATGATCCTTCCTGGGATCTTTCTCTTCCTTGTCGATCGTTTCTTGAGATTCCTACAGTCGAGACGAAGATCTAGCTTGGTCTCTGCCCGCCTGTTACCTTGTGACACTGTCGAATTGAACTTCTGCAAGAGCCAAGGTATATATAACGCCTTGACTGGCATAAATAACAGATTTTCTGAAACTGTAATTTCTAATTTTCGGATCTGACTTGCGAATTTGCCTCCCAGGGTTGAATTACGGTCCTACTAGCGTCTTGTTTATAAACGTGCCTAGCATTTCAAAGCTTCAGTGGCACCCTTTTACTGTGACTTCCAATTGTAATATGGAGCCGGATAAGCTCAGCATCGTCATCAAAACCTCGGGAAGTTGGTCTCGAAAGCTCTTCCAACAACTTCCTAATTCTCCTGTGGATCACCTGAAAGTTTCTGTGGAAGGACCTTATGGTTCTACTTCATCTCCTTTTCTGAGGTCAGATTGAATTTTGAAAGACTTCGCAATGTTTATTTATAGCTACTATATCACTGGGATTTTTCTGTCGACTTTGAATACCTGTCTCATTAATCTGATCGGCCTTAATTTTTCTGGCGCTAGGCACGAGTCCCTGGTGCTGGTGGGTGGAGGTAGTGGTATTACTCCTTTCGTTTCGATAATCCGCGAGATAATTTTCCAAAGCCAAAATGGAAACTTACACGTCCCGCGAGTTCTCTTCATTTGTGCCTTCAGGAACTCGACGGATCTCGCCATGCTAGACCTCTTGCTGCCAATCTCTAGCACGACCACTGAAATCTCGAAAGTGCAGTTGCAAATAGAAGCCTATGTCACCGGAGAGATTGAGCAGCCTTCCACAGAGTCCCAAAAGATCATACGTACCATATGGTTTAAGCCAGACCCATCAGACTCGCCTATTACTCCAGTCCTAGGCCCAAATAACTGGTTATGGCTTGGTGCAATCATCTCATCGTCATTTGTCATGTTCCTTATCTTTTTGGGGATCGTCACTCGTTACTACATTTACCCTAAAGAACAGGACAACGACGAGACTTACAATTTCTCCTTAACCACTCTCTGGGACATTTTTTTGGTCTGTGGCTCCATTTTAGTAGCTTCTAGTGCAATCTTTCTTTGGTGCAAGAAACAAAATTCCCTGCAAATCGGAAATCAAATACAAGACTTTGAAATGCAAACTCCAACAGCTTCACCAGGGTCCTGGTTCGGTGTTGGGGATAGAGAGCTGGAAAGCCTTCCACAGCACTCCCTTGTCCGAGCCACCAAGGTGCATTACGGTGGAAGGCCTGACCTGAAGAGTAAGCAACTATAGTACTCTACTTCACGAAAAAACCAAAGTATATGCATCAGCATCACCTTAATGATTATAATTCTATGATTAGAAAAACTAATTAGCTAGATATATATGATTGCCACTGCAGAAATTCTGTCTGAGTGCAAAGGATCTGATATTGGAGTCTTAGTATCTGGCCCACGGACGATGCGACACGAGGTTGCCAAAATTTGTTCATCTGGTTTGGTGGAAAATGTGCACTTCGAGGCCATGAGCTTTAACTGGTGATGCATTTGAGAAGTGATTTTCTTTTCCTTTGAGCATTTTAAAAATTCTGCTTTGTGTGGAAAGGAAGTACGTGATCGATCGGAGTCTTAAGTCCTTGGCCGAAGAAATTTGCTCATCCAGTAACAGTTGGGTAGACATGCATGAATTCTGCACGTTAATTTGTTTCATGCATTCATTTTAAGTCTGAACCGGATTTCGCGTGAGGTTACTGTGTAATATTGTTTATAAATATGGGACCTTTCTAATATGTATTCATCGTGATTTGTGATGCTATTGTATATATAATCCTAGAGTGCGATCTGGGAACTATTTAATGTGAAATACTAAATAACTATGTCGTATCTTCTTTATATCATGAAGCATTCTAAACGACAGGTTAATCATGAGTAGTACTCAATAATTTGAAGTCGTCGACATTGATTTATCCACCAGTACTACTCCTCCTACAAGCGAAAGAGTTTTCAACCCTCTCTCCTATAGATGGAACTTAATCTTTCCATGAGTTAACTAGCTAATTGGTAACCAAAAGAATTAATGGATTAATATCGGAGAGGAGAATATATTTATATTTAAATACAACGCATGATGTGAACATGCTCTCGATCGCTAGCTCTTGTACTGTTGTACAGAGACAATCAGAAATTTTTTTTTTGTGTGAAATTATTTTTAGGCATGCATGTTGTAATGAATGAGTACTCATGACTTAGAAAAAAAAAGAATGAGTACTCATGCATATATATGCATCTTTACCATAAATCAAGAGTCAAAAGAGTTATATCTTTTTTTTTCCAAGCAAAAGAAGAAAAGAAAAAAAAGTTATTTCTGCATTCATGAAATTGGCATAACTTAACAGTCAATTTCATCTTCCGTGGGGAGCTTCATGGGTTTTAAGCATAAAGCCTTCTTTATCCACGCGGCTGCAGGAAAAATCGAAAAGAATTTAATAGAATTTGTTCGACAAAATGAAAAGTATGCAGCAGGGATATATATGACAGGATTTGATTCGAAGCTAGCAGGTGAGAGAGAGGGAGAAAGTCAGTACTTGGCCCATGTGTAAGGCATTATTCCTTGGACTGCATAAAACGGCCATTCAGAAACAACTATGTAGTATAAGGTGGTGCTGTCTGTATATGGGGGCGGCTCAACAGTTTTGGGCTAAGGTAAGTCATACAAATTGAGGCCTTTTACTTAAAAAAATATAATAAATTTACAACTAAAATTTCATATTTAAGTTTAATCAATAAAGTATTTTCAAAAGATAAAATTGTTAAACAATTTAATCTATCTTGAAATATAATTATTGGTAAATAATTTTAATTTTATATAATCATTAGTTATGAAAATTTTTTTTATACATTTAACTGCAATGCAATAAAAAATTGAAATACAATTTTTTTTTGGAAATAATAGTGTTTTCTTCTAGATTGTTAGTTTTACATTGCTCCGTACTTTCTTTCTATTAAATGTGAGAATGTGGTTGGTGTTGTTTTTTCAAAAGTGGTGCTGCTGTATGATCAGTGGTAGGCTGCGATCTGTTTGCAAAAGTAGGACTATTACTGGCCAAGTGCTGATTTTCTCTGGAATGGAATAATTATATTACTACAAGAAAAAACACTTTGGGTGACAACAAAATTTGTCACCCAAAGTACAAATTTCGTCACCTAAGGTTTTGGGTGACAAAACTGGGTTGTCACCCAGTTTGTCACCTAAAGCCCGTCATGCAATGTTTTAGGTGACTATTTTCGTGTTCTGTCACTCAAAACCGTTCGGACATGTTTTACACCCGTCCAAATGGTTTGGTGCTATACTAACGAAATTCAAAATCGTCATGCCCAGTACAGTCCATCCATTCACATGAGCTGTGCGAACGTTCTCTCTATACGTTCGCACAACTCATGTTAACGATTAATCAAATGTGACGAAATACATTTTGTCACGCAATAAACGTCTGCACCGTTGTATATCCATGTCCGCACGGTAATATACAATAGTCCGGACGCATTTGGGAAGACGTCCGCATCGTAGTTTCATTATGACGAAAATTTTTTGTCATCTAAAATTTTCGTGCGAACCTTTAAGTATACAGTTCGGACTCCTTTTACGTTGAAAACGTTCGAACGTCGTGCGGTACAGTTCGGACGGTTTCTTAGTTTAAGAACGTGTGGACTCGATAGACACCGTTCGGACTAGCGAATTTAAAGCAAAATGTAATATTCTCGGAGTAATATTCTTCAGAATCACTACGATCTTCACCAAACGATTTCGAGGAATCATCGCTTCCTTCTACTTCACGTTGTTGTGGACCACTCTCATCGGTTACCGACAAATAAGTCTCGACGTCATTTATAGTCAACGGGATCATGTCAAATGAGCTAAAGTCCACAAAAAGTTCAATAGACTCATTCTCCTGGTATGCTTCACGGTTTGACGGTCCTTCTCCATCTTCACTAGCTTCCTCTTCAATAGGTGGAATATCATACGTGTTTCTAGGGGTAATCTTTTGAACAATCTTCCAGTAGCCGCCCAACTTCATATCATCGATATAAAACACTTGATTCCCCTGAGAAGCTAGCACGAACGAGTCATCTTTGTACCACTTTCGAGATGTGTTAATACTAACAAACCGACCACTTTTATCAAGACCTAAATTTTGAGTACCCAAGTCAAACCAGTCATATTTTAGTAAATAAACTAAATTCCCCGGCAAATAACGCAACGCGTAAATAAACTAAATTCCCAGGCAAATAACGCAACGCGTAAATATCCACGACCTGGCCGTAAAAATCAACATCTTCCCCATCATGGTCCCCTGGAACAACCACACCACTATTTTGAATGTTACGAAACTGTTCATGAAAGACCGTGTGAAACTTAACTCCATTCACTACACACCCGGAGTAACAAAGTGTCCGCTGATCCGGACCGGATGTTAATGCATACAAGTCATCCGAGATCGAGCCCGGATTTTCGTTGCGCATAGTTTGAATATAAAATAGTAAACACGTGTTAAGTATTAATATAAAAAAATGACCGATTAAAATTAAACATATAATATGGATAAAATTAAATAAATACCCGAGTTTTAAACCATAACGAAAATTCTTCTTCGTGCCTCCTGTCAACATTTATTGGTGACGTCCTTCTCATCTCTTCCAACTGCTCGCTATAAAGAAATAAGATATGAAGTAACCTAACAATGAAAGACAACTTGGAGTACTTCTTACATCCGAGATACAACTCTAGCTCAGCATCCGCCCATAACTTGGTATACGCAAAAAATCCGTCTTTAGACCCAGACTGGACTGTTTCAGGATCCGGTATATTCTCATCAACCCCTATTCCCGCCTCAAAATCTTCTAACATGTCTCTCACATCGTCATTTATGTTTCCCTCAGAATCATCGCTGCCCGGTTCAGGTTCTAAATTCACCACCTGGTTAGGAACTTCTGAAATTGACTCTCTGTGAAATACCCAATGAGTGCAACTCTGGTCAAACCCAATTATGAATAAATGTTCCTCCATCCCGTCCACACGTTGGAACAACACATTCTTACATATTTTACGTGGACATCTTATCAGACCATGGGTCGAGCTCTGCCCAGGATCCTCCCTCTCCATTGCCACCGCAGGCTGCTCCTGTCGTCCTCCTTTAGCAAACCGAGCAGCTTGCAGCGCTCGACGTGTCTGGGCCATCGATTTGGAGAGCGTGGTCTTGTTGATCACCCCCAGTGGAAGCGCCTTCGACTCGTCACCACCCTAGGGTACCAGCATGGCGTGCAGGAACTGGGTCAGAAGAATCCCGTGCGGCAATGAAGTCGTAGCATCAATCTTCAAAGCCTCTACACGAATGGACTGGTACATGTATGATGTTATATCAACAGATAGCCCACGTACAACTACCAGGTACAGGAACTCAGCTCGGCTATACAACAGCTCTGTGGTGTGTTTCTTCGGGTCGATGGAGGAGCATAGGATCAGATGCATGATCTGCCAAAAAGGAAGCAACTGCCCGTGTACCATATAGGCTCCGTCCAAGATCGATGTATCATCCCCCAGCATGGTCCGAAATACCTCGGCCTTAGTAAGCCGACCCTCCTCACTCATTGGCAGGTTTGGGAACGCTGCCAAATCTTTCTCGTACCCTAAGAAATTCGCCAGCTCGTCCGGCGAGAATATGATCGGAACGTTACGGACAATGACCTCCATACTAGGCTCCTCGAGGTCCCTCGCTCGTAATATAGAGCAATAAAACTCCCGCACAATATTTTTTTAAGCATAGCCAGTCCTGTGGATTAGTGGAAGCCAACCTAACTCCTCCACCACTTCCGGAAGCATCCGACCCTCAAATGTGAGGTCGTTAAAGTCGGCCAATTTGATGTCCCGCTCGAAAACAATCGAGCGAGACATAATGATCGCTGGTACGTGGACGCTTACTCATTATTTAGTGAATCTGCACAAAATAACGTTAGCACGATTAGCATAACATCCGAACTAAAACTAAACCATCCGAACTGCAATATATATGTCTGGACGTGTAATATAAGCGTCCGGACATGAACAAAACGTCAACGTATCGGTTTTGTACACCCGTCCCAACCCTAAGAAGATAAAAAAATATTAAAATTTAACATTAAAGCGTCCAGACTGCGTTGAAAGACAGTCCGGACATCCCAACCCTAAGATGATTAAAAAATTATTTCAATTTCACCTTAAAGCGTCCGGACTGCGTTGAAAGACAGTCCAAACATCCCAACCCTAAGACAATAAAAAATTATTTCAATTTAACATTAAAGCGTCCGGACTTCCTTGAAAGAAAGTTCGGACATAATCAAAACGACAATGTATACCACCGAAACTCTACGACAAGAGTCAAAACGCCCAAACACATGTCTGGACGCCCACATAATGAGTTCGAATGCCCAAACACAAGTCCGGACGCCCACATAATGAGTCTGAACGTTGTGTGGACGATGACCGAGTTGACTCAGCCATGGCATCGTCCCTCCACCTCCCCCACTCGCCCAAAAATTACACCAAAACACAAACTAAAATACTTAAAACAAACCTAAAAACACAATCTACTATTAAGGCGTGCGAACGTCTATTCCGGACGTTGCAATGAATTGAGGCGACATGGAAGCACACGTTTGGCTGAATAAACGGCGAATCCCGTCCGGACTTCTGACAAACGTGCGGACGGATACAGCCGTTTCGAACTTTCGTATAACGAAAACATGTGTACGCCATGCGACGGTTAAGGGACCATCCAGACTGCCTAAAACACGTTCCAACGGGTACCTCATTTACTTTCAGATGCACTGCAGGAGTCCGGACTGCCTAAAACACGTTTCAACGGTTATACTGACACGTGGCACTATCAAATTTAACTTCATTAAATATGCCCGATTCGAAATGGCTCTAGAAGTTAGACAGTCCGCACGCTATTTCTTTGTCCGGACATTATTGATGTCACATGTCTAAAGTTTTGCTACGTGGAAGCACACGATTCGCGGAAGAAGATGCATTTATAATTGTGCGAACCTTTTTTTGTATCGTCCGAACTAGGGTATTTTTGCCGTTGGAACGTGGTTTATGACGTCCGGACTTAATTGAGTATTCATGACGATTTTTAATTTGTCACTCTAGCCTGATGATTACTATTCGTTAGGTAATGGCCATTCGGACTGTGTATAAACAGAGTTCGGACGGTATTGTAAAAATTGTGACGATTCTAATTTCACTCAGTTACGACGATGTGGAATTGGTCACCCTGCAGCGAGTCCGAGCGTGTATCTTGAGAGTCCGACGTTAATTTTTTTGTGACGGTTTTTTTCTTCATTCATTCGCGACACATGTATGTCGTCACACCAGCAATACGTCCGAACGTGGTTGTGAAAGGTCCGGATGGGTTTAGAGTTCCTGAATGGTTTTGGGTGACGAAATTAATATGTTGTCATGAAAAAAATCACTTTGGGTGACAAAATTTAGTTTGACACCCAAAATTTTGTCACCTAAAGCATTATTTCTTGTAGTGTATGCTGCTTGTTTCTTAACCTCAAGTGGCTCTTGGTCTGTGTTATCTTCAGTTTTCAGAAGGACTTCCAGATAAAGGCTTTCTTAATTGTTGCTGGCGTTTTGGTTTGCAAATCAACCCTTCGACTCTTGTAAATTTTTGGAGGTTGATTAAGATTATATATTCTCAGCATAGATGTTAAAGATGAGAAGTGCGAGCTGAATCTGAGATTGTCCTTCTCTGCCTTTCGTCAAATGCTTGCAGCTTTTTCCAATTCCGCTTAATTTGACTTTGAAATTCCTAATGTCATTGTAGGCTAGCTGATTGAAGACTTAGGCCATAGTTTTAACTGGACTATGCTTGACGGATCTTAGCAACAGAGCAAGGACTGAAATTAATCTTATTTTCAACCTTGTAAATCACTTCAAGTTCTTGAGTTGGTTTTTCTCACTTTCTTCCTGTGGTTCCTGTAATGAGTTTGTCCTTATTGTTCCAAATGTCCCTAGGTATGTTTCTTTGCTACTTTGGATGCTTTACAACACCAACAGCCATATTAGTCGGATTACAAGTATGTAAGATATAATCTGAGTTGGGAAGAAATGAAGCAACTTCTAATCTGACGGCAATCTGGCAACCTTGCCTCTCAAAATTGACTTTTTAATCATATGTTTCACCTTTTGGGGCCCCTGTAATCTATTTGGGGGATGGTCTCTGAATATTGCTCATTCTGAGATTATAGTGGACTGTGGTATTTATGATGTGGCCAATATTAAGAATAATTGTAGGTCTATATAGTTCAGCTATACTATGGTTATTTTGGTTTTCGATAGTCTGTTCTCTGAAGTATTGATGACTTTGCCTTTGCCCATTTGGCATATGACAGTTGCAACAACAGTCGAGACAGTAGTAGCATATATATGTTGGTGCCGATGCGGTCACTTGGTCAGGACAGTTGGAAAATAGCAGCTGCACTTATGGGCAGACACATTGGTGGAGGTAATTTACATTTCAATTTCTAGAGTACCATAGATATTCTGTACGGCTTTGCATACTGGCCTAGTTTCGGACTTAGGCATAACTATTTGATTGTGTTATATATACTGTTCTATACTGATTTTCAGCAATGTTCCCTCCGTGACTGATTTTTTTGTTTTGTTTTGGCCTATTGAGATGTTTCCTAGCTGTCAACTATGTTGCCATTTCTGAAGCCCTTGGCGTCTCTCCATCGGTTCTAGCTGCTGGATTAGCAGCAGATAATGTTATTTGTGCAGTATATTTTACGACATTGTTTGCGTTAGCTTATAAAATACCGGCCGACTCTTCAAAGTCAGCTGATGGTGAGCAAATTATCAACTGTTGCGTTTAAATTAGCTTGCTATTCCTTTATGGTGCTAAAGTTGCTAGTTCAGCTTCCTTAAAAGATGGGAGACGTACTTTAAACAGTAGAATTCCTTTTCACCTCTGTTGTACTTGACACTTTTGTCGTAGGGTTTTGCACCCATCCCCTCTTCATTTAAAAATCGCCTGCCTGCCAGTCAGCTCAACTGGTGCTTGCTTTCCTTGTAAAGAACATGCTGGAGTGTAAGGCTGTAGGCCCAGAACTCACTGGATACAAGTGCAACTAATCAATGAAAAGAGATATGTTTTACGTTTTATCTAATGAATAGCAGGTGGATATAAGATATCTAATCGTATTTGCTACAACTGTAATGAAATCTGGGACTTTGGTAGATGTTGCTAATAATTTGGAATCTGAGCCTGGCAACAAACTGCCTTTGCTGCAAATGGCTACAGCGCTTGCTGTATCATTTGCCATCTGGAAGGCTGGGACTTTCCTCTCGAAATATTTTGGAATTCAAGGGGGCAGCCTTCCAGCCATAACAGCGATTGTTGTTATTCTAGCAACTGCATTTCCAAAACAGTTCTGTTGTCTTGCACCATCTGGTCAGGCCATGGCTTTGATATTATTGCAGGTTAGTATACCAATTTATTTATTTGTCAGTCTCAGAATTCTTTACTGCTTTTAAAGTTGTAGTTATTCCTTAATTTTCACTTTTCATATTTGGAAAATAGTCTTATTTATCCCTTAGTTAAGCACCTAAAGGAATAGCAAAAGGGTGGAGTTCTTTGGCTGTTCCTAGCATTCTTGCAGGCATTATTCTGCAAATTTCACGGCGAATCAGTGAATCTCAACATCATTGGCCCGCTTACTCGTGGTCTGTTTGTCTCGAGGGGTTTTCTCTACAAGACTATTTTGTTTGCGTTATTTATTCTGGCGCTGCTGGCTCGTATGATTGGAAAAGCTGGTTCGTACTGGCAGTTGGAAACCGAAGAACAAAAAAGGACTCGGTCCGTCCGAGGAGGGTTGGAACTTCACGTGCACTGTGTTTCTACTCCCAACAATAACACATTGGGTCCTCGCCACGTCAGCCTATCCGCTGGAATAAACCCCCGATGAATATCGAGACGAGGAAGATAGAAACACATTAATGGCGATAATCATTAACCACCTCTCTCCCTCTGCTCCATTCCCGCCGCTTAACTTCTCCTCCGTCTGTTCCCGCCGTAACAGCCTCATTAGGATCTGTTCCCACAACTCTGAAAGAGCAAAGAGAGTTATCTCTCTCTCGCCGTTACACAAGAACCGTTCCTCGACTCGACCTCTGAAGCCAATTAGCTCAGGGCTGAGGTATCCTATCATCTCTCAAGAAGACCACTGGGGCACATGTACGGCTCTCTTTGCTATCGGTGCTTTTGGTCTCTGGTACGTACTCTCCTCTTCTTGTATCTAGATCTTTGAGAATGTGTTTGGTTGGGTAACTCAGAAACTGTGGGGAAGGAATGGAAGTTCACATTTTGAGGTTCTGCATTTCCATTGTTTGGGACATGCAACAACAAAAATGTCACCTTTGCCAGTTATATCATTCAATGATTAAGGGCTTGTTTGGCTCTTTGATAACGAAGAGATCGAGATTTGAAGCGAATTTGCAAAAATACATCTTTTGTTGAATAATAGGATCAATTGAAATTCGAAAGGCGTATAGATGTTACTGTTCTTTTTATTTATCTGGAACGCTCATGGAAAGTTGTGCCTGTTCTCCTCCTGGATTCAAAACATACGTTTTTGAAAGTGGTGTTTTGAGTAAACATGGAAAATACCGGGGAAAGCTAGTCTCGTTTTCGGAAATCCATGAACAGCATTTTGTAAAACGAAATCAATGCTTCCCAGAGTGTTGTTCTTTGGTTTTGTGCCCTGTTCTTAATAAAAAAAATGATTTTTTTTATTTTCTATCAAAACATGCGCTCTGAAAATCAATCCTTTATATTTATTTGTCTGTCCTTGGTGACTCTTGAAAACAGAAGTCCTCTCAGTCGTTACTTAATAGATTTTGTATATCCACTTTCTTGGCAACTAGAGAGAGTAAGTGGCATGCAATATGTTTTTCGGATGCAAGGTCAGAGAAGACTAAGATTGGGAGCATGGTGAGTGCTGCCCTGGTGAGCACTTTGGTTGGCCTTGCAGCTAGTAATCTAGGCATTATTCCTCATGAAGCACCGGTGTATTCAATTGTGTTCGAGTTTATGCTTCCTTTAATTGTTCCACTGCTGTTGTTTAGAGCAGACCTGCGCCGCGTGATACGTTCCACTGGCACATTGCTATTAGCTTTCTTGCTTGGATCAGGTATCGCCCATTCGCATTATAAATTTGCCAAGGGTCTACATGCTGCTAAATCTGTTCTTTACCATTGTATTTTGAGTTTTCTAATGTGAGAAGATGAATTCAGTATGTTCCTGAATTCTTTCAGAACTACCATTTATCACCTCAAGCTTTGTTTCTGTACACATTGTTGACGTATATAATGAAAATATGGTCATAGAGTATTATGCCTGTTGCTCATGCGCAATTCCACATGGACGAACAAATAGAAATGAGTGCTTTTGGAGGTATTGCAGTAACATCAATCCTTGTGTATATGTTTCAGTTACCAAGGAATGCACATTTCTTTCTGTATGTTATCGACTGCCCTATGATTTATTTTTCGACAAAACAATTGCTAATAAGCCTCAGTAACTTTTGTTTAGTTTTGTCTATGACAGTTGCAACTGTAGTTGGCACTATTGTGGCATTTCTGGTGCTGCCTATGCGATCACTTGGGCAAGATAATTGGAAGATAGCTGCGGCTCTAATGGGTAGCTAAATTGGTGGATGTAAGTTTTGAGGATATGTTTTGAACAATTACTTCTGAAGTGCACTCTTATAACAAAAGAACGTAGACATACTAGCCTTTTCAGAAGTACAAATCATAATTAGTTACAATACTCTCAGTTTATGTCAGTTTGCATGCAGCAATATATCATCAATCAACTCTGTGATGAGCCACTCACTGCGTTTTGCTTTCTCACATTGTATGGAGTAGAATGAATTCTCCACCATGATTTTCAGTTTGGGTGTTGGGATGTGAATGTAAAATCATCCATATCTATGTGGACTACTGTGTATGTGACAGGACTCTGATCTTAGCTATGTTGCGGTTCCTTTTCCTGTAACATTTTCTTTTGCTTATGTACGGTGAGGCTTTTTCTCATTTTTCCTTCTTGGAGATAGATATTAATAGCTTTCTTTAGCTTATCTATATCTAAGTTTGGTACTTTCTCTTTAATGGCCTCGGTCTTTTATTTTTTGGTTTTTCCAACATATGCATGTGTCTACCCAGTCCAGTACCACATAACTGATGGGTTCCTTTTGTTGTTTTTTTGTGCTGTAGCTATTAATTACATTGCAATTTCGGAGGCTCTGGGTGTTACTCCATCAGTTTTGGCTGCAGGAGTCGCTGTAGACAATGTTATTTGCGCTTTCTATTTTATGTTCTTGTTTGCATTGGCCTCTAAAATGCCTCCCGAGACTTCAACAATGGCCAATGGTATGCGGTAGTTAGCTATCATACCGGATGACTTAAAAGTAACTTCACATAATATCCTTTTCCTCTTGAAATAAGTTAATCTGAGGACCTACCGTCTGTTACTTATATTTTGTTGTACTTCAGCTTCAGTTTAATATCGATATTGAGGGAGATTAGTAACACCCAATGTGAGTAATCTTGTTATCACACTGAAATTGTTTGGCAGGTGTTGCTTTGGATATGGAATCAAATTTCGAAGGCAAGCTTGCTGTGCTACAGCCTGCAACAGCTATTGCTATATCCTTTCTGATTTGTAAGAGTTCAACTTATCTCACTAGTGTATGTGGCATTCAAGGATGCAACCTTACGTTGATAACTGCCACTGTTGTCATCGTAGCTACTGTCTTCCCATCACAATTTGGTTATCTTGCACATGCTGGTGATACTATTGCCCTGGTTTTGATGCAGGTAATTGAAATATTTCTTTAGTTCATGTGCATCATATGCATCATATTCAAATGGTCTGCTGATATAGGTTATTGTTTTGTTGCCGTGTGTGCTTATGCTGGTATATCAGTGAATTTTCCCATATGAGTTATATGCATACCAAATTGTTTATCCATCTACTTTTTGTTTTTGAATATTCCCATTTGTTTGCTTTCTTAGGATCCAGTTTATAATATGTAGAAAATCCTGAAAAAAATGCATTTGTGCACATATGGACATTATAAAGACCATCTACAAGATCAAGACATGGAAAAAGCACCGTATGTATCCTACGATCATGTAATGTAACTCTCTCCATCAATTTGTCGACTCTTCCCCAATTTCCACTTGTTTATTATTTTTAGTCAGTTTTTACATGTTTGCTTCCAGTGTCATCTTGTTCTTGCGTTGCTCTGCATGAGAGTACTTGAATTGATTCAAATTAAGTGATACCTAATCACTTATTTTCAACTTGAGTGATACCTTAATTAGCACTTATTTTTCAAATCAAGGGATACTTAATCACTTCTTTCCATTCTAATCAAATTACTGTCTACTTACATATGAAGTTTTTCCTATTCTTCTGAATACAGACCAATCCTGAAGACTTTTGGAGCACACTTTCTGACTGCACTTAAAAGGGAAAATGTCATCTGCTAACAAATATTTAAATCTTGCTTTTAACACCATCCATGAGAAACCCCAGTTTTTTATATAACTGAATGTGAAATAAGTATGCACGATGTTAAACGCGTTCCTCAAGGTGCGTTTCTTGGCAGGTATTTTTTGCTGTGGTGGGTGCTAGCGGGAGCATAAGGAATGTCATCAATACAGCACCGTGTATTTTCATTTTTGCTCTAGTTCAAGTCACCGTTCATCTTGCTGTGATTCTCGGGCTTGGAAAGCTGTTTCGCCTCGACTTGAAACTGTTGCTTCTGGCATCAAATGCCAATATTGGAGGCCCTACAACGGCCTGTGGAATGGCTACGGCCTAAGGATGGAGCTCATTGGTCGTTCCTGGAATTCTCGCAGGCATTTCTGGAATTGCGATTGCAACTTTTCTTGGCATTGGTTTTGGATTGACAGTCCTCAAACACATGTAGGAAGTACCAGAACTTGTATAATGTGTCAGTGGTTGTAGTATGGGAATGTTGCAGTGCATTCATATGGCCTCCATGTCGATGTCACTTGATGATTAAAAGAATTCCAATTGGCAGGGTTTATATCACACCCAATTACAATACGATTTCCTAAAAAAAAAAAAATGGAAGGTACCCTTCCCTGAAAAAAAAAAAGGGATAAATGATATTTTGATCCATGTGGTTTGGGTGAAAATCAAATTAGTCCCTTAACAATTTTTTTTATCAATCGAGTCCCTGTGGTTTGCATGAAAATCAAATTAGTCTCTTATCAATTTTTTTCATCAATCGAGTCCCTGTCATGCTTTTATATTAAGTCCTTTCGTCCAAATCCGTCCACTGACTTAACGGTAAGTACCAACTTGATTTGCTCGGAATGGAGAGCTGAGAGGATCGAGAGGCCCGAGCAGGTCGGGCTGCTATCAAATTAGTCTCTTATCAATTTTTTTCATTAATCGGGTCTCTGATCTGTACATGCTTTTATATTAAGTCTTTCTGTCCTAATCCGTCCACTGACTTAACGATAAGTGTTAACGTAATCTGCTCGGGATGGAGAGCTGAGAGGATCGAGAGGTCCGAGTAGGTCGGTCGCGCTCACAAATGCTATATAAAAGTAGCCTGAGCATCCCGAGCAAAAGCAACCCGACATCCCGAGCACAATCAGCCCGAGCATAAGCAGATCGAGAGGCCCGAGGAGCAAGGCCCTCGTGCAAATCCTCTCAGCTCTCTATCCCGAACAGATCAGGTTGACACTTACCGTTAAGTCAGTGGACGGATTTGGACTGAAGGACTTAATATAAAAGCATGTAAAGATCAGGGACCCCGATTGATGAAAAAAATTGATAAGAGACTAATTTGATTTTCATGCAAACTACAGGGACCCGATTGATGAAAAAAATTGTTAAGGGACTAATTTGATTTTTATCCAAACTAGAGGGACCAAAATATCATTTATCCCAAAAAAAAAATTACAATATACGATTCCCTTTTGTTTGAGAAGTGACGTGTTGAATATAATTACTTTAATTATATTACTAATCTCTCCATCTGCGTCCCTAAGTCTAGCATGCCAGTTTCTAATTAATTTGTACTTCCTGTACTACATTGGAGCTATTATAAGTCAACTGTACTTGCAGTACCAACCTGATTGGAAGTCATGAACACGTGGTTTGACATGTGGAGAATTATATGCATATATTCAGTTATCTGCCTAAATTCAAGAAAGAATCATAGGCACAGGACCAGAATTTGCCCTCTGGTCAAATATAATTTTTGCTTAATTTTTTTTTCTAACTAGGTGTTGAGGTCATTTTAAGTGTACTTCAACTAATTTTAGAGCCTTCAAATTTGTATTATAATCAAAATAAGCATAATCAAAATGTTAGAACGTATTTTAAAACTTGAAAAAAAATATAAACTTTAACTTAAGTGTAAAAGCTAAATTTTCATAAATTATGCTAATTGAACCAGACATTACTTCAACGAGTAAAAATCATCAATTATTATATCAGTATTAAAACATTATGTGGTAGAATATAATCAAAAATTTAAAATCATCAAAGTAAAGGGCTCATAAGTTATTGACAAAGGTACGAATCAATGTTAAAATCTAACCAAAATAACTTAGGTACACACATATAATAGACCAATAATAACATTTTGTTTAGAAAAAAATAGAGCAATAATGTTTGAATTAGACAATAATAATGAAATGAGTTTGTTTTTAGAAAAAAAGACAATAGTAATTAAATGTAATAACATTTAAAATTCTAACTTTGAAGAGAAATTTTTTTGTGTGCAAAGCATAAATTTTGTTGTATTCCAAGCATTGAATATGGATTTTGCTATAGAGTGTAAATAGTGAGAGACAGAAGTGAAAAGAAATAAGAGATGAATTTTAGAAAAGAGGTAGAGAGAAAGAAAAATAGAAAATACACCATCTAGAAGAGATAGAGATAAAAACATTCTAGAAAAGAGGGAGATGAATTTTAGAAAAAAAAATGGAGAGAGAAAAAAGTAAAAAAGACTTAGGTTATATTTGGTTTAATTCTCAAAACAATTTTTGCTTGTGTTTTTTTGGAAGTAGTGTAGATTCTCTTGGTATTGGTGAAAAATTAGTTAAAAGTTGTCGAAATTTGTAAAAAGTTACTGGGATTGATGAAAATGTATTGAAATTGATGAAAAAATTATTGAGATTTGTGAAAAATGTATTGGAATTGATGAAAAAGTGAGTGAGAAATTTTTGAAAATTGGAGAGCTTACTTACTTCCCCTCTCATTTTTATTCCTTTCAGGTTTATTTTTTCAAAATTGTTAGAGAGACCATTACAAACATTATTATCAATTTTGACCTTATATTAAAAAAATTCAAAAATTTGAAATTTTACTCATATATAATTTTTTTTTTGAAAAGCTTTGGCCCACTAGCCCCCTTAGCTTCGTCCCTCATAGGCAGAGCCGTAGAGATCGTCTCCACAAGTTTTATCTAGTATAAATGTCCTACAGATGTGTCATTCTTTTTTCAGAGAGGATAACTAGAGTGGACAAAAAGAACTATTTGGGAAATTGAAAAGTCGCAGTCTCATAGATCTTGGAAGTTGGAAGATTAGCTCATGATCACTACAAAAAAACAGGCTACAACAGCGGTCGGAAAACCGCTGGCAAAAGCCTAAAAAATGCCGCTAGACTTTTACCAGCGATTTTTTACCGGCGTTTCCCGATCGCTGCCTTTTCTCCGTCGGGAATGCCTTCAACAACGTTTTTCAAAAACGCTGGTGATTCCCTACCTTTTAACAGCGGTTTTTTAGCGGCGTTTTAAAAAAGCACTGCCATTTTCCCAATTACATCAGCGGTTTTTTAGCAGCGTTTTTAAAAACGCTGGCGTTTTCTCGCTTTTAGCAGCGGTTTTTTTAGCGGCATTTTAAAAAAGCGCTGGCATTTCCCCGCTTTTAGTAGCGGTTTTTTAGCGGCGTTTTAAAAAAGCGCTGGCGTTTCCCCATTTACAGCAGCGGTTTTTAGCGTCGTTTCCTCGCTTTTAGCATCGTTTTTAAAAACGCTGGCGTTTCCCGCTTATAGCAATGATTTGTTAGCAACATTTTTAAAAACGCTGACGTTTCTCTTGATTTATAATAGCATTTTTTGCGGCATTTTTAAAAGCACTGTCATTTTCCCTGCCTGCTATAGGCCAAAAACGCTGTTATAAGTAATTTTTTCCTATATTTTCTTGTACATGCTTTTTTAATCGGTAATTCAAATTTATTTTAATAATTATAATTCATTAGATGTAAAAAATTAAAGAAGAAGAATAATAAAATAATAAAACAAATTATATTTCATTATTGATTAATAATATTTTACAACAAACACAAGAATATCTACAAGTAATCTAAAAAGTAACAAATTTCTAATCTAAAATAACAATAAGCAAGAACTAACTAAAATATTCAAATACAACACAATAAGCAAAGATCAATTAAAATCTTGCTCATTTGAAACATTGAAGTCCTCTTGAATTCCCAATTAGCCCTAACTTCCTGGTTGGGACAATTGTCTGGGACAAAACTGGAATATAGAGATCTTAGCTGATCATTTGCAAATGCAGCTTGCTTGGGAGTTATGCAGCCAGTCGAGAGGAAATCACCTTGATGTATGTGAAGAAGAAACAAAGCATATACATTGCAGAGGATCTCCAACTGTTCTTTCACTCCCTTTCCAGGTATGTCTTGTTGAAGTTTTTCAATGAACCTGAAGTGGAAGATAGAGGACAATCAGAACTAAATTCCGCTTCACCATTTATCACTATTTCTTTTCCATCATGAAATTTGCAGAAAATAAATAATCATGTATCTGAAGGGTCAATCACCTGTGTCAACAGCATTTTTCATTTGCATTGTCATACTCAATATATGTTTAAATGGCCAAGATAATGAGGGAGAAACTTACTTCGAAACAACAATTAATTCGCAATGAGCAACTGCTGCCTCAAATAAGTCAACCGAAAGCTCCAAAAAGCCTGAAGTGAAGAACACAGTAAGTAAACACCTTAGCTCACTAAATACTTTGTCAACTCTAGCCCACACTATGACATATGGCATAGAAACAAATGGAAGAAATTCAAACAACCAAAAGTACATTTTGAAAAATGAAGTGAATGTTTAAACCAATAAAATCATGCTGGTGACAAAATATATTGGTCAGAGAGTGATGGAAAACCAGGGGAGAGAGGCATCTGAGATAGGATGGGACTTACTTCCAGCGTTACTTCTTGAAAATCTGAATTTCTAATTGTTCTGAAGTCAAGAGGACCATCAATTTCTCTCCCAAATAGTGTTTTAGCATCGAAAAATAGTTTCAGCATAACCTCCAGAGCTTCCACGGACCCCATAGAGATGTCCTTCTTCATTAACATTTGTCAGGCTGCAGGGAGATCACAAGAAACTATGGGCAAAACAACTCTAAGAGACAGAAGAAACTCAGAGAGGACAAGGTTGCTTACATCTTATCAAGTGGGGAATCTTTCAAGGCTCTTAAATCCACTGCTTTTAACTGCAAACATGAAGCCAAGAAATTAATATGAATAATTAGCTGTTGTTTAGAAGAATACAATCTAAAAGTGAGTTTGCACAGAGATGTTAGAAAGAAACTCATCCAAACTTTGCTGCTCCAGCATAACAGTCTCGGCCGATGTTACACACCCACTATTAATAAATAATGAAATATTGAGTTCCACTTGAAGGTTACCACAGGCCATGTAATGCTATATACAAGGACAAAATATTTGCATCCAGAGCATTTTATCCTGAATTGCTGAGCAAGTCTCTATTATGCAATTCCTAAGGATGATTTGGAAAATAACTCCCTTATAGTGAAAGATTAAGCACAACAGAACATATATGCGGATAGGTTTGCATTTCTAAGATGGTTAGTCACATGACTAGCAATAAAGTTGTGAACATTGGACCATTTAATTCATTCCTACAAGACTACAAACATGGCTACCATAGAGTTCAATACCAAATGTCCTAAAACTCATTCTCCCGACTTAAGATACACAAGCTAAAACCAAACACCCCGCAGAATCGGATTGGGACCCTATAACAGTCTCTGCAACCTGCCTAAAGTTTTCCCTCGAGCATTTAGTTTTCGTTGTGCCTTTCCCTCGACAAATTGGCCCCTCCAGTGAAACCCACAAAGATAACCATCTAAGAGACTATACCAAAATTAAACAAATAAAAATGTATCAAAACAAGCCTACAAACAACAAAATCATCGGAAAACATCTGGATGGGGCCTAAATACACATTCAAGTCACTCATATGAAGCTTTCTACTTCTTAAAGGTCACTGAATTCGCCTTTAATGGTTAGTATGTTGCCTAAAGCTTCTTTGGGGCTTTGACACTTGCTATAATAAAATTAACAAGTAAGAGAGAGACAGAGACAGATAAATTACCTGCAAGCTAAGCAGTCCTTGAGAGAAATTTTAACTGGGTCTGTCTGCAGTTGCTTGCTCGAAGTCGAAACCTTCACCAAATATTGATAACATATCATCAAACACAACGAATAGAAACCTTCGATTTCCATATTTAACCTCAACAAAATCTTAACTACTAATCTTGTGCCTCCCTAATAGCCGTTCAATCAAAACAACCCCCCACCGCCCAATAAAAAAAGGAATTTCATATAAATACCAAAATGCACAAATTAACATTCTGAATGACCTTCGACACAAAGCCACCAAGAAGAAAAAAGCAAAAACAAACCCTCAATCACAAATATAATCCACGACACAAAGCCACCAAGAAGTCCGATCACACTGTACCATCTTGTGTGACAGGGGGTTCTAGGGCAAATAAAGGGATGGTGGGGAGCATCCAAAGCTTCTTAGCCTTTCTCTTCCACTTTGCAATTCGCACGGTATAAAGCCTAGGTCGCATCTGCAATCAAGCATTTTAATTGCCGGACTCTGTGTTCGGTTACAATAAAAGAAAAGGAAAAAGAGGCTGACACCTTGGCGAGAGAGAGACAGAACCACCGAGCTGAGAGGTGGAGCAGTGAGCTGAGAGAGTCAGCGGCATGAGCGGGTGGGGAGCGATGGGAGCGTTTGATGAAGATGAAGAGGAAAAGAGATTTCGAGCGGAGAATAAAAGTCTGTCTTAAGGATCATTTTCCTTGTAGTGTTTCTTGGATGGCTCATGGTTTGGGTTTTGTTGCCGACAAAGAGATACAGTAAAGCATGGACTCCAGAGTTAAACAACAAGCTCAATTCAACCTATTTTGGAGTTCAAGGTTCCCTTTAATTATTTCCTTAACCTTGCAATGTCTTCTTTTCTTTTTAATTATGCTAAAATTTTACGGCAATGCACAGGGAAAAATCTTCTTCTTTTCACCTTTCCAATGATGTTCGTAGCAGTTTTGGGCTGTGTTTACCTCCACGTTCAGACCAAATCCAAGACCATTGACTTCAAAAGGTCACTTTATCTATAAAAAAATTGTACATCACTTCCAGTTTTGCCCAACTCTTGATAAACAATACATGAGTGTAATTTGGAATTCGTATGATGACTGGCGTATGTTGTAACTTATGGCAGTGTTGTTGCTCGTGATGGCTCCTCTGGGAATTGTTTCTGCAGCTGAGCTTGTTTTTGCTGCCATGTTTGTTGTGCTCTTAATCTGGTCTGTATCCAATTATCTATTTGTCAGCTTCGGTCACCTCCATATGCATAAAGAAGGCAAGACAGTGTATGCAGGAAGTCTCTTCACTTAATAATTCGACATTTCAAAACAAATTAACATTAGCTTGGTCTGAAAAAATATTAATTGAAAGATGGGTTGTAAGCAGCCTTGCTTCGATTTTGAGGATATTATATACAGCCTAATTTCACTGCAAGAAACTCCTTTTCTTTTGATAATTCCTTTTTATAGAGGTATTAAAACCATAATAAATAAATATAACGTGTCGGTTTTTCTTGATCTTTAAGCCAAAAGTTTAAGGTAATTGATCTGTTGTGGTTGGCCATGGCAGGTGGCAAGCAAAGTTTCGGAGTGTATCTCTCAGACTCGGCTATGTTGCAAACATATGCTGGGCATTCCTCTTCTTCCCCGTTACTCGAGGGTCTTCACTATTACCTCTCGTTGGGCTCACATCGGAGTCTAGCATCAAGTATCATATCTGGCATGGGCATCTTTCAATGATTATTTTTTCCGCTCATACTATAGGTTTCATCATCTACTGGGCCATGACTCATCAAATGGCTCAGGTGCCTTTCGATCAAGACATTATTGAAGCAGTTGTTCATCTTCATTAATATTGTCCTTTTGTCTTGTGAGATATTAAAGACGTACGTACGCGTAGGGTCTCTTTACCTTTATGCTGTTGCCTCTTTCTGTTTGGAATAGAATCGTGTTCGATCTCCTTCTTGTTGACAGTGAATAGCTAGGGGACGGATGTGTCGATAAACTTATATTCATTTACTTTTTTTTTTTTTGGTTTTGAGTGCCAAATGTAGCTGGGGAGATTGCAATAGTATTTGCATTGGCAATGTGGGTGACAAGCTTTCCTCTCGTTAGGCGAAAGATGTTTGAGGTTTTCTTCTATACCCACCATCTATACGCACTCTACATCTTCTTCTATGTATTGCATGTTGGTGTCGCCTACTTCTGCATGATACTTCCTGGGATCTTTCTCTTCCTTGTCGATCGTTTCTTGAGATTCCTACAGTCGAGACAAAGAGCTAGGTTGGTCTCTGCGCGCCTTTTACCTTGTGACACTGTCGAATTAATTAAACTTCTCCAAGAGCCAAGGTATACCAACTTGATCTGACTCTCGAATTTGACTCCCAGGGTTGAATTACTGTCCCACAAGCATGTTGTTTATAAATGTGCCAAGCATTTCGAATCATCAGTGGCATCCTTTTACCGTGACGTCCAACAGTAATATGGAGCCGGATAAGCTCAGCATTGTCATCAAGTGATAAAAACTTGACTTGATATTGCTCTAAGAGTTGCTTCATCGAATAAAGGCTTTATTCGATGAGCTTATCCACCATGAAAACAGAGTCGGCTCAATAAAAAATGAGGCCTAAGGCCATACTAAAAATTAGGCCTTTTATATAAAATATATTTAAAAATAATTTTTCTAAATTTTTGAGATATAAAATTACTAACAAAGTGGGCTTACATCTCATTTATTTTTAATTTATTTGTTCATAATGCATTTAAGGGCTTTTTATTTTTTATTTTTTATTTTTAAATTATGGGGCCTCTTACTTAAAATGGGGCCTTAGGCAATTGCCTAAGTTGGCTAAGGGTTGAGCCGGCCCTGCATGAAAAGCTTCATTTGATGTGTATCCCACGTACTTGCTTCATCGAACTCAACATCTCATCTAACAATGGTCTTGTGATCGGTTGGATTGTACAACTTGTAGCCTTTGGATCTTAAATTATAGCCGATGAAGACTAGTTATGTGCTTTTGTCATATAGCTTGGATCTTCTTTCATCAAGCACATGTGTATAAGCAATACTTCCAAAAACACGCAAGTGATAAATATTTGGCTTGATTCCGCTCCATTCTTCTTGATGAGTTTTGTCTTACAAACTTTTTGTGGAACATCGATTTGATAAGTACACCGCACAAGCAACCTCTTCCGTCCAAAATTCTTTTGGCAAATCTTTGCTTTTCAACATACTCCAAGTCATGTTGCGAATGATTCGATTTTTTCTCTCGGCAACCTCATTTTGTTGTGGAGATCTTGGAACTGTTAAAGGATGTTGAATACCATTTTCTTGACAAAATCTTTTGAATATATTTGATGTGTATTCACCCCCTCCAAGTCATGTTGAGAATGATTCGATTTTTCTTTGAGAAAATAAACTCATGTTTTTCGGCTAAAATCGTCAATAAATAGAAGGAAGTATTTGTTCTTACCAAATGATGGTGGATTGAATGGGTCACAAACATCCAAGCGAACAAGTTGTAGTGGCTCCGTTGCTCTTATACTAGCCTCATTTGGAAAGCTTTTTCTTGATTGCTTTCCAAAGAGACATCCTTCACAAAGTTGATTTGGATGCTCAATAGAAGGCAAACCGTTCACCATCTTCTTCTTGGCTAGCAATTGGAGTCCTTCAAAATTCAAGTATCTAAGTCTCAAGTGCCAAAGCCAATTTGAATCTTCAACACAAGTCTTCAAACATTTCGCCACATCGGTGTGAATGTTGAGTATAAACATCTGGTTCTTTGTCATAGAAACTTAGGCTATCAAACTCCCAATTTCATCTCTTTTTTAAAGACTACGATTTTTCATTAGAATATCATAGTAAAAAATACCCCTAAGGTAATGCGATCCTCTAAGAGTTGTCATAGACTCAAAATATTGCTCTTCATGCTTAACACATAATAAACATTAGTAATAAATTGATGACCTCCATTTTTCAACCGAATCAAAATTGTACATTTTCCCTTGATCAAAACTTTGGAAAAGTCTCCAAAAGTAACCTTTCCGCTCACAGATTCGTCAATCTTCACAAACTTATTTTTATCTCCGCACATATGGTTACTTGCCGCATTGTCAAGATACCACAAATTCTTCTCTTTATTTTCTTCTCCTTTATACACCTACAACAAAGTGTGCTTTGTTTCTTCTTTTTCAACGTAATTAGCTTCTTCTTCAACATTGTTAGTGCTTCTATATTCCCATGAATAATGAATCCTTGTCAAAAGTGAAACAAAGAGTTACAAGGTTATACCATAAGGTCTTGAATCTTCACTTTTGAGCTCATTGATATTCTTTATTCAAGTCTTTGACTCTTTTATCAAAACATTTTTGTCTTTAAAGATGTTTGTTTTATAAACTTCATCCACTTATTGAAATCATCAAAATCTCGATTATGCACAAAATCTAACACTTATTTTGTAGAGACGTCCAGAATCAGACACGTTCAAGGTAGTACGCGCAGGATTGCCTTACTCAAGGCTCGCACCGGAGGAAAGCTGACTGTCCATATCCCTGATGGACGTACTGACGGTGATGGCAATAAGTCATCAATGCTCTCGAGTCATATTAGTGCGCTCATTCGACAACATGTCGCATTTGAAACGAGTATGTGGAAAGAGGTCCCCGACGGGACTAAATCGTATGTGATGAATCGAGTGTTGATAAGTATAATTTATTGATTTTTTAGGTGAAAGGTGAAGATAAATAATTCATAAAGATATTCAATACAGACTAATAGGGGAAACACCTGCAAAATATAACCAAAAGAGAAAAAAACAGAGCATACGCTCACAAAAGTAAAGCACATTAGCATACAGAACCACAGAAAGCACTAGAGCAGCAATTCCTCACATAGCAGCAGAGCTACACACAACGCGCCTAATCTGGCAATGGGTTTGAGATCAATAAATCACAACAGTAACAGAGCAGCACATAAACAACATAACAGGCTAACAACATACATCATCAGAGGAAATCAGTCCTCATTGTCAAGATCTCAAAAGCTAAGGAAGGCAGCATCAACTCTATGATTGGGAGGGGTGTTCAGATGTCTTATTCTTGCCTTAACTTCAAACAGAACGACATCAATAATCCTAATTATACTTCTACTCTTGCCACTAAAAACTCTGTTATTTCTCTCCCTTATGATATTGTAGACTATTGCAGCAAGTGTAAGCCTATGGATAGTGTTGAGGAGTGATCGTCCATTCCAATTGCTAGCAGCCCAATCAATAGTCTCTTCCCAGGTTCAAGTCACACGAGACAATCTGCATTTCTCACCAGGGTCAGCCAGATAAGTTGAGAAAAGTGGCAGGGAAAATAGAGTTGATCGAGGCTCTCTTCATGATCCATGTATTATAATACACAAACATTAGACTATACAACACTCATGGTCATAAGCCTATCCATGGTAGAAAATTTCCTCCTAACCCTAAGCCAAAGAATAAATGCATGCCATGGGATAAAATCTTTACCCCACACCAATTTCCACCATCCCACTTCACTTCTACACGACATAATCAGCTCCATGGCACTGCTAACTGAGAAGACTCTATTGGAATTGTGGCTCCATTTAACCATATCAGGTCTAGTGGGATTAGGCAAGAATGTGGTTGGAGTATCATTTACCACATCTGTCCACATCTCCTGGATGTCCAAATTTGGCCACCTCAACCCACTACTCTCAATAATATTACAGACTTTGGCATCAAGATTCAAAGAGGAATGTCTCACTGTCTCACAAGTGGTTCGTTGTATCAGTGGCCCTGTGGGGTGCCAATCATCAAACCATAGAGAGGTAGTATTCCCATCTCCAACCACATGTTTAAAACTGTCATGAATCTAGGGTCTAAGACTGAGGATTTTTCTCCAAGACCATGAACAGTCGCCTGAGGCCTTTATATTCCATAAATTTCTCTTCCTCAATAAATAGGTTCTCATCCATGATGAGTACATCGATTGACTGTTATCATAAATCAAAAAATAGATGTGCTTGATTATACCAACGTGATTCCAGCTTTCCAAGTCAGCAATGCCTAATCCTCCCTCTTTTTTCAGTACGCAGAGGTTCTTCCAAACTATTTTATCTCCACCAAGCCCCAAACTGCTGCCCTTACACAAAAATGATCTCAAGGTCTTCTCAATGTCCTTAATGATACTCTTGGGAAGAAGAAATAAAGAGTCCCAATAAGATTGAGTAGCAAAAAGAATTGACTTCACCAACTGGAGACACATAACAAATGAGAGATAGTTGCATGTCCAACTTCTTGCTTCAGAGACAATGTGGTCCACCAAAGCGTTGCAATCAGCTTTCTTTAGACGAGAGGATAACAAGGGTACACTCAAGTATCTTACAGGAAGATTTCTGCTGCTAAAACCTAAAGAAAGGAGGATATGGTCTTTGAGTTGAGGGAAAACACCACATGTAAAACACAACTCTTGAAAGGGTTGGGATGCAAACGAGTAACGCCGAAAATTTCTCTAAGTAATTCTTCACAAAAGCAACAGATTCTTCATTCCCCTTACAAAAGATGAGTACATCATCAGCGAAACAAAGGTGGATGATATCCTCCTTTTTGCATCTCCAATGGTGCTTAAAACCTCTTTCTCTCGACATGGTATGGATGAGGCCAGAAAAGACTTCCATAACAAGGGTGAATAAGTAAGGAGAAATAAGGTCTCCTTGCCTCAATCCCCGCTCACTATTAAAATAACTGCATAGTTAGCCATTAAGGTTAACGGAGAACTTCGGTGTAGAAATCCACTCCTTAATCCAGTTAATTACTTTCTAAGGAAAATCCATGGCACGTTTCACTTCCAATAAGAAACTCCATCTAACACAATCATATGCTTTTAGAAGATCTACCTTAATAGCACACCGAGGCGAATTTCTATCTCTGTGGTAGTTTCTCATTAGTTCTTGGGCAAGGAGAATATTATCACTTATCCTTTTGCCTTGGACAAACGCAGATTAGTGCTTGCTAATTAAGAATGACATTAAGGCTTTAAATATGTTGGCCAACACCTTATAGATGCATTTTTACACTGTATTGCAGCAAGCAATAGGTCTATATTCACCCATATTACTCGGATTAGGAACTTTGGGAATAAGGGATAGAGAAGTATGATTTCATTACCGAAGAAGCCATCCAGAGTGAAAGAAGGATCTCACAGCCTTGATAACCAAATCTCCCACAATAGTCCATGCCACCTTGAAAAACTTAGCGTTATATCCATTGGGGCCCGAGGCTTTTCCATCTTTAATGGCAAATAGGGCATTTTCACCTCCTTAGCAGTCACCTCCGCCTCTAACATAATCTTTTGCTCCTCATTTAGTTTCCAAGAGATTGCATAATCCACCTCCCGATGTTCAGTATTACCGCTACTAGTGGGATCCTTCCAAAGGTCAGCGACATGATCAATAACAACATTCTTGATCTCCTAGGGTGTGGTAAAAGTAATGGTAAAAGTATGTCCATTGCTTGAACTCATAGAGCAGATTCTAGAATTTTTTCACAGCTTTGAAGAAAAAACTTGAGTTATTATCTCCAAGGTTTAACAATTGGACGCTAGATTTTTGTCATAGAAAACTTTCCTCATCACGCCTTAGGTCCACATAAGCTTTGACAACCATCTTTTCCTCCACACGAGCCATAGGATCTTGAGGGCATAGCTGGACTTGAGCTTGTGCACACTCCATAATCTACTTAGCAGTGGCAACCCTGTTGGACAGGTTTGAATATTGGCACGTAAGCAACTGTTTTAGTGCCTTCTTTAAAATTTTAAGCTTCGCACTCAATTGGAACATATACGATCCCTCAATTGGCTGTCTCCACACATCCTCAACCACCGATAGAAAATTAGGATTGTTAGCCCAAAAGTCAAAAAAACTGTTTCGGTCTTAGGAAGACGAGATAGATGCACCACCATCGTTGAGTGGTCAAAGATACACGGTAGGAGAAACTCAGCCCAAGCAGCCGAGAAAAAATTGTCCCAAGAATGGTATCTGAGGATCCGGTCAAGTTTTCTCAGAATTGGGTCATCATCCCTTCTATTGTCCAAGTGAGCAGTGGGCCAGAGAATCTCAAATCATCAAGATCAGTATTACTCAAGATCTCATCCAATTCTTCCTTCCAAGATGGCTACCGTTGAGAGCCCCCCAATGCCTCATTGATTCTTCTAATAGCATTGAAGTCGCCAAGGAGCAACCATGGAACGCCTTTGATTTTGCCATTTAAAATTAACCATGCTTCCCCACAATCTCCTTTTCTGTTCATAATAGTTAGCTCTGTATACCATAGACACGTAGCATTTCCAAGTTCTAGCTACATCTTGCACCTCACAATTGATCATTTGGTCTCACTACAAAAAAACAGGTCTATAGTGGCGGTCTTTTTAGCGGCGGTCGCAAAAAACGCCTCTAAAAGTTATTTTTTGCGGCGTT
Organism: Myrica gale; assembly: GCA_963930655.1. Classification (NCBI taxonomy): domain Eukaryota; kingdom Viridiplantae; phylum Streptophyta; class Magnoliopsida; order Fagales; family Myricaceae; genus Myrica; species Myrica gale. The sequence continues at coordinate 26,157,654 of OZ005611.1, forward strand.
TTACTAAAAACGCTGCTAAAGGGGGTCTATAGCGGCGGTCTTTTTAGAAAAACGCTGCTAAGAGTATTACCTTTAGCGGCAGTCTTTTTAGCGGTGGTCACTGACCGCCGCTATAGACCCCTTTTTAGCAGCATTTTTTGCAAAATGTCGCTAAGGGTATTACCTTTAGCAGCGGTCTGACCGCCGCTATAGACGCCCCTTTAGCAGCGGTTTTGCAAAACACTGCTAGAAATTAGGTGTCTACAGCGGCGGTCAGTATGACCGCCGCTGTAGAGTGAACCTTTAGCAGCGGTTTTTTAAAAACCCGCTGCTAAAGGAAATTCTACTTAAGGCTTCATTGGTGTACAGTCTATGTTTTTTATTTTTGATAAAGGGATAGTTATGGCTTTAATTACGACAAAATGGTCACTAGGATCATCAACTCGTGACAAATTAGTCCGCCTGTCTATGTTGCGCTACTGGGTTTTTGAAAAATGCTGACAATATAGCCTCAAATTATACGTCATGCCCAATATATATATACATGTCTACTCCAATTTAGACAAGAATAAATCTTGTATTTGAATTTCCTTACCACCTTCAGTTTCTTCAGATCTGTTTCCACTACTTTATTGTCCTTCCCCAACGATTTTCGATATGCACGTTTCTTCGATATGGGGCTCACTCTGTTGGTGAAGTTGCCTTGATCGAGTTCTAACAATCTGCAAGATTATTCAAGAAGATATTCATCCGCGAGCTATTTGTAACGCATCCACACAGATGATTTAACCCTCTTGAAAACACTCCGATCTATGTCTTTCCAACCCTATATGCCTCTTTTGGGACCTACCTTTCCACCAAGCCTGTACAGCCAACACAAATCTTCGCTACACCCAACTCGCCCACAGTATTGCAAAGAGCAATTGCAATTTGCTATATTAAACTCATCTTGCTTCCGATTGGATTCACATTGGTTCTCTTTGCCCCAGCATGCGCGCCCTCAGCAGAATTAATTCTTTGTTCTAATTGCATCAAGTGAGATATATACAACAAATGGACTCTACATTATTAAATGCTTCATGAGTAGAGTTTCAGACAATATAAATCCTACATATTATGTCTATTTCTATCCAAATTACACCGTGTATCTAATCCAAAAGTTCAAAATTAAAAGCGTGATTAATGAGTCTACAAAATTCTATTCTTGAGAATTGATTGGACTATCTATATATGTAATTACTGTTGATATTATTATTGTTTCCATGATCTGCATTGCTAATTAAATCTAGAATGCCAAATTGGAGTTTGTACTTCCTGTACTATCCTGGAGCTATTAGTCAAACTGTACTTCGCATATATTATACCCAGAGAGGAGATGAAGGGAAAAAGAAAGTCAATTGTACTTAACATCTAGAATAGTAGTACTATACCTAGCAATTGTGCATTCATACTATACCGAAGAATCAAACATGATCAAGAGCCATTCGTTCCATCAAAATAATGCCCATCATGAGGTGATCAAAGACCTGAAATTAATGTACAATTATCATCATTTAAACTGGTTTGGCATGGAAAAACCTGATCTCTTCACGATCATGTCATTTGGTACCATTCTTCTATATATCCATGCATATCTGCCGTTCAGGAGATTAACGCTAACCAGATTAGAAATCGTTTGGACACCACATGAAGGGAATTTAGGTTAATTAGTGCAGTACACCCATTTATTTTAATATTTCTGCACCCACAAGTTTTGTCTGCTACTATCAAAGATGATCAGTCTGACGCGTGTCATTCTTCTCCACAGAAGAAAATCCAAGCTACACGCAGTAAGAGGACAGATTCCCTCCGAAGGCCAAATGGACGGCTGACCAGCATTGTTAGGGCCAATCAATGGTCGGGATTTATCGACAAGCACTGATCGGGCAGGTGTGGGTCCCGCCCGGGACCCACACCCCTCCGGATGGCATGAATGGCCTTCGGAGGCAATCTCGTTCCCAAGCAGTAATATTAACAATTCCTAAAGTAGTCGCAATCTCGATCTTGTAATTAGATGAACCTGATCAACAAATGGTGGCAAAAGTATGCACGAATCATGCCGTAAATGTATTATAAACCCAAAATGGTAATTTTTTAATACTATAGGCTACTTTATTGCGAAAGGAGTATACGGCTCCTTTTTTTTAGTCGGATGGACGATTTACTCTTCCCATAAATTTCATCCGTGGTTTCACCTATAAATTGTTGAGAAGGCAGTTTGTTAGTATATAGCAGAAAGGTGAGTTTCATTCGCCTCAATGCGCTTAAGCACAGAGTCTCCTATAAATCGTTGAGAAGGCTTCGCAGTATAGCAGAAAGACGTTGAGTTTCATTTGCCTAGAACGCGCTAACTCACCAGGGAAAGAAGATGATTACGAAGACAGTCTTTAGGCTTATTTTCCTTGTGGTGTTTCTTGGATGGGTCACGCTTTGGTTTCTGTTGCCCACAAAGAAATACCAAAAGACATGGACTCCAACGCTAAACAACAGGCTCAATACAACCTATTTTGGAGGACAAGGTTCGGTTTGTCTCTTTCACCTTCCGGTCTTGATTACACATGAAACTGCTGGTCACTTGCTAGCTTAATGTTTTTCAATGGATCTTTTCTTTTTCTTACACTTGTGATGCACTTTACATCAATGCGCAGGGACAAATCTTCTGCTTTTTTCCTTTCCCATGATGTTCGCAGCAGTTGTGGGCTGTGTTTATCTCCATTTTCAGAAAAAATCCAGGAAGAACGACTCCAAGAGGTAAACTTATGTTGAATGTGTTCAAGAGTACTTCTGCACCATCCATTTGTCAAACTCAAACAAAATATGAATGTTGTGGAATTCGTAGGATGACAACCATATACTGTTACTTCTTGCAGACCCCTAAAAAGCCATCTTTTCATGACCTTCTGGAGACGTCCTGTGGTTGTGATGGCTCCTCTGGGAATCGTAACTGCAGTGGAGCTTGCCTTTGCAGCCATGTTTGTTGTGCTCTTAATCTGGTCTCTATCCAATTATATATATGTCAGCTTCGGTCACCTCTATGTGGATAACCCGGGCGAGAAAGTGTACGTAGGAAGATCTTTTCATTTGATACATTTCAAAAGGAAATTAAAATAAAGCTTGGTTTGAAAGTAGATTGGAGGATGGTTTGTAATTAACAGCCTTGCTTCGATTTTGAGGATAATATATATATATATATATATATATATATATATATATCACTGCAAGAAACCCGGCCCTATTATTTTGCTAATTTCATTCTGTAGTCATATATATGATCTTTAGGAAATAACTTCTAGTCAGTTTATTTTTATTGATCTCAATTAAGCCAAAGGTTTAAGATAATTGATCCGTTGGAATTTGGGCTAATTGGCAGGTGGCAAACAAAATTTCGAAGTGTATCGCTCAGACTCGGGTATGTTGGAAACATATGCTGGGCATTTCTCTTCTTTCCCGTGACTCGAGGATCTTCACTATTGCCTTTCCTTGGGCTCACATCGGAGTCTAGTATCAAGTATCATATCTGGCTGGGTCATATTTCAATGGTTCTTTTTTCCGCTCACACTATAGGTTTCCTCATTTACTGGGGCATGACTCATCAAATGTCTCAGGTATTTATCTTTTAAGACATTATATATTGAAACACTTCCTCATCTTAATTGTCCTTGTGTCTTTTGTTGTTCATTTTTGTTGCTAGATATTATAGAGGTAGAGGATCACATCTTTGGCTTAATTTGTATGGTTGTCTGTTTTTATTTATGGAATGGTGTTCTCTTTGTTATTAACAGTGAATATATAGGGTTGTGATTGTAAATTAACCGAGCTTCATTTGCCTTCGTTTTTGTCTTTTTTGCATCATTTTCTTTTCTTTTCATTTCATTGATAAAGTTTAAAGAAGAAAAATCACTCACACTGAAAAATTCTTCTTGTTGATCTTTTGTGTAAATTGCACATGCGAATGCCTTGTGTTTCTGTGTGAATGGCGTGCCTGTGCAGAGACAAGGGGTATGAGCATGCATGCATGTTAATTTGCTTTTTTCTGAGAGTTTGTAAATGGGGTTTTGGAAACATGAATGCAGACGCTTCAATGGACCCATGATTGGGTGCCAAATGTAGCTGGGGAGATTGCAATGGTTTTTGCATGGGCAATGTGGATGACAAGCCTTTCTCGCGTTAGGCGAAAGATGTTTGAGGTTTTCTTCTATACACACCATCTCTACGCACTCTACATTTTCTTCTATGTATTGCATGTTGGTGTTGTCTACTTCTGCATGATCCTTCCTGGGATCTTTCTCTTCCTTGTCGATCGTTTCTTGAGATTCCTACAGTCGAGACGAAGATCTAGCTTGGTCTCTGCCCGCCTGTTACCTTGTGACACTGTCGAATTGAACTTCTGCAAGAGCCAAGGTATATAAAACGCCTTGACTGGCTTAAATAACAGATTTTCTGAAACTGTAATTTCTAATTTTCGGATCTGACTTGCGAATTTGCCTCCCAGGGTTGAATTACGGTCCTACTAGCGTCTTGTTTATAAACGTGCCTAGCATTTCAAAGCTTCAGTGGCACCCTTTTACTGTGACTTCCAATTGTAATATGGAGCTGGATAAGCTCAGCATCGTCATCAAAACCTCGGGAAGTTGGTCTCGAAAGCTCTTCCAACAACTTTCTAATTCTCCTGTGGATCACCTGAAAGTTTCTGTGGAAGGACCTTATGGTTCTACTTCATCTCCTTTTCTGAGGTCAGATTGAATTTTGAAAGACTTCGCAATGTTTATTTATAGCTACTATATCACTGGGATTTTTCTGTCGACTTTGAATACCTGTCTCATTAATCTTATCGGCCTTAATTTTTCTGGCTCTAGGCACGAGTCCCTGGTGCTGGTGGGTGGAGGTAGTGGTATTACTCCTTTCTTTTCGATAATCCGCGAGATAATTTTCCAAAGCCAAAATGGAAACTTACACGTCCCGCGAGTTCTCTTCATTTGTGCCTTCAGGAACTCGACGGATCTCGCCATGCTAGACCTCTTGCTGCCAATCTCTGGCACGACCACTGAAATCTCCAAAGTGCAGTTGCAAATAGAAGCCTATGTCACCAGAGAGATTGAGCAGCCTTCCACAGAGTCCCAAAAGCTCATACGTACCATATGGTTTAAGCCAGACCCATCAGACTCGCCTATTACTCCAGTCCTAGGCCCAAATAACTGGTTATGGCTTGGTGCAATCATCTCATCGTCATTTGTCATGTTCCTTATCTTTTTGGGGATCGTCACTCGTTACTACATTTACCCTAAAGAACAGGACAACAACGAGACTTACAATTTCTCCTTAACCACTCTCTGGGACATTTTTTTGGTCTGTGGCTCCATTTTAGTAGCTTCTAGTGCAATCTTTCTTTGGTGCAAGAAACAAAATTCCCTGCAAATCGGAAATCAAATACAAAACTTGGAAATGCAAACTCCAACATCTTCAGCAGGCTCCTGGTTCGGTGTTGGGGATAGAGAGCTGGAAAGCCTTCCACAGCACTCCCTTGTCCGAGCCACCAAGGTGCATTACGGTGGAAGGCCTGACCTGAAGAGTAAGCAACTATAGTACTCTACTTCACGAAAAAACCAAAGTATATGCATCAGCATCACCTTAATGATTATAATTCTATGATTAGAAAAACTAATTAGCTAGATATATATGATTGCCACTGCAGAAATTCTGTCTGAGTGCAAAGGATCTGATATTGGAGTCTTAGTATCTGGCCCACGGACGATGCGACACGAGGTTGCCAAAATTTGTTCATCTGGTTTGGTGGAAAATGTGCACTTCGAGGCCATGAGCTTTAACTGGTGATGCATTTGAGAAGCGATTTTCTTTTCCTTGTGAGTATTTGAAAAATTCTGCTTTGTGTGGAAAGGAAGTACGTACGTGATCGATCGGAGTCTTAAGTCCTTGGCCGAAGAAATGTGAGATGGGAAGTTGCAAATGTAATTTGCTCATCCAGTAACAGTTGGGTAGACATGCATGAATTCTGCACGTTAATTTGTTTCATGCATTCATTTTAAGTCTGAACCGGATTTCGCTTGAGGTTACTGTGTAATATTGTTTATAAATATGGGAACTTTCTAATATGTATTCATCGTGATTTGTGATGCTATTGTATATATAATCCTAGAGTGCGATCTGGGAACTATTTAATGTGAAATACTAAATAACTATGTCGTATCTTCGTTATATCATGAAGCATTCTAAACGACAGGTTAATCATGAGTAGTACTCAATAATTTGAAGTCGTCGACATTGATTTATCCACCAGTACTACTCCTACTACAAGCGAAAGAGTTTTCGACCCACTCGCCTATAGATGGAACTTAATCTTTCCATGAGTTAACTAGCTAATTGGTAACCAAAAGAATTAATGGATTAATATCGGAGAGGAAAATATATTTATATTTAGATACAACGCATGATGTGAACATGCTCTCGATCGCTAGCTCTTGTACTGTTGTACAGAGACAATCAGAAGTTTTTTTTTTTGTGTGTGAAATTATTTTTAGGCGTGCATGTTGTAATGAATGAGTACTCATGCATATATATGCATCTTTACCATAAATCATGAGTAAAAAAAGTTATATCTTTTTTTTCCAAGCAAAAGAAGAAAAGAAAAAGAAGTTATTTCTGCATTCATGAAATTGGCATAACTTAACAGTCAATTTCATCTTCTGTGGGGAGCTTCATGGATTCTTAAGAATAAAGCCTTCTTTATCCACGCGGCTGCAGGAAAAATCGAAAAGAATTTAATATAATTTGTTCGACAAAATGAAAAGTATGCAGCAGGGATATTATATATGACAGGATTTGATTCGAAGCTAGCAGGTGAGAGAGACAGGGAGAAAGTTAGTACTAGGACCATGTGTAAGGCATTGTTCCTTGGACTGCATAAAACGGCCATTCAGAAACAACTATGTAGTATGTATATAAGGTGGTGCTGTCTAAGTAGCAAAGTCTCTCTCTCTTCCTTCTCTCTAGCTTTTTTCTCTGTTTTTTAAAACTCGCCGCTAGTCCGGAGGAGGAGGGAGTTTCGGCTCCCTCGCCCCCTCCTCCTTCTCCCTTTCTTTCCCCCTTTCTTCCTCTTCCGCTTGCTTTCTCCCCTTCTCTGGTTAGTCTCGGAGGCTCTGCTGTTGGGTATTTTTGGCTGGGTTGATTTTCTTTGCAGGTATGTTTGCTCGCCGTTCAGCGGCGTCCGCTCAGTTCCCCCCACACGTGCCATCTGGTTGGATTCGGCACGCCGTGCTCTCCTCCTCCATACCCTGCCTTTGCTCCAGAGACGGCGTGTGTTCCTCCACGAGCGTCACGCGACATGCGTGGATCTCACTTGCCGTCGAATTTAGGGGGGCGTACGGCGTCTCTCGGCCCTTGTCTCCCATTTTGCTTCCATGGTCTGGATTGTGTGGCTTCTGGCCTCCTTCCCTGCTGTGGATTTGCACCACCCACCTCCACGCACCGCCGCCGCCGATCTGTCCAGAGACTTCCCAGTCATCCTGGGGCCTTATGTTACGCTTTATAATCATAAGCCCGTTTGGGCCTGGCTCATTTTTTAAGGCTCGTTTTCTTTTAATTCTGTGTTTTACGCTTGCCGATGTGTTTACGGATCGTGTTTATTTTTTTGTTGTCTCTTTTATATGTTTAGGCATATTAGCTTGTGTTTGCTGGCCTCTGTGGCTTTTCCGTCCCTTCGGGGAATTTGTAGGACCTTTGGGTCCGTTTGCTCGTTGGCCCACCGGCTCTTCAGAGTGTCTGGTACGCCCTTGTGAGCTTTCTGAGGTTTTTAAACCTCCTTGATCTTTTCAAATATACATATACTACTTATGCCCAAAAAAAAAGGTGGTGTTGTCTGTATATGGGGGCAGCTCAACAGTTTTGGGCTAAGGTAAGTCATACAAATTGAGGCCTTTTACTTAAATAAATATATAATAAATTTAAAATTAAATTTTCATATTTAATTTTAATCAATAAATTATTTTCAATAGATAAAATTGTTAAATCATTTAATCTATCTTGAGATATAAGTATTGGTAAATAATTTTGTATAATCATTAGTTATGAAAAACTTATTTATAATGTAATAAAAAATTGAAAAACAATCTAATTCTTTTATTGGATTAATTATTTCAATTGAACTATTAATTTCTATTTTTGTAAATTTTTTAAAAACTTATCATTCCAAAAATAAATTCAAATCATTCATTTTTAAACTAATTTTAAAAATGTTTCTATTTTGTAGGCCTTTTGTTAAATTATATTCCCAAAGTTTATATGTATGGGAAAGCTAAAAAGACCATGTTAACTTGGGTTCCCTTATCTAGTTAGCTGCTCTTTAGTTTTTTACTTGTGATGTGTCAGAATCGGAACCTAAAATTCTAATTTTGTTCGAATTTTTGTTCTCACTCTTACCTAAAATCAAACTTTACTAAAAAAAAGACCATGTTAACTTGGGTTCCCTTATCTGGTTAGCTGCTCTTTAGTTTTTTACTTGTGATGTGTCAGAATCGGAACCTAAAATTCTAATTTTGTTCGAATTTTTTTTCTCTCTTACCTAAAATCAAACTTTACTAAAAAAAAATTTATTGGATTGCTGCTTCTATTAATTCACTGGGCTTACTTTGCCAATTGTCCTAAACGAGACTGTCTCCTGGGCTCCTCACAAATCTAACCAAACTGGGAGTTTTGTGTGAAATATGCTAACGCAAGGCTGATACACGTGTAAGTGGTGGAAGCTACTATCGTCTGTCGTAACAAACAAAATATACATCACCATGAACGAAAGGATCGAGGAGCACATTATACAGTATCAAAAGCCATTTTCTAACGATCGAGGCTCTTCCTTCTCTTCGGAATCCTCCCCTCTCCAGTAACGGGAGGAGCTTCGGCCCCTCCATCCCTCTCTCTATTCCGATCTCTAATGACCGGCGTTATAAAGTGTAGACCTCGGCGTTTGTAGAGGCTTCCTGTGTACACATCCACCTTTTTTTTTCCCGAAGCAACATGATAGCATTAAACATCAGAAGCACTCAACAGAATGCTAACACCACAGTTTACAACTTTACTGGGAAGGACGCTACTACTGACTTCCCCAAATACATTGTTTTCAAAACACTACTTGGCATGAGACTAGTTGTTTTGACTTTTTAAAAAACTAAAAATAAAAATAATAGGTGATAGTGTTCCACGCGACAAGCATGACTTGTATGCCCTGCCATTCAGCCTTTCCCACAAAACATCCTTTCACAGTCCAAGTCAACAAGACAGGCTGGAGGCGTCGACCTCCAAAGAGGAATACCAAGAGACTGTTCGGTATACAAAAATCCTCAGGATTTTTTTAAATTCTCAGAATACAAAATATTCTACAACCAAATATCATTCTTAACACTACATAAAATAATTAAAACACGCATACCAATTAAGTTAACATCACCTAAAAATTCTCAAAATACACTCAAACCGAACAGCCTCCAAATTGGATCCACATTCATTGTTACTCCTGTTAAGATAGTGCGACTGCTATGGTTAGAGCAGCTAACGACAGTCAATAACCAAGGCCAAAGATCCCACATTAACTCGTTATACCACTTCACATATAGCAGAAAATGGGGGTATTCTCTTTATTTCCTCGTGCTCCGTCCAACATCATTAAAGGCATCTCACTCCCGGACCCACCCACCCAAACGATAGTTAGGAGTAGGATGATTCTCTCAAGCCATCTACTGAAGAATCCTGAACAAGCTACGGAAGAAATATTTCAGAAATGAAAGAACTCCCTGCTACACCCACGGACTAAATTTTCCTGACAATACTAACTCATTGTAGTTATAGTAAATTGAAAGATATTTCAGTTGCTTCTATATATCATAGTAAGATTTCCATTTTCAGTGTGATACTGTAGGCGAGGAGAAAATAGTGATTGACGCTAATCTCTTTCACTTGAAAGCAAATCCATACCATTCTCGTTTGAACTAAAATCTATGAACGTAATGGAAGGGGGATTGCATACGACAGCACAAGGCAACATGTAGAAGATATGCAAGAGCACAACATATATATGCTCACAACATGTACTAATGCTATTGAACATGGAATGAGCATTTCGGAAAAATCCATAATAAAAAAGACATCTACATCAGATTGTGAAGATATATCCAATCTGTTCACTTTGGAGCTATTACACAAGCATGCACCACCAGCTATAAACCACTTTGTGTACTAGAAGGATGCAACATCTCACATTACCCAAAACTTTGGTGTCAGATATATTAGTATCCCTTCTTCGGCCAAATGCTACACAACAATACAAGTAATAAAACCCAACCCATCTTAGTTTATAGAACCAAGACAAATAGCAATCTTGAAGAACAATCAACACTAAGGACTATTCAATCCAAGCTATACCTTTAAAAAAGGAGGCTTGACAGTTGCTGCGATTTTCAAGTCTTAAGAGGGAGCATGCCTGCTGGACTTAGTATGACTTCGCAAAAATGGCTACTTCCTCTGCAGGATTACCAGTCATCAAGCATGCTTTAATCCCTTGAGGCTGTTCAAAGGGAAAACACCGAATAGTTGCCCCTGTTTCTTCTTTCACTTTCAATTCGTCTTCATCACTGTCCCATTAATTGTAGCATCATGTAAGAAATGTCATTTTATGCGTGCAAGTACAATGTTCAATACACCTCTTACACAAGTCCTTAAAAGATACATATGATGAATTACCTAGCTGACCAAGGACCCCTTGCCCATTTGCCCTTGGAGATGGCTATTTTGAGTTCATCATATGAGCTAACATCCACAATGTTACTGCAAAAGAAAACATCCTTGTCAGCGAGAATCTTCCTCTGCGTGACTGAGAGTGCATATAGGTACATCAAAGTAATAAATGTTGGATCAACAGCATTCACCTGTCCCGAAATGAAGTTGCCCGTCTCAAAAGAGATGATTGGATCTCATCCAATTTGTCTTTCACGTAAGGCTCTAAAATTGGAGGTTCCATAGAGATTCCAAACACTTTCCCTTGCTTTCCAGGAACATCTCTCCTAGATATGACCACACTATTACTGGCAACATCACGAGGACCGATCTCAATCCTCAGAGGGACTCCCTAAAAAATCAGGATGTCAATGAGATGAATCATAGTAGTAGGATATCGTCACTTCATGATTGTTTTTTCTAGGTAGTCATTGATCTTCACTAAAAAGAAGTCATATATCATCCAACAAACAGTCAACATCCAGCTATATTGGGGAAGCATAAAATGAATGGCCGAGGATGAAATAAACACCTAAAGGCAACAATGAAGGCCCAGTACAAGAAAAATTAGATTACTCTTGGATCATATAACAGTTAGGATATAATACTGGATTCAAAACATTTGGCTCCAATCTCTTCAAATATAAGAGGTATCACGAGAGACAGTCAACCAAAGTCCACAGAGAGTATAGATGATGAGCAGATGGAATGGCTAACAGCTGATGGTTTCCACAACTTAGGCCAATAGCTGTTTTTCCTTTTTGGGGGAAAGTAACAGTTTTGTGCGCAAGCAAGGCCAATAACTTATTACGTAGAAATTATACTTGCATACAAAATGAATTGGGCAGGGTCAGCATGCTAGCAACCAAAGAGTTGAATTTACATTTGATGTTCAAGAGGAAGGACAAACCTTCATCTCCCAGAAATTGAATTTCCATCCCAGGGTTCTTTGGTCTGAGTCATCAAGTTTAACCTTAACCCCTGCAGTTTGGAGGATTTCTTTTACAGATGATGCAGCATTTAAAACTCCTTTTTTGTCCTCATCCTTCTTCCAAATTGGTATGATTACCACCTGGAAGCATGCAATGCACGTATTTAAGAAGTAACTATCACAGCAATACCTAAGGATGAAAAAACAAAAGCATCACCAAGAATCCATTCTCATAAAAAACGAGAACATCTAGGCCAAATAATTAAGTTGACCCAAAACAATTATAAAATTACTGAATTTCTGCAAGTAGGCTGAATTAACGTTATTTGGTGCACGTAGTTTATGAGGTATTTATTCCCAGGATTAGCAACTTCACATGGAACTCTACACACATTGATGCAACTGAAATTGTACACCAGTTATATCTGAGGAAAGTTATATCTATGATTTCGTTGCTCCAACATCCATGAAGGTTACAACACTCCTAAAACTAGAATTTTGGCTGTTAGCAGTATCTAGAACAAGAAAACATTCTCAGAAACACCATAAATCTCTCTCAACTGTGTAAGCTTTAGTACAAGCATGATGGCAAAGCAAGCATCCCTTTAACCTTCCCTCAGATGGGATTCTGAAACATACATACACAACCATCCCTATAGAATCGTTTTTCTTCTCTTTCTCACTTTTCACTGGGTTGTGCACATGCATCCCACAAAAAAGTATACTTTGACTAGCCTTTCCATGCCAATCACCCATATAATGCACATCAATTAAGTTGGAACACAAGTAGCATAGAACTTGCTTCTTGACGAACCACTCACACAGGCTCAGTGTATGACCGCCATGTCCTCGATTTACAAACCTCCATGTTGCTTTCAAATTCTCCAAGATGCATTTCTGGATAGAGAAATGGAGCCAAACCACACCCAGAAAGAAGAACCACAAGACATGGCTCCCGCCAACAAGGCTACCGCTTCATCCTCGATTAGCTCATCTCACCAGATTATACATGCGGTGAGTGAAAAATAAACAGAAATATTCCACAGTAGCTAAAGTACATAAAACATTGTTCCAGAAAGATAGTAGATCCTTTTATTTCCTTAACAACGAATCCATTTAGAAGCCTCATAAATTGGTCTAGATTCATCATAAAGGTTTCTCCATCAAATAATGATATGTGATGAAGTTTCTTCATAAACTTGTAATGCTGTTATCGAACACAAAGTTTTAGGCTTATATCAAAAGAATGATTCAGTTTCACTCTGACGTGAAATCTACAGAAATGTTAACTGTTGAAAAACATCACAAACATTGTACACAAGATCAGGAAGAAGATCTATCGATTAAGAAACTGCTAGAAGGCATTCATATGTACCTGTATCGGTGCAACCCTTGGAGGAAGCATTAGGCCTGCATCATCTCCATGGGTCATGATAATCCCACCAACAAAACGGGTACTAATTGCCCATGATGTTTGCCATACAAGTTGCCTTTGTCCATTTTCATCTGTGAACTATAGAACCACATATTTTGATCAGCTTCAGCCCCAAAGAAACCAATAACAGTCATCGATGATTAATTTGAAACTAAAACAGACATGTCAAGGGTATCTTCCTTTTCCCCCTTTTTCTTTTTGGGGTGGGAGGAAAGGAAGAGGACAAATATGAATTTGCACTCATGGGACCAATAAGGACTCACACAGGGGGCTAGCCCACTTGCACTATATGCTCATCCAGTACAAGATTTTATATTTGGAGATTGGAAGAAGAAATCATTCAAACAAACTCATTGCTGATATGACCAGAAATATAATCAGCACTTCAATAGAATGCCAGAGTAGTATTGTGACTATTTCACAAACAAAGAAAAACAGTAGTGCATCAAGCACCTGGGTTCCAAAAGCACGAGAGAAGTTCTGCCCGAGATTGTGGCTGGTTCCAGCCTGTAATGCCTTCCGATCACCCATCATGGCTTCGATTGTATAGGTCTTAGAAGCACCTGCGAATGTTTCAACTCTAGATTTTCGACCAGCAATCACAGGTATTGCAGCTTGCTCATATGCAAATTTTGTATAGACGTTTATCATCTGTATAGCCTGCAATTCAGAAGAACCATCTTCATTTGGAAATGTTTAGGAGAACCAATTAATTAATGAAAACAATACTTTGACAAAGCTATCAAAGGCATCCAGTAGTCTTTACATAAACAAGATGCCAACCTCATTTTCTGCCTCTTCTGGAGTGGCATGAGCAGTATGGCCCTCCTGCCATAGAAATTCAAGAGTCCTCACAAATGGTTTTGTTCGCATCTCCCATCTTGTCACATTTGCCCACTGATCCAAATCAATTGTACGAAAGGAGAAACATTATTATGTAAAGGCCCTGAATAGCAGGAGACACTTAGAATGATATAACATAGCTGTACCTGGTTAACCATGAGAGGAAGATCCCGGTAACTATGAATCCATTGAGTGAACATGTGATTTACAATAGTTTCACTTGTAGGTCGAACCTGCCAGAGCCTCAAGGAGTGCAACAATCAAAGCTACACCTTAGGTTACAGTTTTTCAAGAACATAAAAAAACAAAAAAGAGGTGCAGTTCAGATAATAACCAGCCTAAGCATAGAAAACTAAGTTTACATCTCGTCAAACATAGAAAGGCAATTGCCTAGTGGCTGAGGTGCGAGTACGTACCACAAGTTTTTCTTCTAGTTCCTTTCCTCCCCCAATTGTCACAATAGCTAATTCTGGAGTAAAACCCTCAACATGGCTAGCCTCTTTCTCTATAAATGAGTATGGAATAAACTGCAACATAGATCAGAATACAAGCATCAGACAGCTACGCAAATAGCGATAATTCACTGACTTCATTCGAAGACTGCCTCAATTTACAAAAAAGAAAGAAAAAAAAAACAGTCAGGACAGAAGCAGCCCCTTCCTCAGTGTAAATCTTCTGTTCGTATGTAATTAAAGACTGTCAAACTAAAAGGGACGTTACTTCATCTCCCCTCATTGAAGGATTCATTCAGATATCCCTTTTATTTAAAAACAAGGGATGGAAAATATGTAGCACATTTTCCAAATCAACACAGAAAACGTGGAACTCGCATCTATGGTTCATGACAACTATCATCTGAAAACAATACCACTAGCATAATCTGTTTTGTATAAGCACTTAAAGAAGCTAACAACAAGCAAAAAAAAAAGATTATTTAGTTTCAAGCAAGAGTCTTCGTCTAATTTTGTTTCAGCTTTCAAAGTAATCAACAACCAGTGAGAAGTGAATGAAACAGTGTATATGAGAGCGAAGTGTATGCCAAATAATCACTCGTCATCAACGCCATACCTGGGGGAAGTACATGTTACTGTGACCGGTCTCCTGAAACTTAACATTAAGGTATTCCTGCACAAGAAACACCACTAACACATAGTTAAAACGTGCTTTCAGAAACAATGCAAGCACTTCCAAAGAATCAATAGGAGGAATATTCCAAGAGAAACTCAACAAAAAAAAATTTGGAAATTGCAGAGTACCTGAATTGCTTCCCAAATCGCATAACCGTAGGGACGAATAACCATGGTGCCGCGGACGGGACCATAGTCGGCGAGCTCAGCGTTGGCAATGACATCGAGGTACCAAGCGTTGAAGTCCTGGGACAGAGGCGTGATGACTCGGTCGGAGTTGTTGTTCAGTCGGCTCTTCGAGTTGCCATCCGCCCGGTCCTCGTTCGACGTCTCCGTAGCCGTCGTTCCCTGAGCGGAGAAGGAAGCGGATGCTAAAAGCGGCGACGGCGGCTGAAGATGGTGGCGCCCGCGCCATCTTCGGAGAAGTGCCGGAGAGAGCCCGAGGGAGTTGGTGGTGGCGGGAGAGAATAGAGACGACGTGAGAGAAGGGAGTCTCAGACACATCACCATTTTCCAGCTTGGCTTTTGGGGATTCAGTCTTTCAGAGACTACTGGCGGAAGCGGAGTAGAGTCGATGGGAGATGAGGTCAGGTCATGAAGGAGTGGGCGAGGGTGGTGGCTGTGCACTGTGGGTGATGGTCATCCGCTCTTTCAGCCGTTTATCTTTTATGGGGGCTGTTTTCGTTAGATCATGGTTTGATGGGCCATTTGTGGGATTTGGGCCTTGCACAAGGAAGTCTGAAAATTAACCGAAAGACGTCCAGTTCTCTATTGATAATATTGGCAAAAAAGTCAGGCCCACAGTGACGAGGATTCTAAAGGCAGTTTAAAACAATTCAACCACTCTAAAAGAACAAACGACTTCAGACTTTCAGAATTACAGGATCTCTATCAATTGTCCAGAACAAGCATTTTTACACAAGGGTAAATCAATTGTCACGTAATTCTTGCCACAGGCTTCTACATGCTAGAAGAACAAGCATTTTTACACGAGGGTAAATCAAATCAATGCCTTGACAATTTTGGACTCTGCATCAACTCAAAATTGATGAGCTCGCAGTCCTTCCAGGTTGTGAAATGATAGGTTGATATTGGGGTCTTGCAAGGAGGTGGAGAGGCAGGCTTGCCAGACAGCAGCTCATGCTTCCAAGAAGGCCCTCCATCCTCAATCACGTGCTCAGCAATCTCTTCCAATTCAAGATGGTACTCCTTCAGGGGGCTTCCAATCTGCATCCATAGAAGGGCAAGTACTTATCATTAGAGGCACCTAGAAGAAAAGCTTCAAAGAAACACAAAAAACCAAAATTACTAAAGAAAATGCGAACTCACCTTTACTTTACATAACACTGGTGGTGGAGATGCTAAGCATTTTGAATGAGCTGAAAAAAATAACAAATATAGAAAAAAGAAATTGATCACCAATCAATGTCTAGGTAAAGTTGCAAAGCAAGGCTAGAGGCTTATAAATTCGAGATTACCATTATCTAATCCAATTGTCTTCAGAAATTCATCCATGTCCATGGCCTTGGTCTGTGCTTTGATGCACTCTTGATGATTGTGCAGAAATTGTTCCTCAGCAATAGCACTGGGAAGATCCAGTGGTTCTTCTGCCACGGCACTAAGCTTCAGATTAAGGTTCTTCTTTGGTTCCTCATGAAAACGAGCCTTGCCAGAGTTTGAAATGTCAGAAAGCGCTTTCCTGCTACCAGTCTGTGCCCTCTCTGAGGCTCTAGAAATGCTCTTCTTTTTGTTCGTATCATTTTTGAGCTTAGAAGCGCCAGAATCTTGGCCAATAAAAGTGAGATGCTTGGAAGTTTTCTTTTTTGGTGCCTCATTTAGAAGAGCAGGCTTCCCAGAATTCGATAAATCACCAAGTGGTTTCCTCCCACCAAGCCCTCCTCCTTTCCTCTCTGCTTTCAGGAATTTATTAGTCTTCCCTCCAACAGAAGTACCTGACATAGATATCATAAGGTTAGGCACTAACTCAATTGATTAGCAGATAGAATTAACCAATTTAAACTTTGCAAGGAAACCATGGGTTTTATACCATTGTAGAGAACATTGAAGTTCTGGTCTTGGATCAGACGGTCAGCTTGCATTGCCATTTTTTATGTGTGAGCAAAATTCAGAGCAATATACCCTGAAAAAGCCAGGATCATACGGATCAAAAAGAAAACATGCACCATAGAAAATAACTGTCCAATTCCCCTGATATTGTTATAATATGAAGGGAGGGAAAATTTACTATAGAAAAAAGAGAAAATAGCAACCAAAACCCTCTATAAGTGACATCATAACTCATAAGACAACATCCTGTGACATCCCCAAGAGGGTGTAATGATATAGAAGTTCTCAAAGAAAGAGATCAAAGCCGAAGTTGACTTATAGCGATAGGTTGACCACCACCAATAACTCGGACCCTTCTGACCAGGATGTCGATGTACCTCGACTCTTTAATTGCCTTGGCAGAAAATGCTATTCACCAGCTCTGTTTTCTATTAGGACATGAATGATTCCTTTATGGACTTTATTCAGGTAGAAGACGTGTTAGATATTGTTGACAGTTGAATACTAATTTGGCCACAGGATGGGAATGCAGATTGAACAAAACAAACTAAAACATTTAACAAACGCTCGAAACTAGAACTTTGGGGAAGGGGGGAGAGCGGGATTCATACTTTCCCTCCACTCAACCCCGGACCACCAACATCTATCTGCTATCAAAGAGCTTGATTGGAAGAAAAAAAAATAACCGCACGATTGGAAGCGTTCTAATAACTATTAATGTCACCAAATGATTCCCTATATTTGTACAAATAGCTGCTAGGACGCAATGAATTCTTTGTGCCACCATCCTCGATTGACTGCCAGCGATGGCAAACTTAACACCACAAGTATAGGTCAGTCTTCTGCACATAACATACAATTCCTTCAAAAGGTGGACTATCGACAATGCTTAATAACTACCTTTACAGCTCAAAAAGAAAAACCATCAGTTACCATAATCGCCATCTAGCAAGTGCAATACCACAAAGACGACACCCCCAGATATTCATTTTTGTTATTTCGAAGGGAAACCATTCAAAAGCACAGAAAAGGCACAGGTCATGGGTTGCCTGCAAGCCCAATCTACTTACTTGATCAAGAACCCCTCAAAAAGAGGAAAAGAAACAAAAAAACTTCATCAGAACCCTATGTGAGGACACAGAACTGGGAAGAAAAAAGAATTAACTCTTACATTTCCGATTGCCTCTCTCTCTCTCTTTTAATAAATTTTCTTCGGAAGAAAGGGAGGTTCCCAGAAAAGAAAATTAAAACTCAAGTATACGGTTTCCTTTTCACTTCTTTTTTCCCCAACTGTAAACCAAACACGCAAGATTACTTTCTTGCTTTTCCAAATTTTATGTTGCGTGCATAGAACCCTAAATGCTTCGCGGCAGAAAATACGAAATCATCAGAAAGCACAAAGGAAGCCCTTTTCAAAATAAAAGACAGATAAATCTTGTAACTTGCGTGCCTTAGCCCAAAGATCCTCCAGATGTTCAGCGACCCTTTTTGAGGGGTCCGCAGAAAATCTTACCCGCTGTTCGGTTGTTAAGAAAGAGAGAAAAGGAAACGATACCTTGAGAAAAGAGAGCATAACAAAACGTTGGATCTAATCAACTAACTCTAAGTCCAATATTTCCTGTTCTCTTCTCTCAAGATTTGTTATTTCTCCTTACCCTTTCCCCTATTTTGGCATTTGATATTCATCTATACTCTTATCCATCTGATTTTCGACCACTTCGAAAAGGAAAAAGAAGAAGATCATAACACGAAACTAAGAAGGAGAACTCACGAATGGGTATCAAAGGAGGCGATCCTTCTTGATTTAATGTTCCGATTTTCTCTTGGAGTTTCAAGTCAATTGTCTCGCTTTTTCTCTGTGAATCTTCTGGTTGTGGTCGGCAGTTTTTGAAAAGTGGGTAATCCAATTAAATTGGCCAGTCTTATATATCCACGAAATAATTGTCTCAACGGTAACATTTTGTACATTGACATTACTACCCTTCCCCGGTGCGTCTCTAACATATGGACCAACCCAGTACGTGTAGTACAAACAGTTCCAATAGAACTAACAAAAGAAACAAATGGGCCAACCCAGTACGGGATATTGGGCCACCCTAATCGGCCTATTTGAAAAAATTAAAAATTAATTAAAAAAACAAACAGAAAAAAGAGAGTCACTTACCTAAACCAATGTGTACCTCCAGATCATCGGTAGGAGCTGGAATATGCATCTTATAAATTAATTAGTTAAAGGATCAATGTACAATATTATATAACATAGGTCTATAGATCTCTCACTTGCTTGCCGCCCTACGTACCCCTACTTCCGCTCCAATTTGGCAATTCGCCGGCTCTCATTTTCTTCTATATATGGTTTGTTTCCTACCAAAATTAGGTGCTAGGCCGGTTTGGTTCCTTTTTCATAAAGATTAAGTATTTTTTACTGTCCTAATCTCTCACGTTTATATTCAATGACTCTCATATATAGGCACGTACAGAAATTAAATTTGAGGTTTAAAATTGTTCAACTTAAATATGCATAATAATCATCTCAATCAACAAATAGGCAGCGAAAAATTAAACCAAATTTCAATTACACAAAAAGATAAGGATTTGGTGACGAAGTTAAAAACTTTTAAAATATGATTTAAAGGAAAAATCACTTCGGACTAGCAGAATCCTAGAATCAACTAAGAAAAAAATATTACAAATAGTGATTCAGACACGAACAATCCCAATTACTTGACTCTGACAACCCTAATGTAATAATCTAAGTCTTTCTGCTCAGACCCGCCCTGTGAGGCATTCTCCTCAGACCTTTGAGATTCTTCTTATGATTCTTTACAAACAAACATTGTTCTTCAGTACGCCTTCAACACTATAAAAGTTACAAAGATATTTGATGGAAGAATATAGAAAAACTCATCAATATTGAAACACAAATCTTCTGGGGGTTTTTTCTCAAAGAAATAGGCACAAATATTCTCAATGGAAGCCTCAATAGAGTTCTGGAAGGCCTCCCTCAAAACTTTTGTAGGGTTTCTCAAAGTAAGGCTGCAAACCGAAAATGTGGTCCGGTTTTCGGACCGCATTCCGGTCCAGACAGCACTTTCGAACCAGTCTAACAAAATGCGGTCCGGACCGGTTTCATTTTTTCATTTTTTCATTTTTTAAAAAAATAAATAAATTTTTTTAGGTTAATTTCGAAGGGGGAATGACATAAAAATGTAGAGTTTTAGTTTTGGTTAAAACTAAACTTTTTAAGTTTGTAATTTGTATTAAAAATATAAAAAATATTTTTTTATTGATATTAATAAATGCGATCCAGTCCGAACCGCATTTAAAAAAAAGGACCGGAACGAACTGCAAATTCGATTCGGTTTTGTGGTCCAGTCCGCGGTCCGGTTTTGTTCAGCCCTATCTCAAAGTTTCACAAGGAAAGTCCAGAAATTTAGTGATTTCTGAAATTCGCCGAAAGTAGGTCGAGCGAGCGTCGAACGCTATGATTCTGTCTGTAATTATAACTGGGCGCTCAAGCGCTTGTTGAACGTGATGTCTCTGTCTGAATTCTCCTAAAAACGCTCGAGCGAGGGTCGAACGTAAGTCTAACGTGGAACCAAGTCAAAAGAAGTATTCCTGAACATGATAGACAAAGCACATAATGTTAACATTACCGAGGATTGCTGTAAGCAAATTGTGAAAAATATGGGGAACACTTGCAAGGATGATCTGGTGAGAGAGTTTCTCTACCTGCGTGAGCACAAAGTAGAGGCCTACGAAATTTTGGCAAAGTGCTCAAATATATTATTATTGTCTGGTTACTTATGATGGCTGATTGCGAACCACCAAAGAAGCTTGGCCATGGAGAGTTCTGATCTGGCACCAGCCTTTCACAGAAGTGTCATATACTCTTATCTACCCAGATAAGTCGAGTTTGCTATTTGTATGTACTTTTTTACCTCGAGAATGCTATGTTGAATAAACACGCATCAGCTTTATACTCTTACTATTTTTTTCAGTAACGAGGGTGAAACCCGCTCACCGGGCATGTCCTATATGGACGGTGATTAAACTCCAGAGGAGCTAGCGCGGCAGCCCACAACTCCTCACTTAAGTCACCAGTCTGATCCTCAGGACGGTGGAACTCGAGATGTACGCCTAACCCACACAACTCTCCTTCGTCCTTACCAGTAAGACAACCTGTGGATGGGTTTATACTCTTAAGACTATAGAAAAACCAAAAAAACAGATGATGCGGAAATCTCACCACGCCAGTAACGTAGTGGTGGTTCTTAATTTATAAAAGATGTACTCTGACTTAACAGAATCTTTACATCAAGGATGGAAAAAATATGACAGCGTATTAAACACTATTAAGTACAGCGAATAGCTAAGAATTCGGTGACTTGATTTTCGGATGTGCCCATCTTTGTAAAGTCAGAATCTCCTTGACATCTGCTTGCTTGATTTTCGGATGTGCCCATCTTTGTAAAGTCAGAATCTCCTTGACATCTGCTTGCTTCTCTGTAGCTGAAATACATTCCTTTGTTGATGAGATACTATCTGTTATTGCCTTTGTTTCTGAGATACGATCTGCTATTTCCTTGACAGGAATTCTTTCTGTTTTAATCTCCTTGACATCTGCTTGCTTCTCTGTAGCTGAAATACATTCCTTTGTTGCCTTTGTTGCTGAGATATGATCTGTTATTTCCTTTATAGGAATTCTTTCTGTTTTAATACCCTCCCTCAAATTGAGCAGACTTGTCATGCACAATTTGTGGCGCAAGGAATCCAAGGTGGATCTTAGCTGGGGCTTTGTAAATACGTCCGCAATTTGGGAGTGAGTAGAGATGTGCTTGGTAACCAATAAACCAAGAGAGACACGTTCACGAACGTAATGGTAGTCAAGTTCAATGTGCTTGCTCCTCGCATGAAAAACGGGATTAACGGTCATAAATAAGGAGCTCATATTGTCACAAAATAAAATAGGAGCATGAGGAAGAGGAACATGAAGATCTCGGAGAAGAAATGTAATCCACGTAAGTTCAGCTGTAGCTTGAGAGAGTGCTCGATATTCGGCCTCTGAACTGGAACGTGCAATCGTGGGCTGTTTCTTCGCACACCATGAGATAATATTACTTCCTAAGTAAGTGCAATAACCAGTTGTAGAACGTCGGGTAAGGGGGCATCCGGCCCAATCAGCATCAGAGAATCCATAAAGAGCCAATGAGCTTGAAGGTTGGATATGAAGACCAAGATGAATGGTACCCTTAACATAGCGCAAGATCCGGCAAACAAGACTGAAATGAGACTCCGTAGGAGCATGCATAAACTGAGACACATAGTTAATGCTGTAGGAGATATCTGGTCGAGTCAAGGTAAGATATTGAAGAGCACCAACTAAGGAACGATAACTATGGGGATCAGGATGAAGAGGAGATGTGGGATCAGGTTTTGTCTTGGTACACATGGGAGTATGAATTGGCTTGCACTCATGCATAGCACTTCGCTCCAAAATATCAACTGCATATTTGGTTTGGTGAAGGAGAAGACCACCGGAAATGGAAGAGACTTGAATGCCGAGGAAATAGTGCAGAGGACCAAGATCTTTCATGGCAAATTCATGATTCAAGCTCATAATGAAGGTTTGAATAAGAGAAGAGGATGAACCAGTGAGGATAATATCATCAACGTAAAGGAGGAGAACCAAGATGTAGTTATCCGTGTGTTGAACAAATAAGCTAGGATCAGCGGTACTGCACTCAAAACTGGCTTGTAAAAGGAAGGAGCTAAAGCGGTCAAACCAAGCTCTGGGGGCTTGCTTGAGGCCATAAAGAGCTTTGTTTAATCGGCAAACATGAACTGGAAAAGAAGTATCTGTGAACCCTGGAGGTTGCTCCATGAAAACCTCTTCATTAAGGAACCCATGTAAAAATGCGTTTTTGACATCTAATTGACGAATAGACCAACCTTTGACCACTGCTAGAGAGAGCACTAACCGAATAGTGCCAGGCTTGACAACAGGAGAATAGGTCTCATTGAACTCAATACCGTTGAGTTGATGATATCCCTTAGCGACGAGACGAGCCTTCAATCGTTCCAGTGTACCATCAGATTTAAGTTTGACCTTAAACACCCACCGAGAGCCCACAATGTTCATGGAGCACGTTCTTGGTACAAGAGTCCAGGTATTGTTGTCGGATAAGGCTTGAAGCTCTTCATCCATAGCTTTGCGCCAACCGGGATGTAGTAAAGCGGTTTTTACAGATCGGGGTTCTTTTGGAATAGTCTCGTATGTGTGCAACAGAGCATATTTGGGGTTAGGCTTTCGAACTCCAACTTGACTACGGGTAATCATCGGATGAGGAGTGGGTGGTTGCTGGGCAGGTTCAGAGAGATCCAAATGGGTTGTAGTAGAAGCAGTTGTAACTGGAGGCGCGGGCACATCAAGAACTAGATCGCCATGATCGACAGAAGGCTCATAAGAAGGCTGATCTGTAGTAGAAGAAGCAGCCGAAGGAGCCACGTCTGCAAGTAATGGATCAGGAGAGGAATCCAGTAGATGCAGTTGTTGTGGCATTTGAGCTGCTGACAGTTCAGACGATGTTGAAGCAAGATCGATGAGCATAGTGGGAGCTTTTAAAGGAGCATCAGTAGTGGGAATATCAATATTTGATTGGGCCAAGGGAGTCTCCACTTTATCCTTGAGATTTGCTGAGGATACTGGGAACCATGTCTCAAATTCTCGAAATGTAGTAGCACGTGAATCACATGAAGAAGAAATAGGCTGAGCTGCATTTTTGTAAGGCAAAGAAGACTCATCAAAAACGACATGCCGTGAAATATGAAACTTATTAGTAGTAGGAGAGAAGCATCGATAACCCTTATGCCGGTCACTATAGCCCATGAATATACACGGCAAAGATTTACTGTCAAACTTGTTACGCTTGGTGTCCCACAAATAAGGATAACATCTTGATCCAAAGACTCTCAAAGAACTATAGGCTGGTTGTTTGCCATGAAGACGGAAAAAAGGAGAAGTCCATTGTAGAGTGACAGTAGGCAGTCGGTTGAGTAAGAAGACTGCAGTTGTAAATGCTTCTATCCAGAAGCATTTAGGAATATTGGCATGCAACAACATAGTGATGCCCAACTCCCTTATAACCCGATGTCTCCGTTCAACCTTTCCGTTTTGTTCAGGGGTGTGAGGACAAGAGACATGGTGGAGAATGCCAGATTGTTGTAGGTGCTTGTGAAAGCGTTGATTAACAAACTCACCCCCTCCGTCTGTTTGAATCAATTTAATTGAGGCATCAAATTGGCGTTTGATATATTTCTCAAACAAAAGGAATTGATCAAAGAAATCTGACTTGTACTTTAACGGGATTAACCACACAAATTTAGTAAAATCATCAACCAAAGCTGCATAGTATTGAAAGTGATTCACGGACATAACAGG
Organism: Myrica gale; assembly: GCA_963930655.1. Lineage (NCBI taxonomy): Eukaryota > Viridiplantae > Streptophyta > Magnoliopsida > Fagales > Myricaceae > Myrica > Myrica gale. Next base: position 26,182,292 of record OZ005611.1, read on the forward strand.
GGCTGGACCCCAAAGATCAATATGAATCTTCTCAAAAGGAGCAGTAGTCTGAGATTCAGATAAAGGAAAAGGTAGCTTGGAGAGCTTTCCTAACTGGCAACTCTCACAGAGGGAGGTTGCTTTATTGCAATTAACATGAATTAAGCCGGACTGACGAAGATGTGTAACCGCAGCAGCTTGAGGATGTCCAAGACGTTGGTGCCATATTTCTTCAGAGGTGGTCCGAAATCTGGTGGAGAAGAGAGCCGCGGGAGAGTCACGGATGGTGTAAAGATTGTTCTGTTTTGTGCCCTTCAGCAGTACCTGTTGTGTCATGCGGTCCTTGATCACAAAATCACTGTTAGAAAACTCACAGTTCACAGAATAGTCAGAAGTGAGCTGGCCTATAGACAGTAAATTTCTTTCTAAGTCAGGAACCAAGAGAACATCTCGTAGAATAATCTTAGAAGAACCAGATGCAAGGATTGCATCTCCAAGATGAGTAATAGGCAGAAAAGCGCCATTACCAAGCATCACTTGATCAGGACCGTTATAAGGGCGAAGGTTGTGTAAACTACCTTCGTTAGATGTCATGTGGGCAGAGGCACCGGTATCAGACGTCCATTCTTCAGTGCTGATGTCAGAATCAAGATGTTGGAGGGCTGTAAATGCTTGCGGAAGATTGTCAGGCTGGACTGAATGATCGAAGCGATGCCAACATCGAATGGCAGGGTGACCGCGTTTCCCACAGATTTGGAAAATAAGATCACGAGTGGAGTCTCTTGAAGAGTGGTTGGGTGAATGCCCTGGACCTAGATTCTTGTTGCCTGGCTGATGAGCAGGAACAAAACCGCGTCCCTTCGAAGAGAAATGACTCGAAGATTTGGGATTCTTGATGTATGACTTGGAATCATTTTTGTTGGCATAAAAGACAGTATATTGAGAGGATTCTGGAGTGTGTAGAGTGAGTCGTGTCTCATAGCTCTGGAGGAGAGGAACAACTTCACTGTAAGATGGCATTGGGGGTTTGAGCATGGAGGTGGTGAAGGGTTCATACCGAGCACCAAGTCCTGTAAGCAAAGAAAAAGCTTTGTTTTTGTCATTAATAGCATGACCGATGGCAACAAGGCTGTCACATACTCCTTTGAATTTCCGAAGATATTCATTAAGGGAAATGTCAGGAGTTTTCTTCATATAGGTAAGCTGTTGGGTGAGTTGAAATTGTCTCTCTTGAGAGGCTTGGGCATATGCCTCTTTAAGAGCAGACCATACATGTGCCGAGGTGTCAAGACCAATGGCTTGGCCAAGAGCTTCCTCAGCTAAGGTACCGATGATCCAGCCACGCAGAACTCTATCAGCAGTTCTCCATTTCTTGTATTCGGGATTGGGAGTTGCTGGTGAGTTGTCAGTAGCTGGTAGGACAGCAGGTGGGGGTTTACTTTCTCCTGTGAGAAATCCCGTGAGCTCTTGACTTTCAGCAAGTGCAAGTACTTGCTCACGCCAAAGAGGATAATTTTCAGGCTTGAGCCGAAGAGTAACAAAGTTACCAACATTGAGAGATGCGGAAGACATTATTCGCTCTGATACCATATAGAAAAACCAAAAAAACAGATGATGCAGAAATCTCACCACGCCAGTAACGTAGTGGTGGTTCTTAATTTATAAAAGATGTACTCTGACTTAACAGAATCTTTACATCAAGGATGGAAAAAATATAACAGCGTATTAAACACTATTAAAGACTATTAAGTACAGCGAATAGCTAAGAATTCGGTGACTTGATTTTCGGATGTGCCCATCTTTGTAAAGTCAGAATCTCCTTGACATCTGCTTGCTTGCTTTTCGGATGTGCCCATCTTTGTAAAGTCAGAATCTCCTTGACATCTGCTTGCTTCTCTGTAGCTGAAATACATTCCTTTGTTGCTGAGATACGATCTGTTATTGCCTTTGTTGCTGAGATACGATCTGCTATTTCCTTGACAGGAATTCTTTCTGTTTTAATCTCCTTGACATCTGCTTGCTTCTCTGTAGCTGAAATACATTCCTTTGTTGCCTTTGTTGCTGAGATATGATCTGCTATTTCCTTTATAGGAATTCTTTCTGTTTTAATAAAGACAACCTGGGGATGGGTTTATACTCTTGCTATTAAGCATTGGGAACCTCGTTTACAATAAAGCAGTAATCACAATATTTGACTACGCCAAAGATTGTCATCATTATATATAGGGATCAGAGTTTTTGGGTTAGAATTATTAAAAGGAGCACCAACAATAGCCAACTGCCCAAAAAGAAAAACACAAGTTAATCTTTTTTTTTCTCAATAAAAACACAAGTTAATCAAGAAAGAAAGAAACCATACAGAAAAGAAAAAAGAAACAGTTAGATTGAAGAAAACAAACAAGATCAAGAGTTGTGGCTCTAAAGCTATAAACAAATTGGTATAGAAGGGAACTCTTTTCCTTTACTTATTTAAGGCTTCCGATGAATCCGATTTTAGTTATAGGAACACTAGTCAGGCTTCTAAATAGTTATGCTTTCCCTGCTATTTAATACAGCACAGCCGTAAATAAAACCAAACAACTGTTGCCATAGTCTCAATGGGCCTTTCCTTTTCGGCGCTAAACTCAAACAATCCAAAGCCCAGATTAAGGGAACTTAGCCCATGTTTAGCATGGGATTTAGGATTTGGTTTCAGAGCTCAATGAAAAAATCGAGCACAGCTGGTACAGTACTGTTGACTCTACTGTCTATACAGCTTCAGGGGTCCAATATTGATATGCCAAGTTTCCGTCTAAAAGATAGGTCATCACGTGTCAATGCACTTGAAGGAAATGCTTGCAAATAAATGGTTGAGTTTGCTGGTTTAAACTAATTATTTCCTTGTATATTTGCTCATGAGTAAGGTTCTTTGAATTGTAAGCTGAAAAGGGTCGGTCAGCAAGAGGAAAACGGGACCAGACAACCACACAAATAATATCCTTTTCCATCATATTCATAGCTGGAATAAGTTCTTCGGAGAGGATACGTGTTGACTTTGATCAGAACCAATGAAAAAAATCTCAAAGTGGGTAAAAGCATACAACTGAACCCTTCGATCACTGAATTTTCAACCGGGAAATTATACCCTTTTTTTCCTTTCTTTTTATTTTGCTCTCTTGCTAATAAGGCAAAATGATTATTATGCACGTATATATATAAGCATATGAACCCTTCGTGGTATATACTCGGTTATAATTTCGTCGAAAAACCTTTTGTCTCATATGGCGTGCTATTCATTTGGTGGTTCCGTGAACATGGGAGACTCTTGAAACGGCAACTATTTTATTCTCCGAAGAAAACAGTTCACGTCAACTCATATATATATATATACATTGTTCCAAGGCATATTCGTTTTAATCGTAGAACAACGCGCAGCAGCTCATATATGCAGACAAAATGAAAAGTCACCGACCGAACATGCCAGGTTCCAGAACTGTTAGACAACCTACACTTGAATGTGTTTGGTCCTCATGTTATATGTCATGTTTTTCTAATTGATCAACCCGGTTCCAATTTCTTGTAGCATTCTAGAGACTAGAGAGGATTCAAAGGTCCTCGACCATATGAGAAAAAGTAGTCTGTACAAATTTGATAATTCAACCCGGTTCGTTCTTCTACCATGATTCCTTCCTAGAGAGGTTTCTATATGCAGAACGGTCAATCAGAGTTCTACGTGGAATCCCTCGTGCAGCAATATATATATATTTTAATTAACAATCTATTGCTTTTGGCATCTGGTTGGAGGATAAGTCCAAATCATCCGTAGACTATTACACTGGGAATCAGTATTTTGTTTGGATCCAGAAGAACAAACAAAGTCTAGAGCACGAGCATCTCTATGCATTTTCATTCCAAAAAAAGGAAAATTGAGTGCACAATGTGTGCTTTAGTGTGCACACGTAGTCCAACCATCACAAAAGTTAGACGCCTTTTTTTTCTAGGCAGAAAAATCGACCCTTCATTAGCACAAATCATTTTGCTTAACAAAATTTCAGACAAAAATGATTATAAATGTTAATCTGATTGCAGATCATTTGAGGAGATTAGTATTATATATAGGGAGATATGGTAGCAATTAAGCTCGTGGACACAAATGATTATAAATGTGAATCTGATTGCAGATAATTTGAGGAGATTAGTATTATATATAGGGAGACATGGTAGTAATTAAGCTCGTGGACACATTCTGTCATCACAAGTTATGGTCTTCCTGCCCGTATAGGTACCCTCTGGCCCAATTCCTAATGAATGGGTTTAGAAGAGTTTGCTACTTGGCAGATAAAAATTTAAAGATGAGACAAAAAAAGCAGTCACTGAAACAGGTACAGTTTGTTGCCTTTGTGTTCCCACCTCTAAAAAAGTCAATAAAAAGCTGTCTTCCTCGAGGACAAACCCCCCTTTTTTCTGGGATGAGGATCCCCTGCAATTCCCTGCAGGGAATTGCAGGGGAGCCTGGTCCTTTTTTCTGATTGTTGTATCCAGCCTTTTGGCTCCGCCATGGGACGACATCTTCTTCTACTTAATGTATGTGGGAAGAAAATTTATAATACCAGATTCAAAGGTAAAAAAAGAATGGTACAATTTCGCTTAAATTTGTTCTTTCTTCATTAGAATTAGAACAAACTTAGAGCTTTCCTTTTTAGATAGGGGGTTGTTTTCGGATTTGCTGTAAATGAATAGTGACAATGATCAGATAAAATTTACAAATAAAGATAAATTAGGGCCACATCACTGTTGCTTTAAATAGGGTTCTTCACTATAAGGAGAAAAACTGAAATTTTTTTAGAAAAAAAGGATTGAAGATATGGGTGCTTGTTGATGTCACTGCACTGAAATGATGGATAAAGTGTGAGGAGAAGATAGAAATATTATTTTCTTTAATGCTGGGTTTAAAAAGGGGAATATCAAAGAAATAAAAAGGTTTTGACTTTTACTAATGTGGTTTCCTTTTCATTCTTTCTTTTGGGTGACATCCATTTTCGTGATAATCTATTCAGCCCCCATCAAATCCAGCAGCGAGCAGTCTCTGCACATCATTTACTGTGTTCTGCATCAAAGTTTCTACTTTTATGTATCTATCACCTCATTCAATACTATAGTAATTTGTTTTCTTTCCTTACAGAATTTAGTACCCGAAAAAGAAAGACCCCCCCTCCCTCCCCCCTCCAATTACCTGCAATTTTCATCGTGCATTTATGTTCCTCCAATGCCAAAAGATTCCATTGCTATCTACCATGACGATGATGCCTCAATCACCTCCCGTTTTCGCTCTGCATTTATGTTTCTCCACCAAAAAAAACACCATCCTGTTTAATTTTCTCTACTTCACCAGAACTGAATAATTGTTCCTGCCATATTGTTTTTATAAAAATTCCATAATCCATAGATATGTTTTTTTCAGTTCGTTCTCGCGAGATATAGGTGTTGTTAGGTAGCAGCAGAATATTTTGAGGAGGTGGTTCGTGAAACTTTAATCACACTTCTCCTGCTTATCTTAGCTACTATTAACAATCATGACTCTGCAAATTGCTGCAGCACTTGACGCATTTGATCAAGAAATCCGGAGCATGTTTCTACCGCATACTTCTTCTTTTGTCTCGACCTGTATCAGTATAACAATAAGGAGCACCAACGTAGTAGCCAATGGTCTTGACTCTAACCCACTGACCTCCTCCGGGACCCCGCATATATATTATATATTTGTATGGGCGTTAATGGACAACACGAAGACTTCCACGCCTCCATAAAACAGTCCCAATTGCAGTCATGTAACCCTTTGCACGCCCAATTTGAGCTGATTCTCCACCACGGGCTAAAACTTTTGATCGGGTTTGTTATGGGTTTTATCAAGCATGTGCAAAAGAAACGTCTAAACCAACACCAACATTATTGTTTGGGACTTTGACAAGTTTTGGTAAAGGAACATTAACAGGAGTGTCCAATGCTTGGCCCTGCACGCGAAAGTGAAACACAATCCAACCCATTCCAAAGGAAATAGGTCGAAGCAAAGAAAGTGATCTAAACGAAAACCAGTGAGTCATTGACACGTTGTACTTGAAGAATAACAGAGATTCCAGAAAAAGTGAATTCATCCCATCGAGTGGAACCCTCCATTTGTTGGTATTGTCAAGGCAAATGCATAAATGCTACAAAGTCAGCCACATACCAAACACCTACTACTTTCACTCGCGCACACAAACCAAATGATAAACAAAATACAAATAGACCTCAGTGCACTAGAATTTTCTTGGAATCCAAACACTCTTTTATTTGTTGTGGTTACGAAGGGTTTTTTTTTCCTTTCCTTTTCCATTTTCTGAGGAAAACTTCAACAATATAACAATGTACTAACAGTAGTAATAATATTAAAAAGAGCGACAGAAGGATGGAAATGAGTGAAGTTAACGCCAAGCAGATGCGACGGTGAGGGTCCGCCCCATCCAACCAACGCAAACTCCTCCATTTTCTTCGCTAACCGTGAACCCCGGGTTGACCCGGTTCGCACTGAGTCGCGTCTTCATTGTCTCCGCGACGTTTTGACTCAGTGGCCTCAACTCGAACCCGGCCATGCCCATCCGGGCTCGCCACTTCCCGAAAACCTCGCACCTCTCCACACGGTCCCTCCCCTCGCACGCAACCGAGTTTGCCAGCCTTCTACCCAGTCCCTCTTCGACTTTGCCTCTGTCCGCTCTGTCCCTCGCTACGGTAGCTTCGATCGAGTCAAACAGAGCACCATAATACGCGCACGTTTCCGTCACCCTCGCCATGAACGGCGCTGTATTGGTGTTCATCTGCTGTTCCACAAGCGTCACCACGCGAGGTCCCAGCCCCTTCACTCGCCGGAGCAGTTCGTCCCGCGGATTATCGGTAGACACGCTCTCGTCTGGCATTCTGCACAGCTTGAAAGCGAAATTCACAGCCAGTGGCTCGTCCGAGTCACAGCCCAAGGAATCACGAGTCAACTCGCCGAGTTTTGGACTATCCACGACTTTGAATATGAAACTAAAGCCGAATCGCTTGGCGTGTTGGCTCAGCATCTTACCAACCGTTCCCAGCCTCTCTTCCCCACCCTTATGATCTGCAACAGCTGTGATCTTCACGGCGAATGGCTTACCTTTCTGACGCTCCGAGAGCGCGTGCAAAAGATGCACATACTGATCACCTTGCCCAACATCAAAGTCAATCACGTGAATTTTGTTGCCCTTGTCTGATTCCTCGTCTATGGTGGCTTCGAGAATCGCGAGGTTGGCCGCCATGAACCCCAGTTTGAAGCAGGGCGACATCTCGTAGAGCAGCTGGGTCGAGTCAGCGTGTTCCTTACTGAAAAGCTCGCCAACGGGCGGTGGGTTTACGAGCGGGTTTGCCCTCGATTTTATGGTGGCGACCATGTGACTCATCAGCCTTTCCTCGGAATTACTTTTGGGATTCGAGGAGACCTGGGAGAGGCGCGTGAGGATCTCCACCGCGGCGTCGTTTTTGCCCTCGCAAATGCTGGTCGCCGCCTCCATTAACGATTGCTTTAAACTATTGGAGCCAGGCGACGCCACCGAGGAGGTGCACGAAGAGGTAGACGAAGTGGGTGAGGTCGAAATGGGTTTCTGGGTCGGACTAATCAGACTCTGTATGGTCTCGGACCACCCACTCTTCGTAATCACTGAAGCATCGTCGCCTTCGTCGTTGACGTCATCGTCGTCATCTAATAATCGTTTCTCCAGATACCGGAGCATCATTTTCTCATCCGACAAATCCTGGGCGGACGACAAAACTTTGTTGGAAGCAACCGTATTGGTGGGTGTCGTCGTCGTATACATGAAGGGAGCTTCCGGTAACTGTAAGGTCGCAGAATTAGAATTTCTGTATTGTTGAATAATTCTTGCGCTTCCCATTGAGGCAATCGGCTGAGACTGAAGCTGTTGCTGCTGCTGTTGTTGCTCCAAGACGGGGACGCCGAACCGTTGTTGTTGTTGTTGTTGTTGTTGCGGCGATAACAGAAAAGAGGACATTTCTGGAGATGTAGTTGTGATGGGGGTGGAGGAAAAATCTATGGGGGATAGAGGGGATATGGGGGAGGTGTGGTTGTAAGTCCTCCTGGCTTTGACGGAGCGGAGTAAAAGACCATTGAGGCCCATCTGGTTCTGGAACTGCGCGGGGTTTCGGAACTCGGAGAGGGTTCGCTTACCGATCACGCTGGGTAGAGCTTGCTGGCGAGCGATCTGGGCTGACTGGTCGAGAAAGAGACCGGGGAGTTGCGATCGGTAGGGAAGCTGTGGATGCTGAGGGTGATGTTGGTTCGACATGGAGGGGTTGGATCGGCCGGTGAAGAAGTCGGGGGCCCCACCTCCACTGAAGCCCGATGCCATTTCCTCTCCTCTTGTGAGTCGGAGGATGGATTGAGAGAGAGAGAGAGAGAGAACAGTAAAAGACAGAAGCGGGGTGGGGGAATAGAGAGGGTTAAAGGAGATGGTGTTTGAGGAAACGCATGGGGCAAGGAGAGAGAAAGAGGTCGTTTGGTTGCTTATGGGGGGTTTGATAAATAAATGGATTCTTTTCGATGATTATAGTTTATAACGGAAGAAGGGTCGGGATGAGAATGAGCGGGCTGGCTTCCAAATTACCGCTCCCCCGATTTTGGGTCATCAAAAAATGTGAATTGTAAATATGTGCGCCATGCGATATTCACGGTTGGATTCCTTAGTTGATCATCATGGAATCGTGGTAAAGTTTGTTACGGAAGAGAACCCCCCGCTCTTGTATCCGCCGAATGAATGTCGCGCAAGAGAACCCACGCTTTCTATTCTAGATAAATGTAGTCTACCTTTTGAAACTAATTTTAAAAACTTTTAAATTTTTTAAACTATAAACTATAAACTAAAATCTCAAAAAAATTTACACGATACTTTTTCACCACTTTAATATAGATACGTTCGTTTTCACACTTTTTTCAAGATTCTAAATATATTCACAAATCTACCACCGAACATATTCAGAATTCAAACACAAAAATCAATACATTTTACACAATCTAAAACAATTTTTTAATTTTTTATTCAACATAAATTTTCTCTATATTTTTTCACATAACTCCAATACTTTTTTATTAAACAATTACATCAAATCATTTATCTCTCCAATTTACACAAACACCAATATAACACTATTCAACATAAAAATTCACAACTTCTCTAAAATCCTATATTTTTTATCAAAATCGAACATAACTTTTTTTTTTAAAAAATAATTACGTCAAATATTCTCTCTACCTTTTAACAAATTCTCTTACTTTTTTATTAAAAAAAAAATCATCAAATCTTTCCTCACTTATCTTTTTAACGGAATTCAATAAAAATCATTCAATATCAAGCATTCTTTTCAAAACTCTTAAATTTTGTTGGCCAAAATCCAAATATATCACCTCAGCAGACAGCAGCTGTTTCGGACGCTGTGTTACACACGCGCCTGCCAAAAATGTGGGGAACATGTTTCGAACTTTCACCCTTATTCGGCAGTGTTCCCCTCACGGGACTGTTAGAAAGCTTTCGAGAATGCCTGCCATGAAAACCCGAACAATGCAATCCAGAACGGCGACGAAAACGACCGAGGCGAAACGTGGCCCAATGGGAAACGAGTAATAGGACATTTTCACATGACCGACCCGTGAGTTTGAAATTTCTTTGAACCGGTTAACTGGATTCGAAATTCTAGTACCTGGTTTTTGGTCACGGACGTTTCCCAGTCATTTCCGGTGGGTGACTTTAGGTCTGTCTGAGAACAGAATTTCAAACCCTCGAAAGTTGCCTACGTTGGCCTTGCCCCAACCACTAAAATATATATATCACCTCCTCCGACATACAAGAAATTGCTAAACAAATTAGAATTATTAATCCTACCTAAAAGAATTTACTCGCTCTTATTGAGTCGAAATATTTAGTGAAATAGCTTATCGGCCCGAGTCGAAATGACATAAATGTCATTCCCCACAAGAATTTTCCTACTGATTTCGCAATCATTTACGTGATATATATGTTTGAGGGTTAAAATTTTGGGTATTGGGTTTTGAGAAATATTATAAAGTAAATAAATGTTATGGGAGTTGGTGAAAAATTGAAGGGATAGAATATTTTTAATCAATATTATAATAATAAAAAAATTATGTGTTGAATTTTTTAGTATTAAACTTAAAAATTTTAAGTGTTTTGAGATTTGTAGTTTACATTAAAATCTATCAACTGCGTACAAGTTAAGCCAAATTCATCCGAATTCCATACATAGAAAATGTCTGAAATTTTTCTATTTACCTAAAAAACAAAAATATTATATCAAGAGTTTGAGAGGTAGTACCCAAGATTATGACTATTGCACCTTTGCTACCTATGTTTAACATAAAAATATACATTTTTAAGGGTAAAAAAGTGGGGAAAGAGGAATAGAATATTGGATATCAATCGGAGAAGAGAAATTGGTTTTGCCTTATCGTGCTTTTCTTCTCTATATTTGTAAAAAAAAAAAAAAAACCACGCGTAAGTTGTAGCAATTTAAGTAGCAAGATTGCAATTGCATTGGGACCTAATCTACTTTTTGGGTTTTTTTTTAAAAAAAAAAACTCTTAATGGGATATTCGTTGTGTTTCAATTGGAGGGTCAAGTTTTAGGGAGTTACACTTGTTTGGTTTTGAGACAGTAAACATAACAAGTCTACGTGCCTGTTAAATTAATGCTAGCCATTCCCTAATTATTGCCATCTATACAGATGAGAAGACACACAAAAAAGAAAGACGTGAAAGAAGTAAATTGAATACAGTACTATCAATTAAGAGCATGCGCATATATTAATAAATAGATCATATTGTAGCTGCAGCAATTGCAAATAGTTATTGGACACCCAAAATTCTACGTGCCTTATTAATTGTGTAACTTAATAAATTAAATTCTCTGTTATAATGCAAAATTTATTATTCGATTTTACGAGAACAACTAAATAAATAAGTATTTCTTAATTTGTGTGACAAAACAAAATCATTCACTCACCGTGAATTTGTTGAAGTACTCCAGAGCTTCTATTTTCATTAAGCGAGAGAGCCTAGGCATCACTTAATTTGTTTGCAAAATTAATGTCACGTTAAAAGTTGCATACTAAGATTATTTTTAAGCGTTAATCATGTTTTCAATTTGCTTAATTATGTATAGTTCTTCTCATTAATCGCCCAAAAGATCTCTCTCGACAATATTATAATATCTTCGCATACTTGCTAGGGGTGCCTCGATCTGTTAATAAAACTCTTCTTATTTTATGTGGTCAGAAATAGAAGAATATTTTACCAAATGAGGACTGATTCTCCATTCCATTCACTTGAACCAAGCGCAACTTTCAGGTAGCAAAACAGAATCCATCCTAATGAAGCATCTTGGACTTCTTCTTCTTCCAATTTTTTTTTTTTTTTTGTAATACATGGTTTAGTTTGAAAATGACCGATTAAGGTTTGGGCCTTGTTGGTTTATTATATGAAGTTTCAAACTCCAAACATTATAAGTGCTATTAATAATTTATAGTCACGCTCTGAGCCTTGCACATGTATTTGAATTAGTTGAATTGTGCATAAACTGACTTAGATATCCGATTAAAAATAATAAGAAATTGTATACCAAGTTTTAGGACGAATCAATGTGTTTTCATTTCCTCATTAATAATCGTGAAATTTGACATCAAACTATAAGTTCAATAATAAATTAATTTTTTATCCACCGGTTGGACGTCATGAAAAGCCCAATTAAGCTTTTACAATCGAAGCACTTCGGCCCTTTTCATCCTCCAAAACATTTGTCAATAAATGAATAAGAAAGAATAGAGAAAATAAAAGACCCCCCTCGAATCTGGAAAAGTCACCCAGATGTGGGTCTACCACGCCCAACAAGGCGGACCCCTACCCCTTAAAAAAAAAAAAACCAACAACTTGAATATTTTCCAGTCATGGATTACGTTCGCCAAGGGTATTTATGAGAATTTAGTTGTTTATGCGGTTAATTATGGCAATTGATGTGCGAAATTTTCAGAAATAGTAGGAACAAATTGAAAATTGGTGCGTATATTGCGTGTAGGCAAAAATCTCAATGATAAAATTGGTTAGCAAGCCAACCATCCAAACTACTTTTGATTCCTCTTTCCTCCTAGTAGAATCTCGGCCAAGTCGGTCTCTCCTATGACACTTGTCGAGCAAAATGTGCCACTTTGCGTTTTCAATTTACACCTCAAAAAGCACTGAGATATATGGGTACGTTTGAGCCCCAAATAAGTTGGGCCTAAAAATTTAGACTTAATAATAAAAGATTCACCACATAATTTTTTATTATTATAATATTTATTAAAAATATTCTCTCTTCATTTTTTCACCAACTCTCGTAACATATCTATACTTTATAATATTTCTCAAATCCCAATACCCAAAATTTTCACCCTTAAAGCCTATTATGTTGTATATAATTTTTAAATATGACCTCTTCGTTAATATTCCTGAGGGTAAAATTGTCATCTCATAGTGTTGGAAATCTCACATTGCTAGAGAAATTAGTCAATGTGCTCCTTCTAAGGTTGTGACATCTTTCACTCCTCAAGGCGTCTTTTGGAGTTGAGTTAGGCCCACCTTTCACATATTGTGTAAAATCTAATATGGTATCAGAACAAAGTTCCTAGTTTGTGGTCCATTGTCACCGTTTCTATGTGTTGGCTTGGATGTCCTCCCGTCACACGTGATGGGGCGTGTTTGAAGTTTCACATTGCTAGAGAAACTAGTCAATGTGCTCCTTATAAGGTTGTAGCATCCCTCACTTCTCAAGACATTTTTGGAGTTGAGTTAGGCTCACATTTCACATATTGTGTAAATTCTAATATGGTATCAGAGGAATATTCTTAGTTTGTGGTCTCACCGTCACCCGTTTCCACGTGTTGGCTTGGATGTCCTCCCGCCACACGTGATGGGCAGTGTTGAAAATCTCACATTACTAGAAAAACTAATCAATGTGTTCTTTCTAAGATTGTGACATATTTCACTGCTCAAAACATCTTTTAGAATTGAGTTACACTCAACTTTGTGTGTAAAATCTAATACATTGAACCATCCTATACATATACTTTTATAAAGACAAGAAAGGCCGTCTGCTTAAGGAGTTGGTGGAGTCTGCCTAACAGAAAAAACGGAACACTCAACACTCGTGGCTCCGATGCGCGTTTTCGTCGTTGCAGGGGGTGGGGGCCAGTTCAGTTGGTGTCGTTGGAGTCAACCGGTTCCCCACTTGAAACCCCAGGTGGCGCCGACTGAACGCGCCTTTCGAGGAGCGGTGACGCGCGCACACAGGTATCCTAAGCCACACGAAACCCACACTCCCAATAATATCTGGGTTTTCGTTGGCTATCGAGTTGACGGCTGATGGAAGCGGTCTCATGTCAGCTAGATCAACGGCACTGATTGGTTAATCCTTTACACATTGTGAGCTAAGCAAGTTTTGGGTAATTTATATATGTATGTATATGTATACGTTACTATTTCGTAAACAGGAACAAGAAGAAAAATTGTTGGAAATTAACACAATCACATGCTTTCGTATTAAACATTCTTTGACAATCGTATGTTGAATTCTACCAAACAACCCTTTTATATAAAAAAAAAAGGGTATGGCATACTAGTAGTAATGGGTAAGAGGTCTCCTCGTGAACTTTAACTCTTTTCTCATGTTTTTAAAATTTGATGAAGAATGTGTATGAAAATATCAGCTCAATCGGCCCGGTTCCGCCAAACGAAGCATTAACTTACTAAAAGGACGCCAGTGAGACTCGCCCAAAGAGACTATATGAATCCTAAAAGTCAAGGAAGGTCTTGGTCTACAGGGCCACGCCTCATATGCCGAAGGGCCTTCCCACACATAAGACGTCTCTCCCTCGAAATTTCGCCCAAAACGCCCGAGCAGCCTCTGCAAAAGTCCATTCTCCAGTACAGGTGCAAGGGGAGCCGCCGTATGTAGAGATTTTTCGGATATATTTGGTCTTAGCAGCAGTGAAAGAGGGTTTGGTCATATAAAAGCCTCTAGGTACGTACGCAATCTCGAACACACATCGCAACTACTTTGCAAACGGATTTCCTGTAAAATTTTAGGAGTTGGTAAAAAAGGTTGAAGAGAGAGAATGAAAAAAGTGAAAAAGTTAGAGAAAAAGTAAGAGAGAGAATGAAAAAGTAAGTAAAAAAATAAAAAAGTAAAAAAAAAGTTAGAGAAAAAGTAAGGAGAGAGAATGAAAAAGTAAGAATGTTAAATTTTTGGTAAAATTTTAGGTTTACACAAACACTATATAACTTAAGTATCAGATACTCACTCTATAAGGAAGCTCCGTACACCTTATTTTGTCTCACAGGTCCGATTACATGAAGAAAGACGGTCAATTACTCATGTGGGCTAGAACAAAAATCCACCATCAATGACTAATATAATTAAAGTTCAAACTAGGGTTATGGAGTTTGATGTATGCCTTTCAATTTTCAGTGGATCGATAGACCTCTTTTTAAATAAAAATTGATGAGGCCAAAACTAGAACACGGAACTTGCTGAAAACTACGTACACGCACTTGTACTACAAATAAATAATAAACCAATTTGCTTGACGACAAACTGTAATAACATCAACACATTAGATTATCAAGTACCTGTCCTGTCCAGGGAACAAAGCGACAGCTTATAATTAAGAATAATAAAGAATTCCGTTTTATAATTAAGAATTTCGCTTTCAACTGTCATTAATTAAAATTAAAACAACAGACATATACATAGATATATTATCATTTTTCTATACCCTTATATAGTACCTTTTCTAGTTTTGCAGACGGCCTCTAATAGTCTAACCTATTGCTTCCAAGTTAATTAAATATTAAATCTGAAAATTGCTTAAATGTGCTTGTTGTTGCTTTCTATTAATTATTTTTTTGGAGGGTTAAACATGATCAAATTTAATTTGATTAATTGCTGCTGTGGATCCGAAATATTTATTCTCTTCCAACTACGAGGCCCAATTTTATTAGTTTTTGTTTACTTTATACGCCAACAAAATAAATTGAATCGAGCATCCAGCTTTTGTCTATTTCAATTTGAACACACTAGAATAGGTAGCTAGTAAAAATTAATTGAGTGAACTAAATTTAGATTTGTTCTCTTTTTGCTACAATAAAAGAGAGTGTTGAATTCATCCGGATAATTCAAGTGGCAACATGAGCTTTTACGAGAGTGTGCATTAAGCGCAACTTCAGGAGTTCAAACCACTATTTAAATTAAAAAAAAAGTCGCGATTTTAAATGGAATTTAGTTAATGGTTCGGTAAATTTTTTCAAAGTTTATTTTAGATTCGTTTGGATCATGTATGTCCGAGTCCAATACAGATAAATAGGTTTCTTAATTTTTCTTTGTACCAAAAAAAGAAAAAAAGAGGAAGACCGTAACTAAGAAACAAGTCGCGAACCATGGCCCAACCATAATTCATTTTTCAACGGCATCCAAGAAACATGAAATAATTAGAGAAGTAAAGGGTAAATTACTCCAGCAGTCCCTGGGGTATAGTCAATTCCCAAATTGGTCCCTCTGGAAAACATTCTCCTACGGGGATCTCTGGGGTTTGATATGTCTCCCAAATTAGTCCTCCGTCACATGAGCTGACGGAATCTGCCTACGTGGCTGATGGAGAACACGTCAGAACCAGTTAAGTGGCGACACGTGTCATTTTTTGCCACATCATTCGACACAACCTAAAATGTTGGATCCCACAGCCAACTCACTCATCTTCCCTCTCCCCTTCTCCATCCTAGCCCACTTATGGCAACCCACGAAAACAAAACCTCGACTCAGCTGAACTAAACTGAGCTATCTGGCCAAACTCTTCGTAAACTTTTACAATCGCAGAGGATGAAGTAAGCATAAATAAGTTATTTATCTTTGATTGCCATATATCTCGACGCATTGTCACAACACGCAAACAGACAAAAGAATCACTATGTTGAAGATATCCAGGCAACAAATTCAACAAAATCTCTTACCATCAGTTGGATTAGTCTCCCCACGCAAAATCGGAGCCCCGCAGATCAACGAGAACCATACCAAAACCTTTGCATAGTTATTCAAATCCTCGGACTTCATACCAGATCACTTCCCACCCATTGATCCCGTACTAAACCTCTATCGCTCAATTCACTCTTTTCCCACAAAATCGATCACAAAAGACATACTCCAATTTGAAAACCAAACCACCATCACAAATTAGTTGAAGGAAACGAAGCAATTGCCGAGGACAGAAGTGGGAAATTTCTTAGAAACAACAGCCTGATGGGTAAGTACATTTGGAAACAGAATCGCTATAAAAACCCGGAACCATTTGACCAGCAAAATTTGTAAATGGTCGCGGCTGCTGGACGACGAGAGGGCCGACGAGGTGGGTTTGAGGAATCTCTCAAAGATGGCCATGAAAAAGAACATGGAGATGAGAATGGCTGTAGCAACGAAGCCAAAAGAAACGGCATTGACCGAGTTGTTGAAGCGCCTCCAGTGCTCCTCTCTCTGCACGTTGTTCAAAGGAGCCCCTATTGGCGCCCATGCGTTTCTCCATCTTGACGTGGTTCTTGGTCATTGCAGCGTAGACTCAGAGCAAGCAAGCAAGCGCGCGACAGAGAGAGAGAGAGAGGAGATTTGGACTGAAGTGAAGCTGTGTCAGTACTTTAAGGCTTTACACCATTACCAGAGACGATGAGATAGAGAAACAAAACCAAGGCGAGGGATGAACGCCGGAAACCCATTTCCGGTGATCGAATCCGGACAATACCGGCGGTTGGGAAAAGGTAAAGATTTTTTGTCATCTTGTCAATTTTTTTAATGAAGTGACAAAAAAATGACACGTATCGTCACTTAACTAATTCTGACGTGTTCTCCGTCAGCCACATAGGCAGATTCCGTCAAGACGTATTAAACCCCAGGGATCTTCGTAGGAGAAAGTTTTCTACAAGAATCAATCTAGGAATTGACTATACCCAGGGACTGCTGGAGTAATTTAAACAAAAGCAAACTATTTATGAACACACGTGTGCATTGAATGTTTCAGATCGTGACTGTGAGCTGTAATCTTATCAGTTATCGCTACATTCAGTTTTACAAGTTTCCGTTGCCACGTTACAGAACACGTCTTCCTCGATCGGCCCGAAACGGCCGTAGCCGAGGACAGGCATTACACGTTACGCAATTTGCTTTTGCAGATAAATTATGGGTTTCATAAACATTGATCTACAGGGAATTCGAATCTTTTGAGAATTTTGGTGAAAATAGACGTGCTCGTCGACAAATTTGGTGATATATGGCTTTCCAATTAGGCATTTTTACAAACACAAGGACGGAGATTTAATGAAGGTTATAATATACACTTAGAGATCAGATCCCGAAAATTCCACGACGACAACTTACAAGCCGACTTCTTTTAATTTCTTTTCGTCAGTAACGCGTGGTCCACAGGATCCTCGGTTCCATGAATGGATTGTCATTTGGCTCATTCTTTTTTTTTTTTTTCTAAGTCATTTGGCTCATTCACTAGTGGACCAAACTCGCCTCAGAAGCTTTTGTAAAAACCATATTTCGATCATATATATAACAAGTAGTGTTATATAACAAATATATATTTATATATATAATTTTATTGTTCACATCTTTTGTTCTTTCCCGATTGAGGCTGCGTTTGCGTGTTAAAATTTTACACCCTCTAAAATTTTAACACAATAAAATATTACAATATAATCTCTATCTCTCATCAAATCAATACTTTTTACTACAAAAAATATAAAAAATTAACTCTCTCTTCACTTTTTCACTAAACTCAGTAGCTAAAATTTTAAATGCTTATTTAAATGCTTTAGTTATATCGAAGACCGGCTATAGCCGGTGATAGGCAAGCAGTATTGTGAATGGTCAAATCTGAGAAGTAGATCTATCTGACCTTTTGCCTGCTTTGTACGCTAAGCGCCGTAATGGGGAAGCTACTCTACAGAATTCAATCAGAACCGTTAATCTGCTCAACTGGTTTTGTCATAACCACGCGTCTGGCAGCTATTTGGTGACGGAGCAAAAGCTGTCAGTGGGCATCCCCACGTGAACTTACATCTCTGAACGCCAAAGCTGGGACAGTCAGTTTGTAGACGTAGTGTTTGATTTCTCCACTGGTATCAGTCTCGCTTTTTTGTTGTTTGTGCTCTTATTAATTTTGGAGGTCGGACGATATCTAGGTTGTCAATCTGATTATAATTATTCAATGCCACAGTCCCGAGTTTTTAATTATTAATTAACTTGTTAATTATTTAATCTGTGTAAGAAAAATGATTATATAAATTTTAAAATTAGTCGAGATAAGCTTAGATTAACACACAATGTATGGTGTTAAAATAAACTATTTGACATAGTGCAGTTGGTTATGAAGTTGCCTCAAAAATACGTAAAGTTGTGATGAAAATATCTTGTAGATAACTTATGCATAGGATGATGAGGCTCCGCAAAGGAGAAAAAACAAACAAACTAACATTGCGTGAGAGAAGTGTGTTTGTATGGAAAATATCTTGCTTTAAAGTGAAGTAACTTTACAAAGCCAATTTCTGAAAGGTATGTAAGATATTTTGTTTTTATTTCGAAAACAAAAAAGGACCAAGAAGAAAGCCTTTGCACTGCCCTTATCATTTTCTGGAATACAACTAAAAGTACGTATAGAGATGATCATGCGAATGAATTATACGTTACTTTTGCAGGAAAAGGTATCAGTCTGTTGTAATATATAAATGTATAGTTGCCCTTTAGTAGATCACGAAAGATACGTACGTGTAAGTTTGTAGAACTTATATAATAAATATTCTTTAAACAATGATCTTGTAATCGAGTAGGTATCAAGGGTTGGGACAATAAAGCCATGACAAATTCAATGAATAGCGTTCAAAATGAGTGCAGCCGCTGAGTGGGTCACAATGGGAGATAAAGGAGTTGCGCTTTCACTTCGAACGAGCATTCAACAGCACAGGTTTGGGTCCCAGACCCAGGAACAAAGACATTTGATCATCAACTGCTCTCTGTTCAAATACCTCTATATCCAGCTGATCAAATACAGATAGCCATCGCGAAAGTTTGACGTTTTTATACGCCGAATACGTGACGAGTCCCAAAGTGACTCGCGGCTCGAAAATAAAGAAGACCAACTATGGAAAGGAAAAAAAAAAGCTTTGGGACTTGATAGTGGACAAAAAAAGGGAGATTGAAATAATTGCATCAGTACAAAAGGACGTCCTTTTTACATTACAAGTCGATTTAATTTGTAGGCAATAAATTTCTGTTCATATGAGAGATCAACTTTCGTCTGTATCAAGCGCTTGCCGATGGGTCTGATGACGTTTCGGCCCATGTGAACTTGGAGAGATTGGGCGCAGTTTGGCACGTCTCTGATGTGAGTCGTCGAAAGTGACAAGCAGCGTCCATCCCTTCTCTCTGTTTCTGTTTTCGTTTCTTTTCTTTTCTGTGTTACTCGGCACTCTAAAAGCATGGGTGCAGGAACCATGCGGTCGTTTAATTAGGCGCTGACAATCAATGCGTTGGGGGTACCAAAATGCATGTAGTAGTCTGGTTCTGGTAGCCATTAATGTCAAAACCGAAGCCTTTCACAAAAAAAAGTTTCTTTAGATATTTAAAAGCTAGCGCCAGCGGCTTCACAAAAGTTAATAGCAGAATGATCACATGAACCACCTGTCGATTCCAGACTCCTTCTCTTTCTTCCGTGAGTTTTCTTTGTCACAATCGAGTTTACTAGCAGAATGTAGGTGCTTCTTCTGCCCATCAAATTTTCAATTAGACCCACATTATTCTATTCAGAAATCCCTATCTCTTTCCTTCGATTCGTCACCAGGCTTTGATTGGGTACAATGAAAAAGGAAGCAAATTAATTTTTAACTGGAATATTCAGTTTCTTTCAATCATGCTCTCGAGCATGAGTAAGTTAGTGATCACATTCGCCAATGTAATTGTACGTATAACACTTCAAATCATATTCTCTGCAGAAATTTTGGACTTTATAAATATTTGCATTGCTGTCGCGTTGTACATATTGTGGACTTAATTATGGTGGTGTTTGTTTTAGGAAATATTGGGTATTGAAGTTTGTGAAAAAGTAAAGATATTTTATAAGAGTTGGTAAAAAATTGAAGAGAGAAGATTTAAATGAATATTATAATAATAAAAATTATTTATAAAAAATAAATGTTATTTAATAATTATTTAATATTATTTCCAATTATTCCGTTGCCGATTATTCCGACAACAAACGTATGTACGACCAAGAATATGGTACATGCTTTAGCTAAAACTTTTGTGCACTTGTATGTTTGAGGGTGAAAATTTTAGGTATTGGGATTTGAGAAATATTATAAAGTAAAGATATGTTATGGGAGTTGGTTAAAAAGTGAAGAGAGAGAAGATTTTTAATAAGTATTATAATAATAAAAAATTATGTGATTAATTTTTTATTATTAAACCTAAATTATTGGGTCCCAAACATGCCATAAGGTGCTTTCGGGATTCAAATCGCACTAATGATTAGGTCTATTTTTTTTTTGAAAAAAAGGCCGAGATAATGAGCTATATAGGGGACGTTTGAATATAAAAATGTTGGGGGTTGGAAATGTTAGGGTATCGAGGTTTGTGAAGAAGTAAAAATATTTTATGAAATTTAATGAAAAAGTGAAGAGATCGAATATTTAATTGAATATTATAATATTATTTTATAGTTTGAGGATAGATAAATTATTTTATAATTGTGTAGATGTTGAGGGTGAAAATTTCCACTCACAAACACCCCATATATGCATAAAGTTTTGTCTACATAATATCTACCGCTACACTAAAAGGCTTGATAATTTTCTTCCGGCCATGATAATATTTTCCCCTGCAGGACAAAAGGTTACTAATGTACTTCTAATTTTGGTCACATTTGTTTTTCCAGAAAAGCGGCCCATGTACCATGTACCGGTTGAATTGTTCTTATATATACGTACCTACATATCACTGGATAAATAGCATTTATAGAATCACCAATTTTATCATAACCCAAAGTACATACATGTATATATAATGGACACGAAAACGATTTACCATATTATGCTCTCCTTCCCGGCCACTTTTCTCTGATGAAATAGACCTACTAATGGTCAAAGCAAAGGAAATAGATTAACCAAGATCACATATCTGCGGAAGAAAGAGAGTATACGTTTGAAAATAAGATTGGAGTTTACTAGTTCATACAGGAAAGATACATGTGCACAAAAGCCGCTCATGAAAAGCGTAACAACCGGTTTTCAAAACCAAACCAAACCAAACCAGTTTGCGACGTCTCGTTACCAAACAACTCCACTACTAGCGGAGAAGCTTGCTAGCCATCCCGGACACAAGTGGATAGATGGAAACTCCGTTGATCGAAGTCGATGGGGACTACCCACCGGTGAGGAGCGTAGGGGAGATGAGGCAGGTGTTGTGGAAAGAATCGGTGAAGTTATGGAAGATAGCGGGGCCTATCTCGTTCAACATTCTATGCCAATACATGACCAACTCGGTCACCAACATCTTCGTCGGCCACATTGGAGACTTGGAGCTCTCCGCCATCTCTATTGCTCTCTCTGTCATCGGCACCTTCTCTTTTGGTTTCATGGTAGCCTCTCTATAGATCTATCTACTAGGATTTCGTTTTGTCATATAGTGCAAAAACATAATTATGGGTAGCACATGTTGATGTATCTGTACCTAATGACTGTGGTATATTGGGTGATGTACAACAAAGGTACTTTGGCATGTATCTGCAGGTTGTTCAATACATCTTTAGAGTAACCTTGGATCATGAGAATAATTCCTCTAATAAGAAACAATGCATAACTACCCAAATTTGATGATGGAAATTCATGGAACCCTGTTTCTGTAATGGTTGCTTCTCTTTCTGGTCTTTATTTCAAGAATAATGAGCTTGAGTATGCATTTGACAAGCAAGTCATGGTATATAGTTGCTTAATTAATTATCTGTTCTACATGTAATTTGCCAACCCTGTTATAGCAAATGACTCATCTATCGACCTTGAGGTGCTTTATTTTACGGAAATGTAGCTTGGTATGGGGAGTGCACTCGAGACGCTTTGTGGTCAAGCTTTTGGTGCTGGACAAATTTATTTGCTCGGTATTTACATGCAACGGTCATGGATAATCCTGTGGGTCACCTGTATCACTCTCTTGCCAATTTACGTCTTCGCTACCCCAATTCTGAAGTTTCTAGGACAAGATGATGACATCGCTGATCTTGCGGGCAAATTTAGTATATTAATCATCCCTCAGTTATTCTCACTTGCCATCAATTTCCCTGCACAGAAGTTCCTCCAGGCTCAGAGCAAGGTTAGTGTGCTTGCATGGATCGGGTTTGTGGCCCTAGTGATACACGTCGGATTGCTTTGTCTTTTCGTGTATGTATTCGATTGGGGGGTGACTGGTGCAGCCATAGCTTTTGATATCACCAGTTGGGAGATTGCCGTGGCTCAGGTTGTCTATGTTATTGTTTGGTGCAAGGAAGCTGGGTGGAATGGTCTGTCTTGGTTGGCGTTCAAAGACATATGGGCCTTTGTTAGGCTCTCATTTGCATCGGCAGTCATGCTTTGCCTGGAAATTTGGTATATGATGAGCATGATAATTCTGACTGGCCACCTTGATAATGCTGTAATTGCTGTTGGTTCCCTCTCTATTTGGTAAGATCATATCTTTTGCACGACATATGAAACAAACACTTGCTTTTGTATCAACTTACAATGGCCGACATAAATTTTGAAGCTTTTAAAACAAAAGCAAGATTGGCTTTCTGTTTCTGTCAACCAACAACTACGCATTTATCTGGAATTGGTTTTTGGCGCAGCGATAACATGATCTTCTGCAGGAGTTTGTGGTACCATGAATATTGAATAACATGAACACCTATTTTTTGCATTGGTTTGATATGCCCTCTCATATTTAGTTTCTATATTTGCAGTTCTAAATTTTTCTTTCCATTTACTCATTCATTCAGTTTCATATTTTCAGCATGAATTTCAATGGGTGGGAAGCCATGTTGTTCATCGGCATAAACGCGGCTATAAGGTACATAATACCTTTTTTTTTTTAATTCTCTAGTGACATTTTATGGCAAGTAACACTTGCGCACCAAACTAGACGTAGGTGACTATGAATTAACTAATCATAGAATTCGACACGAAACTGGAACTGGATCATGTATTGCTCCTTAATGACTCACGAGTAATTGAAGCATTCCTTTACAAGATCAAGAGAATGTCGCGGGAATTAACATTAGAAGATTTGCTCTGCGGAAATTTTGCAGCTGTTGCATAGTGTGATTTATGCAGGAGCTGCGTTGATGCAGCAGATTGAAAAATTATGGAGGCTTAACGTTGTGGGTGTGTGGCAGTTAAGAATTTTTGGGCCTATTAGTTACAATTCTGAAGGGTTATGTTTGAGATGGAGAGGCTAATGTACATGTGCAATCAAACGCATCATTTTACGGCATGTCTTCGTGTCTGGTCTGTTCTGCAGTCAAGCTCATAATGATCTTTAGCTGATTTTCTTGCCTTTGTTTTGCAGTGTTCGAGTTTCCAACGAACTTGGATGGGGCCATTCAAGAGCTGCAAAATACTCTGTTTACGTGACAGTCTTTGAGTCTCTACTAATTGGGATCTTTTTTATGGTAGTCATCCTGATTACTAAAGACTATTTTTCCGTCATTTTCACTAACAGTGAAGATCTACAAAGAGCCGTCTCTCGCCTTGCATTCCTTCTTGGTGTGACCATGGTTCTTAACAGCGTTCAACCTGTGATTTCAGGTGTCCAATTTATTTGGCATCTGCTTGTTCTACGTTCATAATAAGCTTTGCATTCCAGCTCTTCTAATATATTTTGGAACCATATCTGCAGGCGTTGCTGTTGGAGGGGGGTGGCAAGCATTAGTGGCTTATATCAACTTGGGTAGTTATTACGTTTTCGGGCTTCCACTCGGATTCTTTCTAGGCTACAAATTAAAGTTGGGAGTAGAGGTAAATATTTACATTCCAGTTGCTATTGGCCGCTGTGTTTTTGTAGTTTCCTACTGGTTCCATTGCTAGTTATTTTCACTGTTGTAGGGACTATGGGCGGGAATGATAGGCGGAAGTGCTCTACAGACTTTGCTACTCTTGTTTGTACTATACAAGACCAACTGGAACAAAGAGGTAAGGAAAGTTTCTGTGGAACCCACTTAATCTTTTGATCCCTTTTGAAGCTCGAAGCTCTTTTGGATGTTGGATTATGGTAGTTTTTCTAAACTACAAAGGAATTGCAGAACATCATGGTTCTGTAGATGATTTTACTTCTGATGTATAAAATCTTAAAAAGAAGGGAACTGTCGCTTATAAGTTATATGGGTTGAGAACAAACATATTGATAATAAAGCACTTGCAGGTTGAACAAACGACAGAACGCATGCGGAAGTGGGGTGGCCAGGAAATCAAAATCCCGAAGATAGATGAGAATGTCTAATGTCGATTATTACAAAACCGGCTAGTCTTTACTTCCAGACTTTTTTTAGTCCCGTAATTAATCCCAATAAACCTCCCCTGCATGTCATTGATGGTGATCGGGGTGTCACTTGTGTTACAATATGTTAAGTTTCATCCCATAACCAATTGGCAATAGTAAGAGGTGGTCCAACAAGTATATGAAGCACAAGATTAAATGGTCCATAATCAATGTGAGACTCTAACAACATACCATGTATTTCTGGGTTTGGTCCACTTGTTTGTGTTCCCCATTTGTTGTCCACGTGCATGGATCATGTTCATTCGGCCTGCACGTGAGGGGGAGTGTTAGAGTCCCACATTGATTATGGACCATTTAATCTTGTGCTTCATATACTTCTTGGGCCACCTCTTACCATTGCCAATTGGTTATGGGATGAAACTTAACACAATATACTACTACAGCAGCACCTAATATAAGCTACGAGGATTCAGCATTTTTATCGAGGTGCGAATTCGGTTGCGCACCAATTGGCTGGTTGGGCGGCCTCTAAAATTGCTCTTGGAGGCTACCCCTCTGTTTTTTAGCGTTTTTCGGATCTGTTTTGGTTGTATGAGGGAACGGATCCCCCATAGCCGTTTTCTTTATCTTGTAGCTACTCTCTTTCTGTTTTCTTAGTTTTGAATGAATTCCAGTTTTGATCATATAAAAATAATAATATAAGCTCCGATTCTTAGCTGAAGTTAGCGGCACATTACAGCAATACTGGACTGCATGTCGCGATTCTTTGATTTAAACTGTTATGCTATCCTTGAAACTAGATCCAGTCTGAATGTAGGCCTTCTAAGCTTTCGACCATGTTGCAGATGGGTAACGATGGATGAGTGATTTCCAGTTTGTGTCAAGATGATCTGTTTATAAACATGCAATCTGTTAGTCTTTTGCATTAACTGTTGAGGATCCTGTTCCTCAATTCAATGTTGTACCTCTTCTGAAAAGCATCTCTGTATTTAGAAAGCAGAGGCTGATGGGGAATCAAATGCTTAGAGTCGTTATTATAAATAAATAATAGAGCAGTAAAAACAATTGATGTTAGTGAAAGAAGTTCTTGGTTTATGTACTTTGATAGCTCTCAGATAATCATAGAAGATAAGTGTACCCTAAAAGTACATATCCAACATCAGGTGATAATTTAGCAACTTGGTTGGCCAGTTTCAAATCATGGAGTAATGCAAACAAGAGCATTGCGATGGCAGTAGGAGTGATTGTGAATCTGTCCTGTTTCAGCCAGTAGCAGTAAGAGCACAAAGGCTTCTGCAGAAACCAAATTTTAGTTGAGGGACTTCCAAGGTCAACGAGTAATTTGATCATTTATAGGCATTTTGCTAATTGCTTCCGTATCACGTGTCCATGTGTCCATAATCTATGATAGAATGTTGATGCGTCGGTTTTAGGTTCTCTATGAGTCTGTCCCATGTCCATCCTCTAGAGGAGAATGAATAGTCTTTGTGCTTTTGGTGTGAACAATATTGTAAACCAGGATGAATGAGCAAAAGAGTCAGGATGGCCGAGTGGTCTAAGGCGCCAGACTCAAATTCTGGTCTTCGAGAGAGGGCGTGGGTTCAAATCCCACTTACACTCTTTTTGCACCTTTTCCCCATTGTCCTCCTGTGACATACATTTGTGGCAGATTCTGCTCTCACAACTTGGCGCCCTCGAAGGCTGCTTGCGAGCCTGATTGCTCAATGAGTCATTGGAACCATTGGCTTGCTCTTGCGGTTTGATATACTGAAACATGCTCCATTAGTTGGGTCCAAGATGCCTTCTTCTTTTTTTCTTTAACCCCACGTCAAGAAGTTGTGTATCTTGGAAATCTACTGATATTATTTCCTTTTCGCCTGCCCAGGTTGGGAGGCCTCTCTGTATTGTGGCAACTGGCGAGAGGGAATCTCAAGTGGAAAACCAGAGTTATGAACTGGACACATGATTTTGAAGTTCTTGAAGGATTAGGCATCACTCATTCACTTGCTCTTTTTGTTTTGTTCAAAATTGGTCGATCTTGACTCTGGGTATGTCTTATCCATTAAAAGGCAATATTTACAAACTCAGCCACTTTAACTCTGTTGAAAGGTCACTACACTAATTCCTTTTTTTTTCAGTACGCTGCATAACTCGACCATACTTTAGACCAAAGCTCTATAATATTAATCAAGGTGGGCAGAGTCGGTCGATAAAAATCTTGCTACCGGACATTGGGTGACGGTCTCAAAGTTTGGCATACGAATTTTCACTTTTATCAGTACGCCACTTCGCTTGCAAGAATCAAAGGTCACGAGTATGTCGGAATCAGAGTTTAAAGAGACGAATTATTTGCTCCAATAGCATGATTCAACAGCTTGACAAGTAAGGCAGCCTCGCGCTGCATTAGGCTTCCCAAGCATGGATGGCATGGTACCCTATGCTGCCTCTCCCTTCACGAATGGGGGAAATTTGCGCCCTAATGTAACACCACCTACATCCAGGCAATGTCACCATAAGGTTGTGCAATGCCTAAAGAAGACAGCTACCCACAGAATCACTCAGCCACGAACCTTAGGGGTGCCCAGATCTATCCATCGAACAGAATTGGGCACAAGTGAAGGGCCAACTGGATTGTTAAGGACAAGATAGAAATTAGAGTTTCATTCAATACGGCTCAGCATATATAATTATCAACCATCGAATAATTATAAGAGAGAGTGATAAAAACAGAACACTGACTAAAATTATAAACTCAATCTATTACAGTTCTACTTCAAAGTTAATGCCACACATGTTCCCATATCGCTAGGCAGCAGTTTTGGATTTCTTTGGGACACGGTAGCCACCAACAACACAAGCATGGTCACGCTCATAAGGTTCGAGAGTAACTTGTTCAAATGGCTTGAACTGATCCTGCTTTAACTTGTTCACTTCACTCTGAAATACAGCCTCCGCAGGCTGTGTAGAATCTATGCAGTTGGCCTGAAATATTTTTGCAGCGAAAATCAATTTCAAAAGAGCAGAAAACCTCAATTTTAACTGATTTCTGCTATTGCAGATTTGGATATGCGAAATTTGGTTTAAATTATTTAGTTGAAAACATATAAAAATAAAAGACAAAAAACTATGCATCCCCCCCCCCCCCCAAAAAAAAATTGTATGACTGTCACCCCCCGCCCCCCTAAGGTCCATTTCTGA
Source organism: Myrica gale (assembly GCA_963930655.1). NCBI lineage: Eukaryota > Viridiplantae > Streptophyta > Magnoliopsida > Fagales > Myricaceae > Myrica > Myrica gale. Next base: position 26,210,128 of record OZ005611.1, read on the forward strand.
CTTTGTCCCTGGTTGTTCAGTTTCAATTTTCCAAGTGAGAAACAAGCATTTAAACGTACCTTGATGGAGATTACAAAATGACCTCCAGTTTTCAGAAAATACGATGCATTAAGGGCTAGAATCCTTGCCTGCAAAGACCATTATAGATAAGAGAATTTAGATGAAGCAGATCAAAAAGAATTATGGGTGATACCAACCCCAGTAGAGTTGGTTGCCAGAACCCTGCCCAAAATAACTAGTGAAAATCCTAATAGAACCAGAAGAAGATATAATAAAACTACAAACGGTTTTTCCATATGAATAGAGCCCCACGCCAAAAAGGCCAAAACTATTACCCTCCACAAATTTGAGGAGGCAAAGCTCTAACTGATATAAGAACCAAATCAAGATCAGACTTGAACGTCCATGGAATTTCAAGAGTTATTTCCAGCACTTATCTTACAAAATATAAGAAATCAAAGTTGTAACACAAAAATCATCTCTTACTGTTTTCGGTACATAAGAAACATTTAACAACCATGGAACAAGAAGAGAACCACCACGCACATATATCATGCAGTACCACATTCAGAAAATAGAGAAATAAAAGGACATGTCAAAAAAACATGAAGAAAAATGCTATGAAGAGTTGTCACAGAAGAACATGGAGACTGTCACCATAAAGTTTGACAAGTATAATGAAAATGTAGCTACAGAAGTCTCATGTCTGAGCTTAGTAAGAAATATGTAAGTGAAATAAAAGCAACACACACACACCCACGCTTGAGTGTATGTAGGTCTATATATGAATATATAAAACCTAAATTTAAAACAGTCCTTATCGTGGCATCTGAATCTCATGCTTGCATAACAAACTTGTTGAAGGCAGCCCAAGTAACTCATCATATGCTCATAAAACAAATCAATTGCAATAAAATACAAATGACTATAAGACCATCAGAAACTCGAGTTTGCATCACCCATTAAGTCTTGAAGGGGAATCCGAGTAAACTCATCATATGGTCACAATGCAAAAAAACAACATAAAAAATAGAAACAAATAAAAAAGTACAGGTAAATACACATAAATATACATATGAATCCTACATATAAGTCAAAATCCATATAAAATGGTTAATCCAAATAAAACCCACCATTTCTCATATAGCCAACAAAAAATTATTATGACGAGAAGAAACTTGGGCACAGAGTACAAAGTAATATACTTTTAAGAATTAACAAATAAAGCCACAAAATTGAATGCTTTCTTATAAGCACATAAAAAGAATTAAAAAAATGGTTTGTCAAGGAACTGAAATGGAGTAGCAAAAGGAAACCAGGAGAAACAGATGTGGGATAAAGCAGTTGCAACACATTCACTTTAGTTTGTCCTGAAATATTTCACATGCATCAGTAAGAAAGACCATGCCAAAAATTCAACTTCAACAATACCTTCTCTGTCTATCAATTTAAATGGTAAGACGGCAAATTTAAAAAGAGAAACATAAAGGGCAAACCTGATCAGGCTGGGCAACATCTGAAAATATCACATCCACCATTCCAACTAACATTCGATATTTGGATGGATGCCTAGCATCTTCAATGATTGGAATAACATTTGTGCGCTTCTTTGCCATGTTAACCAGGTCTCTACCACTTCTATGAGAAAACTCCACCGCATACACCACACCAGTCTACATGAAAAGAGCAACAATTATAAAGCAACTCGCACAAATATAAGAACACAGATAAAGCAACTCTTTCAAGTATAAACAGGCATGTAAACACTTTATACAATAAGACTACTCACAGGACCAACAAGATCAGACACATGAGAGACTGTGGTTCCAGAAGCAGCCCCGAGGTAGAGAACCCGAGCACCAGGTTTCTTCAACAAAGAGATAAAACATCATGGTTATGCATAGATTCATAAATCCTAATGTACAAAAGACAAGAAGCACATAAACAAATATATTAAACAGTTAAGGAGAAACTCACAATCCATATGTCATCAACACCACCAATAATGGCAGCAGCCAACTTTGAACGAAATGGGTTCCAAACTCTGTATTCAACTTTTGTTCCATCTTCATTCTGGAGGAAAGGAGACTTTTCAAATTCCATATAGTCGATTCAACAAATATTTACACAATATGAAAACAGATGCAATTCTTCTGCACCAAAATAACGCTCTGGATATGCAGCACAAGGGTTTCCAAAAAAGCAAAAGTCAATTAACCACTAAAAAATTACAAACCATATATCATTTTATCAACCTATTTTTCATTTTTAGTCCTTACCTAGACCAGCTATTCAAACTTGAGAGTAGGCTACTCAGTAAAACATGAGATTGTTGGGGTTAGCACCACATAAGTTGTGAAAGGAGCTGGTGGACAGTTTATAAGTGTGAGTGAAAAACTCACCTTTTGAGCTAGCTTTCACAAGAATTAACCTAAATATGTGATATGTGACGCACTTGAGCCCATATGGGATCTATTACGAATATATTGGAATATGAAATGTGACTCCAGGCAGGTTGCCTATAGAACATCAGCAAAAAGAAATATTTCAATATGAGAACCAAATCAAACACAGGAAATACCAACCAAACACCAAACAACTCGAATGTAGTTCTCTAGGATACTTGATATTTTTAATTCATGAAATTTAGTAACATTGACTACACTCGGAACACCATGCATTATGCTTCGAACTGCAGTCGAATATATGTTACGATCCAATAAAATATTCAATGTTGACAAATCAGTAACTAATGAACAGCGTGTAAAAAATGAATGATAATAGCTACTGTAAAATGACCTGAACAGAGATCCTCTTCTCATTGTAAACAGCTTCACCAGGAACCAAATTTTTAGTAACAATAGCATCTTCTTTGCCCTTAGCTATGAACACTCCTTCGTGTCTATGAGGCTCCACCACAACCCTGCTTCCACCTTTCATTCCACCTCTACCACCACCTCGGCCTCCACGTCCACCACCACCACCTCGGCCGCCACGTCCACCACCACCACCTCGGCCTCCACGTCCACCACCACTGTCACCAAATCTTCCTCCACCGCCTCTGCCTCTGCCTCCATCACCCCTGCCTCTGAATCCTCCATCACCCCTGCCCCTGAATCCTCCACCACCACCACGCCCTGCACAAGATAAATAGATTCGAAAGACAAAATCCAGCATTAGACCAGAGGAAAATAGATGCGTCCAGTAGAGATTACAAACGAAATCGCATAAAGCTTATATCTTTTCATTACAAAAATCGAATAACTTTTCGCAGATAATTTTCTAAGCTTTCTAGGCAAAACCAGAACCAGAGGCAAAAGAAGAGAAAATGCAGAGTAGTAAGATCGTTCTGCTTAAGCTACCTCTAGGAGGTCTCATTGCAGCGAGTTTGAGTGGGGAGAGAGAGAGAGCGACTGAAAGAAGTGCGTCCAAGGGTTGAAACGGAAAGTGACGGAGGTTTGGGATTTATAGTGGAAAGTTAGGGTTTAGGGGTTTTGGCTCCGGAAAACCTAGGGGGGGGGGGGGGGGACGGGTATCACACGGGATGCATTTCTTTTTATCCAGACCGTTGGTATGAAATTAACGCTTCAGATCATGCCACCTCATCTAAAGGTGCGAAAATCGTAGAAAAATGTCTGGAAAGTAAACAAGAAACGTACGCGATGTCGGTTTAAGGGGGGTAGAGGCTATGCTATTATGCCCATCTTCCTGGTTGATGGTAGGGCTGCACAACCGGATTTCCAGTTCTTCTTGTACAGAAATGTGCTTTTTCTATCCATTTTGAATTCTAAAAATCTTAATGAAACTGTATCAAGTAGCTGAAGGACGATATGCATTTCAGTTCGATGAGGCAAATTTCAACCAAGAATTTGTCCGACCTGTTTTCTTTTTCCAATTATTTCTCGCCATTTCTCTGGTTTAACTTGTAGTTGGAGGGTAAAGGGGAAACATAGCCCCCATAAAAAGAGCAATTGGAGTGGGCTGGTCTTTTGTTGGTTGGTTAAGAGGATTCCCTCGCTTTTATTTTATTTTTTTGATGACGAGAAAATCCTCAAAAGTCGGACCCTTTTAGCTCAACCTTAAAGTACAAACCCCGAACCCCTGGACCGACCCCACAACCCAGGGAGCAGGTAAGTCAAGGACAATAATGGGGTGTTGGGCTCAAACTTGGGACATGTTAGATCCCAAGCCAAAACCTTACCACCACACCAAACCCTTGGGGGTCCTCGCTTTTATTTCCTAACGCCACAATCTCTATACATTACTCATGTATGTAATCCTGCTCAGGCATCACGCATCCCCTATTTTTCATGAATATCTGCCTTGTGGCTACACATGGATAGCAGGCCGGAGAGAGAAAGAGAGATTTTAACAGTCTGATTAAACTGCTACGAAAGGTTTGTTGACATTAACAGATCAACAAGGAAAAGTCAGGCTTCTATTGTACAGACATTTGACCGATAGAAATATGGCAAAAAAAGAAAGAAAGAAAGAGGAGCCTACAATACCAATAGATGTCCGACTCAACGAGAACAGCCCCAAATAATAATTTCTTTGGGCTGAGAGCCCAAATTCTAGCAGCACTGAAGGAGTGCACTCACATTCCAATCTACATTACAAAAGAAGCGCCTAGCGAAAACGAGTGCGTCTCAGAAAATTATTGTCGCGCGGCAAAATTGAAGTTCCACATATAACTGCTCCTTCCCTACAAACAAATACTTAACGCTTGACCCATTGGAAGCTCTTTCTTGCTTTAGCTTTGCCTGGTTTTTTCCTTTCCACCACACGTGGGTCCCTTGTCAAGAAACCGGCTGCCAAAAAGAATAACTACTTCACAAGAAGTTCATAACATAACATTCATTTACTCAATAAAATTTCTCTTCTATATATATATTAGTACGTCATTGTAACATCATTTCAACTAGTTTTTATATAACCAGAGGCCAGATTCCAGGCGCAACAAGCCATTTGATTAATTCCTAAAGATCTGTTTCCAGATATTATATTTGAGCCACATCCAATAAGGTGGGATCGAACTTTATGGCTTCTTATGAAACAGGGATGTGCAAATTACGGTATCTGGAGCAACCAAAAACTGAAATCCTATCATATATAAATACAATTTTACAGATTATACCAGCTCTGAGTGGAGGACGCAAGTCTGGTTCCCAATTTTGCAAGGCCCTGCTGACCCCCAATCGAACTGCTCCAACTTGACCTGTAATCAAGCAAACTTGAATTCTTCAACAAGTAAAACTAACAAAAAGGATAGTGGAAAGTCCAAACCACTCAGTGACAATCTAACACATGCTAGAAGTATCGAATTGAACCCCTACCCACCACACGCTATGCAAGCAAGAGATAATTCACCAAAGACAAGGAATCTAGATAATCTAACTAAGAGGAACTGCTAAAAGCACTAGATCACTTAACGAGGTTTGTAAGAATTAAAAAATTAAAGCTTGGTCAAAAACAATATCACCAACAGAAATTAATGACACGCAATTCTTGTTAGGTAAATTAGAGTACAAAGATGCATTACGAAAAAAAAAACTACAGCATACAAATGAGGCATGCTGAACAAAGTGCTTTCTTACAGTTGACAGTTGGCTACGTAGATGCTATTTTTAACTCAAGCTAATACTCTATAGCAAGACATGATCAAACACAGTTATAGAAAGCAATCTTGCAATTCATCTCACGTTCTGAGCAATTACTGGTTCTGGACATGGGAATGGATTCTTTTTTCTTTTCCTTTGTTTTGTGTGAGGAATCAAGCTAAAGCTGCTTCTCAAATTTTCGTACCTGCATGACTTCTGATAATTCACCAAAGACAAGGATTCATGTTACCAACCCCAAGCACTTTAAGACTAACAATATTTTACAGCCAAATATATGACATATCTAACTGATTATAATCTAATGATTGAGATAAGACAGACATTCAAGTCTTTTGGTTAAATGACTAACTTTAGAGGAAAATTATAGCGCTTGCGGGCTCAGCTCCATTATAGATATATAAAGATGTCAGGCAACAATAACATATTGCACAAAAGACCATAAACTCCAATCAAAAAGTGAAAAAGAAGCAATAAGAGAACTAAATCTGAGTGTGTTTAGTTAGTAGAGGATGGTTTGAGTCAATCAAGGTTAAGTGCGACAAAGAGATGGTGGAACATCTCTGCATTCAGTGCTTGGTACCTAGGGAGCTTTTAACCCTTCTTTTATATAGTGTGCATTATGCCACAATCCATGTAAGGCCTATTTATATCGCGGCAGATTAAAAGATAGGAAGGAAAACAGGAAATATAGGAATTGAATTCAAAGTGGTGGGTAGTATCAGTCCACTATGAATGTTTGAAGGTGGATTAACTAAACATTTATAAAGGAGAACTCCCTTGCTCAGGCTCAAAGATACTTTGATCCTTATTGTTCTTTTTCCAGCTCTTCACATTACCACAGGTAAATGCAGCCTTACAGATTGTCTATTTTGTATGCCTTTGCTTCCTGTCCATATGCGGCACAGGCCTATTTTCTTTTATTTATCTATTTTTTAACCGTAGAATCCTATTTGCTGATAAAAATAATAATAAATGTTACATAGAGGTCATGTTTCCGATTTTGCTATCCAGAATGAAACATTCCCACATGATATCAAAAAGAAAAACTTGCCCAGTTTGCTGCAATAGAGAGAAAGAGGCAGAGAGATGGCAGAAGGGCTGAAAAAGTATATGATGATTCTTTTTTTTTTCCTTTATTGTTATTGAGCAAGAACTGAATTCAACCCACTCATAATGATCTTAAAACTTAAATATAAATCTATGCTCAGATTTTGCGCTACAACATTTGGACTCACCTGAGACACCACCTCCTTTCACAGTACAGTCGACATCCCAAAGGCCCAAGGTTTTCGTCTCAGAAAAAGGTCGTAGGAGAGCAGCACGATGATCAAGCATCGGAAAGTAGACATCGAATTGTTTATCATTAATAACAAATTTTCCATCACCAGGTTGGATCCAGACACGTGCTATGCTGCATTTCCTTCTCCCAGTTCCATAAGCTCTTCCCTTCTCGTCAACTTGTCTCACTCTTGCTTTGGCAACTTCCTCCTGTTTCTGGCGCTCTATTTCAGCTCTCGTGATTTTTTTTGTATTTTTCTCATAACGCATTTCCTCTATTTCACTTAGAGGTGGCAATCCTTCAATTCCTTCAAAGTCCTTCAGGGCAATCAAACTGTCCAGCATTTCATCAGTGATACCAGATGCAGCAATAAGGTCGCCAAATGCACGATTTGGGCCTGCAATAGATACAGTTAGTAAGCACAAAAATGAGTTGTTAATCTGCCAAGCTGATATAAGCACCGACACAGTCAAACCTACAAAAAACTAGCTTAAGTCGTGTTTTGTTCAACCCGGTCAAGCTTAAGTTGTTCTATACCAAACTTGTACAATACACTACCTGGCTTGGCCAATATGCTAGTACCCAAACCTAGAAAAATCTCAAGGAAAATGCGAAAAATAAAAAATAGAAATCGATGTCCACATTCCCTAATCAGAAATCCAAAGCTCCAGACTCAAGGAAAAAGGCCTTATGCCAGATTAGAAACTACTATTATATTTCATTCTTCATAGGAACATATGTACTTTCAACAAAACTGAAACGCTTTTATGATATTCAAATCCGTAAAATCATGCAATGCAATCGAAACATAACCACCCAGCAAGGCATAGTTACTCCACAACCTGATAATCCAAAATAACTAATAAGGATTCCTTTTCTCGTAAATTTTAGTTTACAATGGAGTAGGTCATTGATTTACCTTTGAGTATAGCACTAAGCTCCCGCTCCTCCCTCTCGAGCCTCGCAGCATCCTCCCGGCTCTTCTGTGCACTGTCAACACTACTCCTACTCTCACCCCCGGTGTCACCGAACTCCCGGACCGCCTCCTTTTCTAGACTAAACAAGTCGTTCATGGTCTCCTCCTCCACCAATCTACCGGGCTTGAACAGCTCCGCAGTGGCCCAGTTCTCCTCGCCGCTCGTCTTCTCCTCGCTTCCTCTCAACCACGACTGATCATCCTCGGGGGACGAAGGGATTCCGGCGAGGTTCCCGGAGTCTTGGGTAAAGAATTGGTCGAACTTTCCATCACTCTCGTGGGGGAGATTCCATTGAGTCGATGCGGATTGGTCGAATTTGCCATCGTTGCTATTGCTGCTGTTGGAGAAGAATTTCGGAAGGGGAGAGAAGGTGAGGTTTGGGTGGGGATATGTGCAGGACGTCGACGAAAGTTGGGTGAGGCGACGGATATGTGAGGGTTTGGGGAGGAGACGAGAGAGCATTGTGATTGTTGGAAGCAGAGGTGACGACGGAGTTCCAGTGGGAGGGGTGGATTTTTGGTAGGGTTTTAGAATTGGAAGTAAAGATCCGACCCGGTCCAAATGAGAAAAGTAAGCAGGGCTATTTGGGATGGGTCATGGATCTTAAAACACATGCTATTGTGCATGTTAGCTTTGTACATGAATATTATTGGACGTAAAGATCCGACCCGGTCCAATTGAGGACAGTAAGCATGGCTATTTGGTATGGGTCATGGATCTTAAAACACATGCTAATGTGCTGTTAGCTTTGTACATGAATATTTTTGGTGTTACCACCAACATAGTTGTTTTCCTTTGCTTAGGCTATCAAGCATCGACTTGCACATTTGTATTATGAAAGTATGTTATGCTTAGACCACACCACAATCTAAAAATCATTCATTCAAAAAAGTTAGTAACTAAGAGAAACTGTTCTGTAAGGTTATTGGAGTGAACTATAGCTAAAGGGCTGGTAAATTTCAGATCTGTGTAGTCCCTCAAGCCTCACAGATCATATGGGTTTGCATTTACAGTAAGAGTGACTTCAAAAAATTATTTACACTTAAAAAATTAGAACTTGAGACCCCAAGAGAAGCACACCTTTAAGTCTAAGATTCTGACCATCCATGTCAACCCCTAAGAATTATAACTCATTCATTAAACAAAGCGAGATCTTGATAACAATCAAACAAATTTTCCAACAAAACTTTAGGTCTATCTATATATCATATGATAATTAATCCATTTGAATGCTTTTATTCTTCTTGACTGAACATTTCACTGTATCCTAATAACAAGGAAGAGTTTTTTTTTTAAAAAAATATATCAAATGAGACTTTCTATTACTTAAAAAACAATTAAAGTCCTGGGATATATTCGTTTTCACACTTTTTTCAGGATTCTAAGTATATTCACAAAACAACCACCGAACATATTCATAATTCAAACACAAACATCAATATATCTTACACCATCTCTAACAATTTTTTAATTTTTTATTCAATATAAATTTTCTCTCTCTATATTTTTTCACATAACTTCAATATTTTTTTATTAAACAATTACATCAAAACATTTATCTCTTCACTTTACACAAACACTAATAAAATACTATTCAACATAAATATTCACAACTTCTCTAAAATTCTATATTTTTACTCAAAACGAATGTAGGTCATATTTTGGGACGTTGGGCGGCCGAGATGGCTGGCTATAACATGAGCAGCCCCGAAAGAAAAGTGGTCTTACCGAACAAAACAAGCAACATTCAACATATTTTGGGTTATTTAGGCCTCGGATCTAATCAACATTTGAACAGATTTATCAAACTCATAAAAAGGAACTCCCCCACGTTAAAGTTGTAATGTTTTAACCAAGGAGGTCATGACTCATAACACACGCATTCATTATCATCCTGAAAATAAATTTTCCTTCATTTATAAACGCATTCATTTATTGAATATCGTGGGTCAAGGGTGATTTGGCTGCCAATATTATATATATACGTTTGGTTTGGCACACGGGTAAGTGAGGAAGGCTGCGTTTGTCACTAAAATTTTACCCAAAATTTTATCTCTCCTAATAAAATACTTCAATATAATCTCTCTCTCTTCCATCAAAAAATATAAAATATTACAAAAACTATAAAATATTACTTCTTTCTTCACTTTTTCACTAAACCCAATACCAACACTAAACCCAATACCAAAAATTTTACCGCACAAACCCACGCAGGAAGTAGTACAAAGTTGTCGCCGAGGAAAAGTAGAAGTAGTAGGTACTGGTAATATTTAAAATAAGAGATAAAGGACTGTACATGTCATGAACGACACCGCCCCCGAAACAACCTAGGATTCATTCTTACGTGCCTCCATTCTACCTCCTGCCTTCCTCGGATAAGCATTTCCCCCACAATATAGAGCGGGTGGCTTCGTCAACGCATCTTAATCACGCAATTTTCTTTTAATTAATATACACGTATCTCGATAAGGAACACTAATACATATAAAAGGAAACATAACACGAAAGTCCAAATTTTAACCACGGAGACAACCCATTAGAGTTATCTGATCACGCAATTACTACTCTTAACGAAGTCTGCACCGCCACATGTCATTCAAAAGCATTAAGCTGCCGAACCTAATGCTTAGTGGTTAAGCATTCGCGATCACTACTCCCTCCCAATAACCCTATCCTAACTTCTTTTCCCGTTATGACCTTTCGCAAAAAACATACACCAACACGGTAATTCATGCTCCAAAATTTTAAATTCAAATTTTGTATTCTCAACTAAACGACAGGATCTGGATCTCACCATTTAAAAGATAAAAACTAATAATTTTCAAATAATCTCATCCTGTAATATTTACGTGTGGAAGTAGGTAGAGATGGTAGAATATGGTAACTTTTCAAATTAAAATTTAAAACGACAGCCTCCGGACTCCGCATCTAACCATAGAGTTGGCAAAGAAAAAGAATCCGAAGGACAGAGGTGACAATATCGGTTGATATTGTAATAAACGCATAAAGCAAGGGCAAATGCAAACCCCGTTTTCTCATTGGGACCTATAAATTCCGGAGCTCACGTAGAGACTCAGAGACGCAGCCATTCGACTCAGCAGTTTCAGATCCGGTAAAAAAAAAAAATCCAAAATGTCGTCTCGCTTTGAAATAGAGGTCAAGGTCTCATCCGCCAGGGACCTCAAGAACATGAACTGGCGCCACGGCCCCCTCAGGCCCTACGCCGTCGTCTGGGTGGACCCCAACAAGAAGTCCTCCACCCGGATCGACGACCAGGGCGACACCTGCCCCCACTGGGACGAGACTCTTGTCATCCCCGTCCCGGGCTCCATCGAGGAGTACTCCACTCTCTACATCGACATCGTCCACGCCGGCCGCGCCGAGGAGGACGTGTCCAAGCCGCTCGTCGGCTCCGCTAGGCTCAAGCTTACGGAGGTCCTCGACGACGTGGGTTTCGGCGAACGCACCCAACGGAGCCTGCAGCTCAAAAGACCCTCCGGTAGACCCCACGGCAAGGTTGACGTTAAGGTGGAGATCAGACAGCCACGCTACCGTGCGCCCGACCCCTACTATGCTCCATCTTACGGGGTCCCACCACCATCTGGTTCCAGGTCCCTAGACTACTCTGCTCCGCCACCCTACGGCAAACCATATGCCGCACCACCACAAGATCCTTACTATTCTGCCCCCCCACCGGCCGGTTACCCCCCCTACGGTGGGTACAACGCTCCAGCGCCAGCTCCTTATGGTGCACCAGCTCCAGCTCTTTATGGTGCACCAGCGCCAGCTCCTTACGGTGCACCAGCGCCAGCTCCTTACAGTCAGCCAAGTTACGGGCAGGCACCGTATGGCGGGGAGTACAGACAAGTGGAGGAGAAAAAGAAGAGCAAGTTTGGGATGGGGACGGGATTGGCTGTGGGGGCGGTGGCAGGGGTGCTTGGTGGACTGGCAATTAAGGAGGGGTTTGACTACGTGGAGGACAAGATCGAGGACGACGCGGCGGACAAAGTTGAGGACAATTTGGATGAGGAGAGGTTTGATGATGATGATGCAGGATACGACCGAGACGACTTCTAGACTCTGCTCTGTGGTTCCGTCACCCACTTCATGTGTTATTTTCTTTCCCTTTTCGAAGTTTCGACTTGCGATTGTCTTTTTGTAATGGCTAAAAGGAACACGTGTCCGGAAAATAAATTGGAAAAAAAAAAGAATACAGAGGAGTGGGGCGTGCTTGTTTATGTCATCTTTTATATTTCAAAGAGTTGTCTGTCCGGCAGGCAATTTCCATGTTTACTGTTCTGGTGTTTTTCTTTCTGGGTGCTCACGTAGAGACGCAGCATTACGACTCAACAGTCTCAACCAGTTTCAGATCCAGTCACATAAAAAATATTCCAAAATGTCATATCGCTTCGAAGTAGAGGTCAAGATGAGGGACCTCAAAAACGTGAACAGGCGCCACGGCCCCCTCAGGCACTTCGCCGTCGTCTGGGTGGACCCCAATAACAAGTCCTCGAAACAACCAGACCCGGTTGGCTCATGCGAAAGTGAGGAAGTAGTACAAAATTGTCGCCGAGAAAAAACTAGTAGTAGTACATTTTGGTAATAAAATTAGAGAGAAAGGACAGTACATGAACGTGACTGCCCCCGAAAGAACCTAGGATTCATTCTTATGGGGAGTGAGTAACTATTATGGGGAGTGAGTAACTATTGGTGTTCTTCTCTTGTTCGTCTTGTGTTCGTCTACCGAATATAATATTGCTATTTTACGGTTCTTCCGGTGGACCCCGTTAAAATGCAAACAGACCGGTTCTGGTTTTAAACTCTCTCAGACCGGTTTGTTTTTCAGGTGTCTCTCAGACCGGTTTTGATAAATATAAACTACACTTGAAGTGATTTTTTACTATAGCGTGAAAGAATAAAATGATAAAACTGGACAAGAGATATTTGAATCTCACCAATTTCCATAACAACGACTGAACTGGTTGAAATCAACATCAATGTTTTTCCATATATCAGCCTTCCAAAAACTACAATATTCACACTCTAGGGAAAAACCCCATAATCATAATGATTCCACTCCAAACATATAAATTTCAAATACCAACAAAATTACAAAACTAACATAATTATAATAAAAGTAGAAAGACAATATACTTAGGACTATGTCATAAGATGTATACTTGACAATATGGAATTAATGACATGCAACAAAAGATGAATACTTGACATCTCAGTAGTACTAATTGTTGGCAAGGTACAGTGATTGTTGAGTATGGCATGAACTTGAAATAAGATAGGCCTAGCATGCATTGCAATTCCCGGATTAGTTGGACTCATGGAGTTCACCACGACCGTCATCCAAGCAAGTTTTTGTGGCGGGTTGTTTTTGATATCACAAGCCAACTGCCACAAGAGGTTCAGCAAGACGCCTTGACTCAAAAGGGGAGAAACTGAAGCCAATATCCACCGTAGATCAACCTTGAAAAAATAGAATTATAGTTAGGAATACAGCTTAAGCTAAATGAATGCATAACGCCTCAAGTAATATTGGTGCACAATATTAGACGAGAGAATTTTACCGTTGGGCACAATGAATAACTGCAAAAGCAAACAAACCTGGTTATTCGCATTAGTTTTCAAATAGAAACATGTCCAAGAACTTTTGGCATACATGATACATACAAAAAAGGGCCTTAGAATATCCTCCAACTTAATTAATTAGTAGCAGAGCTATAAGGCAAATCATTAATTAAAAGCTTTATGCACAAATTAAACCAATTATCTATTCTCCAAAAAGGAATAACATGGAATCAACAGTCGTAGTAAAAATTATTTTGTTCCACAAATAAAGAGAAATAAGTATATGTAGAAAAAAGTTAAAAACTAGAAACAGTTGATTCCATCATACAATAGAGGAAGAGAAGGTCCATCTCCGAAAATACAATAACTTGTGAAATTAAAATCCAAACAAAATAATAACTTCCTCTCTCCAAAATTGGCAAGGCCATCAGCTATCCTAAATGATTCACAAAACAGATGAATCACATCAACTCCAAATAAATTGAGATGGCAATTCATTAATACTACAACCTCAACAGATGTTCAATTCAACCAAGAAATTAGTTATAACTTCAAAATCTTCCTATTTTATCCACTTGTTTTTATCTAATTATGATCTTAGACCTAATGAATATTTGTTTAACTTTCATAAAACAAAAAAAATGTTGCATGGCGATGGTCCTCATTCCAAGAACATAACCTTAATCAAGAAAAAACCATGCAGTTTGTGTCATGGACAACCCAAGTACTAAGTATAAACCTAAAAAATTCAAACCAATAAAAATAGACAGCTTTACGGATTGAACAATAACGAAATCCAAGATCTAAAATAGCAAATCAATGAGAAGAAAATGAAAAACAAAATTAATTAGAAAAGTCATTCTAACCCGGGAAAAATTCTGAAGCATGAATATTTGAAAATTTGATCAATCATACAAAGACAATACCCTCCAAACAAGGGTCACAAGCCAAATTATCCAAGAGTTGTATTAGAAAATACAGCCCTTTAAAATAATAATAATAATAATAATAAGGGAAAAATAGTAACAGAAAGGAATAAAAAGCCAACAAGCCACTTCTGGGTTCCAACGAACCAACATGATTACATGAACACAATCCTGCACAATCACAATTTCATAAATTATTGATTGTGAGCATGACTAGCTACTTACCTGCAGTACAACTCAGCAAAACCCAGCAAATTTGGGGGCAAAACGAGCAAAACCCAGCAAATTTAGGTTTAAGAATGTTTTATTTGGGGGCAAATCGACAGGGAGAGAGAAATAATTTTCTCAAAACTCGAACTCAATTTGGGAAGTTCGATTTGGGGGCAACTCGGCGAAGATGGAGAAATTTTTTATTTGGGGGCAAATGGACGGGGAGAGAGAACGTGGGTTTTGAGACAGTCACGAAAAACAAACCGGTCTGAGAGAGTTTAAAAAAAAACACGGTCTGCTTCAGTTTGGACCGGTCTGTTTGCATTTTAACGGGGCTCACCAGCAGAACTGCAAATAGCAATATTATATTCGGTAAGCGAACGCGAGGCGAACAAGAGAAGAACACCAATCGTTTCTCGGGAGCGGATTGCCTCTGAAGGCAATTTCATGCGAAGGACCGAATGGACGGCTGAGAGTACATTTTTGTAGATCCAACGGCTCCAGGTCATTTAATGAATTTTTTTTAACTTATGACTCAGCTCTACGACATGGCGGCTAAAGCCCTCCAGTTTTCTTTTACGCGACTTTGAGCCACTCTCTTCAACTCTTCCCGCTTTAATTTACTTCCCCTCCAAGTTTTTCACCTTCTAATAGTACACCAACTCTTTGCCGCTCTATTGTTGGGTTCCGGCTCCCGATTGTCTGTTTATGCTTCCCTTTATTTGTGTTTGATTGCAATAAGTTTCCCTGTCGTTATTTTTTGGTTCGTGTGTTACTGAATGTGTTGGTTGCTGAAGCAGGGAAAAAGTTTGAACCGAAACCTAGTGGGGATTGGTTGCTTCTTCGTTCTTATTAAGTTTATCTCTGCAAATTTCATGATTCAAACAAGGGTGTTTTTTTTGCATTCTGCCAATGGTGGATTACTGCAACTTTTGTGGCTGTGGAAAAGCTTATTGGAAGAGAGATAAAGCTAGAGAGAGAATTACGCAGACCAATATGCTTCACTAGCCAGGGATGCAAATGATTGATCTAATTGCGCAGATTATTTGCACATTTATCTGCTAGGACTGTACAATAGGTTCCGCGTAACAGAACAAGAAAAAGCATGTTAAGTTGCACCATTTTCAGTTTCCCTCTAATTATTGAAAGAATATCACCATAATGAATGACTCTCTGCACTGGCTTTTGTGTTGTCATTTCTCAATTTCTCTATCTTCATTTGTCCCTTCCCTGTCAGAAGCTCGAAGATAAAAGCATTTAGTTGCAAGTGCGTGGAAGCGGCAGAGATGGTGAAGGAGAGGGAGAAAAAAAATTGGGGAGAGAGAGTCTCAAGCGTGGAAGAAAAGAGAAGGGGCTCAAGCCTCACGTGAAAGCAAGGAGCCGAAGAGACGAAAGAGAGTGAATGAGTCGTCAAGCTGAACTGGAAAGCCACAAAATTTTATTAAATTAGGTGGACCGTTTTAAACCGTTAGATCTGAAAAATACAATCCTGGTCGTCCATTCAATCCATTCGAATAAAATTGCCTTCGGAGGGAATCTGTTCCCCATTCTTATGTGCCTCCAATGGACATCCTGCCTAACTCGAATAAGCCAACCAGATTCGGGATCGGAATTTTTGAGCCGAACCTGACCCGGAAAGAGGTGGAACCCCAAGCTTGATCCGTAGACCTGACTCAGAACGGGTTCGGCTCACTGGCTTAAAAGAAGTGGCCCATAATGTTTTAGGTTTTAAGACCTAAAAACGTTCTAGGCAGTACTGTTTTGGCCCTGTACACCTTGGGTCATATTTTTTCAAGGTCAAGACGTCCTGGGCTATTTTTTTTAAGTCCAAGACGCCCTGGGATATTTGATTTCAAGCCTAGGACGCATTGGACATGTTATTTTTAGCCCATGACATCCTGGGCATGTAAAATCTTGGGTTATTTTTACATGCCTAAGCGTTGGGTATGTTATTTTACCTGTCAATTTCCAATATATAATGTCTTATAAAAATAGAAATTATAACTTCTAAGCAATAGATTAAAAAAGCAAAGCAAGAAGCATAATTCCTTTAGCTTAGTCTATTACAATGAAAATACAATAATTTCAACTATTACAATAATTTGTTGAGATCAAATTACAATGAAAGTATATAACATATTCTTGAACGATTGAAGCAAATCAATCATCTTCTACTCTGCACAACAGTTTACAAATCAAAACACAATTCAGTAGAAAATAAAAACCATATAACAATAACAATAGCAACATAAAAATAATCAAAGCTAAACAAGTTACATTGTTCTTTCTGTTTTTTGTTGCAACCATACTCCACATTCATAATCATTCTTCAAGAAGAATCGCCAATGGATCATCCTCTAATTCTAAAACAATAACAACCAAACAATTGAATTTAACTTCATTTATTTAATTATTGAAACAAAAAATATTGAATTTAATAATTACAATGAATGAGAAAGTTACCTACATCAAGCTTGTAACTCTCAATATCATCAAACTCTTCCACTTGATGAAAGATAGGTTTAGACTTCAACCAATTTCGGGAATATATTAAAGCATTCACTGTTGATGGAGCTAATGATCTTCGATAAGAATCCAGCACCCGACTACCAGTACTAAATGCAAACTCAGAAGCAATTGTAGTGATGAGGATGACCAATACGTCTCGTGCTACTCAGGCCAAAATAGGATATTTGCTAGAATTGACATTCCACCAAGTCAAGAGATCAAACTCAACACTTGGAGTATCCACATCCTCCAAATAGTACCGTTCTAATTTGTAGCCTAGGTCAAAGACTGCAACTATAAACAACAATATATTGATCTTCTCTATGTCTCCCCAATATTTCTCATACTTAATCATCATCCTTCTAGCCATAGTACTCAACACAAGATCATCACTATTAGCGTATTTTGTCAAATGACCAAGTATGTTAGATAGCTCCTCAAATTACAAACTTGATATGGCATACTTGGTACTAGATATCCTTACATTCACTTCATAAAACAGTTTTTAAAACTTGATGAAAGCTCTAATTGTGTCCTAATCATCATCAGTGGGAGGTCTCAAACCCTTCTTACCCAACCCATCCTCCACTACAGAGAGATACAGAGGCCCGTTATCTTCTTGCAGAAGCTCAAAAGCTCGCTGAAATTTCTTTGCAATTTCAAGCATGAGGTATGTCGAGTTTCATCTAGTTGCAACATCAAGATTCAATAAACCTTTGCATGAAACTTTTTTCTTCTTTGCACAAAGCCTAAATCTCTGAAGCCTTGCAGGAGAGGACCTCACATACGATACAATATTGCGAACTTTAACAATTGAATCATCTACATCCTTCAATCCCTTATTCACAATAAGATTCAAGATATTAACACAACAACTCACGTGAATTTATACGTGTCCACTAATGGTTCCCTCACTAGACAGTGTTCTTTTCTTCAACGAAGAAATAACAATATCATTAGATGAGACATTGCCAACTGTGATGGGAAGATACATATCGATTCCCCACTCCAACATACATTCTTCTAATTTCATCCGAATTATCTCTCTTACCTCTTCTCTTTCCCTCCAACACCTCAAAAAAGAATGGATCAAAAGGAAAACTTCCACATGGAGGAATTTTCTAAGCGTTTACCCTACTGCTTGCCCTTTCCCACAAGCCACAGCCTCTACTCTGATTTCGAAGGATTTGCTGCCGAAGTTTCCCTAGAAGAACGGCCTCATAGGAGCAAACCACATCCACATCGATTGGATTGACCTCACTGGTTCCTCAAACGAAGACTCCTACTAAATGATTCTGCTGCTTTATGTTTTCTTTTATTTGTTTGGTGTGTTTGTATACATTTTTGAACAATAGGGTTTGAGATTTATTTGTAAGCTTACTTATTCTAGCCTAGGAGTTGTATCCCTTAATCCCTAACCCCAATAGCTTGGTTTGTTTGTTTTCCTTTTTCTTATGTTGTTCCTAAGTATCGTGGTGTTATCTAAATTATGTCTGGCTTATGTGTCAATATTTCTCTACCTTCTTCTAACTTGACTTTCATTTTCTCTTGCTTATTTCTGAATATTTATTTAATAAGTCTTTAACTGGTTTTTCTATATTATATAGTAGTCTTTAAACATCCTAAGTATATTACCACAGTCTTGAGACCCATGGGTAAGAACATGTAGTAATCTCGCCATATATGCACCTCTGTTACAACAAAGAGAGCTTAGAGACTAATATAGCACAAGGAATGTGACACACACCACAATAATTACACAAGCACAAAGGTTCATTGAGATCTGAAGTGATCCCACATTTTGTATCTATTACTTTGGGACATAGGTAGTGGTGGTCATCCACCATTACGCCTAACCTCAGTAGATTGACTCCCAAAACCTCCAGTATTACTGGGTCTACATTTGCCTCAACTCCCTTAACCTGAATGAGAGGGCTGGGAGGCAATATCAAGGGAGAAGTTGGATTAATCTGGCGCCCGATGTAGGCGTATCAATGATGATATCTTCATATCCAAGTCAATGTCATTCATCTGATATTGAGAAAATAAAACTCATTTAAGATATAATAACTAACAAGTAACATAAAGTAAGAAAATAATCCATTCAGAACCAACATTCCACAGAACCAACATAATTCATTCGAGAGACCTGACCTCCAATCTCCAATAGAAAACATAATGGAAGGAAGAAACTAATAACACGAATTTAGCATGTCATACGTGATTACTTTCAATCAGAGCAATCAAGCAACGTAGCAGCAGTTAGGGCTAACCGAATTTCCTAAAAAATGCAACAGATGTTATCACTTACCAAAATAAAAATTATAAAATAGCTATATAATTATAGAATAACCATAAATTACTTTCTAACATAAAGTAAAACAGATTATCAATTAACATATATTAATTTCAAACAGATTACTTTTCTAACATATAGTAATTATAAAACTAACTTAACTCTATTGATGCCACTGACAAAATAAGATTGGGAACCAAAAAGGCAAAAACCAAATTACACACACGCCTACTGCACATATGATAGGCACATAAATATATTAATTATGTACCATTAGGTACACCTAACATATATATGTAATCTAGGTATATATAGGTATACACTCAGTGGAACATAATAATCACGACTGAAAGTGAATGGTTTAATATATAATTGAATCCCCATTACTTCGGTGAAGCAATATTTGAACTATTAAACGTACACAACAGAACAAAAGGATGTTGTAAAATTATTTATTTGAGAGACGAAGTCAGTATATGAGATAAATTAAGCAAAGAGAATAATAAAAAATTAAAAACCATACCTGATTGAATTCGAAAATGAGAGCTTGGACAGAGAGGTGAGAGGGCAGATGTGAAATCGAGAGAGGGATGTTCAGAAAAGCTAGTGAAACAACATTAATAACATAGGTAAAACTCGTCAAGCAAGATTAGCGACATATGTGAAATCTAGTGAAGCAATCAAGCAACGTCAACAACGAACGGGAAAGAGAAAGGGTAATGTATCGTGGGTCAAAATAACGTTGAAGACAGTGTAGGAGGCTGGAGCTGCATCAAAGTGAAAGGCGCTCTATTGGCTGGTGGCTAAGGCAACAGTGGCTGGTGTGGAGAGGGGAGTGAGAGCTAGGGCAGAGAGAGAATGAGACCATGAGAGATTTAGGGCTCGACTAGAGGGGTGCACTCGGAGGTTTCATAACCCTTAGCTAAGGGTATAAGGCATTCGTAATTTTTTTAGGTTAAAATGCACAACATATCTGTAGTATTACTTTGTTGCAAATATGCCCTTATGGTAAAAAAAATTTAATTTATACCCTTGGGATACATGTTCAATGAAATATATACATTTTCGTTCCATTTCCTTTTAATAATTTAACGGCATGTGATGACGTAACTGACAGGTAGACACATGGACTAATATTTTTGGATACATGTCTTTTTACCACCTATATTACCACGTCATATTAAAGAAAAATAAAACAAAAATGGTTTGAAACATGTCAAATTAAGGAAATAAAAATAAAAATGTAAAAAGTCAAATGGTTTGAAACACGTCAGATTAATTAAATAAAAAACATAAAAACGTAAAAGTAAAACTTAGAAACGGTAAGCTGAAAGTCTCCCATTCTCCCTCTTCGAAATTTTTCCCTACATTCACCTGTAGCGTCCATACTTGTTGATTTGAAGGGTCCTCCATTCTATTCTGTCTGGACTCGAAGTGAAGGTTTTTTTACTCTTAATGTTGTTTTATTGTCCCCCTTTAATTGTGTTTTGTATCTTCGCTGCGTTCTCCTCCTGATGATTTGATTTGACAGATTGGGCAACTCGAGAGTGCTAAATTTGTCCATGAACGCAGCGAAGAGAAGCGAGTATCGATGGAGTCGAACCAGAACGTGTTTCAAGTAGACTTGATAAAGGTGTCAAGAGAGCACATACCACTTAATGACGAGATTCTAAATGTTTTGGACTGTTTTTTGGTTTGGTTGGGTTTGTGTGGTTCGATGAAGTTTTTTTGGAGTGGTTGGGTTTTGGTGATGATATTGTACTGGTTGTGGGTTATGGTGGTTACGTGCATATTTTTCTAATAAGCATTTATCGCTCATAAGAAACAGATATGTAATTATGTAGGTTGAACAATGCATGTGCCCATGTGTTCATCATAACTTTGATGAATAGAAGAAACTTTGATGAATTGAAGATAATATTTGGTTATATGTTATTTTTTGCTTTCCACAAATATAGGATTCTGATTACATATTGCTTGATAGGTTACGTGCTATTTGGTTATGTGTTGTTTTTTGCGTTTGATTTTTGATTTTTAATATAATTGATGGGTTGTGTATTTAGATAGAATTGAATTTCTTGTGTTTCGGACAGAACAAAATACTTCCCTGGGGTTCATTTTATAAACTGTTTTGACAAATGGTGAGTATAATTGTCAGATTGCATTTTAAATTTTGGTTTGATAGAACATAATACTTGTTAGATTCCATAGTAGAATCAAGTATGGATTACAAATTGTTTTGCAATACTTGTCAGATTGCATTTTACAAAACTACAAGAAGTCCTATTACACAAAAGTGCACAATAGAGTGCCCAACCATTCTCTTAAAACCTACTACCAAACAACTACATGATGTCCCATTACACAAACCCCTCAACTGATATGCATGAGTTAGAGAGGTATAAACCCATTCCAATTATTAGCACCCAAGACCTAAGTAAATAGTATGTCATGTGCTTCTCTTTCTCCTCGAGTTTTTGTTGGTTAGCTTCAAATTCTTCATCTTCTTTATCTTTGGAGGTAAAAACTCCCGACCGCGTGGACAAGTTGGCAGATCGACCCACCGGAAGAAATTACAAACTGACTGATGATAACGAAGAACTTGTAAGCTCACCTATATTTCCAAAGAATACAAAAAATTTCATAACATAATCAATTCCAAAGAATGCAGAAAATCATGTAACATACAAAATCTGTTGGGCTACTGCCAGGAAAATAAAGAATAAAGAAAACTGAATAGATGATGTCTTGTCTGCTTGGGTAATCAATACAAAATCCTTGGAACAAGTAATTAGTGGAAAACTGACACATGCTTGTTATTGTTAGGGCTGCACAACCGGAATGCGGTCCGGTTTTTCGGACCGCATTCCGGTCCGGACCGCATTGCGGTCCGTAAATATTATAGGACCGGACCGGAACACTTGTAAGTGGTCCGGTCCGGTCCGGTCCGGTCCTATGCAAATGCGGTTCGGTCTGGACCACTTAAGTGGTCCAGACCGGTTTCATTTTTTTTCATTTTTTCATTAACACACGTTTTTTAAGATAAAAAAAATATTAATTCATTTAACACCTACTAGGCTACTATAGTTTGCTCATTAATTTAAAGATATTAATTCATTTAAACACTTAAATATGTGAATTTATTTAAAAATCTAAAAATGTTAATTTATTTAACATCTACCAATCTACCATGTAACAATAGTTTGCTCATTAATTTAAAGATGTGAATTCATTTAAAGAATTAAATATGTGAATTCATTTAAAAACTTAAATATGTGAATTTATTTTAACACATAACATGGTTGGCTTATTAATTTAAACAATGTATTTAAAAACTTAAAAATGCGAATTTATTTAAAAACTTAAAAATGTGAATTCATTTAACACCTATCAATCTACCATGTAACCATAGTTTGCTCATTAATTTAAAGATGTGAATTCATTTAAAGACTTAAATATGTGAATTGATTTTAACACATAACATGGTTGCCTTATTAATTTAAATATATAAATTCATTTAAAGACTTAAAGAGGTGAATTTATTTAAAAATTTAAAAATGTAAATTTATTTAACATCTACCAATCTACCATGTAACAATAGTTTGCTCATTAATTTAAAGATATGAATTCATTTAAAGACTTAAATATGTGAATTGATTTTAACACATAACATGGTTGGCTTATTAATTTAAAGATATTAATTCATTTAAAGACTTAAAGATGTGAATTTATTTAAAAATTTAAAAATGTAAATTTATTTAACATCTACCATGTAATCATAGTTTGCTCATTAATTTAAAGATATGAATTCATTTAAAGACTTAAATATGTGAATTGATTTTAACACATAACATGGTTG
The DNA here is from genome assembly GCA_963930655.1 of Myrica gale. Classification (NCBI taxonomy): domain Eukaryota; kingdom Viridiplantae; phylum Streptophyta; class Magnoliopsida; order Fagales; family Myricaceae; genus Myrica; species Myrica gale. Next base: position 26,233,384 of record OZ005611.1, read on the forward strand.
GCTTATTAATTTAAAGATATTAATTCATTTAAAGACTTAAAGATGTGAATTTATTTAAAAATTTAAAAATTTAAAAATGTAAATTTATTTAACATCTACCAATCTACCATGTAACCATAGTTTGCTCATTAATTTAAAGATGTGAATTCATTTAAAGACTTAAATATGTGAATTGATTTTAACACACAACATGGTTGCCTTATTAATTTAAAGATATTAATTCATTTAAAGACTTAAAGATGTTAATTTATTTAAAAATTTAAAAATGTAAATTTATTTAACATCTACCAATCTACCATGTAACCATAGTTTGCTCATTAATTTAAAGATGTGAATTCATTTAAAGACTTAAATATGTGAATTGATTTTAACACATAACATGGTTGCCTTATTAATTTAAAGATATTAATTCATTTAAAGACTTAAAGATGTTAATTTATTTAAAAATTTAAAAATGTAAATTTATTTAACATCTACCAATCTACCATGTAACCATAGTTTGCTCATTAATTTAAAGATGTGAATTCATTTAAAGACTTAAATATGTGAATTGATTTTAACACATAACATGGTTGGCTTATTAATTTAAAGATATTAATTCATTTAAAGACTTAAAGATGTTAATTTATTTAAAAATTTAAAAATGTAAATTTATTTAACATCTACCATGTAACCATAGTTTGCTCATTAATTTAAAGATGTGAATTCATTTAAAGACTTAAATATGTGAATTGATTTTAACACATAACATGGTTGCCTTATTAATTTAAAGATATTAATTCATTTAAAGACTTAAAGATGTTAATTTATTTAAAAATTTAAAAATGTAAATTTATTTAACATCTACCAATCTACCATGTAACCATAGTTTGCTCATTAATTTAAAGATATGAATTCATTTAAAGACTTAAATATGTGAATTGATTTTAACACATAACATGGTTGGCTTATTAATTTAAAGATATTAATTCATTTAAAGACTTAAAGATGTTAATTTATTTAAAAATTTAAAAATGTAAATTTATTTAACATCTACCAATCTACCATGTAACCATAGTTTGCTCATTAATTTAAAGATGTGAATTCATTTAAAGACTGAAATATGTGAATTCATTTAAAAACTTAAATATGTGAATTTATTTTAAAACATAACATGGTTGGCTTATTAATTTAAAGAATGTATTTAAAAACTTAAAAATGCGAATCTTTATCAATACTCATATAATTACACTTAATTACAAGGTCATAGAAGTCCTCAGTTTTTTAAGTAAAGTCTTGAGAATTTTTATCAATACTCATATAATATTACACTTAATTTCAAAGTTTCTAACAATAACATTACTATATAATATATATTGCTTAAAAATTTAATCACATAATAATCTGTTACTTGGGGGAATCGGATCAAATTTAATCACATAATATCTTCTATTTAATAATCTTTTATTAAATAGAAGATATTTCCATTACAAAGTTAGGACCCGACAAAAGTTAAGGAGGATTTTACAAAGTTAGTTTCCATGTCTATTGTCTATTTCCAAATGAGAAAAAGAAAACTAGACTTTATTTCAACCTTAACTTTGAAACCATGATTTTTTCTTATCCCAGAATAAAAATACCATCTATTAAGGAAAACTAGAGTTACTGTGCATATCACAAAACCGAATATACTTGGGAATATAAGACTGAAAATAAACCAACACAACTAGAAGACGTTGCCCACACAGCAAGCCTATGAGTATGAACCATAACATTACAAATATATTCGCAACTAATAGATATTATTTTTAACTTAGTAAACATACTAAGTTAAAAAGTACAAATGTCTCGAACACTCCCAAAAAAATACATGAAGAAACTAAATTCACTTGCTTGTAGTTGATGTCCCAAGTTCGCTTGCTACTGTGCTATTGCTTGCTATTTCTGCAAGTTCAAATGTCAATAAATGTTATAAATAAATAAATAAATATATTTAACGTATAGAGAAAATAAAAAAGGGAATTAAAATTACAAACATATTTTATTTACCAGAATCCATGTCATAACTCTCGATGCAATCCAAAGTTTCTTTGATGTTAATTGATTCATTTTCATCCGCACGCCTCAACCAATCTTGGGTGCAAACGAGGGCCTCCACAGTCGTTGGAGCTAATGAACTCCGAAATGGATCAAGTACACGTCCCCCCGTACTAAAAGCGGACTCTGAAGACACAGTGGAAATAGGGATAGCTAATACATCCCGTGCAATCTTAGCAATGACAGGATATCGTAAATCATTTTCCCTCCACCATTTCAATACATCAAAATCATTGTCTGGAGTAACAAGTGGATCAGCCAAATACCGATCAATTTCTGAGTTTGCACTGGGAGTTAATGAATATGTTCCGGACGATATAGCCGTGCTCCAAAAATCCTGAAATAAAGTTCCCCTGCTGACAGGAGTATCAACCACTGGAGGAGGAGACACACTACTAGAAGTTGCATGCACTTGAGACTGAGGTAATCCCAACGCATATTCATCAAACAATGCACGAAACAAATCGGTTATACTGGCAACCAACTTCTCTCCCTCTATTCCACCGTACATCAACCTCACCATCTGTCCCATTACTTGTAACTTAGACCTTGGATCAATCACATTAACCATCTGTCCCATTCCTCCCCCAATATTTTTGGTATTTAACAATCATAATACTAGCCATGTCTTTCAATCTTTGGTCCGCACTTTGTGAATAACGACACAAATGAGAATGTACCCCATATAGTCCATGGAAATAGGAATTCGAAGTCACATACAAGGAACCAGAAAATTGCACAGTAGCATCATAAAAGAGTTCAAGAAACTTGCAAAATACCCTTATTTTTGCCCAGTCCTCTTTTGTTGGTGGTCCCAAATTCCTCTTCCCGCACTCACCTTCAGTAAAATGAGAAAGATAATCAACATCATCACTCTCCATTCTATCAAAAGCAAACTCATATTTCTCAGCAACATCCAACATCAAAAAAGTAGAGTTCCAACGAGTTGCGACATCAAGGCACAAACTCTTGGAATATTCAATCCTCTCCTTCTCAACACATTGCTTAAACTTCATAAGCCTTGCAGGAGAAGACCGCACATACCTAATTGGATTTAACAAAAAACAGCTATAAGAAATAATGAATTTATAACAAACGAATTACGCATAGTACTAAGAAATGAAAAACAAATACATACCTAATTGCATCACGAACCCTTGTAATTGCATCATCATTTAACTTCAATCCATCACCAACCACAAGATTCATAATGTGTGCCGCACATCTCATGTGAATGTAAAGACCATTCAACACGTTACTTCGTAGATGTCTCTTCAAGTAACCAATAGCTGTATCATTTGAAGACGCGTTATCAACTGTGATGGTCATAATCTTCTCAATTCCCCAATCATGCAAACACTCCTCCACTTGTGCCCCTATTGTGTCTCCTTTGTGATTGTCAATCAAACGAAAGCTAATCACTCTTTTCTGCAATTTCCACTCCTTGTCAATCCAATGGGCAGTGACAACCATATAACTCAAATTCTGGATCGAAGTCCAAGCATCAGTGGTGAGACAAACTCTACTATCACAAGCCTTTATCATACACTTCAACCATGCTTTTTGATCCTTAAAAATATCCATACAAGTCCAAGCCATGGTCATGCGAGATGGGACTTGAAATCTAGGCTCTAACATCCGTACAAAATTTCTAAACTGGGGAGACTCCACAATCCTAAAAGGGAGCTCATCAACAATAAGAAACGCTGCCAAAGCTTGACGAAGAGCTATAGCATGATTATGGTCAAATTTTTTTGCCAACACCATATTACTAGGGTGTTCATCACCCTCAACCCCCTTTTCAAATACTAACGTTCTTTGCCTCTTGTCGTGTTTTGGGGGTAGTGGATTGGGATTTTTCTTACATTTAGTAAGATGGTCTAACAAGTTTTTCGTCCCATTCCTATTGCCATCTGCAACATAATCAGCATCACAAAAGTTGCAAAATGCCCTGGGGCGCGGTGGGTCACCAATATACTTCTTTGTAAAAGAATCCCAAACCATAGATTGGTTCTTTCTTTTTGGTTTAGGTGGTTCACTACTTGGTGGGGGAATTGATGAAACATCTTCCTCCTCAATCATCATATCCTCATCATCCAAACTCAATCTTCTAGCATCAATAGAACGAGAATGAGACATAGTGATACAAGACTGCCAATAAAATATTGAAGTGAGTACGCACATTTTGAAACATGGCATTACCTTAGATCAATTTCAAAAAAAACAAACAAGAGGACATTAATGCTTGATCACAAAAACAAAAATACAAAATTGAAGGGCTCTGAATCTGTAGAATTTGAGTAGAACCCAAGGAATCCCGCAAATGAAGTTCAAATGCAGGCTCAAATGTTTCTTGGTTTTCAAGTTCGTTTGTTGGAGTTGATTCCTATATATATATATAGACAGATTCTCTTTCCATTTTTTGCACCATATTTCTTTTGTCCTCTTAATTTAAGTTACAATATTTAAGATACTTCTAGGTGGTGGTTGCCTCATTTTAAACATGGTGGTTGCAGCATTTTAATGATAAATCAAATATTAATTTTGCACCATATAGACAGATTCTATGGTACTTCTTTTGCACCATTTTTGCAACATATTTCTTTTGTCCTCTTAATTTAAGTTACAATATTTAAGATACTTCTTTTGCACCACATAGACAGATTCTCTTTTCAACATGGTAGTTGCCTCATTTTAATGATAAATCAAATAGGTCAATTTCGGGATCAATTTGAGGGGGTCAGTAAAATGGAAGTATAACTTCTAGTCTTCTACATTGTGAAAATTTAAATATTATATAGACCAATTTCAACAACAAATGATCGAAGAAATCAGCTAGCTTCGACATGACTAAAATCCTTTTCTTTTCAGAAATAGGAAACCCAGTATCACTCGTTTCTCATGTTGTTGATCTGCCTATAGAATCATATGCCCAGTTCTTAAGTATTCATACTTTTAGAAGTTAACTTCTATCTAGGATCTTACAAATTAAACAAATAATACAGGAAAATATTTAGCCACAATATTTAAACAAATTAAACTTCTATCTAGATCTCACAAATTAAACAAATAAGATACAAATTAAACAAATAAGATACTGGTACTTGATATAATTCCTCACAATATTGAATATTTAGCCACTTGATCTTCTGGCAACAGTGAGGCTTCGGGGAGGGAGGCGTCGTGCGTGAGGCTTCGGGGAGGGAGGCGTCGTGCGTGGTCTGGTGGTCGCTGGCGCGGGCTGGCGCGGGCTGGCGTGGGCTGGCGCGGGCTGGCGTGGGCGTGGGCGTGGGCTGGCGTCGCTGGCGTGGGCTGGTCGCTGGCTGGTCGTTGGTCGGCGGTCGCTGGCGAAGGGGGACTTGAGAAATGAGGGAAGGGGCTTAGGGCTAACTGCTAAGGGTGTCGGCGTGAGCGTGAGGGTGAGGGAAATGAAATTGAAAATCAAATGGGGGAAGTGGGAAGGGCGTATTTCGGGAAGGGGGGAGACCGAAGGAAGGGTAAGTCAAAACGCACGTTTTGACTTACCCTTTCTTTATTATATAAAATAAAAATAAAAAATAAAAAGTATTAATCCGGTCCGGTCCGGTCCGGACCGGATTATAAATATATATGGACCGGACCGGACCGGATATAACCGGTTTTTAAATCCGGTCCGGACCGGACCGGATTTTTTTTAAAAAAACCACATTATCGGTCCGGTGCGGTCCGGTTTTGTGGTCCGGTCCGGTCCGCGGTCCGGTTTTGTGCAGCCCTAGTTATTGTTACTCCTTCCTCAAGCTGCTCAATCTGCTCAAACTGACACATCCCTGATGGAAGTATTTCTGGTTACTTATATGCTAACTCTCTATCCTATCAACATAGTTCCCTTCATTTAACTCATCAAACAAAAGTATATTCACTTTAAACTTTATCTGATCTGTACAAGATAACTAATCAATTGTTCAATCAAATGGATGATCCCTGTTCCTATTTCAGTGGTGAGAAATCGACCCTAGTTCTCCATTCAAGCCAGCTGCCAACTAATTAAACCAAGCATGCTTAGCTTGGATTATCTCCTAAATTTAGCTGAACAACCTTGGTTAGAAACTCTGATTGCCTGACAGTGTGATTCCTATAGACAAATACTCAGGTTTTATACAGAACCCAAAAGTCTGTATATTTGAAGATATAAAGTTCAGGCTTTTCCCTTCAATCAGGAAACAATATATATATAAACAAATGTAAATATCAATCGCGACAACAGAGAAAAGAAACAAACAATTCAAAACTGATTATTCGTTACGTTTTCTTCCAACTTCAACAGACACAGTGCATAGTATTTCTATATAACAAGAAGAAACTATCATACTTCATATTTTTTGGTTTTTGTGAATAATAGGCCACTATTGACATACTTTCCTTACCCACCAGGGATCAACATGAATACCAAAAAAGCCGCAGTGATTTTAACGGCATCAATTATTTATGCATAGGAAAAGGCAAATGAAAAGGCAGATAACATCTCCAACCAGATCGATTGTAGGAAGACTGAGAAGCTGAGTGCATTGGGTTGTGCTTGGCGTTGACGTCGATTTCTTTCTTTGGGTATTTAAGGTTCTTGGTATTGAATGGAAGAGATTGGGGGAAAAGCAGATCGGGGGAAAAATATCGAAGATGGGAAGGCGGAAAATGGGAGAGATTCGGCTTACTGTTTCTCAATTTTTTTGATGTTTTTTTTTGTTTTTTTATTTCAATAATATGACGTGTTTCAAACCATTTTTGTTTTTATTTTTTCTTTAATATGACGTGGCAGTACATGTGACAAAAGACACGTGTCTAAAAAATATTGGTCCACGTGTCTACCTATCAGTCACGTCACGACATGCTATTAAATTATTAGACGGAGAGGGGACGAAGGGGTATATATTTCATTGAACTTGCACTCTAGGGCTATAAATCAAACTTTTTTTTACCACATGGACATATTTGTAACAAAGTAATACCACATGGGTATGTAATGCGTTTAGACCTTTTTTTTTATAAATAACGGGCCAGGTTCGGATTTTAAACGGGTTATCATATTATACCCGAACCCGAAAAGTGATATTTTCTTATATGAAACCAGTACCTGATCAGACTTGGGTCGGATTTCGGTAATCTACCCAGCCCTACCAGGTGGCTTCATCGACACATCTAATCACTCAATTTTTTTAATTAGGTATGTGAGCTAGTTTACGACGTTCTTTAATTAATTCAAAAAATTATGTGTTAGTGTATAATCTTAGTTGGCTTTAACTACGTGTGTAATTGAGTTTAATTCCTAAGATATAAAGATGTGTTGAAGCTCCAATGTATAACTGAAGACAATAGTGCAAATACACATTTTTGACATATGTTTCTGGGATTCAAGTTCAATTGAATATGCACAGAGTTAGTTAACATGAGATGGGGGCATTACTTTTTTCCTGAGAAAGTTCAAGTTCGTTAGAAGTCAAGTGGAAGTTTGACAGAATCGTGACTTATACATCTGTTGTAACAGATTTTAGTTAGAACGATTATAATTGATATATGGACGTCAAGAAAACCAAGATGGTCTAGATACCTCCTCAATATATCATGCATTACCCTCAGTATATATCCCCAAAAATTTTCTCAATGTTTATAACTTAGAAAATTACAGAAATTGAGCTTTCACTAAAAAGTCTCTAAAAGAGCCTCAGTTATTTTTCTGAGATTGTGTTGTGTGAACTAAGGATGAAACCTTGATATATATCCCTTCTCCTTGGGTTCTCAGTTTCAAATTCGTTCACCATACTTTTCCCTAAAAGAAAATTAAGATCTTTCGAGTTGCTGGAAATCTTGGGGGTCTCGAAGTGCCCTGTTCTTGAGTTGCTGTTGGTGTGAGTTCACATGGAGGATAGCGTGCTATGAACGAGGTAAAGTGTCTAAGCTTTTTGAATGAATGAGAGGTTCTCACTCTCTGCAGGTTGCATATCTGGATGCGGTATTCTGGGTAAGAAATCGAGTGTGTTGTATTAGGAATTTGAGAATTCTTGAGTCTTTAGATCACTGTATATTTTGAGTTTAAAAAGCTAGTGATATCTTTTTCCCGGCGGCCCGTAGAGTTTGTCTTTTGAAATTTGTGTCTAAGATATTTTCTCTTCGTAACCAAATATTGATGTCATTGTGTGGTGATCGTTAAGTTTATTTTGTTATTAATTAATTATTAATAATCTTTGAACATTGACTGAGAACTAATAGAGTTCTTGGCCATAAAGAATCTAAGATAAATAGATTTTGATGTGCTATGCATATCGAAATTGCTTATTTGCACTTGTGATTTTTGTACCAGAAAGTTATTAAGTGCAAAAAGTTGTAAAAAGAAATTGTAGAACGTATTCACCCCATATAGATTCGGGTACTATAGTTTTGGGTCTTAAATAGTCTTGTTTATTGTGTAATCTTTTTTCCACATAAATTAAGCAATTGTTAGATTAAAAACTTTGTAATCTCAAAAGACTAACAGCAAGAATAAGATTTTAGATTTAAACTTTGAAAAGATCGTATTACCTTTTTGAAATTTAACCACTGATATAAACTTTTTGATTTTTTTCACACGCGGAGAACACAAACTAAGTAATTATTGGATTAAAGACTTTGTAATCTCAAAAGATTAGTAGGAAGAATAAGATTTTAAATTTATAACTTTGGGAAAAGATCGTATTACCTTAAACTTTAACCCCTGATATAAACTTTTTGAAATTTTTCACACGCATAGAACACGGAAAGCATTAAACTACCGAGCCTAATGCTTAGTGGTTACGCATTCGCAATCACTACTCCCAATTAACCTTATCGAAACTTCGGTTGATGTTGTAATAAACGCATAAACCAAGGTCATTCGGAAACTACACTTTCTCTTTTGGGACCTATATAAATTCCGGTGCTCCCTTATTAGAGACGTAGCATAACGACTCAAACCAGTTTCAGATCCGGTCACCCCAAACAAAAAAAATATAATCCAAAATGTCATCTCGCTTCGAAGTAGAGGTCAAGGTCTTGTCCGCCAGGGACCTCAAGAACGTGAACTGGCGCCACGGCCCCCTCAGGCCCTACGCCGTCGTCTGGGTGGACCCCAACGAGAAGTCCTCCACCCGGATCGACGACCAGGGCGACACCTGCCCCCACTGGGACGAGACTCTTGTCATCCCCGTCCCGGGCTCCATCGAGGAGTACTCCACTCTCTACATCGACATCGTCCACGCCGGCCACGCCGAGGAAGACGTGTCCAAGCCGCTCGTCGGCTCCACTAGGCTCAAGCTTACGGAGGTCCTCGACGACGTGGGTTTGGGCGAGCGCGCCCAACGGAGCCTGCAGCTCAAAAGACCCTCTGGTAGACACCACGGCAAGGTTGACGTTAAGGTCGAGATCAGACAGCCACGCTACCGTGCGCCCGACCCCTACTATGCTCCACCTTACGGGGTCCCACCACCATCTGGTTCCAGGTCCCTAGACTACTCTGCTCCGCCACCCTACGGCAACCCGTATCCCTCACCACCACAAGATCCTTACTATTCAGCGCCCCCACCGACCGGTTACCCCTACGGTGGGTACAATGCACCGGCGCCAGCTCCTTACGGTCAGCCAAGTTACGGGCAGGCACCGTATGGCGGGGAGTACGGACACGTGGAGGAGCAAAAGAAGAGCAAGTTTGGGATGGGGACGGGATTGGCCGTGGGGGCGGTGGCAGGTGTGCTGGGTGGAGTGGCAATTGCGGAGGGGGCTGAGTACGTGGAGGACAAGATCGAGGACGACGCGGTGGACAAAGTTGAGGACCGTTTGGAGGACGACAGGTTTGAAGATGATGATGCAGGGTACGACGGAGACGACTTCTAGACTCTGCTTTGTGGTTCCGTCACCCACTTCTTGTGTTATTTTCTTCATATTTTCTTTCCCTTTTCGAACTTCCGACTTGCGATGCCAAGAAAAAAAAAATTTCGACTTGCGATTGTTTTTTTGTAATGGCTGGAAGGAACACATAATCCGGAAAATAAAATTGGAAAAAAAAAGAATACAGAGGAGTGGGGCGTGCTTGTTTATGTCATCTTATATATTTCAAAGAGTTGTCTGTCGTCAGGCAATTTCCATGTTTACTGTTCTGGTGTTTTTTTCTATCTGGGGCGGTTGTTTCGAACTGTTTAATGTTGTAAATGGTATCTTACGTAGCCTTTACAGAAGCAGGTCTAAGGTGAGATCATGCTGTCACACTTAACTTGAGGGGTGGGCAAGACTGGAACAATGTAGTCTACGCTTCCCACGCCTTCCTTGTGCTTTTGTTGTAATGTGCGGGAAGAATATGCCATGACGGGATTAGTCATATACTTGCCTTGTGGGGAACACCATTTACCAAAAGACATAATGATGCTCGGATATGATTCTTTATGTGGTGGCGAATCAAATGATGCTCGGATACAAGGACAGGGTCAGCAGAAGCTTATTTACTAGCAGTTTCTTCCATAAACTTAAAAACAAAACGAAGAGGCCAAAAAAAAAAAGAGAGGAAAAATGTAATTAGTAGTGGAATATATTCTTCACGGACGAAGCTGCCTTGCTAGGTAGGTACGAGTGCCATGTGTGCTTCAGAATCTGAGATGGTACAAGTGGGTGTGGCATCTTATGCTAACCTGCTTTGCATAACACGCCATCCTTTTGCTAAAATCATATCTTCACCGTCTAAAATCCTGACCTCAATCTTCTGCCACGTGTGTTTGTTTTTATTAGAATTAGTGTAGATTCTCTGGAAAGTAGAATGTACAAAGTTTGCTAAAAGTTGTTTGGGTAGAGATTCTACTGTCAATCCGCATTCCATGCAATTAATATGGTAGAATCGAGTGTTTAATGATTCGGTTTGTAAACCATGTTTTGCCCTTCGTTGATAATATCTTTCACAAGTAATTGGAGGCTATGTTTGTAATTTGTAAACCGCAAAGAGAGGATAAAGATGGAAAATAATAACGTTTAAACCCTGTTCGGTTTTAGGATTCAAGAATTCAACCGAATTCTAGAATTTTAACGTAAACGAAACATGCTCTTAGTGCAGATTCTCTTGAATTTGTGAAAATTTTGTTAAAAGTTGTGTTTGAGTTTGTAAAAAGTTATTAAAGTTTATAAAAAAGTATTAGAATTGATTAAAAAATTATTGTGACAAATTTTTGAAATTTTTTTTTTGAGAATTAACAAAACGTAGCCATGTATTCTTAAAAACGGAGAATTGTTTGGTTTGCCTTGAAGGACACAAGGTCATCTCATTTAACAGACGACAGCTTATAACATCAGCATTTGTGTTTGGTCCTTAGCCGATGTCCTCCCAAATTCGGGCAATGATGATTGGGCTGATCGAGAGTCAGGACTTGGGTTGGTCCGGGCTTTCAAGTTCAACCCTTGACAGGCGGAGGCCTATAGAGACATTGGCAGCAGTTGGGCCGTTTCGAATTCGAATATGGATTGTGTTTCTTCCGGAAGTACTGTCCATTTACTGGTAGTGGATGGTCATGGGCCTTTACGTCCACTACAATTAGAAGCAATGTCCATATACGTTTCAAGCAAAAGCAAAAGCAAAAGGTATAATACGTTTTGCTGTACTTTCTTTTAACACCCGGTAATTTCATTTTGGAGTTTCCTAGCTTGTAGCTGATCTGACCTTAGGGTATATTGACGACGGAGGAATGAGGAAAAGGATTAGTGGTCGCGTCAGATATTTTTATTTTTTCTTTCACTGGTAATTGATTAAGCATTAAACCCAATTGATTTTGGCCTGTTGTGCTGAATTAAATGGCAAGAAAAAGAAGGAAAAACGTGCAATATTACGACTTCTCAGGAAAGAAGTTTGTGGATAGTAATGCTGCATGTAATATAATTAATGCACCGAAAATGAGAGGCAATATCCTATATAATATAATGATCAAGAAAAGATTCCCAGTTGCTATGTTACCTAAACATTATAAAAACATGGTTTTCTATCTGGATCTTGTTTGTTTTCTTCTGAATCATTATTTTTTTGGGTTACACGCCACACGCCAATTATAGTGGTATTTTGTACATATATAGTAAATATTAATTACGGCGAGTTAAGGTGTGCATGGACCACCGAAATAATGGTGGACATAGTATCATGTAGTTTTGGTAACAAAGTTTAGAAGCATGTGAAAGAGAGAAGAAAAATGCAACCAGATCCAGCTTGACCTGAGAACTTTTACTGGCTGCAAAATAAAGTCGATACATTAAAGTAGGATGATAAAAGCTAGTAGTTGGGACTTCATAATTTACTGAGCAGTAGACGTCCCGTCCCTATTCCATGGTTTTACTTTTACATCCACTTATTTCAGATCATCTGATTTTACTCGCATATCTATATATATATATATATATATATATATACCTATCAAACTGATTGCTTTTTGTTTTTTCTTTCTTACTCAATCATATATTGAGTTCTTGACACGTGTCCTCTCATTATCCTGTATATGCTGGAATGTAGTCCAACTGCTGCACTTGGTTATTTCCAAAAGAACAAGGGAGGATCTTCGGTAATTTTTTATTTCAATTGCACAGTATATTTTATATAAAATTTTGGGTAATATGGATCTTACAATAGGGGTTTACTTATTATGTTTACTTTTCTGGGAATTAATTTTTTTACTCCAAATATAGTATCCAAGGGACTAATTGCAAACAATGTCACTGTCAATATATGATCATGCTTTATCTCATCACATTAATTGTTATTTATTTTATTTTATTTATCTGGATATAAGGAAGAAAATGTTTTGTTTTGTTACTTACTTGATTTTAGGAAGCCAGCTCATGAAAAATCACAGCACAAAGAGGCTAATATGGGTATTGATTAGGGAAGTTTGTTTCACGGTGATATGGAACATAAAGAAGGTGTTTGTTTCTAGGTGATATCGAACAGAAAGAAGGTGTTGATTATTAATAGGCCTATTTAGTACTTAAATTTCAACTTCTCCATACATACAAATTATTAATGAAGAGTGTGATGTGAACTCGCAGGATTGAAACCCCTTGAACTCAATCCTGCGGGTTCACATCAGAATGATAGGTTATAATATGACCGGTTCAATTCATCAGAAATACACCGGTCTAATTGTAGTCTTGTCCAAGCCCGCGCGCCCAAGGCCCCTAGTTTGTGCACATGAGAATTTGTCACTCCATGTTTTTTCACTCAACTATTCAAGGAGTCCTAAAACTCACATTATTAAGACTCTTCTTAGGACTATAGCCCCACATATAAATAAGCAAATACTCCCTTTTATATTGACTTAAGTTTTAATTACTTTTCTAATACTCAAATCTTCTTGATATCTGATTTAGACATATATAGGAGCTTCCACATCCGACATCACTCCTCTCTTTGGTTCCTTTCAAGTCTGATAGGCTCTGACTATTGATAATTGTTGGCATCATAAATTAGCTATATAATTGTTTCATGTGCATATATATATACAGTGGCGGAGCCAAGGGGGGTCAAGCCGGGGCAGCTGCCCCCCCTTGGTTCATATATATATGTATTTTCCTATCTATTTTATATATATAGTTTAATGTGTTGTGGTTTATAAGTCAAGTCTTTCAACATTAAGGCTTTTTTATTGTTTCTGTTCATTATATCTATTTTACTATAAAAATATATTCAATACACATATTTTCTACTTATAGAGTGCTAAAATCTGACAATATAATCCCATTGTTTTTGGGAAAAATTTATTTAGATTAGTTTGAAGAGTTGTTCAGCGGTAGAGTAGGTAGGAGAATTACATGTTGATTACTTGTCTCAAATTTCTCACATCTCATGCGTAAGAGAGAGGGAGAGAGGAGATATAGAGTTTATAAATCTTTGTTCATTTATATTTTGATTACTTAATATGCTGAATATGATAGTAACCTAGTAGACATATAAATGTTGTATATGTGAAGAGATTAGAACGTTGGTATTTAAAGTTTTATTGTTTTTAATTTTGATTAGTGAATTGAATTGGTTGATGAATTTTCATTTTGTTTTGTTTAGATTATGGATAAGTTTTGGATAAAAAAAAGTCAGCCAATGTGGAATCGCTTAGTACTCCTACTTTTGATGCGAATATTAGGTCGAAAAAACCTTGTCTTTTGTTTAGTCTGGATTATATTATTGCTGACTCAAGGTTACGTAAACCCATTGAAGAATATGATGTTGGGATTGAAGATTAAATTCGTAAGGAGTATTTGATCAAAATTTCTTGTCAATCACTTGGCTTGTTGGTCATGATTTTCCTAAGAAGCAAAATGGAAAAACAATGAGGAGTTTTAGAGAGTTATGGTTCAAAACCAATAAGCAATATGAGAAAATAATGAGGGGTTTTAGAGAGTTATGATTCAAAAATTATGAGTAAGAATATTTTTTAAGGAGTTACAGTAGTGTATTTCAATATTTTTAATGTTTTTATTAATTAGTTTTCGTTATTTTAACTCTAAAACGCCTTTTGCATTAAGTAAGAAAAAAATTTGTCGTTTCGCTTTAGGAGTTTGCCCCCCTCAACTTGAGTCCTGGTTCCGCCACTGTATATATATATAATGGAAAAATAGGTTGGAGGTGCAATTAAAGCTGCTAAAAACTAAAGAGGGACGTAGACGTTGAATCAATAGGTCCAGCAGATTGACGAGTACTACTACGTCCCTACGTGTAATTGTCAAAGAGAGTCAATCTAATTAGTACTCAATCGGGCTTATAAAAAAAAAATAGTACTCAATCGGACTCCATATTGAATCTACACCTACCTAGCTACTTTGGTAACTACCTACCTTATAGGGTCCGAATTAATCGTTATAATAGGAAAAGAGTATGGTGATCGATCGATCGATCGTTCGGAACACCTCGATCTGGTACCTCTGCTCTTTTGAGTCCAGATGAAATTAGAGATCAGTCATCAGTGAAAGATACAGAAGCAATTAAAATAACATATATAAATATTTAAGATAAAGAGCAAGATAGCACTGTTTGAAGAAGAATAAAAAGGACCAGTGGAAGACGACAGGAACGGCCGGCGACTTTTATCATCTTTAGACGGCAACAAAACATTAATGCCAGCATTGTCATAGGGGGAACTAGCTGGTTACCGATTTCAGGCCTGTCCTCTTTATAATTAAGCGAGCTTCAATATCGATCCTTACCCACACAGGCTCTGTTAACTTTCTTAATTATAATGACAAAAGACCGGTATCTGCCGAATTCATTAATTAGCAACTTTTTTGGGTGAAATTTTCATTATATCTACCAACCTAATTTATGAGCAAATTAAACACACGATACGAATTGTCCGTGGTCCAGTACTCTATAATTTGATGAGAATTTACTTGACACTATCAACTAATTAATTGTGCCGATCGATCATGAACAAATAGATATAGATATAGATATATATAATATCACACCATGCATGACCAGTGGCGGAATCAGGATCAAAATCTATGGGTGTCGAATTTTAAAGGCGAAATGATAAAAAAAATTCTTTCGTAATGCAAAATATTGTCTTAGAGGTATAATGTCGAAAATTAAGGACTAAAAGCATTAAAAACATTGGAATACATGTACCGTAATATGTACTGCGACTGAGAGGTGATAATTGGATCATACGAGTTTACATCTTCTGAAAAAGTTGCAAAATGACTTCGTTTTCAATAGTTTTAAAAACTTCTTGCTCGATGTACACTAACATGCAATTATTCATTCATTTATCTCTCATATTATTACGCAAATCACTCTTTATGATTTAATCCAAGTTAATTCTCTACTAATTTTAAAACTTTATAACAAATTACAGATGATTATGATGGTTGAGGTCTTGATGTCACTAGGGGTTGTCTTTCTTACATTTTTTGGTTACTACCTAGAGTCTCTCTTTTTTTCTCCTTTTTTTCTTTTGACAAAAGGTTACTGGGATGCATTTATAATTTACTTTCTCTAGGTTCTATGGATTTGGAATTGAAAGATATTCACATTCTCCAAAGCAACTTCCACACAGAGAGCAACAATTGATGACAAACCATGCTGTGAATAATAAAAACAAAATTTTCAGGATAAACAAGATTTAGTAAAATAGTTCATTAGATAAACATATCTCAAAAGTGGTCAGAACTTTGATTTGGCCAATACAAGGATCCTAAACAAACACAACATTTTTTTAGGTCTCTAATAAAAATGAAGAAACAAATCAACATAGGGAGAAAAAAAATGAAGTGGTCTTGATTATGAAAAAATAGGAGCAAAGAGTAAATAATTTTTTACTAATATAAATTTAGTAAGATGACAGAAAATTACCCATCGATTGAAAAACTTGTAATCGATGCAAAATAAATAATTATAATAACTGTATATTTGCCTTAATTATTATGTAGTACTAAGAACAAAATCAATGTATAGAAAAAAATATTTTGGATCCGATACCCATTAAATCTATTTGGCCTGGACTTAATAGTTAATTTATAAAGAAAAAAAATTACATTAGAAATTTTTTTTTGGGGTCGCACCCCCCTTGCTTCCGCCCCTGTCAGCGTGACCAAACTTGACATAATTGGACACAGTATTTGAAGCATGAGGTGAAGCAAAAATAAATAGGACTGAAGGGTCGAGTCAGGTACGGGCTATATGATTAATTATATATTATTAAAGACAAGAAGTTAGCCTTTTGTTTCTGTAATAAAAAGGTTTGAGGTAATTTTTTTTTAATTTTCAAACGGTTTTAGAGTACTGTTAATTAATTCGTCACAACGTACGTAACTGTAACAAATAACAATTGGGTGGTGAATGGAGTTTTGAAGTCAATCGTCAATCTGACGTGAGATGGCCAAGTAAAGTGGTGATAGAGAATTTAGTCAACAGCTTCTCATGTAACTTGTATTTTTGTTGAAAGTTGCTGGTACTTGATCAGTTTGAACGTCTACTTTGGAACGAATCGACAGGCAAGTGCAACCCTGAGATGACTATTTGACTTCACATATTCTCCCCGACCCAAGTCATCCAAAATATATACAGGACAGGAGTTTAGCAACCAATTCCTAGGACATGCACCCATGGTTGGAATCAAAGCAGGGTAGCAAAGTCATTTTGCTATGCAAATTCCTGATATTTGGCCAAGTTCCTATTTCCTTTTCCCCGCAACTGGCTAATGCATTACGAAAGAACATCAACATCTTCAAGGATTGAAGTCCGAGGAAGCACGTACTTCAGAAGTACTGTCTCTCGTGGACCTTTGGATTTAACAAAGCTAGCTAGACAGCATAGAAGTTTCCGAACTTTCACCATGTAATTTTTTGTACTGGTAAGGAAAACCGATTGTTTCTGTGATCTACTTTAGATCCTCCATAGGCTATGTATTTAAAAAAAAAACATATCTGTGAGTTGGACCCGACCAATTCATCTCTGATCTTTTAACTAGGGCTCCATAATAATGTTTTCTCCGGAAAATCCAGGTCGCACCATCAATTTCATTGTATCGTTTCTATGGCCAGTGGGGAGACCAGGCTACCGTAGGACGTTAGAGCTCACCTGCACGTAGGTTAGAACTCACCTGCGGAACATATACTTGGTGGTCCTGATTTGTTTTTCACCAATTGCACAAAGGTAGAAGTGGGCATTTACTTGAGAGAGAGAGAGTGTAATATCTCATCTCGAAAAAGATGTTAAGTGAGTAATTTAAATTTTAAATGAAGAGATATGACTTAATAAATATTTGATTTTTGTATAGAGATTGAATCGTATTTTTGAATTTAAATATGAAGATGTGATCTATATTTGAATTTAAAGGTTTGAATAGAGATTTGATGTTAGATTTGAATTTAAAGGTTAAGATATGAATAAAGATTATTCTTATATTTAAATTTGAAAGATATGAATAAAGATCTTATATTTGAATTTAAAATTGATGGATAGAGGTATGTTTGAATTTTAAAAGTTAAAGAGATTGAGGTTAATAAATGGTCACATAGAATGTTTATTAAAGACCAAATTTTGGATTGAGGTGGTGCTATTAGTTTTCAAGAGATTGTTCGACAATTATTGAAGAAGTTTTAAGGATTGGTTAAACGTTCAAGGTAAGTGGTTCTTCAATGATATTTTTAAACGTGCACCGTATATTTGTATGGTTTTGATGTATTATTTGGGAAACTGAACAAATTTTGGGTAAAATGAGATTGTCGAGATTTTGTGAAACTCAATTGAAATATTTATAACTTGTTTTGGTGAGCATACAATGAAAATTGTTCTTGCGCTGGTGCTATCTCTCTGGTCTGTGTGACCAATTTATCTTTGTGGTTTGTGTAACCAATTTGATACCTCTCGTGATATTTAGAGGTCTTTGTGGCTTGGAGGTCTGTGTGGCCTTATATTTGGAGGTCTTCGTGGTATTTGAAGGTCTGTAAGACAATTGACGATTTCTCTATATTGCGTGGCCTTGAATATTTTTGTTACAAACATGTATTTTGGTTTTGGTATGACTCACGATGTTTTATTTTGGATTTCGGTCATTGTGATAAAATTATCTTTTCTCCAACCCCCATTGACTTACTATTTACTGAGCTAGTCGTAGCTCACCCATTATTCTCATATTTTTCAGAATTTGCAGAATTAGAGAAATTCGATTAGCTTCAGATAGATTTGTGTTTCGAATGCGTGTTTTGCAATAGTACTTTTGGAGATTAATGTTGGAGAAGTAGTTATTACCAATTATTTTTGGAGATCTTCATAGATGTTGAAAATATCGGATATGCTAATGTAAATTTAGGGCTGAGTTTTTTATGAAATATGAATATTTTGCTGAGGTTGTACAATATTAGTTCTGAAATATTGAGGCCTAGATGAATGATTAGTCATGTTGAAAAAACCTTATTTTATATAGAAATCTATCCGTTTGGAGTTTGGGGCGTTATAGAAAGTGAAGGGAGGATATTAATGGTCGCACCTGCCACATGAAACCCATAAATGCGACCCAACTAGATCATTATTTAGTTTCCTATATATAAGTATGTGGCTTGAACGATGTAGTTGCACTCCACAAGTCATCTTTGTTCTGTGAAAAAAAAAGGTTTTCTTTGCTCCTCAGTATCTCTTTCAGCACCATGGCTCCTGAATTTGGGCAAAAGCTGGAAGAAACAAAAACTGTCAAAATCTCTACCAAAACCCATGTCATGCCCAGCAAGAAGCTAGGAAGAAGAGAGTGTCAGTTGGTAACATTTGACCTTCCATACCTAGCTTTCTATTACAACCAAAAGCTGCTATTCTACAGAGGGAGTGACTTTGGGGACATGGTGGGGAAATTGAAAGATGGGCTCGGTGTGGTTTTGGAGGACTTCTATCAGCTCGCCGGAAAGCTAGGCAAAGATGAGGAGGGTGTCTTTAGGGTGGAGTTTGATGATGACATGGAGGGCGTGGAGGTGGTGGAGGCTTTCGCGGAGGGAATTGAAGTAGCTGATCTGACGGTGGAGGAAGGCACCGTCGCTTTGAGGGAGCTAATACCCTACAATGGAGTCTTGAACTTGGACGGACTCCGTAGCCCTCTGTTGGCAGTCCAGGTAATTTTTGACTCACGTGATTCTTATTTTGCAAGCATATTTATCTTACTATTGGATCGATACTCATTCGTCTTTTAGAATATTCCAACAGTTGCATCTGGGTGGATCTGTGTTTATTTCCTTCTCTGCTAGTTTGGCCGATTCGTTGAATTTGGCTGTCCTTTTGGAAAATGTTGTGGATATAGATCGGTTTAGCCGTTATCAAAAGCAACAAAAATTTCAGGGCACGATGAACAATGGGAGAGAGTTGTTGCATGTATTTATGAGGTGCAACTGGCTTCTCACTTAAGTCAGCGGATTATTAGAACAACTTCATAATGCAAACGAAAAGATAAATTAAATACAACAGGTTCTTAATTCCAATAGGTCTCTAGTTTCGGTTAAAAAATCACTTGATAATTCTCTGACCAAAAGAAAGAAATTATATTATAAGAAAGGGAACAGGAACACAAAATTTCGATAACATTCCTCAAGAACTTAATGCCCAACAAAATATATATGTTCTGTCTTGGGTGTCTAAAGTAATGCTGCATGCATGCTTGTTTAGTTAATTTTCTGTATCCAATATCCATATATGTACATGTCTACACGCTCGATCTAGTATTTCTGCCTCGGTGTCTTCATTCACCTCCCAGCCTGATCCAAACTTAATGCCCAACAAAGTATGTCCTGTCCACCTCTCCCCTCGTAATGGCCGGAAAAGTCTGGAATGACTGTCAGGTCCACCAACTACTAGCTGCCCAAACCAATCGACTTTAATGATTTTTCTTTACAAGACAAAATCGTTTCAAGTCGGCCAATTATAGCCGAAAATACAGAAAAGAGGGAGAACTAAATTGATTTCGTCAGTGTTCATTTATAAGGCCCCAGCTAGCTAGCTAACATGTATCTTCATGATGGACCCAGTTAACCAAGCTGAAAGACGGACTCGCACTGGGATGCGCATTCAACCACGCCGTCCTCGACGGCACCTCCACTTGGCACTTCATGAGTTCATGGGCCGAGTTATGCAGGGGGGCTTCCTCCGTCTCCGTCTCACCCTTCCTGGACCGCACCAAGGCCCGTAGCACTCGAGTGAAGCTCGACCTCTCACTACCCCCGGACCCACAAGCAGCTAATTCATCCAACGGCGACGCAAAGCCGGTCCCCCAACTCAGGGAGAGGATTTTCAGGTTCTCCGAGGCTGCCATCGACAAGATCAAGTCAAAACTCAACTCGCACCCTCCATCATCGGATAGCTCCAAACCATTCTCTACGTTTCAGTCCCTCTCCGTCCACATCTGGCGTCACGTAACCTTTGCACGCGAGCTGAAACCGGAAGACTATACCGTCTTCACCGTCTTCGCCGATTGCCGGAAAAGGGTGGAACCGCCAATGCCTGAAAGCTACTTCGGGAACCTAATCCAAGCCGTATTCACTGTCACGGCAGCCGGTTTATTAACGGCCAACCCACAGGAGTTCGGCGCGACGATGATTCAGAAGGCGATAGACATGCACAATGCCAAGACCATCGATGAGCGAAACAAGGAGTGGGAGAGTTCACCGAAGATCTTTCAGTTCAAGGACGCAGGAGTGAACTGCGTGGCGGTGGGGAGCTCCCCGAGGTTCAAGGTTTACGAGGTGGATTTCGGGTGGGGGAAGCCGGAGAGGGTGAGGAGTGGGTCGAACAACAGGTTTGACGGGATGGTGTATTTGTACCAAGGGAAGAGCGGTGGGAGGAGCATTGACGTGGAGATTAGCTTGGAGGCTGGAACCATGGAGAGGCTGGAGAAAGACAAGGACTTTCTGCTTGAGGTTTAATGAATTTAAGTGCGGTTAAGGCAGACAACGTACGTCTGTGCTTGGGTTCTTTAATTTGGATATGGCTTTCCTTTAGGTTTTATGTTATGTATTGAAACAGACTATGGGCTTCCAATCCCTGCTCCTCTCCGTCCTTAATGGCTTGTTGGTCTTTCTCTTGTGGTAATTAATTAAAGTTAATTATTTAAGTAAACTGGGTGAATCATAAATTTACAGTGAGTTCAATAGTAATGTTGTGCAATGTTCCCATCTTAATTAAAGTAAAGTGCTTGATAAAGGACCAGAAAAATGAAAACACATATATCTAATTGGTTTGTGATGAACCCTCAGAACTCAGAAGCAACAAGGCACTAATAATATATATATATCTGCAGTTTTCACGTGACAGTCCGGGGCCTCCAAGCAGCCCATCAAAACTTCAAACCCAGGCCCGTCTTAGATATCGACTGGACCTCAAATATATTTTTGACTTTTGAGTTTTGATTCCTTGGGCCGTCCAAGGAGGCGGAGGCGGTTCGAGTTCGCTTCTACATTGCACACTATAAGGGCCTTTATATATTTTACTATATTAAATACAAAATTTTAAAAATATTAAATTATTATCTAAACGTCGGCCTCCAAATATAATTTTCTGACTACGTCACTGTATATTATGCACAATACGTGTTTTTATATAATTTGTTGGGAAAAAAATTATTTTTAATACCTAAATTTTTACACTATAGATATTTCGATTTTCAAACTACAATTTTTCTCGTAGTAAAATAAAATTTTATTTTGCTATCTTACTATCTAACAAAAGACGTCTGCCATTACCAGAGGTTTTGTCAACTCAAAAACAATGCACATATAAGGGAGAGACTAGAATTGAGCACGTAGTAACAATATCGTTTTGTGAGTCACACGATTGACGAGTGAGTGACGTGACATCAAAAGTGACCAGTATGAATTAATGGACACACGTCTACATCGCCTAATTAGATAAGATAAACTTTTCTATCTTTAGTAGAGTGGATTGTGAGAAATCGGTACACATCGAGTGAGTGGAAGAGCTGGTATCAAGAAAGTAAGAACAACGTCGTTTTGTGAGTCACACATTTAACGAGTGTGTGACGTGACATCAAATGTTGGCTATCGTGAATGGACGCATGTATGCATCACGAAAGTAGCTGACAAGACATTTTGTTGAGGTGAATTTTATACTGTTACTAAGTGAGAGGACAAAAGAAAATTATTTTTCAATAAAAAAATTGACAACAAATTTTTTTAATTTGCAAAATGCATAGAACTACTGTGAAACAATATAAAATTGAAGGATTAAAATTTTTAGTTTGAAAACCCAATAATTTATTATGAAATCAGTGTCAAATCTAAAGACAGTGTAAACTCAAGGAATTTTTTTTAGTGTTTTTCTTTTCAATTTTCCGAGATATTGTAAAAGAAAATCAGTCCACCGGTAAACTGTGCAACCAAAGCATAGATCCTTTCCGAATATAATATTTAAGGAACTAGTAAAATAATCATATGTGAGTGGGTAGAAGAAAAATAAGTTATGTTTTCAAAAGGGCAAAAATAAAGAAGAAAAAAATAAAAATCCGGGTCGTTTCTACGGTAATTTGCTGCGTATTTTGAGAGCAGAACCGTCGAACCGAGTCTGATACCGGAACCCTAATCAGAGGTTTCTTTCTCCCAAGTTCCTTCGCCTTCTGTTTCCACTCCCAAATCCCAGGTACTCTATCGCTGTCTCTCTACAGAATCTGTTATAATTAATAATTTTTTTTCCTTATTTTGGGAGGTTTAGTGTTACGATTTTCGGTTCCATTTGGGAACTGAGTTCGTATCAAATTTTGATCCTTTCATGTTCCTTCTGGTGAAAGTCAACAAATATCATTCTGGCTTAGAAAAAAATAGCATTCTGATTGGGGAATGATACTGGCGGTTCTAAGTTGTTAGCCTCCGGGGTATTCTATGTTGTGTTGTGTTTGGTGCCTGAGAAAATGAAGAAAAAAACAACAAACTGTGATTTTTATTTAAACTGTGTTTTCCAGTCTAGTTTAGCTGAGTTATAAATGTTACGTGCTTTGGGCTCCGAGCATTCAGTGGTAAATCTTGAGATTCAAGATTGTGTTTCTTTCTTCAGCAACCGAATGGGGAGGTTATATTCTTTTGTTCTTTCAGTTGGTTGATGCAATGATTGGTTACAGAATGAGGGTTTCCCATTTTTAGGGGTTTTAAGGTTATCTCATTATTTCTTAATTTTTTTCTGAGCATGAGGTAATGAATTTATTTGTTGCTGTATTGTCGACCGTGGACTAGTCAATTTTGTGCTACAGATGGATTCTCCTGAACGTGGTCGGAGTTATGTGAAATGGGATGTAGAGGATGACTCAGATGTGAAGAGTGATAGGGCTGGGGATGATGAAGAGTGGGAGGGCAGTGATAAGAGAAAGCATAGGTCAAGCAGATCAAGAAAACTAAGCAATGGAGAAGACACTGAAGGGTTGGATAGTAGTGGAAGAAGAAAAAAATCTGGGGAGAGACACGAGGGCCGGAAACGGTCAGGGGGATCTAGCAGAGCAGGTAGCGACGAGGATGATTATGACTCAAAAAAAGAGGTACGTTCGAAGCAGATGAAGAAAAGGCAAGAAGAGAACACATTGGAAAAGCTGAGCAACTGGTACCAGGACGGAGAATTAGAGAGCAGGAAAGATGGTGGCGATAGGTTGGGGAGCAGAGGGCATGGTCGAGCTGATGAAAGTGAGAGAAGGAAAGTGGCTTCCAAGTTTTCGGATTGTGAGAGTTCTGTAAGCAGGAGTAAACACAAAGAAGAAAGGTCCCATGATGGGGTGGTTGAAAAAGTGGTCGAGAGAGATTCCAGGTATTTGGAGAGGAGGGAAGGTGGTAGAGAAAAGGGTACTGAGGAGGTGAGAAACACAAGGAGAAAGTGGGACGAATCTGACACAGTCAAGAAAGATGAAGATATGTATTCTGAAAGAGCTGATCTAAGAAGTGAGAAGGCTTCTGAACCCAAGTATGAGAGTTCTAGAGAGAGAAGTTTTTCTGCTAGAAATGAACCCAGTGAGAGTAAAAGTCGGGGAGCAGATTCAAATGGCGAGAAGGGTATCAAATCTAATAACAGGGAAGAGAAAAGAGCTGATGCTGAGAGGAGTAAGAGCAAAATTAGGTCAGAGGCACTAGAAGAAGATATTAGGGTTAGTCCTGTTACTCGTGAAGATAGATCAGGCCGGGAGAAAACAGAGAAGCACAGACAGGAAAGAACTCCTATCCATGATTTTGCGGAAAGCAGGGAGAGAACCTCAAAAGCAGATGAGGATAGAAATATACGGGCGAGGGATAAAAGTGCGAGAGAATTAGGGCATTCCAACAGGTCAAGGACCCCGGAGAGGAGTGAGAGGCGTCAGCAAGAAACGGATTACTCTGAGATGGAATATGAGAGAAGTTTCAATATCAAGCGGAAGGAGCTGGAAAATGATGGTTATAGGGATGATAGATCAAAAGGCAGAGATGATAGTTGGAGTGACAGAAATAGGGATCGTGAAGTTTCCAAAGAGAATTGGAAAAGAAGGCAACCCATCAGTAGTGATAAAGAGTCAAAAAATGGAGATAATGTTTTCGATCATGGCAGGGAGTGGGAGTTGCCAAGGCATGGTCGTGAGAGGACGGACAATGAAAGGCCTCATGGCCGGGCTGGTAATAGGAAAGATGGAAGCAGGGGTGAAGCTGTGAAAACGTCATCAAACTTTGGAATTTCTAGTGAGAACTATGATGTGATAGAGATCCAAACCAAGCCTCTTGATTATGGAAGGGCAGAGTCTGGACCCAACAATGCCAGGAGAACTGAAGTTGTTCAGCAGTCCGACATGAAATCAGCACCGATTGATGAGGAATGGGGTCACATGCAGGACGACAGAGCAAGGAGGAGTGATTTGTATGGGTCTGGTCCGCTGGGTGAAGATTCCAAAGATCGATATACCGATGATGGTACCTCCATGCGAGATCCAAATTCATGGAGGGATGACTATGATTTCCAGGTAGGAAAGGGGCGAGGGCAGAAGGGAGCTATGTCTAGTCGCAGTGCTGGTGGCCAAAGTACTACCAGTGGTTCACAGCCTCCATATGGAATCCAGGATGTGGTGTCCTTCAACAGAGCTGCTTCGCAAGGAGTAAAAGGGAGTAGAGTTGGAAGAGGAGGAAGGGGGCGGCCAACTGGGAGGGAAAATCAACAGGTGGCAATCCCACTGCCACTCATGGGATCACCTTTTGGACCTCTTGGAATACCTCCACCTGGACCAATGCAGCCACTTGCGCCTAGTATGCAACCTGCTCCAGGTCCACCAATATCACCAGGTGTCTTCATTCCACCATTTACTCCTCCTGTTTGGCCTGGGGCCCGAGGTGTTGATATGAATATGCTAGCTGTTGCACCAGGTCTCTCACCCATGCCTTCTGGACCACCCGGTCCAAGGTTTCCTCCTAATATGGGGAGCTCACTCCCTGCCATGTATTTTAACCAAGCAGGCCCGGGAAGAGGGGTTCCTCCTAGCATATCTGGCCCTGGTTTTATTGCTGCTGGACCAATGGGACGGGGAAACCCACCTGATAAAATTCCTGGGGGTTGGGTTCCTCCTAAGAGTAGTGGGCCTCCTGGTAAAGCTCCTTCTAGAGGAGAGCAGAATGATTACTCTCAAAATTACGTTGACACTGGTATGCGACCCCAGAATTTCATCAGAGAGCTGGAGCTCACAAATGTTGTGGAGGATTACCCCAAGCTTAGGGAGCTTATACAGAAAAAGGATGAGATTGTCGCTAGAGCTGCTTCTTCTCCTATGTATTACAAGTGTGACCTAAAAGAGTTTGAGCTGTCCCCAGAGTTCTTCGGAACCAAGTTTGACGTGATTCTTGTGGACCCCCCATGGGAGGAATATGTTCATCGTGCTCCTGGTGTAGCTGACCATATGGAGTACTGGACATTCGAAGAAATAATGAATCTTAAAATCGAGGTGATGTTTTGTTAATGGGTTGTCTTCTAATTACCTTATTAGTAAAAATAAATACTCTTTATGCACACTCTTCATGTGCATTTGCAAAATTCGTGGTAGAACTTCGTATTAGTGTCTCTAACATCCTGTTGCAGACTGATAAATGAGAAGAAAATATTACCAGGTGTAGGAATAACCACCAGTAGATATGAAGAAACATAAATATTATTTTTGGCCAACAAAGAAACCTGAACTGAGCTGTAGTAATGCTACTTGTGTTACCCTCTTGTACCTTGACATGATCTTGTAGATAGTTTGCGTTTATTGGCCTAAGTTTCTTGAACTTGTTCACAGGCAATAGCAGACACACCTTCTTTTATCTTCCTTTGGGTTGGAGATGGTGTGGGCCTTGAGCAGGGCCGTCAATGTTTAAAGAAGGTATGTAATCACTTCTTTAAAACTTTTACATATGTAGAATAGCCTTTCCCTTGTTGGCTGTAATTTAGATTATAAGGCTGTTACGTGTTTAGCGTGTTTATCATTCCTTTTGGGTTGCTATAGTGGGGATTTCGTAGGTGTGAAGATATTTGTTGGGTGAAGACAAACAAAACTACTGCAACACCAGGGTTGCGCCATGATTCACACACTTTGTTTCAGCACTCGAAGGTCAGTGGGAATTTTTCCTCTCATACGTTTTGAATTTCTGCTGCTTCAGTTTGCTGCCTCACCTTCCGTATATCATTCAGTGCTTCATGAATGCATGGATTATATTCCTAACTTGTTTGTTGCTTTATCACTATGGTAAAGGAGCACTGCTTGATGGGCATAAAAGGAACTGTTCGACGCAGTACTGATGGTCACATAATCCATGCCAACATTGATACTGATGTTATAATTGCTGAGGAACCTTCTTACGGTTAGTATCCTGATTGATGTCTTTGATGCCATTTACCTTTGATTTGCGTCAATCTACGTGATATTTATGGGTGTTTTTGATTATTGGCAAAGATTTTGGGCTTTAGCTTGCATTGTGGTGCCCCCTTTAATCAGTTTTTCATTTTTCTGGTGCAATTGCAAAGGCTTTCTTCTAAGAAAAGATTTATGTGGGTTTGCTTCTAGTTAGCATTGTAATCGTTTTTTTTTTCCTTTTATACTGAGAGCATAGACCAAAGCCTTCTTCTGTTAGTTTAAAAACACGGTTTCTATTTCTCATGGGTTATGATGTGGCTTGTTGAAATGAGCACGAATGCTAAAAGGTGAATACCAATGGAATTACAGGTTCAACCCAAAAGCCTGAAGACATGTATAGAATTATTGAGCATTTTGCTCTTGGCAGCAGAAGACTTGAGCTCTTTGGTGAAGACCACAATATTAGGTCTGGTTGGCTGACTGTTGGCAAAGAACTATCCTCGTCAAATTTTAATGCTGGGGTATGTTAATCAATATGTCAATGTTCTTTGATAGAAATACCACTAGTTCAGTCAATCTCTTTTTCTCATAGACATACACGTGCAAAAGTTTGAGCTGCCACGTGTTGATTAAATCATCTTACAACACGAATGTACCGATCATTCAAGCATGCATTTTGAATTTCAGAATCTGACCCTTACTTTGAATAGGTCTGCCAAATATGTTGTTGAATCATCTTATGCACCGTTGGAAAGCTCCACGCTGAATAATAGGCAAATTTTGCAAGCCTTTCATGTCCCAAAAACGTGTTTTTTTTGTTGGCAAGAAATTTATTCAATTGTACCTTGAAAATAAAGATTGCGATACAGGTGTGTTTGAGGCTATTGATGGGAATGCTATTGTGATAACAAACATGAGAAGGGATGATAGGGGTGGAGATGCTGTTGTGATTACTCTTGCACGGTGGTTTATTTCCCTATATAACAGCAATCCTAGCATTGCCATCCTATGATTGTATTGCCATCTGAATCTCTTTTTGTCCTATGAAAACAAATGAAGCCTGGCAAACAGGTAGTGGCATACTTGTTTTCCCATCCACTAATCTGATCTTCATTTGGTTGCTTCCAGTCGTATGTCAGGAACTTTGCAGACAAAGATGGGAAAGTTTGGCAAGGAGGTGGAGGACGAAACCCACCTCCAGAGGCACCTCATCTTGTCGTGACAACACCGGAAATTGAGGCTCTTCGGCCCAAGTCACCGATGAAGAACCAGCAGCAACTTCAACAGCAACAGTCAACATCCATTTCTCTGACAACAGCCAATTCCTCCAATAGAAGGCCTGCTGGAAACTCACCTTCAACACCAGGTGCGCTTGGTCTAAACCAAGAAGCTTCTAGTTCTAACCCATCAACTCCAGCGCCTTGGGCATCGCCAATGGAGGGGTTTAGAGGACGAGAAGGCAGCGGTATGCCTTCAGATGATAAGGCTTTTGACATGTATGGGTATAGTGGGCAGGTAAATCCTGACTTTCTAGACTTCGAGTCTCACAGACAAATGAATTTGTTGTAACTAAAGACATGCCATATTAATGTGCTGCATTGTATGCGTCCATCCGAATCGGCTTTCGGTGTCGTGATAGTTGTCGTTGATGGTTTGAAAGCTTGTTACGTCTACCCCAACTTTTGGTGCTTTAAATCGGCATCAAAGTTAAAACAGAGGTTCATAGTTGAATTGATTTTACTTTAAAAATCCAAATGAAATGTAAATGGTCGAAAGCAAAAACCTACCCGTGTTGAATTGAGCAATCAAATTCTATTTATGTGGACTAC
Source organism: Myrica gale (assembly GCA_963930655.1). Classification (NCBI taxonomy): domain Eukaryota; kingdom Viridiplantae; phylum Streptophyta; class Magnoliopsida; order Fagales; family Myricaceae; genus Myrica; species Myrica gale. Next base: position 26,262,593 of record OZ005611.1, read on the forward strand.
CTACTAGCTAGTACTAATAACAAGATGAGATCTGATTGAAGGCTCTCAATGTTTTAACATAATCTTGGATTTACAATTGTGTAGGTAACTCGTTTATTAATTGTTACCGAGAAAGGGAAACGACTCGTAGTCTTATTTAAAAGCTACAAGTGATAGATTACTGCAGTCTCTCCCACCATAAAAAAACCATGCTAGATACTGAAAGCAGTGGATTTTTTTCGTTAAGTAATTGTATTAAAGGCTCAGTTTGTTTATATGTAAAATTATTATTTTACATAAAATGGCTTTCATTCAAATGAAAATTGTTGCAACGGCCATCATATGGAACTACTGTCATGTACAAGTGGTTGAAAGTCATCCTGTCTCGGTCTCGCCATGCGTTTCTGTCGTACTTCATATGAAGCAAGGTCTGTACGTTAACGTATTCCGTGGGACGCGAAGCCAAAATAACGCAAGATCTAGAAATCTATCTGATAAAGATGACCTGGATCAGAACCTTTGTAGATAATTGGTGATCAGAATGATGTTTGATGACACTATATTGCAGTTATCGGGCTGCTGATATTGAAACTTCCTTCTTTAAGTATTCTTGGTTTAGTTCATGCTATCTGTTAATTATATAGCTTTGTAAAAATGTTCTGGGTTGGTTTTGCTACGACGTTCTCGGTTGGGTAGTTGTGTGGAGGGGGCTGACATAGCCTCTCTGTTATCTGTGGTGATACCAGGTGTAGTATTCCATAGGCTTTTGCACGACTCACAACCCTCTTATAGTGCTAATTTTGGGGACCAAGAATTATCCTTTTATTGTTTACTCCTTTCGGAGGGGTAAACAGAACGCTATTAAACCATTGGGTAAAGAAACGAGTTTTTTGGGCAAAGTTTGGCTGTTTGACATTCTTAGTTCAAACGAAACAACGTTGTATCAAAATCAAAATATAAGCCTATTCCTAATTTTCCATGTCGCAGGAAGAAGAAAAATGATCACTGACATGCCACTCTGCTTCCCTTTATGTTGTGACCAACAGATACGCAAGGCCTTTGAGATATTCCACAATTTCAGATCCTCCAAGCTTTGAACTTCCGTATACTCTATCGACAAATGTGATTGGAACCTGTAGACAAGCAGACTCTAATCAACTAAAAATGGTAGATAAATGAACTATGAATCAAGTCAACAAAGCACAACTACATAATCATTATGGGAACTGCTTTTAAGAAAATTTGAACTATTAGCCTAAATCTATATAGCTCGAGCATGCATCATACATTAGTCTATATTATTACATTATATGCTACCAGGCCCCCAGTGTTATGAATCCCCCCATGCATAAATGTGTTCAGGAGGAAAGAAAGAGTTGGATAACATGGTCAGATAGGCAAGAACATAGCATCAGTATCTGCCAGCTTATTGTTGAAGCCGAACTGGGGGGTAAATTAGGCGAAGACATAAAAAGAAGAAGAAGAAGAAGAAGAAGAAACAGGCAGTTTCAGACCCTCATTCGTATCATATTTCCCCAACAACTGCAACTGCAACAAGAATGCTAAACAATCTTGGACATCAATGAGTTGTTCCAATACGAATCTATCCTTCCACAAGTTTGAAGCTTTACATCTATACCAGTTTGTAATTAGTCACCGAATATCAACAAAAAATTAAAATTAATATTCAAGAGGCCAAAACAGAAAAACTAAGAAGATAAACCAGAATGGAGGATATTTATGTTGCAACTGCATTGGGTCTGACCAACTTTGAGCCGCACTTAGTTGGGAAGGTGTGAAAAGGCAATGTAAGAGCCAATTTCTTTTGCAAGGACTTTGACCCATTGAGAAATAGAGGATATTCGAGTAGAATTTTGAGAGAGAGAGAGAGAGAATCCTCTAAATGTAGAATCTGAGAGCATCAAATCACACAGCTAAGAAACTAGTTTACCTCCTAAACAAAACCTAAAAATAAAAAAGAAATGATTTCGATTAGGATCAAGGCCCACACAACTACACATATTCAAAGTTCTCCAGGTTCAATCATAAACCATGATGGGACAAGAAAACAACTATACCTCTTCAATATGGTAGCCTTGTCTAGAAGCCCGAACTATCATCTCCATTTGAAACACATATCCCTTACTAACACATGAACTAATGAGATCTTCAAGAACCGATTTCCTATAAAGCCTTCAAAAAATTAAAGTATTGTTAGTGTCATAAATGTGCAAGTTTCAAACAGTTGCATAGCCTCTCTTTTTTCCCTCAGCAAACAATTGAAGGGCTTTGAACCATAGTTTATGTACTGGAAAGATCCAGTCAAATCTGAAACACCAGGCCATAGAAGTGTGTGTGCAAGAACATTGGCTCCCCTACTTGTTAGCTTGCGCATAAGAGTCCATCCATGTACACCACCACCTTTAACATAGCGGGTTCCAGTTACTATGCTTGCACCAGTCTCCAACTGTTTCCTTAATAAACAAGCCACAGAAAACAAAGTAAGAAGGCTTTCCAAAAGTGGGCACAGTAAGATAATACAGGGAAGTAGAAAAGAATAGACTGGAACTTCTCTTACTTGATGAAGCTTGGCAAGTACTTCGGCTGCATGACCATAAACAAACAGGTTAACCAAAGAAAACTGAAGCTGATAGCAGCTAGGAGAAGAATAAATGAATCTTTAAATTACGACGTTTACTCTGGATAACTGCATGAATGAAGTACTAGATGGTTGACAGAAAAAGAAAAATCAAAGGAAAATCCAGGAATAGATGTGAAAAATTGGTGGGTTGCTGATTGCTTTCCTAGCTGCCAACAGAATAAATAAATACATTCGTAAGTAAATAAAGATCTCCTAGATTAGCAAACTCCGACATTGCTCCTATTTATTATCCACATCCCACAGATGTACTTACGTGGTGTGATAGATCAGCATCCATGATTACAACAAAATTCCCAGATGCATGCTTCAGGCCATGAGCATAAGCCGTTCCTGAAATTCGAATATGAATCAAAGCAAGTTCCTTCTAATTCTGTAACGAAAAATTACAGACATACCTAACCCCAGCTTCTTCGGTCTAGCTCTCAACAGCTGCATCATCAAAAGATAAAGGAGACCCGTTGTTAAAAGTCAGAAGTATGTGTAAAAAATTGATCGACAAAGAAATTAAGTTCGGCAAAGAAGTTAAATTCGGATTCAGGTTTTGTCTTATGTTACTTACAATGCGATCTTCACCATATACTTGCTGTAATTGTTTTACAACTTCTTGAGTCCCATCAGGACTCCCATCGTCCACAACAATTATCTCAAAATCAGCGTCCCTAAGGCAGTCATGAAATTGCATAAGACCAGTAGTTCAAAATCAGATCCTTCAAAAAAAAAAAGGGATCGGCACTAATATAAGAAAAAGAGGAAATTGACGATGTGAGAAACCTAGGATCAGAGACTGAGGTGTACCCAAGATGCTTGAATATGAGGTAAACGAGGAGGGCAATGTTGAGATGCTCATTGTACGTTGGCACAATTATACTGTACTTGTTCTTCTCTTCCTCCATTATCTCTTTCTGCTTCTTCCTGATTAGGATTCCAAAAATGACATACATAGGTGGCGTTTGTTTACCCAACATTTCGGAGTATAGAAATTTCAAGCAAAACAAACACACTCCAAAATTTCCAACATCTACACATACACACTCCAAACTTTTCGCAAACCCCAATAAATCTTAATATCCAAAAGATTCCCAACATTTTAAAAATATTCTCCAAAATTTTGGAAAACAACGCCCTCTTTGTCAAGTTCAACGTAGTGTACTAAAACGGATAAAACCGGAATGGGTCATTCCAGTATCCACCGGTTTCAATATGTGGGCTTTTTGGGAGTTTATTTAGTTTGTTGAAAAACATATAGCAATTTGAGAACTGTAATTCACCTGCCCTCATAAGAACAAAAATTTCCATTTGTTTCGCCCAACTTTGTCAACAGCCAAATAGTTTGCAGCTTCTGGTTAGTAAGTTGAGTTCATTTTTGTAATACACAACAACGTTGTTAAACTTGACTAAAAACCTAAATTTATATTTTCCAATCTAAGTGGCCAGTCAGACTTAAATCACAAACCATCCAGGTTCTAAAACCAAAATGCAGACTAAAGTAAAGTTCTTCGAATAAAATCAAATCCAGCAAATGTCCCATATTTATAAGTATGTACTCAAAAACAGGAAAGTAGCTTCGCAAAATCTTATCCCGACTGAAAAATCGGTCAGAAACCGAACTTTTGAAGTCTAAAAGCCCAAACCACAACCTACATGAACATTTCTCATACGACATTCAGTTTTGTAATAAACTGCACATCTTATTTTTATTCCCGATTGGCCTCTCTCAAAACCTGCTAAATCCTCCGAACTGAAAACCTCATAACACCAACTAACATCTACATTTTCTAGATCCAAATAAACATACCTTAGGGTTAGACTGAGATGCTTAGTTGCAGAGAGATATTCTGGCCAAAGAGAGATCCCAAAATCGGGAAGAGATTCCGGCCAAAGAGAGATCGGGGATGGGCATTATAGAAACTCAGAGCATTTTTCTGGAAAAAAAAATATAAAAAAATATATTTTTAAAGAAACTAAGAGGATCTCCCGGCCCAGCTCCACAACATATTTGTGAAAAGGCCTGATTTTTTTTTTGATAAGTATGAAAAGGCCTGGTTAGAATTTGCTTTCAAAAAAACCAACTTAGATAATGTTTTGGATATAAAAGATTTTTTTGAATTTTTTTATAACTGACCATCGTAGTCTCAAAAAATTCTTGTGGTATCGAATTTTAACAAATCAATCCTTAAGGTACAACTTAACAATACGGTTCCAGTGGTCCGTTTTTTAGACATACAAGTTCATTCATTCATCAAAAGTTATCCCAGTAACGGGGACATGGTCCAATATAGGCTATCGAACCCCGAAAATGGATATTTCGACTCCTAAACCATGTCGATCTTCCGTTAGTGGACTAACTTTTGATCAAAATGACATATATGTATGAAAAATAGACTACAGAGACCGTCTCGTTCAAAGATATATTTCAGAGATTGATTTGTTAAAAATCAATACCACAGAGATAATTAAGCCAATATTTTTAAACTTTTTTACCAACTTTCTGCAAACACCCATAAAAAGTCAAATCTCTCAATTTTTTTTTCCTATAAACAATGTTGAGACAATATTTCATCAAGAATAGGCAAAAGTACATGAGTGTGAATCCCTCGTAAAAATTGATCTGCCAATGCACAAAGGTAATGCATTCTCATTTATGGCAACTGCCATCTAGTGGCGAACCAGGACTCAAATTGAGTGGGGGCAAACTCTTAAGGCGAAATGAAAAAAAATCCTACTTAATGTAAAAAGTGTCTTAGAGTTAAAATATCGAAAATTAAGGACTAAAAATATTAAAAATATTGAAATACATGTACCCTCAACAAATCAAAATTAAGAACAATAATCTATAACAATTCACAATTAACTAATCACAACACTAACAAGTATACAACTAGCAGGAAACAATTACCAAAAACCATTTAGAGAAAAAAAAAACAAAAACATAAATCAATGTCAGAGATTTCCTGTGTAATTGTCCAGCTTCATTTGCATTTCCCCTTTAAAGAATCCTGTTTAATGCCCGGAGGTTTCAAGTATCACATTAGTTGTTCTACATCTAGTGAGATAAAGCGATTCCCAATGCCATGACAAGAGGCAATACGCAAAAGACAATACCAATTTTCTGAAATTAACATATCGATTGCTTTTAGCATGAAACATATATATAAAACTAATGAACAGAAATTCGTCAATTCGTCAATTAGAAGCAACTAACAGAGAAAACAAAGAATCATGTTCTTGCTAATCAAACAGAAATAATTAGTCGCTTACAAAAGAAAAACAACAGACATATTTAGTGTAATCCCCACTATATAATATCAACTATGAGTGGATATTTCCCGAATGAATCATACAAACATAAAAGACAAGATATACAGATATTGATTCCAGAATATCAAACAATAACAGTAACATGCGAAGTAAGAGCAGCAATTACCAAAAAAAACGAAGATAAAACAAAATCTACCTAATTAAGCCAACAAAGAAAGCAAATTTGACAACCATAGAAAGAGAAGAGATACCGGAGGGTGAGCAAAGGGGTTAGGAATCCAGGAGAAGCACAAGAGCGTGGCAGCCGTGTAATCAGAGGAAATGGAGGTGATGACTGTGGGCTCTATGAACTCGTCCTGAGAGGAGAGGGCAGAAGGGGTAAGCTGAGAGGGAGAGGCGACCGCGAGAGGGAGGAAAATCATGGGGCGGCCAGATTTTTTTTTCCCAAACAGAGGGCCCTCTGATAATTAAAAAAATAAAAAATAAATTACAAAATTTATTCTACACGTAAACAAAGGTATTTTTTTTTCGGGTTAATGTTTTTTTTAGTCCCTAGGTTTTGGGGCGGTGTTCGTTTTAATCCCTAGGTTTTATTTTTGTTCAAAACAGTCCCTAGGTTATTTACGTTTGTCTTTTTAGTCCTTCCGTCCAATTCTGTCACTCCCGAGCCCAGTCAGCTAACGGCGGGACACGTCACACCCAATAGAATATTGTCACGTGTACTAATTTTTTTTTTTAAAAAAATTCCACATGGTTTAAAAAAAAAACAAGGGAGATACCCCCGTGGCCACCACCGAACGGGGAGCCCAGATTTGGGCTCCCCGTCGACGGGGGTGGCCGAGGGCACTCACCCCGTCGACGGTGGTGGCTGGGGGCTCCCCGTCTAGCCACCCCCGTTCGCGCGAGGGTGGCCTCCCTAGCCACCACCAAGCGACGGGGAGCCCAAATTTGGGCTCCCCGTCTGGCCACCCCCGTTCGCGCGAGGGTGGCCTCCCTGGCCACCACCAAGCGACGGGGAGCCCAGATCTGGGCTCCCCGTCGCCGGGGTGAGTGCCCCCGGCCACCCCCGTCGACGGGGAGCCCAAATCTGGGCTCCCCGTTCGGTGGTGGCCACGGGGGTATCTCCCTTGTTTTTTTTTTTTAAACCATGTGGAAATTTTTTAAAAAAAAAAAAAATTAGTACACGTGGCAATATTCTATTGGGTGTGACGTGTCCCGCCGTTAGCTGACTGGGCTCGGGAGTGACGGAATTGGACGGAAGGACTAAAAAGACAAACGTGAATAACCTAGGGACTGTTTTGAACAAAAATAAAACCTAGGGATTAAAAAGAACACCGCCCCAAAACCTAGGGACTAAAAAGGACATTAACCCTTTTTTTTCTAAGTAAACGAAGGTACCTAGTTGCAAAGAAAATACACCGACAATCTCCACTACATACGATGTGTAGGCAATATTAGGAGGATGGACGGGGGCAAACATCCCCTACCAAACAGAGCATGGCCCGTGAAAATTCATCTGAAAATGGCCCGTGACAGGTTCCAATTTTCAGCCACGATAATGTTAGTAGGAGAAGGGAGAGCCTATGTCATGTGAGTCGTGACCTGGTTATCCCATCTTCTGTCTCCCTGGTAACAAGCACCTATCCCCCAAGAACAGGCAAATGCCGAGGGAAAATGAAAACATTCAAAAAATAGGTGCTTAATAGTTTCCTCAGGGGCCAGGGTCATCTCACTCTCACAGTAGTGGGTCTTAAACTGTATGTAAACAATCGTTACTCTGTTAATACAAAGAGTTACGATCTGTTAGTAAAGTTGTTAGGATATCAGTTAAGTTGTTAAATATTCGGTTGTACCCTCGGTCTATATAAAGAGCCTAGTTGTAATATAATCGATACACTGAATACGAAAAGGCTATTCAACCATTTTCTCTCTATCTCTCAACTCTCATCTTCTTCTCAGTTCTTAAGTGTTCTGAGTCTTTACATGGTATCAGAGGATTATTTTTTTAAATCATGACTTCCCGTTTCTGACTCTATTCCTACTTCCTCTGTTCCACCACGGAACCTTCCAGTCAGAGATTTCACTGATTCGAATGACTCCAATCCATACTATCTTCATCATGGAGATAGTCCTGGTACTATCCTTGTTTCTCAACTCCTTCAGACAGATAACTATCCTACCTGGTCCCGATCGATGATGATGGCGCTTAGTGCAAAGAATAAGATTTGATTTATTGATGGATCCATCAGCAAACCTAGCTCTTCCAGTTCACCGTATGCAATCTGGTTGAGATGCAACAATATGGTCATCTCATGGATCCTTAACTCGATTCCTAAAGAACTTGCAGCCAGCGTTATATACATTGACACAACCTATGAGATATGGTCAGATGTGAAGGAACGTTTTTCTCAAGGTAATAGTCCACGAATCTTTCAACTTCAGAAAGTCATTTCTGTCCTTTCTCAAGATCAGATGTCTGTGAGTTGCTATTTTACGAAATTGAAAGGCCTTTGGGACGAGTTACTCAACTATCGTCCACTGCCTAATTGTTCATGTGGTGCTATGAAGACATTGATTGATTTTCAGCATTAAGAATATGTCATGAAGTTCCTTATGGGACTTTGATTCTTTTTCCAATGTTAGAGGACAAATTTTGCTTAATGAACCACTGTCTTCCATCAACAAGGTTTTTTCTCTGGTTTTGCAAGAAGAAAAGCAAAAGGAGCTCACATCTACTATGATGCCCTCCACAGACTCTGTTGCACTCTTTAGCCAATCTAATGAGAATCGTGGTGGCAATCGATTTTCTAATTCATATCCTAAAAGAGACAGACCAGTGTGTAGTCACTGTGGAATCTCAGGTCATACCGTGGATAAATGCTACAAAATCCACGGATATCCACCTAGTTACAAGAACCATAAGGCCAAAAGCTCAGCTAATCAAGTATCTTCTTCTTTTGTATATGATTCCTCTAATTCTGCTGCTGATGAATCACGTTTTCCTTTTACTTGAGATCAATGTCAACAGTTGCTCTCCTTGCTTAAATCTTCACCAGAGAATGTTTCCTCATCTCAGCATTATGCTCTGCAAGCAACCAGCACTAGTTCTGTGCCTCCCAATTCCAACACGCCTATGACAGGTATTACATTTTACCTTTCCACTATTAAAACTTCTTTTTCATCATGGATCATAGACACTGGAGCCACCGATCATATGGTGACATCCTTGTCTTTTCTTACACATGATATATCTCTTTTTTCATCATCTGTTCTCCTACCAAATGGCCAATTTGTGACCGTAACTTATATTGGTAGTGTTAAACTCTCTGCTCATCTAATTCTTACAAATGTCCTTTATGTTCCAACATTCAGATTTAACCTGTTTTCCATCAGCAAACTTACTCAAAATCCTCATTATTGTGCCTTCTTTTTATCTGACATTTGCTATATCCAGGACCTATTCAGCTGGAGGAAGATTGGATTAGCTGAACAAAAAGGGAGCTTATACCATTTGCTGCCTAATCCTTACAGTTCTAATGTTGTTTCTAATAGTTCTATTACATGTTCTTCAATTTCTTCTCATAATTTGTGGCACTATAGACTAGGCCACATGTCTACCCGTATGTTGCATGTTTTACAATCCAATAATTCTGCTATTAGCTTTTCAGATTCTCTTACTTGTGAGATCTGTCCATTAGCAAAACAGAAGAAACTTCCTTTTCCTTCTCGACAAAATAAGACTCAGCATCTCTTTAAGCTCATTCATTGTGACATATGGGGACTTATGTCCACTAATAATGCTTGTTACTTTCTTATTATCGTAGATGATTTTAGTAGAGCAACTTGGGTATATTTGATGCATCTCAAATCTCAAACATCAGATATTATTTTTTCTTTTGTTGCTCTAGTTCGTACTCAATTCAATCTTCCTGTCAAAATTATTCGTACTGATAATGGAGCTGAGTTTAATCTTGTTTCATTCTATGCTTCTCATGGTATAATTCATCAATGCTCTTGTGTTGAGACACCTCAACAGAACAGTATTGTAGAACGCAAACACCAACACATTTTAAATGTGGCTAGGGCTCTTAAATTTCAGTCTCATGTCCCTTTAAAATTTTGGGGTGATTGTGTCCTCATTGCTGTATATTTGATTAATCGTACTCCAACTCCACTTTTGTCTAACAAATCCCCATTTGAACTCTTTTTTTCTCAACCTCCTACATATAGTCATCTTCGCATCTTTGGTTGTCTATGTTTTGCATCCACTCTCATGCGACATAGAACTAAATTTGACCCTCGGGCTTCTAAATGTATTTTCTTAGGATACCCTTATGGAATCAAAGGATATCGTTTATATGATCTTCAAACTCATACCATCTTCATCTCACGCAATGTGACATTCTTTGAACACATTTTTCCTTTTGCTAATCATCCTCTGCCTATTTCTTCTACTGTGTTTCCCATCTTTGCATCTGATACTATCTCAGACATAGTATTTCATCATACTGATGCCTCTCCTGCTACTTCATCTGATTTACCTACCACTTCGTTCTCTCCTATTATTCCTAGAAGATCTAATAGCACTAGACATACTCCATCATATTTGCAACATTATTACTGTCAGTCAGTTCAATCCACATCAGTTCCTTCACTTGTTGTTTCTGGTTCAGGTAATTCACACTCAATTTCTCGTTATCTTGGTTGTTCTAACCTGTCACCTGCTCATCTTGCTTTCACCTCTGCCATTACTCTCCACACTGAACCCAAGACCTTCCACCAAGCTATCAAACACCATGAATGGCGTGAGGCAATGCAGCAAGAAATTCAAGCTCTCCAGGATAATCATACCTGGACAGTCACTACTCTTCCTCCTCATAAGACTCGTATTGGTTGTGAATGGATCTATAAGATCAAACATCGGTCTGATGGGTCAATTGGAAGGTACAAAGCCTGACTAGTTGCCAAGGGTTACACCCAACGTGAGGGTTTTGATTACTTTGATACCTTCTCACCAGTGGCCAAAATTTCCACAGTCCGGGTTATGTTAACTTTAGCTGCTGCCAAGAATTGGTATTTACATCAATTGGATGTTAATAACGTCTTCTTACACGGTGATCTTGATGAAGAAATTTTCATGACTGTGCCACCTGGGTTTCAAATTCAGGGGGAGAATCAAGTTTGCAAGTTGAACAAGTCACTGTATGGCCTTAAACAAGCCTCTTGACAATGGTTCTTTAAGTTCTCTCAGTTTCTTCTTGAGCATGGTTTTGTCCAATCGAAAGCTGATTACTCTCTTTTTACTCGACACACTGGCAATATTTTTTTAGCTCTCCTTGTGCATGTGGATGACATAATACTTGCTAGTAGTGATATTCAAGTTGTTTCTGCCTTCAAGGAAGTTATTAATGACCGGTTCAAAATCAAGGATTTGGGTCCTCTCAAATTCTTCCTTGGATTAGAAGCACCTCCTTGTGTTCACGAAAGTACACTCTTGAAGTACTTCATGAGTCTGGTTTAAGTGGATCTCGGCCAGCCAAAACACCAATGGAGCAGAACCATCACCTTAATTCTTCTTCTTGTGATCTTTTACCTGATGTCACTGCTTATCGTAGGTTGATTGGAAATCTGCTCTATCTTACTTTGACTCGCCCTGATATATCATATTCAGTCCATGTTCTTAGTCAGTATTTGGACAAGCCTTGTACTCCTCATTTACGGCTGCATATCGGGTTATTAGATATTTAAAATCTACTATTGGTCAAGGCATTTTTTTCTCTGCCACATCTCCTATCCATCTCAAAGCTTTTTCGGATGCTGGTTGGGCTGCTTGTCTTGATTCTAAGAGGTCCATCACTGGTTTTAGTGTGTTTCTTGGTGACTCTTTAGTCTCTTGGAAATATAAAAAGCAACCCACAATTTCCCGATCATCAGTTGAAGCAGAATATCGGGCTATGACAGTTACTGTGGCTGAGATTCAATGGCTCCTTTATTTACTTCAAGATTTCCAGATCACACATTCTAAACCGGCTCTCCTTTATTGTGATAATCAGGCTGCTTTACATATCGCTGCAAACCCTGTGTTTCATAAAAGGACTAAGCATATAGAAATTGATTGTCACTTTATACGAGACAAAATTGCTGTTGGGTTCATACAATCCTTTCATGTTGCTTCTAAACACCAACTTGCAGATTTGTTCACTAAAGCTTTAGGCTTTGAACAACTTCATTATTTACTTAGCAAGATGGGAGTATTAAACATTCATACTCCATCTTGAGGGAGAGTCTTAAACTGTATGTAAACAATCGTTACTCTGTTAATACAAAGAGTTACGATCTGTTAGTAAAGTTTTTAGGATATCAGTTAAGTTGTTAAATATTCGGTTGTACCCTCAGTCTATATAAAGAGCCTAGTTGTAATATAATCGATACACTGAATACGAAAAGGCTATTCAACCATTTTCTCTCTATCTCTCAACTCTCATCTTCTTCTCTGTTCTTAAGTGTTCTGAGTCTTTACAGTGGGAATGTTATGAGTTATATATGTGGTTTGCTCTTTCGCTGCCTTAGAATATGTTTAGGTTCAACCAAACTCCACTTTTGGCAAACGGCACGACGGGATGCAGACAAGAGTGAAAAAAAAAAAACTCTTCTAGAATCAAATTAGGGGGTCAATTACTCAGCCCAACGGGTCTTTCTGCTGGACATGTCGAGAGGTGAATTATCTTGCTCATATTCTTGCTCGATGGTGCCTGAAGGAAAATGCATTTGGAGCGATTGATCTTTCTTGTATTCCTTCAGACATTTTATCCTGTGGGCGTAAATGGATGGTTTATTTGCCGAGGGAAAAAAAGAAGAAAAGAATGCCATACACTTAAAGAAGTTATGCGGCTTCTCTCAAGTGTTGACGGTGATTTGGTGCAAGCTAGTTACAAGTTTGGGCCTTGCTACTCATCAATTTATCGCTAAATTGCCTGCTCAAGTTTAAAGTTACCACTTGAAATATTTATTGTATATGGACACCTGAACGAGTACGTGAGCTGATTACAATTTCTTTAGAATTTTTCTGGTAGTGGGAACCACATGCAGTGCTTAATAATTTGAACATGGGAAATGCCGACTTGCCGTGAATGAGCTTATTCCCATCAAGGTTAGCAAGAGAAACCGACTTTTATCAGTTGTCTAACTCAAACCAAAGGTCCAAGACGCTCCTCTGGTAGCCATTAACTAAGGAAGCCGTACCGTCATTCTGAGGAAACCATAGAGGCCTCACCAGCTATTGGTTGCATGGGCCTGCCTGGGATGGGCAAAACGCCCAGAGCCTCTCCATGAACATCGGTGAGAGAGGCAGGAGGAGCCTCACAACAATACGCTTAATGTACATATTATAGATTACATATAACAGCCCAAGTTCCGGTTTAGCCCTCAGCCTTTCCCTATTCTTCCTCCCAAATTGTGGAATAATCAACACCACGTTCAATTGGAAAAAGGGCAAAAAAACAAGCAAAAAAGAATTTAATTCATGTTTGAATTTAGCATCCTTAGATTGCAGTGCTAAGAACAAAATCATACTCTACAAGAAGTTCAGGAATAATACTCTACAAGAAGTTCAGGAATAATACCTAGAACTTGTGCTTAGTTGTCACCCTGAAACCAAAACGGAAGTTCTAAACTCTAGCAGTCAATAACTAATTTAAAAATGAAAAACGAATGAATGCAGTCCTCTTTTTTTTTTTTTTACCTACTATCATTTACATGAGGTTCGCATGTCACCCTGCAGCTTGTGCAATACCTTTCAGTTACGAGGTCTCATGTCTTGCTTTCAGGTTTTTGAGGTGGAGACATTGCAGTGGCAGCTTCTTGGGTTATAGCTGAAACAAATTATATACACCAAATTAGAGAGAGAGAGAGAGAGAGAGGGTTCTTTGAGAATGACTAACCTTGAGCTTCAGTTTGCAATTCGCCTTCTTCGGAAGGAGGTGTTTTATCTTGCTGTTGGACAGCAGATGCCTTCAGCTGCTGTTCTGTGATCTTTAGGTATTCTTCAGTGGTGTATGCTCTATTCGGGGATGGAACACCACCTGCAATTTAGAGAGTTACTATCAGTTCGTTTAGACGGAAATAAGGGAGGAGGGTGGGAGGGGGAAAGAGGGAGCGAGTTGTGGTTGAACTTTTCACTTGGTTGTAGGGATATAACGTGGCATGACTAAAAGGAACAAACACAAGACAGACGGACAATAACCTTTGATAGAGCAAGAATAATCACAGATTATGTCATGGAATGAAAGAGAAGGGCTCCGAGTGGAATAATTGACTGGACCTTACAAACTCAAGGTTTTTTTTTTCAAGACAGGAACATGATGTACCTTGATAACAGTTGACCGTGCTGCCAACATCCATGGACGTACATGTTGGTACTAAATGAGTATGCCCCTTGAACATGTCCATTATACTAATATCTATATTGATAATCCACCTACCATATTGTACATAAACTCCACGCAGATTTCTAGTAAGCTTGTCAAAACTGTAACAAGTTACCAGTCAAATGATTGAATTTTCCTAAATCGTATTGATAGCAAACGACCTGCTTGAGAGCAATAACTATCATGTGATAATACTCCAAAACACACTTACGGGACAGACTACCTGATGCACACCAAGAAGTAGGTTATATACGAGGGGGGAATGTTACAGATGGATCTAGATGTGGCAGGAGTCTAACTCCTTCGAAAGACTTTGGATTTTAGTCTAGTTTTACTGTTGAAAGGAACAAAATAGTTTTCTGGTAAAAAAAATCAGAAAATGAAATTTATTTCTTCTCTCTTTAATCATATTTCAGGGGAAAAAAAATCTCACCAAAAAGAAACAATCGTATTTTTTTTTGATAACGTGGAAATCCCCCAAAGTCGGACTCGTTTGGCCTAACCCTGAAGTACAAACCACGGCCCACTGGACCGACCCCACAACCCAGGGAGCAGATAAGTCAAGAACTCGCCCAGCAGCAGGAAAATCCATCTCGCACCCTTGAGACTCGAACTTGGTATGTCGAGCCTCAAGGAGGATGTCCCTCCTAACCACTGAGCCAAAGACATAAGTGACTTCTCCTGGAACCAAAGACAGGAGTGACTCAACAACATGCTGGAAAACTAAGGACTCAACTAATTTTATAGGGACTCTCTGTATTAACACAACTGGATGCTTGTAGTCCTTCCCTCATGACTTCTATAATCAACATAGGCAGAAATACTTCTAAATAGATTAGTTGCTTCTCTTCCCATAAGCTTTATGCAAGTCCCATGGGCCATGACCACAAGTTCACAAGTTTGTCACGTGTTAATCTTGAAAACTACTTACAAAAAATAAAAACACAAAAAAAATCTCTAGAAATTTTTGATAAGTAAGCCAATCTTATTAAAGAGAAGAAAAACAAAAAACAAGAAGAAGGAGGCGGCAGTACAAGAGACTATACTGAGAACCCCTAACACATACAAACAAGAAAACTAAGAAAATCCGGAAAGCCAGAAAAGGGATAACCCAACATCACATTGGCCCAAAGAAAAAGCGACTGCAAAACAAGACCCCTTAAACTATCCAAAGACTGCTCAGAATCTTCAAATCATTGGTTGTTCTTCTCCCTCCACAAGATCCATCAAATAGCAAGAGGAATCATTCTCCACACTGCCAAAGCAATGGGATTATCGAACTTCTTTTTCCAGCACCTCAACACCTCGATCGCCCTCCGAGGCATAACCCAAGAAAGGTTCATAATGCAAAACAAATACGAATCTCTAGAACTTATGGCATCTGAATGTAGGCCTATACGAATACCAAATTACACAAAAAGGAAGAAGAAAAAACTAAGTCCTCCAGTTTCAGAACATTAAATGACAATGTGTCAGTTGCTGGAATGAGCTTGTCAATAACTAACAAAATAGATCAAGATGACTGATTTATAGAGAAAAAATAATAATCCAAAATGACAACACAACTTACGTTTGCCATCTCCGCATACTCATGAGACCAGTCAATGCTGGCAGCTTTCCAACAAGTAATTTCTATATCACACATTGATATGCATTTTTAGTGCTAATAAAACAAAAAAGAAACAAAGATCTCAATCAACAATGAAATGAATGGTGGGTGCTAGACCACATATAAATCTAATGATTACAGCAGCAGAATATCGTGTTGCAGATACTCAATCACTCACTGGGATCATCTACAGGCTGAGAACCCTCGGTGCTTGCGGTGAATGATGGGGTTGTGGTAGCACTGGGTCTGCTAGAGCTGTATGTGTTTTCTTTTGAAATATCATCCAGACCAATCTCCCGTTCCAGGGTGCTTTTGAACTCCCCAGAAACTTCCTACAAACAAAAAGGATGCACAACTCTTTGAACCAGAACATCAACATGAGCAGTGTAAAAGAGACAAATTCAACCTACAATTTAATGCTCCAACCTGAAGTTCTCTGATGGTGGGTTGGAATGCTCGCAAAGTCTTCCCCAGATTCCGAGCAACCTGCATTTAGCTAGCTTAGTTGAGCTACCAAATATAACATCTAAAAGAAGAAAATACAGACGAAAAAATAAAGACATCAGAAAAGAAAAATAGAACAAAGAAAAACAAGGCCTTCTAATACCTAGTGTTAGCGGATTTTTCACTTAGCAACCTGTATCCTCCTATAATGTGGCAGGTCCAAGACACCTCTCGGATTTCCACATACCAGCCTAATTCTTTTGGAGTTTGTACAATTTTTTAGGTCATTGTTTTTAAGATTCAATCTCTAATCCACAACTAAGCAGGACAGATATGTTGCCGATTGCTCACACACTAAACAAGTCATCTGAGTACATAGATAAGCCTATATATTTTTTTTTTATAAATACAAAGATAAGCCCATATATGCACTATGGACCATGAATTATTTTCAAATTTGCCCCACCACTTTAACTCTGGCCTCCGATGTGCATAGGAGAAATTAAACATAGAAGTTGCACGACATGACAAGCATACAACTCAAGTTTGTATCTAGAAAATCGCGTGCACCACCAACAACAGTTAGCACACCTACCACTAACTGCAACTCAAGTACCCAACTCCTAGTACAACACAGTAGAAAGATAAGAGGCTTCATTTGTTGTAGGAAGATAAGAGGTCGTAAGTAGTAAGTACCTAACAAATGGTCGTGTTACAAGGTACTAACTACTAAATCAAGTTTGAAAGATAAGAGAGCTATTAGGAAATTTGGTCTATTTATAGGATTTTTCATTCGCCTCAACAGTTTATCTATCCTTCCATTCTTAAAAACAAGGATCAAATCCTAAGCTCTCTCTGAGTAGTCAATTCATGAGTTCAAGTGATGCTCGCACATCCCACTGATTAGTAGCACTTCTGTTTTATTTTATCTTCTAAAGCATTGCTGCCAAGCCAATAGACTTTATCTTTCAATTAACGTAGTAAAAAAAGTTGATTTCTCCCTTCATTGCGATAGGTATTTTCTTGACATTACATACCTAGATTACATTAATTCCAATTCTTTCGGCCGAAGTTAGAGACAGCTATGTTAGTTGACGCTCAGATTAAGATCTCATACATTAACCGAGATAATTGGTTTATCAGTCGTGAGAATGTAACAAAGTCAGAGGTACAATAAGGCACGGACTATTGCAGTTTTAAACAACTCACCTCAGCAAGACCTTTGGGACCAAAAACCAACAAAGCCACCACCCCAATGACCAGAGCCTCAGGAGCTCCAACTCCAAAAAGAGATGCATAAACTACCTTACCCTTGCACCTGACCCTCCTCTCTGCACCGCAAAAATTTCGAGGGGCATTCAGCTGACTAAACAAGAGAATAGGTGACCAAAAGGAAACATACCGACAAAGCCAGATGAGAAGAAGTGCCTGAACCGAGAGTCTTCGGTCTGATTGAGATGCCCAGATGCTTCAAGCCGCTCCATGGAGAAAAAAGACCAGGAGCCAGTGGAGGAAAGCATTTGGATCGATGAAATGTATGGGTTTGGTGGCGTGTAGTTAGAGAAGAATATAGGGTGTAGATAGCCGATTTTGTAGCAGTATATGGTGAGAATGCGGGAAAACAAATTGCTGAGGCCATGAGCATGCGCGCGGTCAGTTGAAGACGGTAAGCTTCTTTATGCTATATAATCTCTTATTTTTGAACCATGGCCTGTGAAGCACCAGTCCGAATATTATCCTGTAAAAATACAAGAATCATATGGGGTGAGAAGCAAGTGACGATGGATCCTGGGCTGGTAAGCTTTGGACAGACCAGTTGAAGTCCAATGACAATGAAAAAGCCCATTATAACAGAAGTGGGTTTTAGACTGTTTTTGGACCCCCACCCTTTGGCGAACCCAGTGGCCCAACCACCTCACGAACGTGGACTCAAGGAAGAAATGGGATTTGATACTCTCTTTACCCCCGCGGGCTTTGTGCTGCTTCCCAAACAATTGGCTTGAAAAAAAAAAGAGAGAAAGAAAGAAAGAAAAAGATTGAATGAAGAGGTGCATGAATGAGCAACATTCCCGCTAGCTTTGCTGGACCCCACAGATCATGCACTCTTTTAATTATGATATGATCAGTGTCTATGATGCGCCTGTCATCCATGATAAAAACCTCCCATTTTGTCATCGCAGCATGCCAAGTAGTCAGAAGTCTAGACGAATATCTTTGAAACAATATTTTAAATCACTCCCTATCTACGTGATAAACTGGAACATGTGGTGTGCCGGTATAGCTTTTTGCCTTGTAGGCCCATTACCACACTAAGCCAACCCAGTATAGGGTGGGTCACCTTAGGAAATATCCAGTAGCTGAACCTCCCCCTCCATGTGGACCCGAACATAAAAGTCGGTATTTTTTTTCCTCTTATCATTTTATTCCCCATCTGTTTAGGAATTTGCTTCTTTCTTCGTGGAACTGGAAAAGTGAATCATCATAATCTCCAACTTTATGGCCATAGTATGGAAGACTTATGGGGGACGAAAAGGTTAAAAATGAGGATGGCCAGAAACAGACAACCCACTTTGATTGAACTGCCCCCTGCCTCCTATTTTGTTTTTTTAGGTAGGTGAGGTGATTTTTGTTGAATGATCAGTGCCTTATTTTTAGAGAATATTGATAAGATTCCTAATAAAGTTGATCGTCTTTTGATGCTCACCTTCTAATTTTTCGTGGGAGTGTTTCTCTCTTCCTCTATAGCAATCTTAGGGAACACAGCCGTCCAGGGAATGTTAGACGAAAAGTAAATCTAATCTATTATGTTTGCAATTTTTTCTTGGGGGGTAACTGGTAGTGGTCACTCTTATTATTAAGAGAAATAAGAAATGTAAAGGGGACACAACAAAACTAGTCCCTGCTTACAGTAACACAAGCTGGGCTTTTGATTAATATTCTTGAGGCCCTCCAAAGATGTCGTGAAAAAGTGAATCAGCGCAATAAGACTTGTTAACCTTTTTAAAGAGCAACCCAAAATCTATTGAAAGATATGTGAGAGGTTAAAAAGATATTAATTAATTGAGATGTTAAAAGGTAGAAGAAGCTCGCGAAAAGTTGCTTTTTTTTTGAGAGAGTGGTGGGATAGGAATCGGATCATCATAAGGATTCTGAAAGCAAAGGGATAGTGGTTGATGGCCTGGGCAGTGGGCAACCAATCCGTGTAAGGTTAATTACTTTTGAAGGGGAGCTGAAAGGACTGTCACCATCTCACGCACGAGGGGTAAGCACCCAAAAAAAATCCCATCATATTCATACAGCTGGATGAAGGACTTATAAACAAAGAAAAGCTGGATGATGGCTATGCACACGTGCACCACTTCGACATAAAAGTGACTTTTTTTTCTCGAAAAAAAAGAACTAGCTTAAAAACTAGAAAACATAACGAAAAAACAAGACGAACACAAAGACAACATGACAGATGGGACAGACAAGACAGAGAAAACCAGCAAGATCCTCGGACGGATTAGATGAACCACTATAAACTCCATGCAGGGCAGAGGGAGTGATGGCCGGACATAGTAGGCAGAGCTACTAGGACCTGGACAAGCCGGTAAAGCGCCACAAACGACGCGTAGCGAGACCCAACAAAGGGTCGGAGAAGAGCCACAATGACTCGGATAAGCCCACAAAAGGGGCGGACAGACAACCACGAGACAAAACAAACAACAAGTCCTAAACAGAGGGGCAGACCCAAACAGGTGACAACACAACAGCACATAAGCCCTAAACAGAGGGGCAGACCCAAACGGGTTTATTTCTGGTCGGACAAAAAACGACGGTGGCGGCGGCGGCGCGTGGGAGGCGGCAGAGGCGAACCGTAGGGGGAAATGGAGCGCAGGGGCCACACGTTCCACGTCGGAGGAAAAGAGCAGGGTTCGGGGGGCGGAGAGGCCGCCACGCGCGGCAAAGCATGTCGGCACGACGCCCCGCCTGTTGGTGAACGGGGAAGAGGGCCGACGTAGCACTCGCCGCGCGGAGTCCTCCCAGCTGGCGCGTGCATGGCCTCAGACGAGGGAAACCGCCGAAAACCGAGAGAGAGAGACACCTGTTAAAAAAAACCAAAAAACCACCCAACCTCACACCCACCGAGCAGACCAGAGAGTCGGATAGGGGAGAGGGAAGAGGGGAAAGAGGGAAGGAAAAATGAGGAGGGGGATGAAGGAGCCGAACCTCCCCCCTCTCCTACGTAAGGGTACTGTTGGGCTGGAGGAGGCACTCGACTGTGAGAGAGAGAGAGAGAGAGGGGGTACTATTCTCTTCTGAACTCTAAATACAATTTATAAATAGATATTATATTATATTATTTATATTTATATATATATATGTATATATAAATTAGATAACATAAATTTTATAAAAAAATTATTTATTATGTCTATCTATCTTAAAATTTTACCATATACTTCTTTAACGAAATTTTAATCTCTATAACTGCTATCAATTTATGCTCAATTGCTTTCAGATTTCCTTTACTAGCATTTTCCGTTGAAGCTTATTTGGAATTACCTCCCTCTCCTACTCCATCATGCTCATTTAAAAAAACCTCTTCCTCTTTGTTTTGTTGTTTCCAAAATTGCACGAGAAAAGCACCCCAACAGTAACGCTCTCCTTAGCATTGATGAGCGTTAATGGTCACGACTCACGAGACTCGTGTGTTTAGGTACGCTGCTTAGGAAAAAAAAAAAAAGGTACATCCTCTTACCAACGATTAGGCAGGTTATGTTTATTTGTTAAAATATTAAGAGTTAAAAATATTAGAGTATTAAAATTATAAAAAAAGTGAAAAGATAGATAATTTAAATATTTTTATATTTATTTAAAATAAAAAATGATAATTTAATAAAAAGATTATATCTCGAGGATCTCAGCTACCCACCCTCTTCTTGGTTCCCCCACGCCATTAAAGCCTTTTACAGTTTCAAAGCCCTTTCTGTATTAATTCGTCGTTTTCACCTGTTTTACTGGCTACGGCGTGCTGGGAAATTCGACATGGCTTTATGGGCAATACTGTCAATTCACCTCGTGATTATTAGGAACATCATTTCCATTTCCAACAATCGTTTTAAGGTTTTTTTACATCTTTCACCTTCATGGTCTATTGTTGTTGGCTATTTATTTTAATATTATTGAAGTTTCATGCACGAAACTGCGGTGACATGAATCCCCTTCTCATGTCAATTTTGCTTTTTCTCCTTAAAAAGTCTCATTGGAAAGCACATCAAAAAGATAAATAGTAATATCCCAATAAAAAGTATTTGATGCGAGAAGTAATATGCCTTTCGACCAAAAATATATATATAATGCGAGAAGAGAAACTAGAACAATAATTCGATGTGGGTCCCTCCCCCATTTATCCTTCTATGCTGACGTGGTCAGGATTTAGCGCAAAAATGGAGGAAATCTAGAGAGGGAGGGGACATGATTTGCATTTATATGTGATACGATCTTTGCTCGGAAAAAAAAAAAACTGTTGCATGGTGTCTTTTGTAGTTTTAGTCTTTAGATCGTCAGAATCCAATTTTCATACTCTCAGAGTCTCAACTCTGCCGAACCGGAAACCCAATCATTTCCCGGAGAATCTCGTCCTGCAGAGGCCGGAAATCCGGCCAGCCGTCAATTCCAGAGCTTCTCTTAATTCTCTATTCTCTTCACAAAAAAAAAACAGTAGCAACGGATAGAGCTTGTTTCGGATCGAAACCAAACCAGAAGGATGAGAAGCGTTGATAATAGTAGCGTGGAGACCATAAACGCCGCTGCCACTGCCATCGTCTCCGCAGAGACTCGTGTCCAGCCCGCCACTGTCCCTGTAAGTGTCCGTGGATATATATGTGTATCTCTTGGCTTTATATTGGATGGTGTGTTCGATTAAGCTTGTTCTGTGTTTCGGGAGCTGAGAGATTGGAGGAAAAATGGAGACTTATGCATAAGATGTTTTCTGTGAGGAACCTGTTCTTTGCTGAATGATTGGTTTTGCTAAATTCGTTCGTTTAGTTTTTGTACTCTGTTTGGCTGGTGGGAAAACTCGGGGGTGGAAAGAAATTTATTTCTGTTTTTTGTTTTTGTTTTGATGAGGAAAAGAAACGGCAGGGCTTTTCGCATATTTTATTTCATGTTTCATGCTCTCTTAGGTGCGGGAAAATAACTGACCCGAACGTTGGATCTTACGCCTGATATAATTTTGCAGTTTTTAAATGTGGCAAATGTCAAAGTTAAAGTTTTATGGTTGTGGTTTTAGTTTTCTCAGTTCTTATATAATGCTTGGAGTAATACGATTTAGGCATATTTTGTGCTTTTCTTATTTCTTTTTATAGCTATAATAAGCATCTTTGCCGCTAATTATTGGTGACTAAGTCAATTTTTGTTTTCCTACTGCGTTTGGCTGCTGAGAAACCTTGGGTAAAGGGGACAAAAAGAGTTTATAGTTAGGAACTACAATGTGTTACGGTTTAAACATCTCTGGTAAGTTAAGTTAGATGCTGTTGTTTCATTGGCTAACTATAGGTATTGCAGGTAAACTTTTGCATTTTGGATAACTCGAAAATCTATCTTTGTAGCTTAACATTTCTCCTAGAAATTGTCTCGATCTGTCCTTGTGCCCTACTGCTCTCTACATCCAGGGATTAGATCCTGAACGCATTTGCTTTTTTCCCTTTCCATAATCATGAAAACAGATATTGTGTCATGGTGGTGATATGGCCTATTATTTTCTGAGACGCATTGCTAGGAAGGATTTACAGAAGTGATCTCAATGTTTAATGATCCTCTAGGAGTA
This sequence comes from Myrica gale, assembly GCA_963930655.1. Taxonomy (NCBI): domain Eukaryota; kingdom Viridiplantae; phylum Streptophyta; class Magnoliopsida; order Fagales; family Myricaceae; genus Myrica; species Myrica gale. The sequence goes on from OZ005611.1 coordinate 26,285,785, forward strand.
CTCAGAACATAAATCTGTCGAGTGCTCTCTCTCTCTCTCTCTCTCTCTCTCTCTCTTTTGTGGGAGTGAAACCATCACAAAGGAGATGAGGTTTGGAGTTGTCCAAAGTTTGCATTGGAGGTGAGGTACAAGACATTGTTTGTCTTGTGTCTCCGACCTTCTCTTCTGCAACAACCCCACCCTTGTGGTTTTTTCACAGAGCCTATTGCATTAAGGATTACAGGGAATGATATTTGAGGGAAATGATTTTTTGTTACCGTTACCAAAAAATGGTCAAAGTATTTAGATTTCATTGAGAAGCTTTGCTTAAAATTTGGTGCTGTTTGTATGCACAAAACCTTGTTTCATCTGCTGCTTTGCAGGAGCATTCTAACACCTAATGTGCAATAGCAGGACCTTGGAAACATTACATAGATGTTGACAAACATTTCAATATGCTCAGAGGAATTAATCTTTCTTTCAAATTGCTTGCTTCCTTTTGAATGATTACAATTTTGCTTGATTGAGTGGTCAAATGCTGAAATTATTCTGGAGTTTGTATTTAATGTCTTGATTCTGGTGATGAAGTGGATCGTTCTCATGCATATACTGTAGTGAGGATTTCTTTGGTGCTGATGAATCAAACTATTGTTGTGGTAATGCACACGCATGTGCCGAAGCATGTAGAAGGTTGTATGCAAGACACGTAGTTGAATAAGTTTGCCAGGTCATTCTTGTTGGGTTTTCCCATTTTTGTTCTCTGATTGTTGAACGATTACAGATCTTACTAACTACAAAGAAACCAGATGTCTTGATCTATTCTAACTCCAAGTCATATACATTTTTTCCCATTTTACTGCAGAAAAGAAGATGGGGAAGCTGCTGGAGCCTCTACTCGTGCTTTGGGTCTCATAAAAACAGCAAGCGGATCAGCCATGCTGTTCTTGTTCCTGAGCCTGTGATAGCAGGGGCTGCAGCCCCAGCCCCTGCTAATGAAAACCCAGCCCCCTCAACTGCCATTGTACTACCCTTCATTGCCCCTCCCTCTTCTCCCGCATCATTCCTACAATCAGATCCTCCATCTGCTACCCAATCACCAGCCGGATTACTGTCCCTCACCTCGCTTTCTGTCAATGCCTATTCACTGGGTGGAACTGCAGCCATTTTTTCCATAGGTCCATATGCATATGAGACACAGTTAGTCTCACCCCCTGTATTTTCTACATTCACCACTGAACCATCCACTGCTCCTTTCACTCCCCCTCCTGAATCCGTGCAACTGACAACACCTTCATCCCCAGAAGTGCCGTTTGCTCAACTCCTGACGTCATCACTTGACTGCACTCGTAGAAACAGTGGAACCAATCTGAAGTTTGCACTATCCCATTATGAATTCCAGCCTTATCAACAATACCCAGGAAGCCCGGGTGGCCAACTCATATCTCCTGGATCAGCAATCTCAAATTCTGGCACGTCGACCCCTTTTCCTGATAAACACCCTATCCTAGAGTTTCATGTGAGGGAGGCTCCCAAAATCTTGGGCTTCGAACATTTTTCAGCTCGTAAATGGGGTTCAAGGCTAGGTTCTGGATCTTTAACCCCAGATGGCATGGGACTTGGCTCAAGGCTGGGTTCTGGATCTCTGACCCCAGATGGTATGGCAATGGGTTCCAGGTTAAATTCTGGATCTCTGACCCCAGAGGGTGCGGGACTGGGCTCGAGGGTGGGTTCTGGATCTATGACACCCGATACTATGGGCCCTGCTTCTCGAGACAGCTGCCTTCTGGAGAACCAGATTTCTGAAGTGGCATCCCTCAGCAATTCAGGAAATGGATGTCAAAATAGTGGAACTGTAATTGACCACAGAGTGTCATTCGAGTTGACTGGGGAAGATATTGCACGCTGTCTTGCAAATAAAGCAGTGGCATCCATTAGAAAAGTGCCAGACGCTTCACAGGAAATTTTGGCAGAGGAGCCAAATTATAGACGAGGGACAATCAGGGACACCAAAAATTGTTTTGAGATATCTTTTGGGGAAATATGTAATGAAATGACTGAAAAGGGTTCTGAAGAAGGGGAGGAGCAGAGCTATCGGAAGCAGCGTTCCATTTCTCTTGGTTCGATCAAAGAGTTCAATTTTGATAACACAAAAAGAGAAATGTCTGATAAGCCCACCATTGACTCCCAGTGGTGGGCAACTGAAAAGTCAATGGAGAAGGAAGCTAGGCCTGGCAACAACTGGGCTTTCTTCCCAATGCTGCAACCAGAGGTCAACTGACATTCAACTTATGCAGTAAGGTTTAACCTCCACAACTCAGAACGATTTATGATGCTAAAATACCTAATTCCTCGTATGTGAGTCTGATGGTAATTATTAGTAGAAGACATAGCTTGGCAAGCCAGGGAGAAAATGTTTGATAGAGGGTTTGGGTCAGGAGTTAAGACTACTGTTTTTATCCCTTGCATCTCTAAACACAATGCAGAGAAGGAAATGGTTTTGGGATCGTTGTCATGGCTTCTGATAGATAATTCCTTTTGGTATCTTCATTACCTGATTTACACAAGAAACATCATTTACATATAGGTATTATCTTGTGAACTGCTATTTCTTGTCGAATGTAATAAGATCTCACCGAGGCCGTCATTCACGTATAGATACTATCTTGTGGATGGCCATTTCTGATAGTAAGTAATAAGAACAGAGGAAAAGCTATGACTTTTTTAGATGATCTATGGGGTGGTGGCGGCTGCCATGTGTATATAGATCAGTTATTTTGTAATATTGTTCCACTCTAACTGATGAATATGCCCTTAGAAGGCTTTATCCTGTCTGTATTGATGAATCAGCTGAAGTTGCCCATCAGCTGTCTTATTTTCCATCTATCTGCCACTGGATAATACATTCTCCCAATGCGTACAGGCAAAACGGCTATGAAGTCCATTCTCGTCGTGGGGTTTCCTGAGATGTGAAACAGAGTCTGATGCAATGTGTTGCAGCCCCAACTCCCTACGCGATTCAAAATTCAATGCACTACTACAGCTTTAAGCTTTTAGGATTCGGCTCACTTTCCCTCCAAAAGGATGCAAACTGTTTTTTTGATAAGTAAGACAATTTTATTAGAAAAAGCGAAAACAGTACAAGAGACTATACCGAAGACGCTTAGTACAAGCAAACGACAAAACTAAGGAAATCATTGAAATCAACAAAAAGGCAGCCTAACACCGCATTAGTCCAATGAAAAAGAGAAAGTAACAAAAACCCTTGCAAGTTTCCCACAGACAAAGACACATCTTCGAAACATCTATTGTTGCACTCCCTCCAAAGACACCACCAAATACATGCTGGAATCATACGCCATAGGGCCTTAGCAATCGGGTTGGAAAGCTTCCTATTCCAACTCCACAACACATCCACCACCGTCTCAGACATCACCCAATAGAAATTTGTAATAGAAAGAACATGATTCCAAAGAGCACTCGCAACCGAACAATGAAGAAGCATATGGTCCACCGACACCCCATCATTGCGGCAAAGATAACACCATTCCGCAATGATAGCACCTCTTCGACGAAGATTAGCAGTAGTGAGGATGCACCCATGCATAGCCTCCCAAACAAAGAAAGATACCCTCATAGGGCATTTGGACCTCTACACCCCTTTCCATGGGAAAGACAAGCTATTCACACTCGCAAGAAAATTATACATAGACTTAACCGAGAAAACATCATTTTTGGACCCAATTCAACACACCTTATCTTCCTCCCCTCTCCTGAGCATCGAACCATACAAGAGGGAAAAAAGGTTGAAAAATCCCCCACCTCCCAATCATTGGCAGATCTAACAAAAGGGACATCCCACACCACATGACCATCACTCTCCACCAAACACTCCGCCACCATAGCCTCCTTACACCTAGATAACGAGTAAACAACCGGAAAAGCTAAATATAAAGGCCTCGCCATACCACCAATCATGCCAGAATCTAATCTTTACCCCGCTGCCCACCAAAAAATCTGATATGGTTACTGAAAGCATCCCAACCGTTACTAATGAATTTCCAAAGGCTAACCCCATAAGACCCCTACTAGGTAAGGTTCTCCAATCCCCCACTGCACACCCATATTTTTCAGCAATGATAACCCTCCAAACCTACCTCTTTCATGAATAAAACGTCATAACCACTTGCTTAAAAGGGCCTTATTGAATAATGTAACACCACGAAGCCTCAACCCTCCATTCGAAAATGGAGAACACACCAACTCCCACTTCACAAGGTGAAATTTGTGCACCACCCCATCGCTACCCCAAAGGAAATCCCTCTGAATCTTCTCCACCCTATTAGCCACCACACCTACAATAGGAAACAAGGATAAAAAATAGGTGGGAAGACACAATAGAGTAGACTTAATGAGAGCAAGCCTCCCACCCTTAGAAAGATACAAACACTTCCATCCCGCCAACCGTCTCTCAATTCGCTCAAGAATCTCATCCCAAATATGCACGCTTTTAAAACTAGCTCCCAAAGGGAGCCCAAGATATTTCATGGGCAAGGAGGACACCCTACAATCCAAAATCTCTGCCAACTCCTGAACATTAACAACATTACCAATGAGGATAACCTCTGACTTAGACAAATTAATTCAAAGGCCCGAAACCGCTTCAAAACACAAAAGAAGACATCGAAGGCTCCGAAATTGGCTCACCTTCGCCCCACACATCACCAAGGTATCATCAGCAAAAAGTAAGTGAGAAATGCTCACTCTCCCCCTTCCCACCGCAAATCCTTCAATACCACCATAATCAACCACTTTCTCCATCATGCGGCTAAAAGCTTTCATAACCAAAACAAAGAGAAGAGGAGAAAGGGATCCCCCTGCCGCAAACCACGAGAACTACTAAAAAAACCTCTCGGGCAACCATTGACAATCACTAAGAGGGAACTTCTCAGTCTCCGATCATAGGCTGGTGGATCTCGAGTTGGTTGGTGGTTTATTCACGTGGTCCAAGGGTAGATCTTTTCAGTATTGGTCGAGGATTGATCGGTTTCTTGTTAGTGTAGAGTGGGAGTCTTTGTATCCGGATCTCCTTCAGAGAAGGTTGCCTCGCTTGTTGTCGGATCACTTTTCGATTGTGTTGGAAAGTGGTGGTTTTGGGGGATTTAAGAAGTCGTTCCACTTTGAAAACATGTGGCTTAAAGTGGATGGGTTCGTGGCCTTGGTTAAGGAGTGGTGGCAAGGGTTTGATTTTAGTGAATCTCCGAGTTTTGTGCTTGATTCGAAGTTAAAGGCGCTGAAAATGAAACTTAAGGTGTGGAATCGGGACGTTTTTGACGCCTTAAGTGTTCGGAAGTCGGCTCTTTTGAGCGAGCTTGCATCGCTTGATTCTTTGGATGAGGGGGGTCACCTGGATGAGGATGGGAATGATAGGCGGATAGAGGTCTCTCGAGAGTTGAATGACTTGATTACTTTGGAGGAGGTTAGCTGGAGGCAGACGTCTAAGGCTCTTTGGTTCAAGGAATGTGATCGTTGTACCAAGTTTTTCTCTCCATCATGGCACTCCTCAAGCCACCATCACCCGACCGCTCGCTAGGAAAGCGAGTCACATTAAAGTCCCCTCCAATACACCAAGGCAGATTCCACTAACTAAAGATGTCGGCCAACTCATCCCATAAAATCCTCCTACTACAGTCATCATTCGAACCATACACACCCGAAAAGGTCCATTGGATCCCATCCTCAACATTCCTAAAAATCAAAGAGACATAAAAAAATACCAACACATGAATCAATCAGATCCAACATACGGAAATCCCACATACATAAAATGCCACCCGAAGCACCCACGACCTCCAAACAACACCATTTCACATGCTGCCCACCCCATAACCTTCTCACCAACACACGCGTCACCGTCGCAATTTTAGTCTCCTGAAGACAAACTAAGTCCCCCTTCCAACCTCGCAAAAGATTACCCACCCTCTTACATTTCTCACGATCATTCAACCCCCTCACATTCCAACTAATGATCCTCGACTTCATAAAGAATTGAGTAAAGCCCTTCCCACCTTCCTACTCTTTTTATAGCTAGATACATTCCCTTCGTAATTCACAGAACTCTCCAAAGCTTTGAGCTCCCTACTCAATTTACTCTCTGATCTGCCCGAAGACTTGCTGCCAATCCTCCTCTTCATCTCCATCACACGAAACTCCCACCAAGTGTCTAAAAGACGACACCATCTCCAAAACCCAACAAGAGGGTTTAATCGACCCTGTACCAGCAAACCTATCAAGCCCCGGTTGCAATATCCTTAATGGCTCAGCACAGATTTCATCCTCCCCTCCCCCCTCTCCTCGCCATACTCATGATCACCCCTGGAAGAAAACGAAAGTTGCCGATCCACAGAGACGGCTTGGGAGACACTCGCGGTAAGCAACCCCCCTGTCTGCGACGACTCAGCAGACCCAAAGACTAGTTCTGTCGCAACCAAGCCCACAGATCAGCCGAAGAGATCGCCGACGTCGTCATGGCCTCCACCGAGCCACCCGCGACTCCCTCGGCACTCAACCTCCCATCCTTCGTCGTCCCAACAGATCCAGGACCTGTGTTAGCCACAACCAAGACCACTGAGGCATCCAACGACTCGCCGACACCGACCTGGCCACTGCCAAATCACCTGAGTCTCCATCAACAAATAGATGACCGATAATGCCCAGCCCAGGCGAGACATGGTCCTCGACAGGCTCCAACTGAGGATCGTGGACGTGCGGAGATAACGGGCCAGACGCAGCTTGGGGCCCACAACCCACTGCCAACGGGCCCAACTCAGGCCTCCCCAGACCAGAGTCCAAGCCCACCTCGTATAAGCGTTGGGCCTCCTCCACAGATTTCTGTGCCTCCATTTTAAATCCACAAACCAGACAACTGAATTTGCAATTGGGCTCAAGCATGGGCCCCGAAGCCTTTCTCTTATTTTCCACCAGCCCTATAAGGCTCTCCAGCTCAGCTTTAAGTTTCATTAAATGCACCCAAAGCTCCTCGTCTGAATGAGCCGCCAATGCAGGAAGCAGGAAGTCCCCCTACATGATAGGTCTGGGAATTCACAACCCCAAGATCGCACTTTGCATGTGGAACTTGGGAAATCTCAACAGCCAGTTGCTTATGCGTGCGGCACACGTTTCCCTAGCCACTATGCAATCCTCTATGCCCCTCCGTCTTCTTCTCCGACAAACTAGACCTGACCATATCGGCAAAGGAAAGACCATGCTTGACCGAAGAAGCCACTGGCCCCGCCCGCTTACGTCGAAATTCGCCAATGACCGAAATGAGCTCTTCACAGAGAGTAACAAACGTCTGCCACCCAGTTCCTGACTTCCCTTCCGGGATTATCACCACCCCACGACGGCGCCGATCACCGAACTCTGCTAGAGCTATGTACCTCCCACTCTTATTCGAGCATTTCTGGGCTAGAAACGCGCGTGAGGATTCATTAAATTTCTCCGAGAATTCCCTGAAATCATTGGATTCCACAAGTTTGCCAAAAAGGTTTGCCAACCAGACCACCCCGTATCTTCCAAATCGAATAGAACTCTGCAATTTCCGATTTTGTTCCGTCAACGTTACAATCCCATACGAACTCACAGATGCTTGAAAAGTTTTAGCCTCTATAACCAAGCTGCGACGGAACGCCATTAAAAGTCACCAATATAGACCTTAAAACACTAAATTTTGTCAAGACAAGCAACATAACATGAAGATTAAGCATGATTTTGCAATACAATCAAGGTGACTCGAATTGCAAGTTCAAGGTGGAGGTTAGATAAAGGATGCAAACTGTTACCTGGCATCTGAGTATGGAAAGATGGTTAACGAGGCCGAGATATCGTCGCAATAGTCTTTAAATATGTAGGACATAGAACTCATGGTGCAGTACAGTCCAAATGCTACTAGCCATTCATCCGGCATTTGTTATGCTGGCTAGGGATGAGCATAATGGTCCTTCCTAGGTAATTGCCAAACTCCAACATAATTTACAATCAGGATTGAAGAAAAAGGCCATGACCCCACAAGTTAAATGCTCGTGCGCCCGTCCAGAAGATCAAAACAAACAGCAAAGAATATCACTGTAGTTCTCGCTACAGCCAACTTTCTCTGCTGCCGGCTCTGTCCTGCTATCCACTGACTAAAAAAAAATTTCTCTGCTGCCGGGCCCCGGCTTCTCTGACAATAGCGCCGCCGCCTTCTTTTGGTGGTTTTGAATAATTTTTTTTTATGCTAAGCGGTGGCTTTGAGGTTTGTCAACCCGTATATTCTAGAAATTGCTCCTAGTTCGGTGGAGTGGAGTTGTGGTGTGCTATAAAGTCGCTGACAGTCTGACACCCTGCTTTCCATAGGGCGGCCTTCTACGTCGCATTTTTTAATGTGATTGCGTGTTGGATAATTGAGCGAAAGAGAAGTGAGAAAGCAGTGCACGTTGGATTTGGACGAATAACTTACAATAAAAATATTATAATATAATTTCTCTTATTAAATTATAAATTTTTATTATAAAAAAATATTAAAAATTATCTCTCTTTATGTTTTTACTAAATTTAATATTATAAATTTTACTATACAAATAGCCTATAAATTTGATTGAAAGACTAATTGATAGGGAGCGCAAATGACATGCTTAAGGCTTTCGATTAAATACAGACAAGCTAGGCCATATATATTTATAATCATGATAATTTAGTATAACGGGTCAGTTCAGTATCCAAACAAGATAACTCATCTATCGACTGCACCGACTGGAATAATATTGGAGTGTGTTTCTCCAATATTTTATGCTACATCCGGCCAGCAAATTGCATTGCTAAGTATTATAGCTGTCTTTTTATTTTGGCCTAAATAAATAGAAGATAAATTTCATTTTTAGTTCCCAAGTTTTCCACTTTTGACAAAAAAACAAATCTTTGAGTTTTAAAAATATAAATGGTAATCTCTAAAATTTGAACCTAGTAAAAAACATATGAAGGAAACATCACTTTTAACTATTAAAATAAGTCTAAAATACCAAAGTCACATTTTCTCGAGTTATTTCTGTATTTTAGGACAATTTTACTACCACTTTAAATCATGTCAGCTTGATCCCATAACCTCATCTATATTTAATACATGTAGAATTGAAATTCAGATTTACTTCAGCTCCCACACTAATTATATATGTTGCCATCTAAATCGAGCTATTTTAAATTCTTACAACAATTTTTTTTAATTGACCCATTCTTTGTCGTGTTTAGGCTTATATATAAGAAGTCAGTAGACCAAGATTAATTATCAACCTTATTAAATTGAAGTTTGTCTCTTCCATAAGCCTGATATACCCGAATATGAATTATATATATGGTGCTGAAGTATAAGCCAAAAGACGGCAGGAGTTAATTATATATAGCAAGGTTGTAGCTTGGGCGTCAAATCGACAAATTATACCTACCCACGACACCGGGATACTCTCTTAAATCGAATTAATATATTGTGCTATGCTTCATTATACTGGTATACAAAAAAAATAGAGGTAGAGTCATAGTTAGTCCTATAAATATGAGCAAAATCAAAGTTAGCCCCATAACTTTCAAATTCACAATTTCAAACCCTTTAACTTTTAAAACTCATCAATTTACGTAAGGCTGGACATTTTGTCCGCCGGTACTGGAATTCTGATTCCGGTACCGATTTCGTCTACCGCCTACGACCTAACCACTGGGAACCGGAGTTGGAGCCAGTAGGCGATTTGCGTTGAAGGCGGAACCGATAATTCTGCCTTCAACCCGAAATTCCGGTTTCGCATATATATATAAATTTCTTTTTTTACTTGGGTGCAAAACGACCCAGTTTTGGGAAAATTAAGCCCCTAGACCAAAACTGTGTGTTTTGGTCTAGGGCTGGGTTATGTCACCCCCCTCCCCCCCACAACGCACTTCTCTTTCTCTTTCTCTTTCTCTCTAATCTCGCCTCCCTTCTCTCTCACTGCCTCTCAGTCTCTCGCTACCACCGCTTCTCTCAAGTCTCAACTCTTGCCACTGCCCACTGACCTCTCAGACTCTCACCCCTCATTCTCAACTCTCAGTCTTGCACCAGTGACCATGGCCCACGCTCACGCCCGCGGCCGATCTCTCTCTAGTCTCATATTTTTCATTTGTGTTATTTATTTTTTTTTCTAAATGTCATTTGTGTTATTGTTTATTTTATTTTTCTTTATTTATTAATCTGTGAATTGTGAATTTGTGTTAGAAACTTGAAATTAGGGTTTGTTATGTGAGTGGATCTGGTTTGCTTTCGAATTTGCATGCATGGATCTATTTTGGTTGTGATGATTTTATTTGTTTTGGCTTCGTTTATTTTTAGAAAAGACAATACATTATGTGATTGGATTTATTTATTTGTATGCGTAGATCTATGTCTTACCGAAAGTGTCTTAAAAAATCTGGCTTTGTTTCTCTCTTACCGGAATTTCGGCATCGGAACCATATGCCAAAATAGGTATCCGGTTATTATTGGCATCGGAGCCGGAAATAGGTATTCCGGCTCCATTAATACTAGTACTCACCCCTAAATTCACGCCCCCGTCCAAATTAGGCATTAAGTAGATGGAAAATGACCAAGGTTAATTTTTTAAATAAATAAAAATAATAAAGAAATTAAGAAATAATTTGAGAAATAAATAAATTATTGAAATAGAGTTTTAATAATTTTATTTTAATTTTTTTTATTTTTTATGAAATTTTTAAATATTTTTAATAATTTTATTTTAGAGAAATATTTTGATCATTTTTCATATTTTTTTCATCTGATTTAACGTCTAATTTGAGCGGAGCGTTAATGGATGAATTTCAAACGTTAAAAGTCTAAACGGTAGATTTCAAAGTTACGGAATTAACTTTACTTTAATTATACGTGTAGAAATAAATATGACTTTACCCAACAAAATTTGCTAGACTTTGCACTCAAATTTCACGAGGCAAAAACTAATCTATAGGCATAATAATTGATTGCTGATCTTATAATCTGAAAGGGACATAGTTGACCATGTGGCCATGACGTGTCAAGAAAAGTTTGTCGCCTTCCCTTTTCCTGAGATGCGAGGCAGAAAAGAAGCTCCCTTTATTTCTGATCAAATTTCTGCGCATGTTAACGTATAAGTGCCAATCTAGTATATTGCGACACTTTGCACTCGATACATCCCTGCGAGCAGATAAGACTGGACTAGTTTTGATTGTAGCGGCCAGCCGTTATTTTATCTTCCTCTCGTTTCAGAGGTTGAACATGACTTCTTAGTACGTCTTTTCCAGGTTATAAATGGTTTGTTACGATTTCCTTGTGTGCTTGTTTATCGAAATAGCTTAGTTGGTATCTGGGTGTTGTGTATTGGGTCGAGATTTCGCTTATGACTCCACTGAAATGGCTGTTGAAGTAGTACTCCAAAAGGAATATGAAATCGGCAGTCATATTTTCTGTGAAATTGATACATGTGTCATATGATCGAGTTCTTATTTATGCTTTCAACGTTTTTTCGTTTTGCCTGGGCATGCTTTCTTCACCTTTGTTGCATTCAAGGGGAACTTTTGAATCTCTGTTTTCTGGTTTCTGAGATTCAGTTTCGGAATCTCACTGAGGTGGTTGTGCGACATTCCTTGGGAGGGAGAAAAGAAGTGAATAACTCATTCCGTTAATGTCAATATTTGAGGGCTTTGCAACAGAGAGAAATTCATATTTGTCTGAATTTTGCTGTCTATGTCAATCCTAGGCTCTTCTTTCGAGGAGATCTAGATAAAAGAACAAAGCAGAAAATCAAGAAGTGCAAGTGTTTCTTTGGACTCTTTTACTTCTTGATTTTGGACTCTCTTTTTTTCTGTATAAGCGATTCAAAGCTGCAAATCTGAATGCAGATCTTCACCTGTTAGTTTATTAACCTCATAATCTAGCACTTGATATATGCTCACTACTTGTTTGGTCACAGTTCTTCAATGAACTTTGCTATCGTGTTTTTGCTTGAACATCAGGATAATGCACTGAATGCATAGAAAAAGAAGATTGAATTTCCATTCGATTGTAATGTATCGTTGGTTTCCCTGATCTCTGTCAAGTAGGTTTTATGAGAATATTACATTAGCTATGGGATTTCATTAGCATTTTAAGCTGTTGGAATTGCAACAAAGATGGCCTTGGCTTCTCCTGCAAAAGTGATTCTAGGCTCAATTGCTTTTGTGATCTTCTGGGTACTGGCGGTTTTCCCAGCCGTTCCTTTTCTACCAATTGGGAGGACTGCAGGGTCCCTCCTGGGGGCCATGCTAATGGTCTTATTCCGCATCCTCAGTCCAGATCAAGCATATGCAGCAATTGATCTCCCAATCCTTGGTCTGCTCTTTGGAACAATGGTTGTCGGTGTCTATCTTGAAAGAGCAGACATGTTCAAACACTTAGCAAAGTTGCTCTCATGGAAGAGTAAAGGAGCAAAGGACTTACTTTTTCGAATATGCCTGATTTCAGCCTTCTCAAGTGCTCTTTTCACTAATGATACCTCTTGTGTAGTTTTGACTGAATTTGTCTTGAAAATTGCAAGGCAACATAATCTCCCACCTCAGCCTTTCCTTCTTGCCCTGGCCTCTAGTGCTAATATTGGGTCTTCAGCAACTCCGATTGGTAACCCCCAGAACTTGGTTATAGCTCTTCAGAGTAAGATATCTTTTGGGGATTTTCTAATTGGGATTCTTCCTTCAATGCTCATGGGAGTAGTTGTCAATGCTCTAATACTTCTATGCATGTACTGGAAGTTGTTATCTTTTCAAAAGGATGAAGAGGATCCAGCTCAGGTAGAAGTTGTTCAAGAGGAAACCATGAATTCTCATCGCTTTTCACCTGCCATGATGTCACCTTTTACATCCTTGAATTCTCACGAGTGGAACTCTAGATTGGAAGCTATGGATGTGCAAAGCTCGCCCAATATTAATGTGAATGTGGTGCGCCGGCACGTTGAGACTGTTGGAAACTATTTAGATTCAGCTGATGATCAAATCAACCAGGTCCCTAGTGGCATTTTGGATTCTACAGGAAATTCAAATACATCAAGAGAGGCGGAAAATGATGCAGTTTCTCAGAAGAGGGAGGATACCATTCCTTCAGAGCCTGTTGCAATATTAATGGATAGACCAAGAGAGGCAATTTCTACACACTCTTCGGAAGGAAAGGGGGATTTGACCATGAGATGGAAAAGGATGTTGTGGAAGTCATGTGTTTATCTTGTCACCGTGGGAATGTTGATTGCTTTGCTTATGGGTCTGAATATGTCATGGACTGCAGTTACTGCTGCACTTGCCCTTGTGGTTCTTGATTTCAAGGATGCTAACCCAAGCCTTGAAAAGGTACAATCAGCAAAGACGATGGTCTTTGTTCTCCTTCCGAAATTATCATTCCATTTTACGTATCAAGAGGATCTGAAAATTTAAAGCAGATTATGCGAGATTATAAAGGTGGATTACTAATTGTTTGTTGGACTGTCTAATTTCATGTTTTTTCTTTGCCAGGTCTCCTATTCACTTTTAATTTTCTTTTGCGGAATGTTTATCACAGTCGAGGGCTTAAACGAAACTGGAATCCCTAGTACTTTATGGGACTTACTGGCATCCTATGCACAAATTGATCACGTTAGCGGGGTAGCAGTTCTTGCCATTGTCATACTTGTCCTGTCAAATTTGGCTTCAAACGTACCAACTGGTATGGCCTGCAACAGATCATCTAGATTCTCTGCATATGTTTTCCCCCCTATATATTATCCATTTCATCATTTATTTATTTTTGGACCTAGCTGATGAAATTAGCCTTTGTCGCATCTGATTGTTAAGTCTATTTTATGCAACTGTACTGATCCGTCAACTCCGACAATACTTGTGGTCCTTTAACGTCCTAATTGTTAGCAGTGAGTGATGCGAATTCCAGAGTTTTATGTTAATGATCTGTTCTTTCTATTATGTTTTGCAATATTACGTTAGCGTCCTTGATTTATGATGATGTGGTTGTCGATTTGTACATCATTATTCAGCATTATATACGCCATTTTCGAAACTAAAGTACCTGAGGAATAATGCTTATAATTACTACTTGTGCTCATGCTGTGTAGTTCTCTTGCTCGGAGGACGAGTGGCAGCGTCGGCAGCTACGATTTCTGCAGCTGAAGAGAAGAGGGCATGGCTCATCTTAGCTTGGGTCAGCACGGTCGCTGGGAACCTCTCATTATTGGGATCAGCTGCAAACTTAATAGTGTGCGAGCAGGCTCGCCGGCTCCCACCCCATGCGTACACCTTATCCTTCTGGACCCATCTGAAGTTTGGACTCCCCTCGACTTTTGTAGTCACTGCTATTGGTTTGGCATTCATAAGATGATAATGACGTTCTAACACCAAGGACTTCTAGGTTTATGTAAATAAAATAAGAAGGTATGATGTATAAAGGAAGATAGATATAGATGTCCACAGACCAGTAATAAAAACGCAGATTTTGCGCCATTTTTCACTTTATTTTAACAGAAGATCATAGAAGAAAGGTGAACAAACTGTTTTAGACCCAAATAACTTAGAGGGGGTGAATAGATATTTAAAAATAAATGATCAATTTAATACGATGAATGTATCACAAAGAATGCACTTTAAAACCTATAATCAAATATGTACTCTTATAAAACTTTGTAAGAACAATATTCAAGTTTGAACCATGTTCTTAGACATATACTATACTGTAAAAACTTAATACTAACAGGCAGTAAAGTACTTTAAATTCCAGCAATGAAATACTCACAACAGATTCAATATAACACACGATATCATTATTTTCACTACTATAAAATCATCAATATATCTTGTAAAGTTAATGCAATTTACAGATCTATTCTTTACCTGAAGCCTTCTTGCGAAATGATAAAGATATCACTTGATAGTGAATCTTGAAACACTTTCGCACAAGATTTGTTAGCAATTAACAACGTAATAACGTAATAGACAAATCACAGAATAATAGACGATAATCACACACACAAGACACCGATTTGTTGACGAAGAGAAACTCTCAAATAAAAACTTATTTGAGAGAAAAACTCTCCGGGACCTCGTCCAGAACGGAACTTCACTAGGGATACGACCTCGGTTACAACGTGATCTTATAGATCTAACAAACCAGTTAATCTACAGTACACGCAACCTTACTCAAGAAACCTTCTTGAATCTGCCTCTGCAGGGGATGAAGAACATCGATCCCAGCCACTCCCAAGTTACTCTTCGCAGCAATCCACTTGAGCCACTTAAGCTACCACGATTTCGTCCAAGAACACTCAACCGTCCGGTGTTCGAAATTCTTCAATCACAAATGAGGACAAGTGATTAACAATCAAGGATTCTTCAGATCTGGAAGTATTCTTCAAGATGAATCCTCACAACAACAGATCAAAGGTTAGAAGTATCAAGATCTAGGGTTTTGCCCTCTTGGATCTCCTTTACACAAATCTTGATTTATTTTCTCTTTTGTTTCGCTAGCTACTTTAGTCAGGTACGTACTGCCTCTTTTATCACCTTTTTTTCTTTTTTTTTTTCACGAGCCTCGAAGTCTCTCTTCTCTGTTACACGTGGGGCGCCTTTTATTTAAAATAGACTTGTTGTTTCTACGCTCCAGGTAAACTACTACAGACTATAGGTGAACTCTGAAGCAGACTACTCAATTAAGAAGCTTAGCCTTTGACCTTTCTTCCCCATGTTCTCAAGATATTTGCAAGTAAACCTTTGTCACAAAAACATGCCAATCCAAAATGGTTCCTTCAAAATGGATGAATGTAATTATTAAAGAAGAAAAGGGAAAGAAAAAATTAGAGGAACAGAAGACTATAGAAGCCAACGCTGCCATCATAGTGGCTGATTAGAACAAGCTAGCTTTTCCGATTCTTTTCTATGATCAGACGCACGTCCAAAATGCCAATATATTCTGATTTTGGACATTGAAAGACGTTTACGCCAAATCAATTTCAATGACAAAGAAAATGCATATATTTCACTCTCTATAGAGAAGCCAAAATTCAGTTGTGAATGGTTTTTGAATGTTGTAATTGTCACTTTAGCAGTACCTCTTCGTTTTCTTGTTCTTCGTTTCTTTCTCTCTTTTCTTTCTCCCTCCGTTTTTTGCAAGCGGCCTTTGTCTTTAGTGTTCAGGATGCGTGTGGTGGTAGCAGCAGAGGATACAAAGGAGCATTCTTTTTTTTTTTTTCTTTCTAAGATACAAAGGAGCATTCAATTAGAAAGAAATAAGACAGATAAATGAGACCACCAATTTTTGGGTGCCGTCAATTTTCACCCATAAGGACATTATATTTGGCACTATACAAAGGACATTTTGTGGTTTAGTGCACGTGACTAGAGTATTAAGGTCCTTGTCTTGTTTTTTTTTACTGGACGTACTTGCCACCAGACAATATAATAAATTAATGACGTGCCATATGCAATGCGGCCTCGCTTATGTTGGAACATTCATGTAGCACGTTGACGTGCTTCAACTCTTTTTCCTGTTTCTAGGAAAGAAAGAAACTTCGGAACATTTCAACCAGACTATATCCTATTAATCCCGGTATAGTTGCAGTACTCTTGAAGACATATATATAGTTAGTGCAGGTCTCTTGCAATTTGCGTTTCACTTCTTGCTTGCAGACTTGGCACTCTTGATTAAAGGTATTAACTGGACATATCACCACATGCAGCTATAAATGTACATGTGTCTTCAAATCACACAAACTTGGATCGGTCTGATCGGTTACTTTAAAATCTACATCAAATATTTGTTTGAGCCGCAATTATTTGAGTTTAATAATAAAAAATTCATCACATAATTTATTATTATTATAATATTTATTAAAAATCTCTTCTCTCTTCACTTTTTCACCAACTTTCATAATATATCTTTACTTTATAATATTTTTCAAACTCAAATACCCAAAATTTTCACGCTCAAACATTCCGCACGACACGTGGACTTAAAGTCATCAAGTCTAATCTTTTGTAAAGACTACGTACTCCCAAGTCCCAAATAACTTTGGGACCCACATGATTGTTTGTAATGTGTCTTCTTTAATTACGTGTGATTTATTCCTTCAACAAAACTAATCCAATTGATGTAATGGGCACTCTATGTTGAAAGGATTCTCTAGGGACAACTTTAAAAGGAAATCAATACTAAGGACCACTTTGAGATCCGGTTAGATTCCAGAAACTAGTGGACTGGAGAGTTTTTTCCCCCTTATCTTCACAATATATATATATACGTATAACATGTCTCTCACATTCCAAATGGTAAAGGAAGTACATGTGTGGACAAAAGTTGGGCAAAATAAAATCTAATCACCAAATTCCTGGTCATATATATTTTTTAAAATAGAATCATCATTATTTCTCATAAATATCATGAGTTTTTAGAACATTTGGTAATTTTGCATGATATTCACCAGTAATGATTAGAAAAACCGTTAGAAGATATACTTATCAAAATATTTATAAGTGATGATTCAATAATATTAAGAACTAATTCATATTTCTTTTTTAAAACTTTAAGCTTTATAGAACAGTTAATAGTTGATTAACATAGTATATTAAAATTGTCTCCAAGTATGAAGAAATTATTAAAAGATAAATTAACAAATACATCCATATCTTAAAGCCAATTAAATTGCTGATCATTTAACATACTATACATCAGAGATAATTTCTATTAAAAATTATGGTTATAATGCGCAAAAAAAGTAAAAAAAAAAAACAAAATCTCACATGCATGACAAGTACCAGTTATTTTTGTGTCCGGCCTTGACCAGGTATCCCATTCTCTTCTGGTATTCTTTTGTGGAATGTTTATGACGGTCGAGGGCTTCAACAATACTGGAATTCCAAGCGCCTTGTGGGAATTCGTAGAGCCTTATGCAGAAATCGATCATGTTAGAGGGATAGCAGTTCTTGCCCTTCTCATCCTTCTCCTGTCAAATTTGGTTTCTAACGTACCAACCGGTATGTTCGATCGTACGTACGTTTTCTTCTCTCTAGACATATATATATATATATGCATATGTTGCTCCTTCGTCTGTCAGGTAACAGTACTAGCTAGCTGCTCAAAAAATCACAAAAGATTATATATATGACTAGCTATTTAGGATACACATTGTTTGAAAATTGAGGCATAATCGAATTTTCATAGAGTGGGGGGAATACATGTAAGTCACATGAGATGAAAACCAATGCTTAATTAATAGTTGAGTCTGGGAATGGAATCACAACGAAAACATAGATATGAGAGTACGGTTCAACGAGTTATAGTTTAATTAGTAGGTTTTTAAGAATATGGTGATAGTTAGTTTGTAGGGGCTTACTGTAATTTACCTCCATTTTTTTTTTGTAAATATGAGAAAAAGTAAGAAACAAAAATTTATTTTATTAAGTCTTATTTTACAACTCTTATTGGTTGCGTTTCTCATGCTTAAACAAGTTCAAGCAGTAGATCAGCTGCTTTTGATCAACAGTTTGAAACCTCCCGATGGATGATATTGAAAGATCGAATATGCATGGAATTGCATATGATCATCATGTGCTAGCTTTTTCTTGGAAATAATAATAATAACAGAAAAGAATCTCTTGTACGCTCGAAGGAAATCAAAAGCTAAAGGGGACATATATTTCCATTCCAAGGCTAATTATTACCGGCGGCCGGAAGAAAAAACACATGAGAGAGTTCAATCGACACGATAGTACTGTTATGTTACTGTTTCTGACGATGTCACCAATAGCTATTATCGTTCCCGGAGATATATGCTACTTACAAGCTGGCCTTTTAATTAATTACTTGTAGCTTTTTAACCTGATGATCAGCATGATTTGTGTAATATCCTCTTTCAGTTCTCTTGCTTGGAGGCTTGGAGCACGAGTGGCAGCATCTGCGGCTGCAATATCTTTGGGGTACGAGGGGAAGGCCTGGCTGATTTGGACCTCGGTGGTCGTAGGAGGCCAAACTCTTTCCATATTATAACTTGGGCCATGAAATGTTCTTTGAGATTCATCAATTAACTTGGGCCATTGAGAAACGGACCAAATGGTTACTCAAATTTCTGCTTACCATGGTGGTCTGAGGCGTTCGATTGAGTAGGGTGGCCTGAATTCGGTGGTTCTTTATTGGGCTTATCTTTTACATCCACTCAGCCTATTTTTCCATAACAATACGCGAACTAGGTCCAATTTTAGTAGCAGTGGGCTGCCTTTCCAGAGAATATAAAGTAATAAAAAATAATAATACATTCAATTCTTCGACTTCTCATTTAATCAAATTACGTTATGAAATAAAATTTAAGAGTTAAAATTGCCCTACGTGGTTCATTCATAATACTTGCAGTACGAGTTTGATCGTTGAATTTTTTTTAGAAACGTAAATTTATAAAATTTGGTAGTTTGTTGATTCTATGTAAAAAATGATAGTTTAGACCTATATTTGAAATTGTATGAATAGTTAAAAGATTTTTTTAATGATGAAAATATTATGATTTTTAGCTTACGAATTACACGACTATATAAACAAGATTATTGCAGCTTATTAATTAAATAGATATGATTGCATATGGAAACACATATTATTCAAAAATGATATAAAAGTATTTCTTACTAAAAAAAAAACAAATATGATGACCTACATACACATGTATATTTTTCTCAGTAGTTGGGGGAGGACCAAGGGCAGAGATATGTTCGGTTTGAGTAAAAATGTAGGACTTTAGAGAAGTTGTAAATATTTATGTTGAATAGTATTTTATTGGTGTTTGTATAAAGTAGAGAGAGAAATGATTTATTGTAATTATTTAATAAAAAAATATTGGAGTTATGTGAAAAAGTATAGAGAGAAAATTTATGTTGAATAAAAAAGTAAAAGTTGTTTGAGATTGTGTAAAATGTATTGATATTTATGTTTGAATTCTAAATATATTATGTGGTAATTTTGTCAATATATTTGAATCCTGAAAAAATGGGTTGCGAAGAAAAGTGATTGAGAACATGGCACCTGCAAGGGTGATAGTGGAGGTTGCCGGGTGGCGGGTAGGGTTGAATTTGAGGAGCGGAGCCCGCAGGGGCAGGAGTGTCCTATACATCTCCCCATACTAGTGTAGATCGGGCCACCTTTCATCTCCATCTTCTCTCAGATACATAAAAATATTGAACTTGTCTCTTACGTTGTGTGCGCTTTTACGGATTTTCAGGCGGAGTCCAAAAGATGGAGAATCTTACACATATTAATTTGGTCACATTTTTTTATGGTTACCTTATTTGACATTATGAAACTCACACTCTCCAACTATTTCTTGGAAATTTCCGGAACAATATTATTATCTTCCGGGGAGGATTACGCTAATAAATCTCTCTCTCTAACCAAGTGAAGTCAACGAAGGGCTGCTCTCCCAGCCGTGTGAACTGTGAAGTACCCACGAACACAAACCATTTTCTCTTTGTCAGGGAGGGATTAACTCCTTTGGCTGATTAAGTAAACGCAGGTGTCGGTTAGCTAATTTCAGGAACTTCAAATATCAAGAGGGGCATAAATAAATAATAACAATATTTTGCGAATGACGTGGCCCTTAACTTAGACAAGTAAACTGTCTGTAATTTCTGGAAATATTTGATAACTCGAGCTAAACATTCTTCGATGAGCATATTCTAGGTTTTTATCTTTTTGGTTCATTTTTTTGTGGCCAATTATATTTTTAGTTTTGATATTTTGGGAATACTTAAGAGTTAGTTGATATTTTATGAAATGGAGATCAATTTAAAGGACAAGTATTCCCCCCCAAAAAGGTGACAAATAGAAAAGAAAAAATCATCTCAGTTCTGAAGAGCAATATTTTAAAGCTGAAAGGGGTAAAAAAATGTATATTGCTATAGAGGAGCTGTAAATAAATAGTGGTAATAAACAAAATTATTACTACAACAAGAGTAACTAAAATTATTTCAATTATAAGTTTCATTCATCGTTTTTAAATCAATTTTTTACTACGAAAAGCAACGCTCAAGACACCATGGTTATGTTCGTTTCCTACGTATTTTCAGAATTTAAATACATTCACAAAACTATTACAGAATATATTCAAAATTCAAACACAAACACCAATACATTTTACACAATCTCCAACAAATTTTTACTTTTTTTATTCAACATAAATTTTCTCTTTATATTTTTTCACATAATTCCAATACATTTTTATTAAACAGTTACATCAAATTTACACAAACACCAATAAAATATTATTTAATATAAATATTCACAGATTCTACCATTTTTAGTAAAACCAAACATATCACATTTGTTACCTGAGACAAGACAAATTATTTGAATTATAAGTTTCATTCATCGTTTTTAAATCAAATTTTTACTACGAAAAGCAACGCTCAAGACACCATGTCTTAGCTAGACAAGACATATGCACTCTCACTCTCTCTTTACGCGATCTCCTTCATAAGCTCTTTCAAATCAGAAATTCCATCCAACTCTCTGCCTGCAAAGTTTCCCATTTCAGATTTCTTCGGCTTAGTCTCCTTTTGGTCTCCAACTCCTCAATTAGTGCACTGTTGAAAGAATTTTATATCACTCAGATTTGTACAAAATTGCCCGCTGGGTTTAGCAGAGATTCGTAGCTTTGAGTATTTATAGTAAGTCTACTTCTTTTTTCTGGTATCTAGTTTTGGTAAAGTATTTCTGATTGTTACTTTATTTCGTTGGGTCTCTCTCTTCTATATTTAGTTTCGCAAGTTTTTTAGTAGATCTGTGTTACGAGTTAATGTTTCTAAGCAATTTGGGATCGCAACTGTATGTTTGGTTGTGGTGAAAATTTGTCACAGGAAAGGAAAATGATGAAGAAAGTTGGGAGTGATTGTTTTCTTATGTTGTTTATGGGTTAGGGAATAGAGGCCTCACCTGAGCCCAACGGGTTGGATTGGTGACTCCTAGTAGAGGGGGAGTTTGGTTGCCTGAAACTCGAATGATCAAGGCATGTAATCTGAGTGTAATTTGCTTTGACGTCTATATCTTCTGGGGAGCTGATGGAGCTGTTAATGCTTTTGGATTGGACGTGAATGAGTTTGGGTTCGTTTACGCTGGTGAAACATGTACTCTGAGTTGCAAATTGGAAGTTAAGAAGTTGACTTTAGTATATTTTCTAACAAAATTCACCTCGAGTATGCATATGGATAAAACCAATGACGTTGCTTCAATAGAGGAAGTGGATCCCATCAGTCCGGCGCTCTTGGGTGCTATTTGCGTGACACAAAATCCAGGTCACTTGAGCATTGGCGGACAGTTTTGACCTAGTACTTTCTTTAACCCGATATTTTTGGAAATGGAATACTAGTGTCGATTGCATAGGTGTGTCTAAATGCCGGAGTCCTTTGCAAATTATGGAAAAATTTCAGTTTCGTGTAGCTTACGCATAGTTATATTCAGACACCCATAGGACACAAAGTGCTGATTAGGAGTCATAAATACATTAAACCTAAGTTCATTTAATATCTGAGCTCACCGGTTTACTGCTCATCTACTGGAATGATTGGTCTGAATCCACCTTTCTAATAGTTCTATTCAAGCGACCAAACTTCTCCTCAGGAGGATAGTTAGCGCCATGCAGGTGAGATCCATCGTAGAGCCACTTTCTATTCACGTGTAGGACTGGAGCATGTATTGCATTCAAAGCTAGACTACAAGAATGTGGATTACCTTGTTAACTCTTGATATCAAAGCTACATGGGCACATACATTGTGCTCAGAAGAATTTTTTTTTTGTTATGTCTGGCAGTTTCTTTTATACAGGTCCTTTTCATGCGCTTCACTTCATGATTTAGGAAGTTACATGGCTTTGGTGCTTGTTAAATGTAACAAATAAGCTTGTTCTAAAACTAAGACAGGTTCTCTCTCTGCAGGTTTCAACTATATGCTACTTATTGTGAACCTTGCAGTCTGCCTGAAAGCTACACGCCATGTTTGGACTAGAGAATTGAAATTTCCAATGGTCTCAGAGCGATAGAAGTTGTGTACTTAGTTATTGACTAGAAAATTGAAATTTCCAATGGTCTCAGAGTGATAGAAGTTGTGTACTTAGTTATTGACTTCATGTATAGATGTTATTTAACAAAATTTGATTCTGGAGAATGTGTTTCCTTTAGAAAGTTTCCTCGCTGATTCTTTAAAAGCATAGGATAAAGCAAAAATATGCCTTCATGGTGGGGAAGGTCATCATCCAAAGAAGTAAAGAAGAAAACAAGCAAGGAAAGTTTCATCGACACATTACACCGAAAATTTAAGAGTCCATCTGAAGGTAAAGCAAGCAGTAGATCAGGAGGCTCTCAAAAACATGGCAGTGACACAGTTTCAGAGAAGGGATCTCGATCCCCCTTAGAATCAAGATCGCCTTCTCCTTCCAAACATGTGCTAAGGTGTCAAAGTTTTGCTGAAAGACCTCATGCTCAACCACTTCCACTTCCTGGTGTACACCCTGCCAGTGTGGGTCGTACAAATTCTGGAATTGGTACATCAACAAAACCTATGTTGGAAAAAGCCTCAAAACCATCATTGTTTCTGCCTCTTCCAAGACCTGGATGCATTCATGGCCGTCCAAATCCTGCAGATTTTGATGGAGATTTGGTCCATGATTCAGTTTCCTGTGAGAGTTCCATAGACAGCGATGATCTAGCTAACTCACGTCATCGTAGTCCTCAGGCAACTGATTATGACACTGGGAGTAGAGCTGCTGCAGGCAGTCCTGCCAGGTGGGCTTGAATCTTACATGTTCACTGTAACACTTACAGTGTCCGATATTTCCTTAAGAAACCTGCTTTTCTATGGCTTCTTTTTATGCTTACTTGTTGTCGTGCTTTATCGTACTCGTGTCTAACGAATTTCTTGCACATTTTCTGAAGTTTGAAGCACAAGGATCAATCCTCTACTGTTGCCCAAATAAGCTCGAGGGAAGCGATAAAACCACCTAACCTTTCATGTAACAATCATACTTCCCCTACATCACCTAAACGAAGACCTTTAGGCAGTCATGTGCCAAATCTACAGGTTCCTTATCATGGTGCTTCCTGCAGCGCTCCAGACAGTTCCATGTCAAGCCCTTCCAGAAGTCCAATGAGAGCATTTGGCTCTGACCAAGCTACAAGCTCTGCCTTTTGGGTCGGGAAGACTTATGCAGATGTCACTTTTGTTGGATCTGGTCACTGCTCCAGTCCTGGTTCAGGTCCAAATTCTGGTCATAATTCAATGGGAGGCGATATGTCAGGACAGTTGTTTTGGCAACAAAGCAGAGGCAGCCCCGAGTATTCTCCTGTACCGAGTCCCCGAATGACGAGCCCTGGCCCAAGCTCCAGAATTCATAGTGGTGCTGTTACACCTACTCATCCTAGAGCAGGAGGGACACCCATTGAGTCGCAGATGAGCTGGCCTGATGATGGGAAGCAACAAAGTCACCGTTTACCTCTTCCTCCTATAGCAACTTCCAACTCTTCTCCTTTTTCTCACTCAAATTCAGCAGCAACATCTCCCTCTGTGCCCCGAAGTCCAGGAAGGACAGAGAATCCGGCAAGCCCAAGCTCGCGTTGGAAAAAGGGGAAGCTACTGGGGAGAGGCACTTTTGGACATGTTTATGTTGCTTTTAACAGGTATACACCCAAAAAAAAATGCCTGGATCCTCTATTTTTTACATTTTTCGGGAGCATAAACCCATAGTACTCAATAGGTCCTCTACAACACCTGGGTGCTTATCCATTATTGTGGATCTCAGAAAGGTGTCTACCAATGTATAGAGTACCTGAAAACAAAAAAAGGCGCATCTCAGAAAGCCAGTGTTCTTGCTGCTGTTGGCATTTGGTTCGCTATGATGCCTACACTGACCTCTATACTTCTTATCAGAAAGATAGACTAAATGATGACAATACTCCTGCTTGATCTTTCCTTCAATTTTAACATGGCATTGAAATGAGCAGATAAGTTTTGTGGGTGTCAAATTCTTTTGTTATCATTTGCATGGCTGTTATTCTTTGTTAGATATGAGTAATGTTGTTTTTGCATAAATAGTCCAGTGTCCTAACCCCTTCTCACTTTTCCAATTGTCAGTCATTGATAGAGTTTGTGCATATCTAATTTGGTGATCTCAATTGGTTCAGTGAAAGTGGTGAAATGTGTGCAATGAAGGAGGTCACATTATTTTCAGATGATGCAAAATCTAAGGAAAGTGCTAAGCAACTAATGCAGGTAAGTTGATCTCCAGTAGATTTAAGAATTTTCTAATCTTTTAAACAATTAAGTTGTGGCTTTCCTCTAAGTTTGTTCCCATGAGTCATTTGGTGCTTGTTGACTTGGTTGAGAGAAGTTCTTACATTCTGTTCTGGCAGGAAATTGCTTTATTGAGCCGTTTACGGCATCCAAACATTGTGCAGTATAATGGGTCTAATACGGTGAGTTTTAATGGTTATGTCTGCCAATATACATCGGATTGATAAAGCATTCTGTATAACTTCTTGGAATGTACTTTATATATTTTTAAACTGTAGAGTTATGAAATCTTGAAACCTTCCATGCCTCAAACGATACCAACTGTAAAGAAGTTTGTTGCAACATAGTTTCTCGATGGCGGTTTCCAAGTCTCAGAAACTAGTGGGAATTTACTTCTTTTTTTTCACTTTGAATAACCTGATTGCTCACCACTATAGGTAATGCTGAATCATGTGCAACATCGTAGTTTTAATTAATTGTGAATTTAGTTATCTTTGTATGCTACTCACATAAGTTATATGAACTCCTTGAGCAGGTGGGTGACAAACTTTATATATACCTTGAGTACGTTTCTGGTGGCTCCATTTTCAAACTTCTCCAGGACTATGGACAATTTGGTGAACTAGCAATCCGGAGTTATACTCATCAAATCCTATTGGGGCTTGCGTATCTACATGCTAAAAACACTGTCCACAGGTGAATTTGAGTTATCCAATTTCTTGATATTGCAATTTGAGACGTAAATTTTTCTGCTGCTATGATATTTTGTTTAACCAACTTTGAGGATTGTTCAACTTTGTAATCTGGATTTCTTACAGGGATATCAAGGGAGCAAATATACTTGTAGACCCAAATGGCCGTGTTAAGCTGGCAGATTTTGGGATGGCCAAGCATGTAAGTGTAGGCATAATCAAATTTGATTTGAAGTGAGGTGGTAATAAAAGAAGCTTATAAAAAGAAAAAGAAAAAGAGGTGGTATTAAAAGAAAATCAGTGGTCATTCATGCATGTAAAATGTGAAATTAGTGTGGGAATATTATTATAAAAATAGTAGATTGTGCTAAAATGATTACTGTAGAAAATTGTTAATAAGCAGGACCCTCCTCGTAGTCTGTTGAGATTGGTTTGTGTGGATATAGATTTTAGTTGCCTTAAAAAGCTTTAAATTTTGACTGTAAAAAGTTAATTTACAATCAATACCTGTTTTACCATTGGAAGATTGCACCAATACTGAACTCTTTTTGGGTGTGTTGCAGATCACTGGGCAATCATGCCCATTATCATTCAAGGGAAGCCCTTATTGGATGGCACCCGAGGTCAGAATATTTCTCATTTTAGCATGATTCCCTTTGTCATAACATGTTTTTTAATAGTAGGCCTGAATACTCCTTTTGATGGTTTGCCCAGGTTATAAGGAACTCAAATGGTTGCAACCTTGCTGTGGATATCTGGAGTCTTGGATGCACTGTTTTGGAAATGGCTACAACAAAACCCCCTTGGAGTCAGTATGAAGGGGTCAGTGATTCTCTTATGCACTGGAAAGCGCACATCTTGGTGGATATTTTTATATTCTGTGTTGTCATTTTAAGCTTGTTTCTGTCTGATATTTGGATGTTATGTGTGAAGGTGGCTGCCATGTTCAAGATCGGGAATAGCAAGGAACTGCCTGTAATTCCAGATCACCTCTCAGATGATGGTAAGAATTTTGTTAGGCAGTGTTTGCAACGCAATCCAATTAATCGTCCAACGGCTGCTCAGCTTTTGGAGCACCCTTTTGTGAAAAATGTTGCACTACTGGCAAGACCTACTCTGGGCCCGGAGTCTTCAGATATGCCTCCTGGTGTTACAAATGGAGTGAAAGCTCTGGTATGAAATTGTTTTCATACGATGTTATTTACTTGCTTCCGTTAAAATGTCCACATATGAATTAAGTTATTCTGAAGGTTTACCTGCTTTTGCTTTATGTTTTATCACGCTGCACTGCTGCTACATCTGTGTAGCATGGAATGTGTATGAACTTGGCTAATCGGCAGTGTCAGGCAGTAACATATCACATGAAT
This sequence comes from Myrica gale, assembly GCA_963930655.1. Taxonomy (NCBI): domain Eukaryota; kingdom Viridiplantae; phylum Streptophyta; class Magnoliopsida; order Fagales; family Myricaceae; genus Myrica; species Myrica gale. Next base: position 26,313,168 of record OZ005611.1, read on the forward strand.
TTTCTTACTTTCGTTTGCTTATTTAACTCTGGTTGAAACAATACTTAATCCCCTCAAATAAACATCCTATTTGTCAATTGGTCTGAATGCCCTTTCTCTCGGGTTCTCTTTCATTATATAGACAAAGATTTACATGGGTTTCCCACAATACAAGGAATCGACCTACACTATACAAGGGAATAATCAACAGCCCAATTTATTTCCCGTTACCATAGTTATAGCTAGAATATATAAGGAAGCAATCATAGCCCCAAATCAAATCATATCACCGAATCATATCTCATTGATATCCCCCCTCAATTGATGCTAGCTGATCAAGAAGCATCAATTTGTCAATCAAGAACCGATGGCGAGGACGAGTAAGAGCCTTAGTAAACACATCAGCAGTCTGATGTTCGGTGGAAATGTGAGGAAGATGAATAACATGTTGGTCAAGAGCTTCACAGATGGAGTGACAATCGACTTCAATATGCTAAGTGCGCTCATGAAAAACAGGATTGACAGCAATCTGAATCGCACTAGTGTTGTCAGCATGGAGAGGGGTAGAAGCAAGCTGAGGAAAACCAAGTTCTGCCAAGAGACCGTGAAGCCACGTGATCTCAAAACAGGCAGAGGACATAGCACGATACTCGGACTCAGTCGAGGATTTTGAGACGCGATCCTGCTTCTTACTCTTCCACGAAATGAGTGCAGTGCCTAAGAACATGCACCAACCAGTAACAGACCGACGCGTATCAGCGCAACCAGCCCAATCAGCATCACTATACCCCGTTAAGTGTAAAGAGGACCCCTTAGGGAAGAAGAGACCACGAGTAGAAGTGCCCCTGAGATAACGAAGAATACGCCTAACAGCTGCCAAGTGTAGATGTCGAGGAGCCTGCATAAATTGACTGACCTGTTGGACAACAAATGAAATGTCAGGTCGAGTGATCGTTAAATAGTTTAAACTCCCGACGAGCTGGTGATACAAGGACGGATCAGAAAGAAGCTCGCCCTCATCTTGACGAAGTTTCAGATTCACCTCCAACGGGGTGAGGACCGAGTTACTGGAGTCAAGACCACCCAAAGAGATAACCTCGTGTGTATATTTGTGCTGATGGACAAATATACCTCCCTGAGAAAACTGCACCTCAAGCCCAAGAAAGTATTGTAAAGGCCCAAGATCTTTCATATGAAAAGAAGCTTTGAGATGTTGTTGCAACTGTTGAAGCAAGATAATGTCGGAACCAGTAATGACAATGTCGTCAACATACACAAGAAGTAAAACAATTCCTGTAGCAGTCTTACGCAGAAAAAGGGAAGAATCATATTGACTGAACAAAATGAAATGCAATAAGTGTAGAACGAAATTTGTCAAACCAAGCGCGTGGTGCCTGTTTAAGCCCATACAAAGATCGTTTCAACCGACAAACCTCAGTGGAAAGATTGGTAAACATGCCAGGAGGCGGAGTCATATAGATTTCTTCCTTAAGATCACCATGAAGAAAGGCATTCTTCACATCCATCTGCCGAAGAGGCCACCCTTTCGAAGCGGCAACTGCCAAAATGGTTTGTACCGTAGTCATCTTAGCAACTGGGGCAAATGTCTCGTCGTAATCAATACCATACTCCTGAAGATTGCCAAGGGCCACAAGACGAGCCTTATAGCGGTCTAACGAGCCATCAGATCGAAACTTAACAGAGTACACTCATTTGCAGTCAATAGGTTTGATACCAGGGGGACAAGAAACAATGTCCCAAGTATGATTATCTTGAAGGGCCTGAATCTCTTCCTGCATGGCCTGTTGCCAGCAAGCTTGGGTGGCTACCTGAGTGTAGAAGTGCGGAACAACAATAGAATCAATAGTGGCAGAAAGCGAGGTAGGAGGAAAGCCATACCTATCTGGTGCGCGGGAAGCACGAGTGGAACGACGAGATGGAGGCAGCACAGGATCAGATGGGAGAGCAGCGTCAGGAAGGGCGGTGTAGGAGGCGGAGGACGACGACGATACACAAGACCTGGTTTGAAACGCTCAAGAGGAGGTGGAGGAACATCATCAAACGAAGGAAGTAGAGCAAGAGAAGGATCAGAAATAATGAGTCTGGAAAAAATATTGCTTTTCGAAGAAAATCACATTACGAGAGACCCTAAATTTTGTTACAAGGTTGGGCAGATGGTGGGAGGCAGATGGGGTGCAAGTGAATAAAAGAGGAGGCTTTGGCTTGGAGAAGAGAAAGTGCGGCTGGAGATGGGAGAGTCGGCTGGAGATAGGAGAGTCTTCGAGAGTAGTCTCGAAGTGGGATGAAGTGGGGTTCGGAAGTCACGTGTGTCGGCTGGGCCATTGGGCTTTCACTGGGTTGGGCCAGTGTTAGTCACTTATGTTATTGCTTTATAATCTTTCGGGCTTTACTTTTCATTCATAAAATGTTGGGTTTGTTACAGCCCAATACCAACAGGTCCGGCCCTGCTTGGTCACCAGGGGTATATCTGTTTGGCTAGTTCATTGTGAGAGGTATCGAGAAGTTTGTATCATCCCGATTGGGAGAATTCTGGAGGCTTGCTACCTCGAATTAAGCATTGCTCTATCATTCAAAATTAAATACATTACAACATTCATCCATTACAATCTCATTATTACACAACATTCATCCATTACAATCCCGTTTGTTACAAATTTGTTCGCCACAGCATCATAGCAAACAAAACCTTTATGCACAGTGCTATACCCCATAAAAGCACACTTAACCGACTGGGCAGCAAGTTTGTGTCATTCAGTAGGAGGGAGATGAACAAAACACACACACCCAAAAGTATGAAGAGACTGATACTCAGGTGTAATGGCAAACAACCGAAAATAGGGAGACTCATAGTTGAGAACAGGAGTAGGCAAACGATTGATCAAATAAACAGCAGTGGATAAAGCTTTTACCCAAAATTTCGGAGGCACAGAAGATTCAAGCAACAAAGAACGAACAATATCTAAGAGATGTCGATTCTTACGCTCAACGACCCCATTTTGCTGAGGAGTATAAGGACAAGATCGTTGAGAAACAATCCCCTGTTGTTGAAGATATGACTGGAAATAATGAGACATGTATTCACCCCCAGAGTCGGAGCGTAAGACACGAATGCGAGTACCAAACTGTGTCTCAACAAAGGCAACAAAAGTTTGGAAGACAGAAAACACATCAACTTTAGAGCGGAGAAAATATATCCAGGTAAAACGACTGTAGTCATCTATAAATGTCACAAAATAGCGATAATGACAATGCGAAGGAACATGACTCATTCCCCACACATCAGTATGAATAATCTCAAAACTACTAGAAGCACGACTACCATGTGAGGGAAAAGGTAAGGTCTTGCTTTTGGCAAGACGACAAGTAGCACAATCAAAAGATGAAGGAGAAGATGGAAACAAATCTTTATTACCCAAAAAACCATGTTTAATAAGATGATTCAAGACAACAGAATTGGGATGTCCCAATTTCTTATGCCAGATCACACTATTAGAATCAATAGCCGTACACATGAAAGAAATAACAATGGGAAGAGAAAACTGTAATGGAAACAAGCGTCCCACTTTAGGCCCCTTCGCGATCACCGTCCCCGACACCTGATCCTGCACAACACAACCACCACGAGAGAAATGAACATCACAATTATAATCCACCAATTGGCCAACAGAAATCAAACTTGTAGCTAAGTCAGGAGAGACAAAGACATCACGGAAAGAAGGTCCCAAAGTACCAGTAGCAGTGATAGGAAGGGTACTACCATCAGCAATCCGAATATGTTGATCACCCTCATACTTACGCACATCATACAGACCCATAGCACTACCAGTCATGTGATTAGAGGCACCTGAATCAACAAACCAAGGTGAAGGAAGCGGAGTACCCTTACCTTGAAGTCCCAAGGCAGAGAAAGCAGAGACAATCATCTGTTGCATTTGTTGCACCATGGCGGGTGTGAGGACTGTGGAATTAGTGCTGACTGTGGTTGATGCAACCGGAGAGGATGACTGAACATCAACTTGAAGAGCGTGAGAGGTGCGATTTTGAGGTCGGACCCGACAATCCTTAATGATGTGACTGGCTTTCTTGCAGTAGCGACAAACTTTCTTCGGACAATTCTGGGCCATGTGACCAAGCTCGTTGCAGCTGAAACATTGGAGCTTGTCTTTACCTCGACTTTGGGCAGCATAGGCAACATTTACCACATCAGAAGTGGCTTTCTCAGGGAGCATACCAAATTGTGTGGACAAACGTTGTTCTTCACGCAACAACTCACCCAAACATACATCCAAGGAGGGTACAGGATCACGATTCATCAAAGCAGCACGTGCCGGTTCAAACTCAGGTCGAAGTTTCATCAAAAATTGACCTCTTTGGCTCTCAGCATGAACCTCTTGAAGAGCCGCAAGAGCCACCGTAGGTACCTTGGAATGAACAATACTAGCATGGCGTTTGTCTACACTATAATTTTAACAAAATTTTACCAAAATTTTAACATCATTACTTTTTCATTCTCTCTCCTTACTTTTTCTCTAACTTTTTTTTTACTTTTTCACTTTTTTACATACTTTTTCTTCTCTCTCCTTACTTTTTCTCTAACTTTTTTCACCTTTTTACTAACTTTTTCACTTTTTCATTCTCTCTCACTTTTTCACAACTACTAAAATTTTACTTACACAAACACCATGTAGAATACTCTGTCCAAAGGTTAATAAAGCCAGCATAGAACTGATCAATAGGTAAATTACCTTGGCTGTAATTAGCAATCTCGAACTCCAATTGAAGCCTCTGAGCATTGCTGGCTTGAAAATAAATGCGGCGCAAATAATCCCACATGTCCTTCGCAGTAGTAAAACAACGGAGATTGTTCACGAGATGAGGCAATTGATCCTAATAGCCAAGAAATAATTTTGGCATCCCGAGTTTCCCATTGAGCCAACTCCTTGGCATCAGTGGGAATTTTAGTAGTGTCATCAATATGACCCCACAATTCCTTGCCTTTCAAAAACATCTTAAATTGAAACTCCCAAGTCAAGTAATTTTTCCATTAAAACGAACAAGAATATTTTCGCCCGACATAATGAAATCAGCAAGAGTAAGATTCACAGTGACGTAAGAAACACAGCAACTACAGCCCAGGAAGAAAGAAACAACTGACAAAAAAGGCAGCCCACGCACGGAAACAGCCCAACAACAAGGGCCCAATAAGAACAAGAGCTGGAACTGCCAAATAGAGACAAGTCGCACTCCAACGAAGATGCCCACGCAAAAAAAAAATAACCACAGTCGGCCCAAGAGAACAGACAAATCAACAGCAACCTCCGTCCCTAAAAATAGGCCCAACAACACAAGCCTGCCCAGCACAATATCGACAGTCAATCAGCGACTATCGAAACCTCACAAAATACGTCCCCAACCACCACAGAAGATGCCGGACCCACACACAGAAGTGCCGATATCTCCACTGCCACCACGGAAGTTGCCGACAGCAACCCCAGCCACCACAGAAGAGGCCGACTACCACAGAGGACCACCACCCAGTCACCGAGGATCACCGAAAGTGCCGACAGTCACCTCAACCACCACCGCCAGTGCCTACAGCCACTAGTTAGCACTACCCAGCCACCTAGATGCACCGACAACCACCTCAGAGAGTCACCGAGAATCACCCACAGACTTGGAAGCCCGAAACCTCCACAGAAACCAACAGAAATTTCCCACACCCCTCAAGAGTTGCGATGAAAATCGCACACAGTGATTACAACCACAAAGAGACGGAAATCAGAATAGAGGCTCCGATACCATGTCAATTGGTCTGAATGCCCTTTCTCTCGGGTTCTCTTTCATTATATAGACAAAGATTTACATAGGTTTCCCACAATACAAGGAATCGACCTACACTATACAAGGGAATAATCAACAGCCCAATTTATTTCCCGTTACCATAGTTATAGCTAGAATATATAAGGAAACAATCATAGCCCCAAATCAAATCATATCACCGAATCATATCTCATTGATACTATTTGCAATGTGGCCACAAAAATACCAATTTTTACAATTGTCACGTTGTCACGCTAACTATCATCTATGTATAGCAAAGTTAAGATCAGACCACTGTTGGTCACATTACGAATTGAGGAGGTTAAGTTTATTCTTTTCTTTTGATTTACCATAGTCTGGTGTTTGAGTACTTTTTATATGTTGTGAAACGAGGTCGGCGTAAAAGAGAAAATAGACAGAAGGCACGGAGAATTCTTCTCGTAAAAGCATTAAATTTTGTATTGGCTAATTTTCTTTATCGAATTTTCAACTAATTATCTCTTAGGATGAAAAGTTTAATTCGTGCTAGGAAAAATATCCTCTTGGCACTGAGGGTCCCTGGTTGGGAGAAATTAGGGGTCCATATTCCTAGGACGTGCCTTGCTCTAGTTGTTGGCATTCATCAAGTGCACGAACTCCATGTCATTTGGCAGGCAATTACATACATGTTAAAGTTTGAATTACTCTATTGTACCGCTCTTAAGATGGATAAGCGGCAAGACGGTCAGCTCAAATAGGTATGGCATGGAGAAGAACAAGTACAAGACTAATTTGAATGTTGATTAAAAGAAGGTTGGAGGAGAGAGGGGGAGCCTGATGGGCATAGTCAGTTCATTGTGTTGAAAACAAGCACAAGAGCACTGGAGAAAAAAGAGATGAGTCCAGCTGATATCCAAGAACGTATTAGTGGCCTTGGATTGAAATATGTTTTCCATTTGGTATTTATGCATGGACTTACTGTGTCAGCGTACATAGCAGTTTATCTAACTAGGATGATCTTTCACAACCGTATTACCCTGGCATATTAAGAGCCTAAATATTTTTTTCCAAGTTCTTGAATAGATACTTATTTGCTTTCGTAGATCCAAATGAAGTGGCTTAGATATGCCTGTTTTATTTGTGGCTTTTCCTTAGATATGCCTTCTACTTTTAACCGTTGCTTGTGGGTGTTTACTGATCATTTTTCAGGGCATTGGGCAAGCAAGAAATCTTTCCACCTTGGATTCTGACAGGCTTGCATTTCACTCATCTAGAGTCCCCAAAACTTGTCCCCATTCCGGGTCAGTCAGTCTCTCTCTCGCTCTCTCTCATGCGCACGCGCACGCACACAGAAACACAGAAAATGTAATGGTGATGATAGTGGCAATAAAAACAAGAAGACCAATAGCAATACACATTTTGTCTGATTTTGTTGTCCTTACTTCCAGTGAGATCCATATTCCAAGGAACATATCATGCCCCGTGTCACCCATTGGGAGCCCTCTTTTGCACTCAAGATCGCCACAACACTTGAATGAAAGAATGTCTCCTTCACCTATATCTAGCCCGCGAACCACTTCAGGCTCATCTACACCTCTCACAGGCAGCAGCAGTGCCATTCCGTTTAATCAACTGAAGCGGTCAGGTTTTTTGCAAGAAGGCTTTGGAAGCGTTCAAAAGCCTCCAAATGGTCTCTACATCAACGGCCCCTCCTACCATGAGTCAAATACAGACGTCTTTAGAGGGATGCAACCAGGGTCTTATTTCGCAGAACTGGTCCCCAGTGAAAATGATGTCTTGGGAAAGCAATATGGAAGGCCTGCTTATGGTGAAATGTATGATGGACAGTCAGTCTTGGCTGATCGCGTGTCCAGGCAGCTCCTGGGGGATCATGTTAACCCATCCCTGGATCTGAGTCCAAGCTCTCCTTTGCCCAGCCACGTGAATGGTATCTAACTTGACCCATAATTGTGAAAAACCAGTCAGAACAGGCTCTCGGGTCTGTCAGATTGTCTTTTTGCTTCACAGGATCAATGTACTAATCAGCCTAATTTGTGCAATAAGGGCCGTAACTTGCAGAATCCCTAGAATAAGGTTTGGTCTATGGAGAATGAAGTGGTGGAGGCAGGTGAAGTGTTCCCAGTGCTTGGGGTGGGAGGCTTATGGCATTCAGATCCTTGAATGATGAAACAAGCCAAGCAATACACGATAAAACGGGATCTGGCTGTGGACATTCAACTAGACCATTCATAAATATGGAGCGCGCTTCCTTTCAAATAAGTCACTTGTCGTAACTAGCTTCTTGTGATATGGGACGGCATTGACTAGTACAAAGTTGAGTGCTAATATTGTCATCTAACGCTTGACCAATCGGAGGTATGGGAAAACTTCTGGTGACGATCTAGGGAAGTGCCTCATCACAAAAAAGAAAAGAAAGAAAAAAAAACATTCGTGCCAGTGATAACTAGATTTTCTTTCAAGATCGTATAGAAGAAAATAGGGATCAAGTTGGTGCTTCAGGCACTTTTTTGCGTTAAATTTGGGGGGGGGGGGGGGACGAGCGGGGCAGCTCCTGAAACCTCTGTACAGAAGAGGGATGACAGACTGTTCGAAACTTGTTAATCCAGCCATCGGGAATCTCTCGAGTCCGTGCATTTCTGTTCCGTTTATTTTAATCCCACTTCTCTGTTTATGCCGGCTCAGTTGTAACTGTCATATGTACTCCATTACCTGACTCTGTATGTGTACATTACCATAAATATCAACATGAACCTCTACTATTATTTTTTCCCCTTTTTTAAGTAAAAACCAAGAAACAAAAAAGGTTGCATTTATATATTACCTCGTTTTTAGTTGGCCCCTTGGTATAAATGACTCTTTTTTCTCCGGCAACCTAATTAAGAAACCGGAATGACTTATAAAATAAAGAGAATAGGAATACTTGGTAGATCTCTCCTGGATACAAGAAACAAGGACATGAGGAATAAAGAGAGAACGCCTCCATGTATTAGGCAGAGTAGTTTGGGATTCGATAACATGACTAGTGCCCCTTAATAATGTCGTTGAAGCACATATATTATAGTTTGGAAGTATGACTGTCTTTGACCAGTTACGAGTACATCATCTAATCAAATTCATGCTAAAATCCCAGAGTTTCTTTGCCAACTCGATGTCCCTACCTTGGGAGCTTGCCTTTGATAAGTTACTGTCCGCAAAGAATTCGCCACTGACCCCCTTGACTTGAGGATGCAGTGCCACATAACATGTTGTCGCAGCTCCCTGTGAATAGACATGAAAAATCGGAAGCAAGTTTTGCATACTCTAACATAGGTAAAGTAACTTCAAAAGTTCCAGTCTTTCAGATGGAAACTAAGACTATGAGCATTTAACCCTATCAGACAAGGCATGCATCAGTATAACTATTAACTATTTTTTCCCACTGAATAGAAATCAGGTATTAACTATTTAAAAACTCTACTCCCTTGACGTCCAGCATAGACAACGTTCAGGACATGGTTTGTGGATGATAAAAACAATGTTGATACATCGTAATTGCTAAAGCTAACAGGTCTAATTAAAATGCTGCTTACCTGCTGAACATTTTTAAGCACAAATCTACCTAGATTGTGAACAAGACCTGCATCAGAGTAAAGATTGGTATCAATCCCTCACATATTGCATCAAATAACTTCGAAAGGAGTTCTCTGTGAACTTTCCAATTTGACCTATGCTAGCGTATGTGTCAAGGCCATGTACAAGAGCGAAAAGGAATCAACAGTTGCCCGAAACAAGAAAAGGGAGCAAACATCTCCAGCAATAGCAGTTTAGAAAACATTGGCAAAGCCAATACATTTAAATGTGGAGGGACTACTGCTATATCAAGCTATTTTTCACATGCATGACCATGTTTTACTGAAAAATTAACTGAACATCCACGACTGAAATAGACTGCTAAAATTCAATGAAAATTACAGCTACACTATATAATGCTAAAAAAAACATTTATAATGAGATTGATTAAAGTAAGTACTATGCACAATGTTGCTCTGACGAAAAAGATTGGTGACGATTGCTCCTGGATGAAGTGAATTTGCAGTTATGTCCACCTGATCTTCCTGTTCAAGAAACAAACCACCAATATATTGAATTCCTTTTTAACATTACTACCTTCACACAAAGTGTAATAGGTATTCTTAGGTGCATGTGTATGGGGATACAGCTGACACCGTAAATGGTGCACAGACAGGAACCTAGATCAACAGTTTGGCTTCTATTTTCTTTTTTAAATGGTACTGTTCATACATATTGAATGTAATTGGACAGTTGTGTATAGGGCTAAGTATGAATAACATTGGCATTATCTATGCTGCTACTAGAGGGCTTCAGGTTCAATTTTAGACTGCAGGAACAGAAAAAATGTTCAACATTCAAAACTTATGAGAAATCAAACCACAGACACTGCATTCCTTGGTGGCACATTTTTCAATAAATATTCCAGGTGTTCCTAAAGAATATCCTACTAGGAAATTATCAATATTTATTTATTTTAAATCATAACAAGTAAGACGCTGAAGTAAAATTTGACATTTCCCCTCTATGACATTGACATTTCCTTCAAAGATCTGTGGGTACCTCAACTAACAAGAATTGAAAGACAGGCATACTTAAGTTGGTAGCTAATTAAAGCGCTAGTAAATAGATAAATATGGTTGAAATTCAGAAAAAACATTAGACAAATAAGCACTTTGAAGCAATTATAGGGCAGATGGCTCGTTAGTCATGAAAGGCTTGCACTCCACATAGAGTAGGGTCTCACACAGCAGGAAAGATAGAAGGGATAAAGAGGTCCACATAATCTATAACCTCACACTCTTCCCTAAGAGTTCACCAAGGTCGTTCCCTTCAAAGGCTTGTGCTTGATCTAAATAATGGAGAAATGAAACCATAGTGCGATCAAGTTTTCTTTTTATCCTTTTAGTTTTGGTAGGTATGGTACTATTATGTCACTTATCAAATACAGGACAAGTAGACAAATTTGTATCTGCAGCTTTCTGACAAAAAACATTGCGTAAAGGAAGCACTTAAACAATATCCTAGTCATAGAAGGCCAGTATTCCATATAGAGCAGCCCTATCACCCAACCTTCTCTTAACGTGGCAAAATATCCAATAGAAGTCAAACTATGAGGGAAGACTGAAGTCTTGTGTTCATCCTCCCTAAGGAATATTGAGACTAAAAAAAGTGGACTGTATTTTTCCTCCTTTTTGAAGGATACGCAGATGAGCATGTGTGAAATGAGAGACAGTAGCAAAAAGAGAAATTGAGGCCATTTTCCAACTAGCCCATTCAGAAGGTCACCTCATAGATGATATGTTTAAGTAGATAGCATCGTAACGACATGGTTAAACAGAGGCTAGCTTTTCAGTTGCCATTACCACACTTTCAAGAAGTGAACACGTAACCCAATTGCCCCAGCAACATGATAAATAAAAGGAAAAGTAATTTCAGAATTGATTCAGATATATGATACAAATGTGCTTCCCACAAACCAACTTATGAGATAATGGTGAAGGAAAAATGAAAATCAAGACATATTAGTTGCAGTATTAAGCTAAAAATCATAAGCATCTTAACACAAAACAATGTAGTTGGACAGCTGCCTAATATTCTGCAAAGTGTCCCAAGGGTGCTATTCATAAACTCTTTTATTGTTAGTATATATTCTGTTAGATGCAATTTTTAATATACCTTCAAACGCCCTGCAAGCTCGTTGGCATGCAAGACATTGGCAAGCTTCGATTGGCCATATGCAGCTAGACTGTTATACCTATATCGATAAAAGTTCCAGACAGTCAGACATGCGCAAGATCCTCTGGTAAAATATACAACGAAATTAACCACAACAAACAATTTACCAAGCAACTCGATTGGGCAGAAGTACACGTATGGCTGTTAAATCCAATGTGCCTAACATATGGCCTGTTTCTAAATTCCCACTTTTATACTGTAAGATTGATAAATGTTCATACCAATCAGCAGATTCTGAACTCAATAACTACTACTTCAATTCACATCATATAAAAAACATGTCAACATCCGAGGGTTAGTGGGACTGATATCATTGAGTAATCAACAACAACGTGCATATATGGAGAGTGATCTCTCTATGATAAATGGTAGCTTGATAGATGTGTTGGGTCAAAATTATTATATATATATATATATATAAAGAGAGGTTCTCTTCACTTTTGAGCTTCCTGGGTGCTGATGTAATTGGCATGATGTTTATGTGACCTATTTTGTGAAGTAGGCTAGGGTATCAAAGAGGGTTTACAGTTTGATTTGATCGTATAAATCTCATCCTGTCCAGCAAAAGAGGGTGGATTCAATTACTAATGGTGAGCGCTTCATTTAGAGTTACACCAGGGCAGTATCAAAACCAGATCTCCCCTCCTAGATCTCACTTTGCTGAACCAACCTAGGTAATGACCTTTTCGGCCAGGGATGGAGCTTGGTGTGGGGGAGGGGGGGGGCATGGCTCCCCCAGCCCTCCAAACAAGTTTTTACTCCCTTAGGCAAAGGAACCTGATTTTTTATACAGTTTTTTTTGTGTGCTTTTTGTAGTACCCCCACCCATTATCCGTAATCCTAGCTTCGTCCCTGCTTTCAGCTAGTATTGTTTAACGTTAAGGCATAATGGTTAGGAGCAACTCATTAACGGTACATCAAGTACCTAGGGTTTGCATTACTCTTGATTTCCTGAAATAAGCTGTTGCTTGCAATAAAAGATATAAAATTTAATAATGTGCCATACATGCTAATTACTAAGCAACAACCAAAAATCCATTGAGCATGCTAAATTGATGCTAGCAATGGACAAGTATCTCAAACATAGAATCCGACTAGCTTATGGTTAGATAGTACTACCCAGATTTGTCATTTATTCTATTGAAACGGATTCCTTCACGGTATGAGAACCGGTGAGCGCTTGAGGACACATTGACAACTCTTCCTTCTTTACTACTTTTGCGTGCTGTTCTTTTCATAGTATCCAACAAAAGATTTGTCAACAGAAAATGACCTGCGAATGAAAAAAAGTGGCAGAGAAAGGATTTAGTCCACTCACATGGAATTCAATTTAGCATCTGAACAGACAACATTTAGTGTGTTCATGTATGGCTAGATGGTAAGTCAGGGAGGAAAACACAAGCTATCTTGAAGTTTTGAAACTATATACCGTAATCTAGAGACAACTTTCTTGCTTGCTTAGTGTTCTAATAGGTACACTTGAACCACTAAAGAGTATCTCAAAACTTCCACAACCAAGACAACACAAGTTACCTAGTGGATTTCATACACCCATACTTTGATAACATTGCTCAATAACATCAGTTCGATAACAGATTTTCTTTCATAAATGCAGCATACCTAAGTGATTCGTCGCAAACTGTAGTTCTATTTTGTCTTTAGAAAGCATGAATGGTGTTGCCATAACTCCTGCATTGTTGCTTAAGACAAAGAAGACACAGTCAGCCATCATTTAGTACCTTAAACTAAGGAGTCTCAAGAGACAGAAATGTAGAATAATGTCTTCACACTGTGGGGTGTTGCGTGGGGGGGGGGGGGGGGGGGAGGGGGGTGTGTGTGAAAGCTACAATATACTAAGACACATCTATGGGCAGCTATTGTTGCTTTCTTCTTACATAAGAATATTCAGCGGAAGACCAGAGGAATTGAAATCTGATGCAAATTTCTTCACAGAAGCCATTGAACTAAGATCTAACTCCATGGCATCAACTTTAGCAGTGGGGATCTCCTTAACTATCTCTTCTTTGACATCTTTGCCAGCAGTCATATTCCTGACCCCCATAACTACATGGACACCACGCAACGCCAGAACTCGGGTAGTTTCAGTGCCAATACCACTAGATGCTCCTGTAAACAGAGTCCACAAAAAAAAAAAGCACTTCTTTAAGAGCCTGTCGCGAATGCACTTGAAGAATAAATCCTAAACAACTGTTAAGATGGTGGCAGATTGTTTGTACAATCGTTAACGAACATCTACAACGAAAATTAACAAAAGTACCCATTTCGTCAAGGAGAACAAAAATAGGTTCCTGTTCTATTGATCTTATAGTTAGATTATTACTTTTAGACAGCCAGACAACATAATCAACAGAACAGACGAATAAATAAGGCTCCTGTGGATTAAGAATAGCAGAACAGAAAAATGGGACAGGAAAACCGACAAAACTTGTCCTCTCATCATGACCATACAATTACTTTGTTAGAATGAAGTCTGCTTTCCTTCTCATGGAAAATGGCACAATAGTATTACATGTATGCCGTTCCACAAACAGGAAAATGAATTTTCCATGACCACGTCATCATCCTCATTAGCCGCACAAAAAAATGACTTTCGTAATATTCTTTCAAAAACAGTCAGTAATCTTTGATATATAATTGGTCATACTACCCTACCTTCCGCAATAATTCACCCTTCACGGGGAAATCGGAACTTAAAAGAAAAAAATATTGGTACATGGACCTGTAACAATGGCAGTGAGACCGGTCCCATCAATCCCTTGAGTAACTTCCTCTGCCGTGGAAGATGATGAAAACCCTGAAGGTCCTTTTCTGTTAAACGGCCACATTCTGTGTCTCTTTGCAGTGTTCCCTCGTGCTCTTTCTCTTTCTCTCCCCCGCTTTCTCTGATGGTCACACGGACTATAGAAGATCAGAAATGGCAGCCTTCCAGGACAGGTGGCAAGTTTGCGAAAAGAGAACGATTGGGAAAGGATAAATTGGTGCATTTGGTGGAGTGCATGCTGCCAGGCCATGCACTTGAACTCTTTTACGGGGATAGGTACGTGCCAAAAGGCCTTAACGCCGTAGTTCCAGTGGTAATTACACTGGAAGTAAATCCATCATAAAACAATGGCTCTGTTGTCTTTTCGATTTTCATTTCGAACTTAGCCATTCCTAACTCTAAGTGGTACTAGCCTAGTAGTAGGGCTGGGCATCCAGGGTTCGGGGTCGGGTTCAAAATTTTTAACCCGAACCCGAACATGAGTGAAGAACCGAGCCGGACCCGAATTCCGGGTTCGGGGCCTCAAAGAAGGTGGTCCATAACGTTTTGGGTTTTGAAACCCAAAACTATTATGGGCTCTATATTTGGGGCCCAAGACGCCTAGAACCATATTTTTTGGATCCATGACGTCCTGGGTCTTTATTTTTCAAGCCCAGGACGCTCTGGGCTGCCTTTTTAGCCCAGAACGTCCTGGGTCTTCAAGCCCAGAACGTCCTGGGTCTTCAAGCCCAGGACACCCTGGGCTGTCTTTTTTAGCCTAGGAAGTCCTGGGCATGGTCTTCTTGGCTATAATGTCTCATAATTTTCTGAGCAACCATTACTCAATATAATTTTTGCCAATTGCGAAACACAAGTCAAGCAAATCTAACTACTAACACAAGCCAATTGTCATGCCAATGTTTACATGCACAACAAACAAATCTAACTACTAAATACTAACTACTAAGCAATAGATTAAAAAAAATCAGCAAGCAATAAACATAATTCCTTAAGCTATTAGTCTATTACAATGAAATTATGAAAATATAATAATTATAAGTTTTAACTATTACAATAACTTGCTAAGATCAAATCACAATGAAAGCAAATAAGATATTCTTAAAGACTTGAACGATCAGAGCAAATGAATCATCTTCTACCCTGCACAACAGTCTACACTTTGACTTTACAAATCACAACACAATTCCTTAGAAAATAAAATGAGCATAAAAATATTCAATGCTAAACCGTAAACAAGTTATATTGTTTTTTGGTTTCTTTGTTGTAGTCATACTAGTGACGAACACAATCTCATCAATATCCAAGTCGAGATCATTCATCTGATATTGAGAGAATAAAACTCATTTAAAAATTAAGACATAAGAACTAACAAGTACTGAATCTCAAACTCATCCACTTTGTTTCAAAAACTAAGTTCAATTTACTTGGATTTAAAAAATCAGATTACTTATATTATGATTCAATCAGTCTACAAATTCAAAAAAAATCATATTACTTATATTATGGGGGGAAATTCACTTTGCACCCCCAAAGTTTGGGGTCATTTCTAAGTTGCACCCACTTTTATTGATTTCGTCAAATTTGTACCTCAAACTACCACTTCCCGTTAATCTCCACCCTCCAGCGCAAATTTCCGTTACTTCTAAAGGAAAATGAATTTTGTGTCGTCCACGTGACCCATAACCTCTTGATTTCTCGTTTTTCCCTCCGTTTAATGAATATAGACGTTAAACATTTTCCCCCCACCATTTTACCGTGTTTCGGCTTTTGATTTCGAGCTCTAGCTTCTCTTCGACTGTGCGAACCCATTTCTTCTCCGGCGAGAGCTTTCAGGATGGCGTCACACTGGTAAATGTCGAACCTTTGCTGGCTTATTTTGCATCTGCTTGCATATTTTCTTATGCTCCTTCGTGCATATGTAGTGTGTTTTTAGGATCTGCATGTGTAGTGCGTCATCATGCTATGTTTTGTAGTTTTGCTGAATTTTAGGCTTCTGTAGAGTTCCCCTAAGAGTTCCATATGGTTTTTAATGGATTGAAGACAATAATCATGTTAGTGTTTCTGTTTTTCATATATTAGTGTTTCCATTTTTCATATATTGCCAACTTATCAATTTTCAAGCTACTGCCTCATTTCCCCGAATGCTTAAATTTCTACTTGTAATACATGAAATTAATTATACTCTTTACTCAGTGATGCACAATCACAGCAACTATGGAGGTTCAGTAATTAGTTGGGTTGGAGATTCGAAGAACAAACCTTTTTGTTGGTGCGGTGTTCGTTCATGCTTGAAGACTGCCTACACAAATGAGAATTTTGGTAGAAGGTTTTTAACATGTGTTAACCACAATGTAATCCATTGTTTTCCAATTTTGTTGGCATAGTTTTCACTCTATGTTTAATGGTGGTTTTTAAAGTTTCTTCATAAATTGTCAGATTGAGAGATCATGCCAATTTTTCAGTTAGTTTGATCCTCCTATGTGTGTTCATGGAAGGAGGGTTTTAAGACGTCTTCGAGAGAGGCATGAGAAGACACATGTGGAAAGGGACTCCTTCAAAAGCAATTTCACGAAGGAATGCAAGTTGACAAACCGCCTTCGCTTAGAGTTGGCTTCCGTAAAATTCAATCACAAGGAAGACTTGAAATGCTACAAAAGACTGTTGTTGATTTTGTTGGTGGTAATTGGTGTGTTGTGCTGGTTGTTGTTGCCCTCAATCTATGTGAGAGGAAAGGTAGTGGGTATTTGCCCAGCCTTGGCACCATAACTGAAAAATTGTAACTTGAGTGGTATGGACAGTGTGTTGTAGTTTGGTTTTGAGAGGCTTATTTTGTATATTCCAGTGGTGGCTTTTACAGTCAAGGCATTAAGTTCCTTGGTTTATTTAAGATGTATTAGTGACCTGTAATGAATGTATTAGTCAAGATGGGTGCATTTTGAATGTATTAGTGACCTGCCTATTTTGAATGTATTAATAAACTCCTGTACATTTGGTTTTTCCCTATTTTCAATGTTTTAGCCTCCAAAAGTGCAAGTGCAAACCTGCATATATCGATAATATGTGAACTTCATAACATTGTCTACATATTGTCATTCACATGATGCATAGATTCAAAAATATGTAGACTTCACAGATTCCATGACACAAGTGCAAAAAGCACAATGGTTGAGCAAACGTTACATAACCAGACCCAAAACAGATGAACAATGGGCTATGTCTCCAGTACAAACAGATTACAAAAGTGCAAAATTCTGGAGCATTACAGCCCAACTAGATTACAAAAGTCCAAAATAGGTGACTAACTTGGCCCCAAATTGCAGCCCAACCAGAAAAGTACAAACTAATACACAACCTATACATTTCACAAACTAGCACTCATTTGTCCTTAGAAGTCTTTTTCTTAATATTTTCCTCACGCACGGCTTCTCTGAACAGATTGGAGGATGGAAACTTCATCCCGAACTTAAGAACAGGGGCTACCAAGTCTCTCTCATGAAACTCAGGGCCACGATATGGCTCAGGAAAACTACTTGTGTCTTCAGCCACATCGCTGACTACAGGAGAGACCAACACATTACTTCCTGCGATATCAGACCCATTACCTGCAACACAGTGTCAAATAGGAGGTGCACTGTTAGCATATGTTCGCAAACAATACACTCAAACTGTCAAGTCTAAACATAGTCATTTTACCTTCACTTTCTTCTGATTCACGTTCATGGGTTTCTTCCATAGGAGCCTTGCCTTTCCTTCGGTGACGAGGTCCATCATCATCACCCCCGTCATCCCCCTCATCATCATCTATGTCTGCACCATGTCATCCCCCTCACTCCCTGTCGTATATCCAACATCTCCACCAACTGAGGACTGACCTCCAACTGAAGATGGTCCAGCACCATCCCTGCCAACGTGGTCTACAACAACGTCAAAAAGCTCTTCATCAGAGCTAAGGACTTGATCCCAGAATGGATCATTCAACCCCAAACGACGTCTCTCCCTTTCCTCCGACGTAGGTTGTACAACCTCCTCACCAATATTTGTGCCCACTCCACTATCATCAAATGAAACCACGTACAATACTATAACCAACTCACCTCATGACACTTCACCATCTCCAAAACATCATGGTCTGAAGACACAAGCTGCAGCCCTTCATTAAGACTTTTTGTTGGCTGCTTGTAGTAAAGAAGATCACCCGCCTTATAACGAAATGGCTTAACAATGGTCTTCAGCTCGAAGAATGATAGGCAATCTGGATCGTACGGTTCATCATACATGCCTACATCTTCCCCGACATAAGTGCACCCAAACTGCCTACTAAACCGCCCACCGTAATCCACTTCGAATAGAAAGAAATCATGACCCATGTCTGATTTGGAATACACCACCTATCAGTATTACAGATTCATTAATGCCAATAAACATTAGATTAAAACGTATGAGATTTGAAACATAAAAAAGATAGTGTACTGGTAAATATGCACTTATAACACATTGATTGAACATGCATAGAATATGGTCCATGCATACCAGTGGAATAAATAAATAACATAATCCTATATACATACAGGACAATAATAAACACCAAATGTAGGCCAAGGTTCATGTAAAGGACTTGGTACCCGTAACACTGCTCTAAATGCAACTAAATTCATCTATGAAACTGCACAGTAATGATATCAAAAGAAGATAAAGACAACCATCAACAATTAAACTAGTAATGTGTGATGTCAGTATTAACTTGTCATTATTGATTAACTGTGTGATGTCAACAAAGGTATTTTTGTCATACACTGAACAAAGGTAAAAGATACAAATAGGAGTGGAACACCAACCAACAAGCTTAATTAAAAAAGGTCGATCCTAAACACTAAACAAAGTGACCCACAGAACATATTTGGTCTAATTTATTCAGCCAACAACGTGCACAAACTGACCCATAACCCTAGCCATCAAAATAATGTACTTTAAGGCCTACAAACAACAAAACAACTACTTTATGGGACCACTTGCTTTGACTCGAAAGAAAAATAGTGCCAGCCAACAGATTCATCGTGGGGGACAAAAGGGGGGGACCATGGTACCCAGTGAGTTTTCAAATTTGAAATAGACAACAAACAAAACTTCACCACTTTCGCTCTATGCATGGAATCGACTTAAGAGTACGTAGAAAATCAATAACAACAAAGATTCATCAATTTCGCCGAAAGCCCTAAACTTCACTACAAACTAACATTCAAGCGCCCAAACCCTAAAATAGCAGCGAAGAACACCCATTACTCAAGCTCCGAAGGCTATACCTGTACCAGATCGAGATCTCGTGAAATCTTGCAACTGGAATCACCAAATGGTAACCGCTGAAGACAACAGAGCCCACTGGTATCGTCGAACACTTAGATATTTTCCCCCGATTTAATAGATTCAACGTCTATATTCATTAAACGGAGGGCAAAACGGGAAATCGGGAGATTATGGGTCACGTGGACGGTACAAAATTCATTTTTCGTTCGAAGTAACGGTAATTTGCGCTGGAAGGTGGAAATTAACGGGAAATGGTGATTTGAGGTACAAATTTAACGAAATCAATAAAAGTGGGTGCAACTTAGAAATGACCCCAAACTTTGGGGGTGCAAAGTGAATTTTCCCCTATATTATGATTCAATCAGATCATACGTGCAAAAAAATTAAATCAGACAAATTCAGATTATACAAATTACAAATATTATGCAAACAGATTCAATCAGATCATACAGATTACAAATATTATGCAAACAAATTCAATCAGACAAATTCAAATTCAATCAGATCATACAGATTACAAATATTATGCAAAGAAATTCACAAATCAAGATCATACGTGCAAAAATGATTCAATCAAGCTCATCCTCCACAATTTCAAAGAAAACCAAATCCTTCAATCAAGTCCATCCTCCACAGTTTCACAACCTATGAACTACAATAAATAATTAACCAATCTTACACAATAAATATAATTGGCCGAAAGTGAACGTATTTGTACCTGAATCAATGCACAGTGCACTAAGCCACTAACCAATCCTACGCAATCGTGTAACCTGCACTAAAAAATGTAATTAGTCAAGGCAAGGAAATTCAGACAATATCGTGCATCACAACCGTGCATTTAAGGCAAGGAAATTCATACAACGGTGGCGTGCATCAGCTCACCTGCCGGCTGCCAACTAAACTTGAGGAAGACGCCGAGAGGAGAGAAAGGCCAGAGACGGAGAGAGATGAAAACGCAGAGGAGGGAGAGGAGAGAGCGCAGATGAGAGAGATTCCAGAAACGAAGAGAGAGAGAGTAGAGCACAGAGCAGAGAGACGGCGACAGGAGGGGGAGCACGATGGCCGAAGGGAGACAGTGAGGTCGGGACTTGGGCGTGAAGAGGAGCGACTAGATGGGGAAAGCGGGCTGTGATGCGAATTGTGAAGAGAGGTCGTCAGGGGGGGTCGCGAATGACCTAAGGGCATAAAATACCCTCGACGAAACGGTGTGTTTCGCTGAGGGTATTAACTTCATTTTAAAAATATGTATTTCAGGTCGGGTTCGGGTCATATATCGGGTATAGTACTATACCCGAACCCGAAACCGAAATTCATATTTTTTAACGTTTTAAACCCGACCCCGACTAAACCCGCCTGATCGGGTCGGAAACGGGTCGGACATTCGGATCGCGGGTTTTTGCCCACCCCTACCTAGTAGGAATATCAAAAAAGTTCTACCACCACACGATCTTTAGACTGACGTAAATATATGTAAACAATGAGGTGTTGGAAAATAGACACTTGATATTTTGTTATTGGGTATGACGTAATATATAGAAAATATCTCCCTTGTTAATGTCATCTCATCCGAATTGCGCTCCAATTATTTGTTGGAGGATTTTGCAAATCTTATCTTTGGGCCAAGAGAAGGTTGTGCTTATTTTCAGTAGTATGACTTTATAGCCCATAAATGTCAAACCGCGCGCATGGGCGACGAGGTCATGGCTTTGATTAGCTCGATTGCAATTTGCATACCGTTGTTATTACGCAAGGGGCCATGAGTGAGTAAAGACAATTATTATTATTATTTTGTGCAAAGACAAATCACACATTAAGCACTAATAAAACTTATATCACATACCAAAAAAAAAAAAGTTACTATCACATACCGCTTCTGTATCAAATTAATTACCCAAAGGAGGGGGGGGGGGGGGGAAGCGCCAATCATTTTCTGTCTTCCGCCTTGTACCCAGAGTAATATTTCCTGAAAGCTTTAGGAAGATAGACAGGTAACAGGAACCCGAACAGATTGAAGCACCAAAAGGCCATGTTGCCAATAGCAAGCCCTCTGCCGACATACAACCTAATTTTAGACCCTGCATACTCCTCCCCAACCTGTGAGAATTCACTCCTCAGCCAGTCCACAATCGTAAAGATCCTCCTTGCATTATAGCAAACCGGCACAAAAATACGTATTGGCAGCGAAAATCCACTCGAGAACGCCACTCCTTCCATGAACACTTGGCTAGAGAGGAGGAAAACATGCGGCGTGGCCGCTTTGATTCCTTCTTTATCACCCTCGAAGATACAATGGAAGATATATGCTATGGGGAGGAAAAGACCGACGATGGCACCAACAAGCACGTAGAGGCGAAGAATCTTCATGTGATCAGGACTAAAGACTGTAGCTTCATTTGACGGTTGGAGGATGGGGAATGCAACCTTTGAGATAAAGTACATGTAGAAGAGGGTAAAGAAGACAAAGGCAAAGTCTTCAGGGCCTACCGTGCCAGTGGCTGCTACGATGATGATGAGAGCGAGGGCTTTGAGCTGCCGGAAAGAAAGGAAGCCGGCTTTCGGTAGAGTGGTAGGGTATTCAGTATTTGTCTTCAAGGAAGCTGTTGCGTCTCTTTATTTATGCTCATATTCTGGTTCTTTGGGAAGGCTGATATCATTGCATGGTGGACCAACCCCACCTGACATTTTGATTATGGGTTGGCTGAGAGACTTGGGTTACGATTTTCCAGAGTATTGGACTCTTGATATGGGCGTCTCAGTTTCTTCAGAAAGGTAGAAAACGAGGGAGAGGAGAAAATTTTGAGGGTGGTGGTGGAGGAGAAGGTTTGGTGGGGGGATATGGTTGAGTTGTGCTAAGCTGTTGAGGTGAAGAAGTGGGACAAGTGGCTTATTATGTTGGGAGGAGAGGAAGGCGTGGGCCCTTTATTCTATCTAGATGCCTCTTAGCTTCTTACAAGCCGTAGGATAAGGTGTAAACAAGCTTTGGATTTGAGTAAAGGGAAAGTTGAGTAGACGACAAGCTTTGGACTTCGCTGCAATTTTTTCTCCCTAGAATATTCTCTTCTTGGTCTAGAGGTACATTCATCTCTCTTATTTTCTTTAGGCCTAGAAAAAAAACTCCCTTATTTATGTAGACTTGCTGTGCTACTCGAATCCGATTACAGAGTATGGCCCTTCTTGTCGAACTTAAACCCGCTAGCGGGATCTTTAATTATTTGCCTGCATCCGCGAGTTTTCGTGTCTCGTCTCTACTGAATTTAATATGCGGGAAGAATTCACTCCGACCTAGGAGCGGAATGTACCCCAATGCACTTGTATAGAACAAGGATACACACACTGGAAAGAGGGATTAAGAATGATCCATTAGACAAAAGAATGAAGAGCAAATCTAGCTTTCCAAGGGTCTATGAACAGATATGGGTTTTCCAGGGGAAAATTTCATCAGATAGTTACTCCCAAATCTGAAACTTGATAGCCCTGACGAAAGATTAGTGGCACGAACCAAAAAAATAAAGACCTTCGCCTTTATTAATCACCAAAGCTGTTACAGAAACTTCGGAAGGGAGAAAACCTCACTAATCAATACGCCATGACATCAAAGAAAAGAACGGAATTATAAAAAAAAATATTTTCCGGCAAAACTTTTTTCACTTTTCTGACAGAAGACCATCTGTAAAACTGGAACCTCTGCTAAGTATATGAAGTCGAGTTCAACTGTGCAAATTTGAATAACCAAAAAACAAACCCCATCCCTTCTCCCACTTACTAATTGCTTTGTTTAGGAATGTACTTTTTCTTCACACCCTTGTCAGGCTTTGTTCTGCATTTTTCTTTAACACTCCTGGTTGTCGACTCAAAAGCACCTGCATTAACCAACCGATTGTCTGCAGTGCCAAGAATGCTGAGGTTGTGCAAGTTTGAAGACTGTGACGCTAATACTTTGCACTCATTTTCTATCTCTAGACATCCTGTAGGTTCAGAATCCGGGAAAAGAAACAATTTCACATGATCAGCTGCAATGGCGTCCTCCCATCCTGTGCATCAGATTGTAGCCAGTTAGTGGCCAAAATCAACTTACTGCATACTCACAGTTGCATAGCCAAAAAATAAACAACTTACTCTGTGCAAGAAAAGCTTTTACAGCATCAATGGAGCTTCCAGGACCCACACTCACCTCTGGGAGTTTAGAACTCTTCTTACTGCCACCTTTGTTATCATCCACAGCATAGGATCTTAAACAACCTTCACTGGTGTTCTGATCCTTGTTCTCTTCAGAAGTTGCATTCACTTCAGACTTGATATTGCCACTTTGAGCAGGTATGAGACCTCTGCTTCCTTGCCGGCTTACTGGCCTCCAAAGCTTAATCATTGCCCGGTTCGTGCCACACTGAAGAGAATCATGTTTAATGGGCTTCTCATGCACGACATTCTTCTTTGGAATTTGATGCTCTGCACCACCTCCAGACAGATTGTTACCCTCTTGGCTACCATTTCTAAGTGTAACACATATAGAGCCAATTAAAACCTCATGGTTCTTAATTTCCTCTGGCTCGTTTATTGCCTCCTCTAGTACTATGGCTTTCAAAACCTCCCCATCAATGTCTGGTTTAGGCTTACGGCTCCATACTTTATTGCTGTTGACTACTGGAGCAGGCCTCAAATCCCTGTGGAACCCCATCTTTTGCATGGCAAGCTTTGATGCTTGAGAATTCTGACCTAAATAGAAACCATTGGGCATTCCCCTCTGTGCTTTTGGTGGCCATTGCCATCGAGCAACAACTACATGAGGGCGACCACTTCCCTGCACCATCTGCTGTTCAACACTCCGACTACTACGGTCATAGCCATACCCTGAGAGCGAGTCAGGCCCTGCTTCTTCATCAGAGTTTGACTGGCGGAATGTTTCAGAAGATGAAGAAACTTCATCTGGCAGCATTTCTGGGACAGACTCATCAGAGTCCCATGCGGCTGAGGGACTGAATGTTTCTGCTGGCAGAATAGGTGCAGCCTGCAAAGTAATGCCAATGCAATCTTCATCTTTTTTCTCCTCATATTTTAGCTCCTTTGCCTTCTGTTCTTTTTGTCTTAGCTTCTTCTTCCTTTTCCTTTCCAAAAGCTCAGCTTTCCTAAAACCACAACAAACAAAAGAACAAGGATCTTATATTCCACAAAAAGTTCTATTCATGGAGAAGCAATTTTTCAAATTAATTTGTCACTGGTGGCCACTGTTAATTGAAGAGTTCAATAAGAGGTGTTAGACTGCAATCTCTCAAACTTGAATGATGGAAGGGATTGTGAATTCTCAGCACTACTTTTTTCAGAGAGAGTGCCTCACATTCAAATAGAACTGACACAAGCAACTTTGAATCGATTCATAGTTTAGTTCCAGTACAACTAATGAGCCATAGTTTGAAACAACTTCCCTATAGAGTAGGACAAGCATCAAGACATCTATAACTCCAACCAAGAAAAGGAAGTTTATCTCAACAGACTAGTCTATAACCACCAAAAAACGACTTCCAACTGAGAAGCAAGTGAGACTTATTTTGGAGTTAGAAGACAAAGCAACATTTTTTTTTTGTTTTCTTAAATTATCGTCTGTTCTACTCTTACCATTCCTTTACCCCAAATACAAGAAGTTATCATCTGTTCCTTTACCCGACAGATCTACTTATTTCACTCCTTAAAGATCCACAAATTCAGCTTGATATGTGGAATATATCTACTAGTCTTCTGGAAGATGATCTCACCAAGGGAGACTGTCGAGGGAGACAAAATGAAAGAGATAAAGGGAGGAAGAAATAAGAGAGGAAAAGAAAAGGCACACCCCGTAGGAATACTGGATACATTTCAAGAACCCAAAATGGTAAAAGATGTACAGGGTGTTATATACCTCTTCTGAGCAGCTTCTTCCTCTTCTACCAGCAATTTCTGGCACCTCAAAGCTTCAGCATCCTTGTCAGCAAGCCATGCTTTAACCTTATAAAGAAACAAAAAAAAGTTAATCATGATGATGGAACAACATCATTATTGTAAGCAGCTGGAAAAGGGGGAAGAAAAAAAAAGTACCAATCTCTGTTCCACCAAAAAGCTGGTGCAAGCAACTAAGTTTTTCGATTCAAGGCCACTCTTCCCAGCTTCCCCGTCAAATACATATTTTTCCATCGACCCAGCTGTCCCGCAAAGAAATGTTTTCTCACTTGCATCATCAAGGATACAAAATAACTCATGGGAGGATATAGGGAACCTAGAAGGTCGAACTTGGATAACATCCTGCAAAGATTCAAATCTATCACATTATAGAAAGCAGAAGATGGCAATTCATCATGGATACGACCAGAAAGAATTGATAAGCACAAAAGGATATCCCCTCACCAAAAGGGCAGAACCCGCTCTCAAATAAACTTGTGGCAAAGTTGGGACTGGTCTCAATATCAGTGTTGTCAAGGACTTTACAATTGAAGACCCTGGAACTCCCTAGAAAAGTGATGAAGTTAGGAAAAATAATGGGGGAATGAGAAAACAAACTTCAATGAAATACAGTAAAAATTCCTGGTGAAAATTAACTAGTCCATGTAATGTGTGTGTATTCTGCTGTAGAAACCTGATAAATGTCAAACAAACATGAATCACCAGCATGAAGCATACTCTATAGATTGAAAGCATGAGAAAGCCAGGACATCTGGAAATTATCACTTAAATTGATCAAAATCTTGATTCGACTGTCACGAAACTGCATAAGAGTGCATACTCAGCAAAAGGAAGTAAATTTTAGAGGAAGACAACACATCGTTAGAAAAAGAGAATGTTCATGTAACAAAATAGTAAGCAGTAGATGTAAAATTTGCTCTTTATCAACTTGTTTATGACCCTTTCTGAATAAAAAGGAGATGTCACTACAGATTTCGTTCATAGTTTCAAAGGAAAAATATATCATCAACTTGCATTGAAGGAAATCAACATAGACATAACTCTATGTGAGGAAGAAATCAAACAACAAGCATGAAAACTGAAACACTTTTACCTCCAATTCCACGTTTGCAAATGACAAAACTTTCTTTGCCTCTTCCAAAGAGAGCTGCGCACACATTAAATAAATGAGCATGATATTAAAAGAAAGACTAGCTTGTCCCATAAAAACTTGGAACGGAACTAATTACCTTATCCCAAAACACTCCTAGCAGATCCTTGTCGTTATTAGAATCCTACAAAAATTAGACAATATCAGGCATGATTCCAAACAACGAAAAATCATGTACACACGAAGAGACGAAGCTGATCTAAATCACAACGGATCTGCAAATATACGAATGCCCAGGGAAGAAATATAAATAAATTTTCACACATGAAACAACTGTATCAATAAACACATCTGCAGTAAAGCGTGGATGTAAAGGCTCATTCTTATCACCCAGCATTTGGGTTCAAATCCCATTACACTCATGTTCCAGCAGATCAGTACCAAGCTGTATAGGGTCAAATCAGGTTTTACCCTTCTCAGGAATGCCTTCTTGGAGCCATGGGCGGGGGGTTTCCGCCACCCTGCTCCTTCCCTTCTTTTTATGAGCTTTTCAATAGGCACATAATCCTAGAGGAAATATAGTAAATAACCTTGTCAAGCTTTTTCAACCGACGGTGCAAGTGTATATGTCTTCTGTAGTTGATAGGTGAACAGAATTCTCGAGAACACTTGTCGCACTTCTGCATCTGCACCTTCAGAGAGGGAAAGGACCAACCTTGTAGTTCTGTCAAAAAAATGGAGGGTGATAAATCAAACAACATGGCTTTGACCCCAAACAATGCCTTATTGTTGCTACAATACAAAATCCCACTAATAACTGATGGTGTTTACCAGTGTGACCATTGGCCATAGTAGTGGCAAACCCATGCCCGAGCAAAAGCAACAACAGTCTTTGATTTCAAATGCATTATTTTTTCCTTTACAGAAAGATTATATTTTATTCCCCAAAGCTAACACCTCATTGACCAAGTGTCCCCCAAGCAATAAACTACTACTTTTCTGTAAAGTGCCCTCTTGGGTAAAATTTGACTGTTAAGATGAATAAAACATAGGAACTGGGACATAACCTCCACAGTCAGATCTTCATCGAGGGGACACAATGCAAAAAATGGTAGTTTCAGAGGCCAATTGCCAAGAATGGTGGTTTGATAACACATTGCAAATGGGGTGCTTGTTTTGGGGGATAAAATATAATTTTTTATTTCACTCTCACGAAGGCCACCACTTTTTGCAGGAATAGAAATTTTTTTATTACATCAACTAGAGAGGCATATTAACTGAGAGCAGTGCAATGCTCTAGAGAATTCACCTCTCTCTCCCTCCAAAAAAAAAAGAAAATGGTTAATGTTTGAACCAGAAAAGAATTTGCAAGTACCTTGCTGATCTAAAGCATGAAGTAATTGAATCCATTGAACAGGGCTGTCCCCACCCTTCGAGAAAGACAAAAGAGGCTCTTTTCCAATTGTCTGCCTGATGATAGAGTCTACAGGATCATTTCCCTCCTCTGATTTCATTAATTCGGGAGTATTATAGGCCTTGAGTGTTGTAACCGGCATCTATGAACACAAAATATAAACCAGCAAGCTCATGATATGACACTGAACCATATATAGAAATATTGTCTTTGAAACACTGAAGGAATTGGATACAATCATCTTCTTGGGTAAAAGAAAAAGGATAAATAATCTTCAACTAACTTTGAAATACCACCATATTGGAAAAATTTTGAACACCGACCCCTTTTTCCTTAATACCGCCAAAAAAATTAAATTGTACAACATGATGTTGAATATTAAAATACAGCCAAATTGTGACAGATACAGGTGAACTAGGTATCAAGGTGTATGATGCTCATATAGGGATGAGAGGCAAAAGAGAGATTTTTGAGTGTGCAAGCAGCAAGCAAACCTATGAAAACTTCAACCATATCCCTAGCTTGTAATTTAGGGGCATAGTAGGGGTTCCCCTACCTAAAACTTCAACCAAACCTCCAGTATTTGGTGATAAATTTAAAGAATGCTCAAGTTTCCATCCAATTTACTACATTGAAAAAAATAGTAATCTTCCTTAATTTATAGACTTGCAAAGAATTAAGTCGTACCGCAACACCTATTTACTGTAGAACCTCTTCTCAAGCCACTGCTTCCTCATTATGTTACCATCACTCCATAGACACAAACTCCCAACATAATATCTACACCAGAAATGCTAATCTCCAAACATAAATCTATCCAGGAACTAAAGCATTCATGACGAGGAGGACGTGTTTGTGTAGCTTTTTTCAAAATCACGATTAAGAACATGTTCAGTATTAGCCAGGTGTAAATAGCCAGGGTTCTGCATCTAGATGTGAAGTTGGTTCATAAAGCCCATTTCCCTTCCAGAACATGTGCACTCATGTACAGCCAAAAATCATTAGCTAAATATCTCCTCCACTGACAAGAGTAATAGGCAAGCAACAGTCAAAAAATAAAAAGCCCAAGCATCCAAGCATCATGATATTTTGACAATAGCATAGAAATAGAAGCCTACATAGGCCTACCAAGTTTCATGAGGAAACACAATTTCCTCAAGACTATAAACAGCAATCAATAGCTTATACTTATAATGCAACGCGAATTATGCCATGACAAACACTGAACAAAATTAAAGTAGAAAAGATAGGCTCAGATGATCATAATTGACTGTAAGCTACATGCCTCACAAGCCCAAGATCAACGAATACAAATCTATCATGACCAAATATAGTAACAAAATAAAAATCGCCAAATACTTTATTTGCTTTTATTGCATAATCAACAAAACTACATAATTAGAAATCAACAAACCACAAATCTTACAACAATAATGAAAGGGTTAAATACACCTTTCACCTCGAACCATATAATTACTGAAACTTTGCACCCTCCATATATGATTTTCGTTAAATTGAATACAAATTTGGACGAAAAATGAACCATATGCATTTTGTGTACTCTCGTTGAACTTAAAATGACAAGTTTAACTTTTTTTCTTTTTAAGTTGGGTGAGTTTTTTTCCTTTTTCTTCCATTTTTTTTTCTCTTTTTTGAAGTTTTCTTACTCCAAGGGGTTAATTTTGTAAATTTTATGCCTAAATAGGACAACTACAACATATATGGTTTGTTTTTTGTCCAATTTTGTGTTCAATTTAAAAACAAAATAGACCTCCCTAGGAAAAAGAGAATGAACACCCTATACAATAAATCAGATCGCCAAAATTACGGTCCATGACTCTGTTTGCAACCCAATAAAACCAAGTAAACGAAAACGAAAAAATTCGAATCTTTTTTATTTCCATATTCCCATATATCAGCATCAATGGACCATATACCTTCCTAATTCCAAAGCTGTTTGTTCAGTATTCCTTTTTTAAGATACAAAACAGAGCAACTATTGAACTAACCAACAATAAAGGCAAGGCAGAGAAAATTGAGTAATTAGAGAAAGCAGAGCTTGTTAGGGCTTAGCGGCTCGTGATCTGATAATAGCACGTATATGTATATGTACGTATCAGCGTGAAGAGACTGAGTGGAGTGATCGGTTTCACGTACCAGTAGCAATGTGTGCAGATCGATGGTGGCGAGGGAATCCTCGCCTCTGGAGATCGGATGGATTGAAGGGGCGCGGAAAAAGTGTCTGAGGAACGTTTGGCGGGAATGAAAATCGCCGAAGTCCGAGAAATTGAGCGACCGAGGCGTAAAGAAAAAGAGAGTTGTGCGGAAACGAAAAGGCAAGGAGCTCGTAGGAGAAGTCGAGGAATATAAAGGCGAAATTGTAAATGCAAGAAATATTGGAACCAACCCTCCTTTCAGTCTACATCGTGTGGCGGTGTTAAGTGCGCCCATGATATAAATACAAAATTAAAAAGGGCATGTTGGTTTTAGTGAAATTTGTACGGTTTTAAGTATTTTGAAAATTTTTAGGTGATGTTTGAACTTTATTTGTATAGGTGTAGAAAGTGTTGACTTGTATTTATGTGTGTAAAAAAGATAATAATAAGTTGTATTAGAATGTGTGTTTTTGTTATGTTGAGATTGTAATATTTAAAAGTACAATGCAAATTCTAGAAAAATGTTGAAAACGAACATGCCCTAAGTTCTGAAAGTCGAGTTGTCTCTTCCAGATGCAGTATTGGGCTTGTGTCCGGGTAGGATCCATATCCTTCCCGAACAATTCTGGGGTCAGACTACCTCGACAGGCGGAGTATTGGAGGATTTGGTTCTGGTACAGATTTCATATAGGGGTGGGCAAATCTTCCCCCGGTACCGATTCCTGCCACCGCCCACCGTATATCGGCCGGACCCGGAACCGGTATACGGTATGTGAAAATACCGGTACCGGTAATTCCGCCAAAACAAAGGTAGAATTCCGATACCAGGTTTTTTTAAAAAATAAATAAAACAAAACGCACAGTTTTGGACAGGACCAAAACTGTGTTTTATTTCAAAATCGTCCAGGGCCCCTAGGTTCGCGACTTCAAGTCTTCGACTGCTCTCGCCTCTCAGCCTCTTCCTCTCTCTCTCACGAGTCACGACTCTCACCTCGCTGCTTTCTCTCAGCTCTCTCGGGCCCGCCGCCGCACTGCTCTCTCTCTCTCACACCTCACTGAGCCACTCCTCTCTCTCTCACCTCACGACTCTCTCTCACATTGCACTGCTCTCTCTCTCTCTCTCTCTCTCTCACCTCATGGTTGTGAGTCCGTGAACCCGTGGTCGTGACGCCGTCGAAAGCCAAAGTCCAACTGTCGCTCCGTCGAAACAGGGCCAACAGAGAGTCGAAGACTCTCTAGTCTCTGCCTCTAATCATCTCGGCCCTCTGGCCTTTCTCTCGATTTCGAACAACTCTGCGTCTCTCTCTGCCTCTCTTTTTTAGTTTATTTTTTCATTTATATTTTCATTACAATTAGTTGTTTAGTTATTCTCTTCGTTTCATTATCTGTTAAGTAATTAAAATTTTTTTCGTGCAGGTTATGTGAATCGTGATTTGTGAAGTTTGTCGTGTGTGGTAACTATGGTCAGACGATTTAGTGGCCAGTGCACTGCATTGCAATTTGCATTGAGGTAAAAATTCATTCACTTATTTAGTTAATTATTTATTGTAGTTCATTAGTTAATTTAGAATTTTAGAGTATAGATTAGGTTGTGAAACTGTGGAAGATGAGCTTGATTGGATCATTGGAGGTTTTGGTTTTGTTTGAAGTTGTGAATCTGTTTGCAATTGGAGGATGTGCAATGGGCAGTGGGCTTGATTGATAATTGATTGGATATTTGGTTTTGAAAATGCGGTTTGAAATTGTGTTGATGTATATATTGTAATGCAATTTGAATAATTTGTGTAAGTATGTGCATATATTTTAGAGTATATATTTTGATGCAATTTGAATTTTCTTGTAATAGTTTGAAATTGTGTTGATGTATTAGTATATATTTTAATGCAATTTGATTGTAAAATTGTTTAGCAATTTGAAAGCAATCTAAATGTAGCAATTTGAATGCAATAAACTTGTAGAAATGTTTAGTTGTAAAATAAGTATGTTTAGTTTTAAAATGAGTATGTTATAAAACAAATTCAAAACTTTTTATTTTCTCAGATGAATCTGTTTACTTTTTCTTCTACTCCTTCGGTTGACTCACCTACACCACGCCCCTAAGTAGGAGCCGATGATTTCTCCCCTATTATTGGTGAGGAGTCGGTTCCTCAAGTAGGAGCCGATGCTTCCTCCCATATTATTGGATGATTTTCGAAGCTCTCTGTCTCTGAAAATAGTGGAGGGTCTTATATGTGCTCAGAATTGGTTGCAATCTGTGGACATTTATGAAGATGCTGAACATGAACCTGAGATTGGTGATGGAACAGAATATTTGGAAAGTTATAATGTGGAAAAAGGAAATGTTTTTTTTTTGTTTAGTTTATTTTAATTGTTACATGTTTTTTTTTAAATGTTTCTTTTCTTAATACTCTTTGTTTCCAGACATGATTAATAACCCTACACAATTGATGTTTATTATCTCGGTCTCCAACAGATAGCGTGATTCTTGACGTGGACGATTAGAGGGAGGTATTGTTTTTCATTTTAATTGTTACAAAATACAATATGAGTATTAGAGTATAGGTTTTATTATTCTATACTTTAGACATTATGAATATGAATATTTTTCTATTATTCTATAGTTTACAAAATACAATATTACTTTCATGGAAAATGCCCATAATATTAGATTAATAATTATTAGATCTAGACTTAGAATCTTAGATGATGAGATTGATTGGTAATTAGTAATTTGGATTTTAGAGGTGTGGTGTATTTTGTTCTTTATTTAACTATGAGTTATGAGTATCAATAAACATAAACAATTATGTTTTGGATTTGGATTTTTTTTAATGATGGACATGGTCTTGTTCACATATTTCCTAATTTTCATTATTTTTTAAAATTGATCATTTTGATATGGTGATGTTTCATTATTTTGGAAAATGGAAAGTAATCAATTAGATGTTATGTTATGTATTAGTTAAAATTTAAATTAGTTTAGTCATTAATGAACAATATTTTGTAGTTGGTCATTAAATATTTATGGGCATAAATAAAAAGGTCATACAAAACTAACACTATCATAATCATATGATAGTGATGTTTTGATTAAATGACCAACATTTTATTCCATTAAATTCAAGTATTCAATTTGTAATATTTGTAGATTTTTTTTTTTCAGAATGTAAATTTGTATATTTTATTTATATGTTTATTTGTAAATTGTAAATTTTTTATTTACAATTTTGTATCATTTTTCTTTCATTAGTTTATTTATGTGATTTATTAATTTAATGCAATTGAAACAATAATAGAATTGTAATATGTAAATGAATTAAAAAGTATTGGATCCAACGTGCAATCTAAGTATCTAACATCCAAATTATCCAATTAAATTTTGGATCCAACATCCATTCCAATTTTCATCTTTAAAAATCAAGTCTAAGGCCAATTCTATAGTAACTAATAAGCCCAAAATCTAAAGCCCGAAAATTTGAAATTTTGGGCTCAAAACGGGCCTAAAATCAGCCCATATATGGCTACCGAAATTCCGGCTTCCGATACCGGGATTGCCGGAATTCCGATAGCTGTCGAACTGAAACTGGATGCCAATACAGGCCTCTAGTTATTACCGTACCGGTAACCACCCCTAATTTCATGTGCATACTATTTTGGAGAACATTTAGTTTAGTTGTTACAACAGTCAGAGTCCAATCCAGTAGAAGAGTTAAAGCCTATGGGCCAAAGCTTCGGCTTACTTTTATTGTAACGGGCTGATCCCAAGTAGTTTAGACTTTGTGTAAGTAGCGTATCTGTACAATGAAGAAGCATCTGGAGAATTGCACAATTAGAGACGTCCCACTTGACTTGTAGCCTAAATTCAGCTATTTCTTATCCAACATTCTCGGACCCCACGTTCCTTTAGAAGCAATCATCGATTGCACCCTTGCGTTTTAATCGCTTGTTCTACAGAAGATTGAATGTAGGTTAAATTGGTACTTGAAAAATTGTTGTGGTTAATCGTCGAGACTGAACTTGTATAATCACAGTGCCAGTATCGGTATATAATTAGGTAATGAACCATAAGAGAAGCAGAAATCAAAAGTATTGCTGCCACTCTAGGATGGCGTTTTGAAGGGCATAGTTAGGGACTAGGTCGCAGTGTGGAAGCTTGAGATTTGTCATGGGCGAAGTGTTGTGGCCGCTTTTGAGCCAACCAATTATTGCCTCTGATTCATATGTGTAGCCATCTGCAGCTATTTTTGGATCTGCCATAACTTCCTGCAAAATCAAATTCAATGGCCACGGTCATGACGCAGATCTTATGAACTAATTTCAGTAATCATGGCCAAAATGCATTCAAGTTAAAGTAACTGAACATTCTCGCCCCATCAATGCATTTTCTTCAGCTAGAACGACTTCAATACGCCAGTAATCAATTTCAGCACACTCAAAATAGAAAGAGGACACACCACTAGGAAAAAGGCATGCGCACATTATGGTTTACTTCTTCCTTGCTCTTAAACAAGTGAAATGAGAGGTGCAGCCTCTTCAATACGAGGCAGTATGCAGCAATTGCTGATGGCAATACATTGACATTTTGCAGAAAGAAGAGTAACCAAAGATTTCATTGATCACATTAACGAGTTCCTCAGTGACTTGGAATAAGCCATCGAGATATGGAAATATAGGACAAGAGTTATGCTTGATTCATACCTGGTAAATGGGACACAAAAAGTGGGAGGGAATTTTGTTAGGCTTCTTAGAAACCAAGCATGAAACCGGGGCAATGCATGAAGCTCTCATTGGCTCCAAAAGACTCCAAATCTCTGACACAAGTTCTGGACGATTCAAGCGGTTCTTCTCACAGCACCTCAACCCCAGATGAGCCAATTGTTTGGCTTGCTTGAGTGGCCAGTCCCCCGCAGAAATATCCAGCACTGACTCAAAATTTTCATTTTCGAGGGCACATTTCACATCCTTCACTAGATTCAAAACTGGTCTCCCAGTTATAATTCGTAACAGAACAATTCCAAACGAGTAAACATCTGACTCTGCTGTAAGCTTTCCAGTCTCAAGATACTCCGGATCCATATAGACAGAGGTTTCCTTTAGGTTATTACATAATCTGGTCGTCTGAGCTGGAACTTCTTGTGGGAGCATCCTGAAGATGCCCAAGTCACCAAGTTTACTAACAAAATGGGAATCAAGGAGGACCTTACTGGGTTTTATATTCCCGTGGATACTAGGGGGCTTATGGGAGTGAAGGAAGATAAGGGTAGAGCATATGTCCGCAGCAATCTGTGTTCGAATTTCCCAAGGAAGGCAGCAAGTGTTGTCCTTGCAGTCAAGGTGATCTTCAAGACTGCCATTTTTGACGTACTCATAAACAAGAGACCTGGATTCTGGACAAGTTCCAATTAGGGTTAGCAGGTTTGGATGCCTCACCCTACTCAAAACCTCTACCTGAAATTCAATCAACAGAAGAAATTGAGTGTCAAAAACTATGCTGGTTTTCCCACAGGGAAAGTAAGGGATAATTGAGGTTTGGCCATCAATTGATTAAACAAACTTAAGGTCTGCTATATGCTCATGCCCCAAAGTCTTGCAACATAAAATGGCATTTAAATGCCACTATGCTACCCAGCCAGACTAGAAAAAGAGAAAATGTATGAGATCTCACGATCCCAGCCACCTAACAAAGACAACACCAAAACCACTTGATCATTTCTTACTTGCTGACTTTCCTAGTCTCATTAGACAGTTGATTTGTTCAATCATCAAGTTACGTTGTCCAAACGTTGTTTCTATTGATAATAGAATCACATCGAATTAGCAAAGTTGCTAATCCAAAGGTTCACACCCGTGTTGAAGGGAGGCAGATTAAAATGCATCTACTCATGCCCGACAAAAGTTATTGTGTGAGTGAAGCTATTGTGTGATTGTGTGAGTGGACGGATGAGATTATAAGTTGAAAAATCTAACGGCTGACAAAATATCACGTCAATTAATGAATCCGACCCACGAACCCGACCCGCACAACCGACCCGGTTTCATTAATTGACGTGTCATTTTGTCAGCCGTTAGATTTCTCAACTTCTAATCTCACCCGTCCACTCACACACTCACACAATAGCTTTACTCACACAATAACCGGCTTCTCTGCCCGGCAAAAGTTATTGTGTGAGTGAAGCTATTGTGTGAGTGGACGGATGAGATTAGAAGTTGAAAAATATAACGGCTGACAAAATGGCACGTCAATTTTTCTTCACTCACACTATCCAAGTCCTGAGAACGATGTTGAGTATTTAGTCCACTTTTATAATTTTTATAATATGGCCAGTATTCTAAAATTAGCTGGTGCTTCAATACAATAACATGCTAAAATATATATTTGTCTAAAATTACCTCATTTTGGAAGTCCAACTGGCTTTGAACTTCATTTTTCTTCTCACACTATCCAAGTCCTGAGAACGATGTTGAGTCCAGAGGCGGAACTAAGGGGTAGCGACCCTGGGCGGTCGCTACCCCTCACGCCACAAAAAATTTTTTTTCCATTACTTTATTATTATTTTTTTTAAAAAAAATTAAGTTGGTCTGGGCCCGATACCCCCGAAGCTCAGGCTCAGACCAACTATACATATGTTTTACACATAAAGCCTGGGCCCGATACCCTTGACCCAGAAAACTGCAATAACATCGTCTGACATTTTCTATCAGTCCACACAGCAGAAATGAGCTAAACTGACACCATCAGTCCTCACACCTCTCACTCTCTCATTTTTTGCTTTTTTCCCTTATTTTTGCATATTATATTAAAAAAAGCTTAAAAGCTCCTATTGTAACTTTTTGCAAAAAAAAAAATATTGTTCAATTATTTGGATAGTACGGTTGCAGGTTGTTCCCGCGACCCACTTTTTTTCTTCTCTGGGTATACCCTCGCTGGGTGTCTGTGAAAGTCTCGATGTCTGATCATAAGAGTCAGGTGTTGTTTCCTCTATTCAGAGGTACAATATTATGTGGACTTAGATATCCACTATGTATGGACGTTAACTTAGTCAAAGAATGAAAGAAAAAAAAAACGAAGAGAAAGTTGATTGCCAAAATATCATGAGGCGGATGAGTATTTTGCACTTCTAGGTAGACAAATGTGTCATTGCATGGAGCAAAGGGAAGCACTAATTTTAGAACTTCAGACTTTTTTTGCATTAAGTAGTAAAAAAAATTTTTTTTGTCATTTTTCCTTAAAAAGTTTGCCCCCCATTAATTGGGTTTCTGGCTCCGCCACTGGGTACATGTATTGTAATATTTTTAATGTTTTTAGTCTTTAATTTTTGATATTGTAATTGTAAGACAATTTTTAGCATTATAAAGGAAAATTTTTTTTTTTATCATTTCGTCTTTAGAATTCGACCCCCCTGAATTTTGGTCCTGGTTCCGCCACTGGTTGAGTCTTTAGTCCACTTTTATAATTTTTATAATATGGCCAGTATTCTAAAATTAGCTGGTGCTTCAATACAATAACATGCTAAAATATATATGTCTAAAATTACCTCATTTTGGAAGTCCAACTGGCTTTGAGAGCTATAGGATGGCAACATCTTTATAGCAACATGAACATGGCGAAGGAGTCCTTTATAAACACTTCCATATCTTCCTTCTGCAATCTTCCAGGACGGGTCAAAATTGTTAGTTGCCTCATTGATCTCCATGAAAGAGAATGCAGGGATTTGTACGCTGGAAAAGCTTGCAACTTCGCCGTTTAGCATTCTCCTCAGTTTTTTTACTTCTCTCACGACATTTCCATGCTCGGTCCGCAGCTTGTCCCTTTTCTCCTTGAAACATATTAAGAGTTCCACGGCCGATATGATCTTCTCCTCTAACTCCTTCACCGTACTTTGGGACTCTTCAAGCTGGTTCTCAAGCAGTGATTTCTGCTCCTGGACCGTCTGTCGTTCTTTCATGAATTCATCCTGCTGATTCTGCATCCTTTGTACTTCTTGCTCCTTCTCATCCATTGGCTGCGGCTCAAGAGTCAATAGTTTGCTTGCCCTCCGTTCTCAGAAAGTTCAGACAAGAAAAGGAAGTGACCTAATTTGGTCCATGGTATGGAAAGCTATCAGTTTTTTTTTTGTCTGAATGACTGTCAAGTCACACCAGACAAAACAAATTTCATTTTTTTTCCCTTTAAAATTTACTAACTGACAGACCAAACACATCCATTTTAGGGCTGTTTTGATAAAATCGGCACCTACATCGAATATGCTAATTTTTAAATATGAGTCATCTACACCTATATTGTTAAGGACAAAAATCGATCCTTAAAAGTGACGGTTCCTAGTTATCCTATATTCATATTAGACTTTTTTTTTAGCATTTTATGCACTTGACTTATGTATTTTTTTTATTTTTTCCTGATCTATTGATCACATATTAATAAAAACTTATCTCATAAGTGGCCGGTACCAACTATGCCACCATATTAGTGACAACTTCAATATAAACCGAAGTTTTAAAGTAATAACATGCTCTCAAGATTGCAAATTGCTCTTCTTTTTCTCCCTTTGTTTAATGCACTTGAAAGTCTGCACTTTGAGCAGAATATTGCAAAATCTGAAGATGACGGTTGCGGCTAAAACTAGGCTTTGTTAAGTTTTTGTCTTTTGGAGGACATGTAGTTAATACGACCTAGATTCATAAACTATGTCAAATTCGCAATTCACTTATTTGGGATGTTTGTTTTACCAAATTTTTTGGGTCCTAAAAATTTCAACCAAACAAACATACTTCAAAATTTTCAACTTTTACACATACATTTTAAACTTTTCACAAACCCCAATAAACTTCAACAATCAAAATATTCTCAAAATTTTGAGAATATTTCCCAAAATTTTGGTAAACAAACATCCCCTATATGGCCTCAAGTGCAATTGTGAATTTTTACACATATATGTTGTGTACCAACTCTTGCTTTTATATACAATTGTGCAGGGATAACAAACTTAGTGAATTTTTGGGCATTCGACCGAGCACCTGACATGCATTACAAGTTCAAACTGTGACAGAGGCCTCAAGTACAAAATATGCCTTAATACAGAAGGAAAAGAATTAACAACATTGTATACAACAAAATACATTGTAAACAACAAAATATTCTTAGAATTGTTGGCAACGTGATTGTTGAACCGTTGGTTTAGGATGGTTGCTGAGTTGCAGTAGATGAGTTGTAAACAACAAAATATTCTTAGAATTGTTGGCAACGTGATTGTTGAACCGTTGGTTTAGGATGGTTGCTGAGTTGCAGTAGATGAGTGGCAGAGTGTATTCGGTTATGGAATTCAGTCTTGGTTGACAGCAACATCTTACTTGAGTCATTAACTCATTATTGTGATTTCATAGTATGATAATCGAAGCCTCTTAGTAATCTTTAGGAGCAACGACTGAAGGAGAGAGGCGAGACAATGGAGGGTGTCCATGAGCAATTCAAATGTAGGCCTCTTAGTAATCTTTAGAGGGGATTTTGATAAAATGAATCGTTTAACCTTTTAAAAAAAAAATTCTGGTTCCCCGGAACCTGGTGCTGGGTACCGGGAATACCACTGAGTTCTTTGCAAAAAACAAACCGGCACCGGATTGCCGGTGCCACCGGAATTTCCGGTGGTGGCACTGAACACCCTTGATTAATTTCATTATTGGGTGGTGTTTTTAAATTAAAATCCGGAATAATTTTTTTAAAAAAGTGTTAAGATATATTATTTTTATTAGATTTTGGAAGTAATAAAAAATAATTTTTATTATAGTATGAAAAGGTGTAAAAAGATGATTTAAGTAAAAAATTTAATATTTATTATAATAAATATATAAGAAATTATTTTATAATTAAAATTTTGGAACGGCGAAATTTTTTTATTTTTCAAACAACAACTGCATCTCGGGCCGGTGTCGAGGAAGACTGAAGAGCCTGCAAGTCTGGCGTGTGGTCCATTTATTCCTCTTTCCATTTTGAGCGTCACGAGCGCCAGGTCAGCCGAAATTTTGAAAACCCAGATATCCCCAACGGCTATTCCATTCCTAGACAAATAGGCATCTCCTTCTCAACGTCCTCTCTCTCCGCCTTTCAGTTCTCATTTCCAATTTTTCAAAATTTCGGCCCTTCTCTTTTCTACTTTTTGATTGAGAATCCTTCGTTATTTCCATGGCTTCGACTCCATCGGATCGCAGCAAGGCCACCACGTATCGAAAGGTTCGAGCCATAGCCAAAATCCGCGGGGTCACGGATACCGAAGCTGAGATTCCGGCAAACTCCGGGTGTTCCACGTCTCCGTGGATCTCTGTCAACAAGCCCAGAGGAGAGGCTTCTGAGAGCGTTACGATTTCCTTCCTAGACCAATCGGGAAGGTAATACTACTACTCTCTGGGGTATTCCGGAGTTAGGGTTCTGATGCTTTTGGAGATAGTCCGGGGAAATTATATATGTTTGATTCTTGATTCATATTTTGAGTGGAGGATCTTTGTCAAACAAAACTATTCATTATTGGTTTGATTTAGTTGAATTGAGCTTTTCAATATTGCAAACGGCATGGATTTCCAGTGTTCAAGTTGAACTTAACGGTAGGGTTGTGTTATTTCGTTTTGGGTAATATGAGTGCGTTTTGTCTCTTGCAGTCGTAAAGAATATAACGAAGTTGATTATTGTTATGGGGGAAACGAAGACAACCATTTGATATTCTTGAGAGAGATCAAGCCTTTAATATCAGGGGTTTTTGAGGGATGTAATCCTACTATTATTGCTTGCGGAGCAAGAGGTAGCGGAAAAACTTCTCTAATTCAGGTGGGTTTTTTCTTCCCTATTATTCTCTTTTTTGTGCCTAGGTTTTCATGTTATTGACTATAGATCGTGTTTCTTGATACATGGTTGCCTTATTTATGTACTATACTCTTCTTAAGGGCTCCAATGGGAAACTAGGTTTGGCTACACTAGCCATGGCTGAAATCCTTTCAATGGCTGAGCAACTTGGAAAGTCGATTATTATATCTTCCTATGAGGTTTACCAGGAGCATGTTTATGATCTTTTGGATCGAAACCGGCCAGCTGTTTCTGTTTTGGAAGATAAAGGGAAAATCCAACATAAAGGACTTTCTCGGGCAAGTTATACGTTTGTTTTTCAATTTATTGAATTATAGAATACTGTAAGGATAGACTTTTGTGGTACACTCTTTGAGCTATACGTATTTTTCTTAATTTTTCCCAGGTTCCTGTAAAATCCCTTGAAGAATTTTCCAGATTATATTTTGGCGGGTTTGGTTCACATAAATCAGGTCAAAAGATAGCAACCAAACATACTCGAAAGAGTCATCGAGGATTAATGATACATGTAGTCACTCCCAGTGAAAATGTGGATGATTGTCTTGTGGGCAAGATGAATTTTGTTGACCTGGCAGGTGTTTCTAATCGCATTCTTGAAGATTATATATATTCAGTATTTTGTCGACAATGTCAGTTGTGTGATATCTTACTCCCGGTTTATACTTTGCTGCCTTTTTCAGGTTATAAGGATACCAGAAGAACAGGTGCTGATGGTGTTGACCTTGTTGAGAGTACCAAAATTAATAAGTCCATATATGCCTTATATAAGGTTGTATATTCGCTCAATGCCAATGGAAGCCATGTGCCTTATCGGGAGAGCAAACTTACTCACATGTTGAAAGATTCTTTGGGTGGGATGAGTAGAATTTTGATGATCACCTGCTTGGTAATGCTTTTGGTTTCCACTTTACATGATGCTGTTTGGTTTATAGGTTTCTGAAATAGCTTATAATTAATTACTTTATTTTGTGTAGAACCCATCTTTTTGCCAAGATTCTGCTTACATGATAAGCTTAGCGTCTCGGTCTTTTCAAGGCATCAATCAAGCTGTTGCGAGTTCCGCCAAAAGCTCAACAAAACCATCTATGCCTTGTTCACATAAAAGCTTACCACATGGAAGTGTTTCCACTACTGTGAAAGAACAACAAATGCGTAATTCCCAAAAGAAAGTCAATGGTATGGTTTCCCCATTGAAAGAAAGGTATGCATACAATAAGTTGAAACAGGATTTTGTTTCTTCTCTGTGAATAGATACAAAGGTGGAATCAAAGTATGTATTTATTTATTTATTTTTCATTTGAAGGAAACTATTTGATGAAGCTACTCTTCAGACCAAATCTAAGAAGGTACTCCTTTTCTCCTTTGTATTGAGTATCATGTACTTATCAAAAAAAGTATTGAGTATCATGTAATCACAATTCTGTTGACTTTTCAATTTGATTTCCTGCAAATTCTTCCCCAAGTTAAGTTTAATGCACTTAGAAAAAATAATGCTTCTTAGTCAA
This sequence comes from Myrica gale, assembly GCA_963930655.1. Taxonomy (NCBI): domain Eukaryota; kingdom Viridiplantae; phylum Streptophyta; class Magnoliopsida; order Fagales; family Myricaceae; genus Myrica; species Myrica gale. The sequence continues at coordinate 26,355,803 of OZ005611.1, forward strand.
CCTTTGAACCCCTGATTCTGTTCTTACTTTGGTTGTAAAGAACCTCATTACACACTATGTTGTTGCTATTATATCTTAGAAAGTAGTGCCTGTATTCTTGTTTTCTTGTTGGAGTGTGCTAGTGCTTTGGTTTTTTTGCTTGTTCCAGCACCCAGTCGGAAGTCCCTGCCAGGCTTCATTGCAGGCAAGTACCTCAGTTGCTGTTCATTCAACCCCTGGACCTTTGGAGGAGCAGGAAGAGGTAAGATTTTCTAGAACATTTTATCTGGCTTTTTGTGATTTTTAGAAAGAATGTAGTTGATATCTAATGAGCTTCCTGAATATCATTTGTTTTTCACTTAGATTTTGAAATGATTTTTTTTTAGGTAAAGCTCATTTCAAATGGGATGAATGTAGAAGTGCTCTCAGAAGTGGTAATTTTTTTTTTCTCATTGGTAATTTAATGTCCTATTTCTGTACATTACAGGTTTTCAAGTATGTGAAGTAGGTCATTAAAATCTGTCTATAGGAAAGGCAAAGAGAATTAAGTTGGTGTCCCAGTGTCAAGACAATCTTACCACGAATATTATTTAATTTATTGATATCCTTAACTCTTTAAGTCATCACAGGAAACTTCCTCATTACCATCTCCCAGTGTAGTAGAAACAGCTATACTACATAAGGTAATAAAACAGAATAATTAGATTTATTCAGTCATATGGTCTGAAAACATGGCTTAATTTGAACAATAAATTTTTTTTTATATATTCTACGTTTTTCTGCCTAGTCAGGTTTCTCTTCCTGGTGCGGACCTTCATGAGCAAATTTCTCTTTGTGCTAGCAGTAAAAATGCTGTATCTTTTGCTAAAGAAGGTTGGTAGCATGTAAATGTGATCTTTAAATGCTGATTTGCTAGCCATGAGATAGGTATCCATGTATTGTTATGTATATTACAGGTTGTAGAACAGATAAGGAAAACCAAAGTTTATTGGTAAGTAAAGGTGGTTCACCACCAATAAGTGCAAGACTCCGAGAGTTATCGAGCAACCTGAAATCACTTTGTTCTTCGCCGCCTCCATTACGCATAAAGTTGCCTGAAGAGAATGATGCTTCATCATATAGTCAAGTGCGTACTGAGACTGCGGAACCCAAAACACCAACTATAGATCAGAATATAGTGAATGATAGAAGGGAGATTGCAAATCTCAATAGTCCTTGGGAAACATTAAGTATGCGCAGTTCTGGAATGAAGGTTAGATCTAACCATGTCTCGAATACACTTGGTTCATCATCTCTTGACACTTGACACTTGATATTCACATTACAACCCTCATATTGAAGTTTGCGTTGCAGAACTCACTTGTTCAAGAATATCTAAGATTTCTAAACACAGCTGACAGGTAAGATTTTGTGTTTTATCCACTGTATTTTCAAATGAGTGATATTTTATAATTATACTTTCAATATCTTGGATGTGAAGTTCTTTATGAAGAATTTTATACTCTTTCATGAAGGAAATCCATTTGTGAAGCCTTTTTCTTTCGTCTATAACATTAGGTTTTATGTCCTGTAACACGAATGTGGGGTGTTTGTTTATCTTTATAATTACCTATAAAAGCACGTAGGGCACCCTAGAGAATAAGTTGTTAATATTATAAATCAGAAAAATCATCATGCATTGCTAGAAAATCATCATACATTCCTGGAAAAATCATGGTACGTTCCTAGGGAGTCGATCGGCTGTGGATCTAATATCATCATAAGCAACATTACAAAATAACAGATCCAATTATCTACTGGCAAACTGACTTGAGCATTTACTTCTGATATCCTTTTACAGTCTCATATGAAGTTTTCTTGATACACTATCAGATTTTTTTTTTTTTTTGCGACAATTTTCCATTCGATATGCTAAAAGTTGTATTTCTTTTTTGTTTTCTTTTCCCAATTGTCCTATCAACAGAGAAGAATTAAAAAGGCTAAAGGTAAATAGTACTTTTGAATTTCGAATGTTATTTTGGTTACCGCATACCTATTTGTACTGCTGGACTTGTTTTTTACATAGGGAATTGGAGAGAAGAGGGCTACATATATCCTTGAACTACGTGAAGAATCTCCAGAACCTTTTAAGAGTGTAAGTATGTAGTAGGAAGAAGAAAGTTCTTTATTATTATTCTTGTTTTTGTTAAATGAGTTAGTTCCAACAGTTCATTCAAAAGAGGTTGTTCTTATGTAAATCAAATGTTGTTTCACAGCTTGATGATCTAAAAGAGGTTGGACTTTCGGAAAAGCAGGTAGTTTTCTTCTCCTTTTTAGTTGGATAAATTATTTTATAAACCGAAAGTAGGATTGAGAGTCTGTAGTTACTCCCTTCTCCGGTGTCTGAGATCTCAACGGAAAGTAGGATTGAGGTGCAGGTTGCATCCTCTCCTCTAGTAGGTCGTTGTGTCACCTTTGGGTCACAATCCATTGAAATTCAGCCATGTGTCGCTTCAATTTGGTCCTCCCTCTTCCAAACTTCATTCAAAATACTCCCCACGATGAGGATAGAGGTTAAGCCTAGGCTTGGGACGCCCTTGGTAGCAGTGGCAAGGCATTGAGAGCCCCAAGGCATACCCACGGGGTTCCCAAGGCACGCATGCCCTTGCAGCCCCAAAGGCGCTTCTTTGACAACCCCTTGAGTCCATTTTGATTTCTATGTTGGGCTTTATTTTGTCCACAGATTTCTATTTAGTTTTGTTTATTAACGAAAGTTTCTCTTACCTAGGAAAACACAACAGTTGCATCTAAAAATCCATTTGTTCACGTTGTATTCCAAAGTTCAATGCTTGAGATCACATATTGGCAACATGATTCAACTTCGTGTCTTCAATTTTCTATACAGATAAAGGGCATGATTAAAAAGGAGGCTGCAGAGCTTTTCAATTAGTCAATAGTAAGAGATCTTTAAGGTTTTCTGTATTTTGATTTTTTTTCTGTAGTATAATATTTCTGTACACTTAATGTTGTTGTACTTGTTTTCCTTTGATGATAATCCAGTTAATGTCAGTTAGCCCATACAAAGAGATCTTTATGGTTTTCTGTATTTTTATTTCTTTTGTAGTATAATATTTTTGTACACTTATTGTTGTTGTACTTGTTTTTCTTTGATGGTAATCCAGTTGTTGTACTTGTTTTCCTTAATCATTCTGGTGGTGGTGCGGATGATGCTCGTCCACAAACCCATAATTCAATGTGTACGATGCTTGGACAAGAGTGCAAAGTCCATATCCTAAGAAAAAAGACCTTTACAATTTGTTGCATTTGCCACCTGAACAATAAATAACTGCTCCTGAGATGTTGACATGCAATGCACAATAGAGTTTTGGAATTCGTTGTTTGATTTTTCATTTTAGGAGTCCTACTTTCATACTTTCAACAAAGAATTAAAGATTAAGAAAAATAACCTGTTGAAACAACATTTAATGGAGCAATGCTTGCATTTCAAATGGGGTCCATAGAAGACTAATAATACATCACACATTATACTGAAGCAATGCTTGAATTTCTGGTGGCATCCTTAATTCTACCAGTGGCACTATTGGCAGGGTTTACTTTGAGGGTTCGCCATGGGCCAACAAATGTGCCTTATCTTCCTGCTAATCCGCTCCCTGTTCTCTGCTGCTTCTAATTGTCTTGTCAGCTCCTCGATCCGCTCACGAAGTCCTGCAGCCCTGCTGTCGGCCAGCTGTAGAGACTTCTCTGCTGCTGCCTGGGCAACCATTGCAGCAGCTGCGAGTTCTTCTTTCAACTTTAATTTGCCATTTGATATGTCCAAAGCAGCCCTTGTTTTCTCCAACTCTAGCTTTAGAATGTCCACCTAATGGAACATGTGCAATCTGAATTAAGCTTCAAAATCAAACAGAGATCAAGAGAAGAGAGTTTCGGGCAGAGAGAAAGAGAGATGAATTATGAGCATTAGATTTCAGAGATGTACTTAATGGACCGAACATTTTGAAATAGAATGCAATCATAGGATTCTGCGTACTATATAGAATTATCTGCTATTCTGTTACACATACTTGAAGATGCGACTGGACATTAGTCACTACAGTAAGCTGTTTTCCACAAGTGTGTTTAAAATTTACAAAAACATATATTATTCCACTGTTCACAAAACAATGGCTTCCAGGAACATCACCACTAGTTATACAAGGAACTTCATTTCAGGATCTGAGATGCGTCAACTCCACTTGCGTTTTGGCACTTAAAAGGTTTGCCCTTGGTCTTCCAATTCCAACAGAACTCTTCGCTCGAGTATTCCCTATCTCGTTTCCTAATCACCTACAACTTCCGTTTGGATTAGAAAAGTTGAAGCATCCCCGAGTATAGAAGTCTATTCCAACTTAATGGTCCTTTATCCGTTCCAGATATAAAAGAGGCTCTCTGCGTTGCCAAGTTAATCACAAATAACGCTGCTGGCTGCGCTTTTTTTATTGGGTAACCAGCACACTACTAGCTTCATGGGCAAAATTTTCATTGCATCAGTTTTTACCATCACAGCATGATGCATCTGACTAATGAACCACACAACAAGCAAAACTCTAATACGCAAGAAAGCATGGATGAAACAGCTGACTAATACAGAAAGCAACGGCACATCAAGAAACACGGACATCAAAAGGAGAAATAAACTTTTACCACTTTGTCACGTTCTCCAATTACATTATTCCCAGCTTCCACCTCCAACTCACACGCTTCCCTCCATCTAGTAACCTCAGCTTCGGCTTCTTTTATTTCTACAAAGAGTTCTTCAACCTTATAGAAAAAAGAAATAACGTCAGAATTGCAAAGGGTATGATGCTCCAGGAATTCACCCAGAAAAATTCCAATTTCTGAAAAAAATAGATAATCACATTTTGAGATAACACTCTCTCCCTATCTTCCAACTCTTTGATGTACATGGTGTTTTCAGTGATTTGTTGAGCTTGTTTTTCAGTTAGATCTGTAGGCGCTCAGTGTCTGACCTGGCATAGAGTAGATATAAAGTACATTATGAGGGAGTGTGTGTATTTGTACTAAACCAGTATCAAATAAATACACTCTAAAACTACATTTCCTTTGCGAGTTGCTTCCATAGCGGTTAATTCAGATGATTTACATCATACGTGTTATAAGGTTAGAAGTGTATTTGGTGTTTCAACAAAAAAAAAAGTGTATTTGGTGATGTATTTGATGGTAGATTGGTAGCTCGTGAGGATTGTTGTAATTTATCTTAAAAAAAAAGATATACATATACATATATAGATATATTTACAAATATTTATAGTATGCTAAATGTTTGATACAGTCAAAAGAGGATCGAGTTGATGTCATACTAATTCTATTACGGACAAAGTCAGGAAGCATAGAACAATTTTAGCTCTTACAATAAATCAAAGAATGAGTTTTAACGCAAACTTGTAATTTTCTTATATGCTGCTTAAATCGCAACAACAACCATGGCTACGTATTTCTTGAGCAATGTTTCCTGACTTATCCTTGTCCAAGAGACGCTCGATGATTTCATCCCCGGCTTTCTTTCTTCTTGCTTTTCTTAAACAAGCATCAAGAATATTCCTCCGTTGCTCTCTCCGAGTGCTCCCCTCCCTCCTGCTCATCAAAAGTTCCATACTGTGAAGGAGAATAAGCATGCGGCACAGCCAGTGTAACAGCCCTTTGTAGTGCAGCCTTGTACTCTTGAGTGTGTTCTCTCGCTAAAGTCTCCTGCCGCTCCATCCTTTGCTTTGCTGGAATCTCCGTTATCCGATCCTTCTCCAGCATCAACTGGGTCAGCAGGAGGAGAAAATGCAAAGGTTGAGGGATTGAAAGCAGCAAAAAACTCTACGGGAATCATCATCCACATTTAGCGCTAAGTGTAGATCAATTTACTGCATAAAGATGGCCTCAAAGTTATGTTAATATTTCTGCCACCCTCCACAAATCCCATCCCCCCTCCCCCCTCTTCCCATGCTCGCGATTATTGACAGAAGCTGAGAATAAAAGAGAAGTTCGGTGTATAACTAGACTGAAGTTTATTCTCTTCATACTTCTACCCTTTGGCAGGTGGAAATTCAGTCTGTCTTTTAGGACTAACAGATGCTTAATCTTTCACATGTATATATCTAATAGCCCTTTCAAACGTTTCTTTTCTGCAAATAGATCCCCCTACCCTGTTGACAGCTTATAGGATAAAAGGATGTGAAAGAATCATAATTCCAATACCTGACTCACCCATTAGTCATTATAGTTATCTAGAAGCCGAAAACTTACATCCAACGCTCTTTGGGCTTCTCTCTCAATCCAAATGATGGCATGGTCAGAAGTAGCATTACAAGAGAGAACTATATGCTCAAACCTCCCGTCTACTGGTACTGCTGTCCTCACAACTGGTGGAAATCTTCCCATCCTGCAAACCAAATACTTGCACTGCATGTCAATCAAATGGCTGAAGCTCAACTTTCACTCCTACCTCAAAATCTACTAACATATTTACTTGGGTTATGAAGTTCTAATATCAGGTACCATCAAGAATTAGTTTTAACATATACACCCTAACACTCATTCTTGATAAATGTTTAGGACATGGAGACGTGCATGATTTTCAGATATATACCTGACCTTGAAATGCAATATTTGTGTTGCATGAAAATTACATGGCCCAAATAGGCAAATGCTTGAGAACTACGCTTGTTATGCCTAAGAATACCTGAAAGGCTTTCTCTCAACAATGTGGTACAGGCGACCAGGTGCATACAGCCTCCTTGGATCTTTGAGCATTTTCTCCTCGGGTACACAGGTATCGCTCATGCATCTTAGGCACAATAGGCATGGCAAACTGTTCACCAAAGAACAAACAGATTCGATAACAGATTGATTCAACACTAAAATGTTGATCAATTATTTCGCAGAGTTTCAAAACTGATGCCTTGAAATGCATCCTAAGATAACAATGCAGTAGTAGCAAAAACATTAAACAAAAAGGCTTTTGTACAACAAGTTGTGCCTCATGTAATACATAGGATTAATAGTTCACATAATTTTTGTCCTTTCGGAGGTAAAAGATTACATAAGAAAACAGGCCATACTAGTCACCCATCCTAAAAGACATATACAAAGGAATCTGCCTTGCATGATGAGACATTGCCCTGCTTTGCGAAGAATGGAAGCACAAAATTCAAGAGCCTATTAGCTGCAAAAAATTAAGGAAGATGTTGAACTCTACCAGAAAAGCGACTTGAAAATGTCTTCCAAGGGTGTCGCCGTCCGTGGTAAGAAGTCATCCTGTTAAACAATGTCTGTCATCAGCGTTAAATTGGAAGTGCATCTGCAGACACATCCAACTAGATATTTTGATACACTTAATAGACTAATATGAACAAGTCACTGTTTTATACAGATCGATTATGCTCATTCACAAGTATACTTCACAACCAAATATTTGATCAATCCAGCAGACCCATGTAATAACAGCATCCTGTATTGGCTTATCCTCATTTGAGCTATACTAACATATAATTAGGTCATAGTGGTTTTCCACATTAATTCAAGACAGTTCAGTCATTTATGTCACCACATGAGCCACCCCATATGTGTCGAACATGGTATCAATGTCCTTGAATTCAGATCCCACCATATCCCAACAAATACCCACAGATGACTTGGAGTCTTCAATATCATATACGATTCCTCTTTTATGAAAGAGTATGACTGCCTAAAAGCAAATGCCACGTTTGTCATGATGCATAAAATTCATTCCTCCTCCCCCATGCTAGAAAGGGGCAACGAAGCTTCTTCAGCCCTTTTCATTAGTAGTAGGGCTTGCTCAAAATGTTTTCCTTATCCAGCTGATCTTAAAATACTGAATCAAAGAGACTCTTAGGTGGGCTCATCCATGAACATTGCACCTTAGTTATGGGAGACGTCTTCCTTCATCACACAGAAACTCATTTCTCCCATCAGTCTACCGATGCTCATCATGCGTATATGCAAGAGTAGTGATGTGTTAAAATTGGACATTCCTCTTACATTCCAATAATGGTGGGACTCTAGTTTTTTTATTATATTTTTATGATATCCTCAATTGTAGAGCATATATCAACTCATATGTCCTTTTAGATTGTGTCATTCTAACTTCAATTTGTCTGATCACCATATTTGTTAATGAAAGCATAGGATTGGATGATTCATTAGAGAAAGGAAAAAAAACTACTTGTGTATGTTTACCATGACAACTAGTTACTCTTTGAATTTGTTCGAGGCATTTACCCGTAAGTGATATATACAAATAATTAATTTCTCTTTCGTAGAGCTTGTCCATCATTCTGGTGATGAAAAGCAGCAGTTGTGAGAACCAAACTCCTGATGAGCAAATTTTTTATTTTGATAAGTAAGCAACTTTTATTAATATAGGTGAAAACAATACAAAGGTTTGTACCGAAAACACTCAAATCATACAAGCAAATAAACTAAGGAAATCCTGGAAATCTAAAAAAGGATACCCCAACACCACGTTGGCCCAAAAAAAGAGAGATTGCACCAAATTCCCCTGCAAATGTTCCAACGACAAAGATGAATCATCAAAGCACCTACTATTACGCTCCCTCCATAAACACCACCAAATACAATAAGGAAGCATCTTCCAAATAGCCTTAGCCAAAGGGTCCGCAAACTTCCTCTTCCAACTCACCAACACATCAACCACCCTCCTAGGCATAACCCAATGAAAATTCAACATACTGATCACATGCATCCATAACCCTCTAGCCACTGGACAATGTAGCAACATGTGATCAACCGATTCCCCGTCACATCTGCAAAGAAAGCACCAATTCAGCACACAAACACCCCTCCTTTGTAAATTATCAGTAGTCAAGATTTTCCCATGAGAAGCCTCCCACACAAAAAAGGAAACTCTAGCGGAGACTTTTGTTCTCCAAACCCACCGCCACGGAAAATTCGAATCAGCAGCAAAAGCAAGAAAGCCATACATTGACTTAACCGTAAAGACACCATTTTTAAAGCCCGACCAATGCATCCTATCTTCTACCCCTCTTCTTATCATCTTTGCATAAAGTAAGGAGAAGAAAGCCGAAAACTCATCCAACTCCCAATCATTAGCAGATCTAGTAAACTGGACATTCCAAATTGAGTTACTAGCACCAACCTCCAAGGAGTTACTTTTTTTTTTTCATTATGGTTATTAACCTAACTTGATCTGTATGGATATGCTAGGTAATTGGACCCATTGTCATTGTTATTAACCTGACTCAATAATAATCAGCAGCAAAAGCAAGAAAGCCATACATTGACTTAATAGTAAAGACACCATTTTTAAAGCCCGACCAATGCATCCTATCTTCTACCCCTCTTCTTATCATCTTTGCATAAAGTAAGGAGAAGAAAGTCGAAAACTCATCCAACTCCCAATCATTAGCAGATCTAGTAAACTGGACATTCCAAATTGAGTTACTAGCACCTACCTCCAAGGAGTTACTTTTTTTTTCAGTATGGTTATTAACCTGACTTGATCTGTATGGATATGCTAGATAATTGGACCCATTGTCATTGGGAGTAATAATATCAGCTATTTTGATCAAAGAGAGCTAATCTTTGGACAAAAGTCTGAACCTAGCTCCTCTAGCACAAGGTCAGATTCTCTCAATGGGATGGATATTATCCAAAGCTAGAGATATAGAAAAGTCCTGAAGACTTATGTAATAATCAAGAACCTTCATGAAGTCCCCTTTTACTTTTTCAAAGAGACTGTCACCTTCACTAACAAACACGCAATCCAACAGGAAGACTAAGAAGCTAGAGCACTGAATATTTTTCAAACAGAGCTGAGAACGAGCATGAAGTGAACGAACAGAATTTAAATGCCATTAAAAATTCAGAAGATACAATAAGTGTAGAAACTGCCTTGTTTTTGTTTAAAAACAACAAAGGAATACACACTTGCCTGTAGCACAACAGCATTTATGACGTCTCCATATCTGACTGCCAAATTCAGTGACATGCACCTGGCAGGTGCAATCGCATAGCACCTGACCCTCTTCCTTGAAATGTTTCCCAATTTATCCAGATTCTGCACCACCACCATCGTCAACAATGCTGCCACACCTGATCCAAGGGAATGCCCTGTGAAAGTTAAAGTATAATTTGGATACTTTTCCAACAATTCCTTCAAAACCTCACATTCTGCATCCCAAACCCATACAGCAGCCTTCAACAGCCCATTGTGAACATAGCCACCATCAAACTTCCTCTGTCCCAGCTTATTATCCAAGAGAACAGCATAGTCACTCTCTTTTGCCAAGTTTAAACCTCTAATGGCAAGAACTAAATCAGCATGGTCATGATCAAGATATAAAATATAGGGAGGGGCCTGTCCTTGGGTATCTTCATAAGTTCTTTTCACAACTAGCCAATCTGGGTTAATTCCATATCCACCAGGAGGTTCCCAAAGGGGCTTCCTTAGATCGTCTTCATACACAGCCAGAATGTAGCGACAAAGGCGAGGGACAGGCTCAAATTCTTCTGTTGTAGCAAGGCCCCAAGTCTCGCTATCGTGTCCTGCGGTGTGGAGACATCGTTTCCAAGCCCAGCGGGCACATGCCAGACAATAAACACACTCAAGGAGAGGGAGGCCACATAGAATCGACATTGAGTCCTAAAGTTTGAGGAGGCTAAGACAGATTCAACGCTTGAGTATTGTACAACAAAGTAAACAAACTAAGGCAAATAACGAACTCAATTAGGCCATATTTGAGTACTATGAATGCATAAATGAGGAATTAAGACGAACCATCGAAGAATGGGAGGAATCTCAAAGGTATTCAAATCAAGTAACTTCGAGGAGTAGAAAATTTATATGTGTCAAATAAAAAGCTGTGATTGCTTCAACGACATTAACTTCAAATGTGTATCAGAATTCAGAAAAAACACATATGAGCAGAAAGACAGAGGCTTTGACCAAGGCAGACTAAATTTAACACTTAAACAGCACATGAATCAGCACTTAAACAGCACCTGAATCAAAAGCCGAAAGCGTAAACTTACACGGTCAAAAATATAACAAAACAAGGATTTAAGGGAGGTAGGCTTAACAACTGGAGCTTCCCTCTGAAAAATATCAAATGTCAATCACAGAAGAACAGATTTCAATCTACAACAACAGAAAACCACGGGGATAACACAAGCCATACAAGCAAAGCGATTATTATAAGGAAAGAATTCGACTCCGTCTCTCTCAGATGGGTCAAGATGAAAAGTGGACAAAGAGAAACTGATCCTTAGCACAGGAACTGCATTGGGTCTCTACCATACGGAGATTTCTACGCACTTTAGATCTAGAAAATCACAATTTGTGTCCAACAAGATGATAGAACAACAAAGGACGGAAAAACTAAAAAAGGTCCAAGTTCCCGGCTAAGGTATTTATCCCGAAAATATAAATTTCAACGCGCTAAAATAAAGGAAAAAGAAGAACAAACTAACACTCTTTACGGAAACACAGATCAGTGAAATCGTGAACGTCATGGAGTTTCATTGCTGCCATATGATTTTTATATCGGTATAATATCTTGTAGAGATGTGGGTTGTGCTGAGCTGAAATATTATGAGGAATTGATCAAATTTAATTCTAACCAAGAAAAGGAAGAGAGAAAAAGTTAACGGGACATACCTGCAAGTCAAAGCCCGCTTGGGATTATACTTATACTACATCAGCAGTGGCGACTGTGGCGGAGCCAGAGGGGCCACGCCTCGCCCCCCGCCCCCACCCCCTGCTCCTTTAGTCTATATATACTGTATTTTTTTTCTACGCCTATATATACTGTATTTACAAACAAGGTATGGTGTACTTCTAACTTTTTTACTTTCATACTATTTTCATTCATTTTCTCTTTTATTATTCTCATACCCCCCCAAATTTTAAAACCCTCCTTGTGAGTAGGAGATCGTTTTGTCAGTTGTCACCTCACCCACGTCCGCCCCCACCCCCTGCTCCTTTAGTCTATATATACTGTATTTTTTTTCTACGCCTATATATACTGTATTTACAAACAAGGTATGGTGTACTTCTAACTTTTTTAGACTTTCATACTATTTTCATTCATCCCCCCCCCCCCCCCCCCCCAAAATTTTAAAACCCTCCCCCTTGTGAGTAGGAGATCGTTTTGTCAGTTGTCACGTCACCCACGTCCTAGCTCATTCGACAGTACACGCTTGTTTGAGAACTAATCCGTGTACGATTCTGATTTTGGCCTTCTTTCATGTTCAAACCCACATTGGAGACTTTTGGCCGAATCTGTAATATATATGTATTATGATTCCAGCTCTTTCCCGTTCTCCCTCTCTCTCTTTCTTTCTCTTTAAGAAAAATTGGATAGAAAGAAAAATTTCCATGAATAATTTCAAGCTAAAAAAGACAGCAAAACACAAAAAGATCAAAGCATCATGGTCCGAGCAGAGGCGGATCTAGCGAGGGGCCGCCCCCTTTGAAGCAGACCCAGCCCTCCAGGCTCCAGCCTTCCCCTTAGTTGACGCCCAGGCCCTTAAAAACAAAGGCCCAGGCCAACCCTTTTTTTTTTAAAAAATCAGCAGGGGTGTTTCACCCCTTACTTATTGAAAAAAAACAGGGTGAAAGTTGAAAACCTGCGTAATTCCCCTCTAACCCCACCCCCAAAATTCCCCCCTCTCACTCTCTCAGACTCTCTGCTCTCCCTCCTGACGCCAGCAGGCCCTCCGTCCCTCTCTCCTCCTCACTCCGCCACCGTCCACCACATTCTCCTCTAGCCCTCTCCGCCTCTTAGCTCTCTGCCACTCTCTTAGACTCTCTCTCTGCCTCTCGTCCCAGAGTCCAGACGCCCTCTCGGCCTCTCCTCCCTCTCGGCTCACTTCTCAGTCTCTCCTCCTCCCGCCGGTCGTCGGCCTCCCGACGCCTTCAGCTAGCCCTCTCGGCTCTCTGCCTCTCTCTCCTCCTCCACAGCTATTTCCCTCTCTTGGGGATCTCTCTCTCATCCGCCCAGTGCCCACCGTAGATTGCCGCCGGTCCGCCGTGCTCCGATGCTCGTGTAGGTATCACTCTCTCAGCCTATTGTTGATTGTAATCTGTGAATTTGTGAATGTGATTAGGAATTTAGGGCTTGAAAATTGAAATTCACTAATTGTTGATTAAACAAGCACGAAATGAAAGTCTGAAGGTGTGTTGATTACTAGCTCAGCTGGCAATTTGTTTTTGTTTTTGTTTGTTCACTAATTGTTTATGAGTGGATTACTCATGTCCTGCTCTGTTGCTCCGGATGTTCCAGTTTCTGGGAGCATTTTTTTTAATGTTAGATGGTTCTGTTTATAACTTAAGTATTCTCCCAAACTTTTATATTTTGCTGCTATGGAGTTCATATATTATGAAGAGAATTATTAGATTGGCCAAATAAAGTGAAAATGTTATCTTGAGTATTCTAAGTATGTTGTCTAAGATGAACGCTATTTCCTGTAGGTGAACCCCTTTGGCAGTCAGCATGTATCTTCTGAGAAGGCAACCTCAGAATATTCAGGAGGAGATGACTCTTCACAGAAAGATGCGAAGGTAATTAAGTTCTTGGATAAACATCTAGGGCAGTGTTTTTTTTTTCTAGATAACCCCTTTGTTTTTCTTCGTTTTATTTATTTCTGTCAACCTTTCACTCTATTAGGATAACTGCAAGCTTTTAATCACATATTGAAAATATATATTTAATGATGCATATTTACAAGCAGATCAGCGAACTCAGGGCTGCTCTTAGGGAAAAAAAAAGTAACAAGACATGAAGATCCTATGAAGTCTGATGTCTTAATTTATAATACTTTTAATATTAGTCCTTCATCGTAGTTACACCCAGTTTTGCCGAGACCACGACACTCGTTGTCTGTAGTAAACAGTAAACTCAGTTAATCCTGTGCATGTCCAGTATGAAAAAACAGTAAAAGCATATTTTTTTAAGTTAAAATTAACTAAAAAAATACAAGCAGGCTCACGTACCCGAAACTGCTTGTATTATTTTTTTCCTATTTTTGTTAATTTTTATATTTATATTTTAATAATTATGTTTTTAATATTTTTTAAATGTTACATACTGACAAGAGTATTTGGCCTAAAATTTTGGCTCCCAAACACCATGAACAGACAAAACTAGCCCCCTTCTTTTCTCATCTGCCCAGCCCCCTTCGCAGTGGCGGAAGGAGAGGGTAGCGAACCAGGGCGGTCGCTACCCATCCCCCGCACAAAAAAAAAAATTTACATCTAAATTTTATATTTTTTTTGTTTTTTTCATTACTTGGCCTGGGCCCCGATATCCATTGGGCCCAGGCCAAGTAGAGTTTTATATTGGGGCTTGGGCCCCGATACCCATTACGCCCGTAAGGCCTGTTGTGCGTCCTGGGGCACCCAGCTAAAGCCCAGCCAAGTAGTTTTACCTTCTTTCTCCACCGGCCCCTCTTTCGCAATCTCTCCTCTCTCACTCACAGTCGTTCTTGCCCGTTGCCCAGCAGAGCCGCCGTTGCCCGTTGCCGCCCGTTGGCCGTTTGCCCCACCGCCTCGGCCCGCACCAGCCACCAGCCTCCAGGTATAACTGGTCTCTCTCTCTCTCTCTCCCTCCCTCCCCTTGTGTGCGTCTCTGGGCGACTGGGCCTCTGCGGGTCTGCCTCTGGCTCTCTTCCAATTTTCCAATTTGTTGTTTTTGCTCTTTGATTCTCAGATCTGTTTCTGCTACCACTAGCAGTCGAAGATAGGCATAGCATAATGACTGCCTCTCGGATTGGATAATTTGGATTGGTGAGTTTTCGTTCCCTTTTCATTCTCAGATTTGTTTTAGTAGTTTAAGATTTTAGGCAATGAGGTAATTTCAATTTATTTGCAAGGTTGGTGAGTTGCTGAGTTGGTGTTTTTGTTGGTATTGCTTGTGTTAGCTAAGAGCTCATCTTTGGACATAGATTTAGTGATGATGTGATCAATTGGTTAGTTGCTGAGTTGGTTGATCATTTCTTGTTTACATTTGCTTTTGCTCTGCACGATTGCAATTTGCACGAATTGTAAAGAAAGAAGTCTGCGATTAAAATTTATCTCCATCATGGCAAGATTGGTCCAAGTTTGGTAGTCCCTTTCTGGTTCTGGTTCGGCCTATGGTCTTTGTTATCATCAGTAGAATATATGGTTCTTTTTCCATTGTGTAGTCATGGATGCACAACTGTTTTTAGATAGTTGATCTCAGCCTTCCCCATGTTGTTACAAAGAGGTCAATGTCATTTGACCTAGAGCGTGTTGAGTTATATCTGTAATGATTTGAGAGTTCTTAGCTTTGTTAGAACACTATACCATTTGGTTTGGTAAGCTTCTTAACGAGGTGAGCCACCTCTAAAATTATAAGTTGGTTATATGCTTGTAGTTTTCTTTGCCGTTGTGCCTTTGATGGTTTCAAATATACCATAAGCTTCAGCTGTGTATAGCTATGTCAGGAGATAATTATAGCTATGTGGCAAAAGTTGGACAAGTTTGAGGCTGTGGTTAGTAGGATTGTAGAACTCCCTGAAATGTCAAGATGCCAGCTTGGTCTGCAGTCCTGTGTAATGTGTATATTTGGGGCATGTTTGCATCTGGCTTGGCAAACATGCCATCATGCTGCATTTTGGTAGTTTTCCCGTATGCTCTTGCTGTCTTCTATTCTTAGCATATGGTTTGTCTATCACACGGGACAGAGCAAAGAATTTCACATTAGGACTGCAGAATTTTATTTTCTTGTGGAATGTTAATTGGATTTACCATGTGGATATTTCTTTACTGGTTCTGTATCATATTATCATTATCCTCCTTTTTTACGTATTATAGGGATTCCCTTTCTATTGGTTTATTAGTGACTATTGATTAGTTTTCATTTTTGTTTTGTTTAGATAATAGATAAGTATGTGACAAGAAAGCCATGCAGTTCTAATACATAGTGACAATTGTCATCTTTCAGTTCCAGTACATAGTACGATACATGTATTCTAATATTTTTAATGCTTTTAGTCCTTCATTTTCGACATTGTAACTCTAAGACAATTTTTTGTATTACAAAAAAAAATTTCTTATCATTTCGCCTTTAAAGTTCGACACCCATAGATTTCAATCCTGGTTCCGCCACTGCCCCTTCGTTGCTCGTAGCCTCTCAGCCCCCCTTCGTCGCACGAGTTACTTGAGCTTGACTGTTACTAACGCTTGCAGACTCGTTACAATATTGTGGATGCAAGTGTCCCGATACAAAATGATATGAAAGATCACAAGTCTCTAAGACTAAAAACTTCTGGAGTTATTACATATTATTTCCCACGGGAGTTTCTTGGTAACAAGATTGTCCAACCTATAAAATTTGATTGCAGGCGACAAAGCACCACTCTTGCCTAAAAGCATAAACAACAGTACTGTTGAACACAAAAAAAATTCCATTATTTTTGGATCTCATCAAAGCAGCCCAGAGAGAATCCGTAGCTCAGAAATGATCCATGATCCAAAAACCACAATCAAAATAGGTGCAAGTCGTGTGGTAGAACCATGAGAAAAAATGGACAAAAATACACTCAGTGAGCAGCAGCGGTGGCATCGTCTAGAGCAAGAACTCCAGGAAGAGTCTTGCCTTCGAGCAGCTCTAAGCTAGGCTACAGGCTGAACTAGGTCGGGGTGAACAGGGGCACTCGCAGAGATTGGTTCTGTTAAGGGTGAGCATTTTATCCAGCAAAAATCGGAATTTTCGGTACCGGTTTCGGCTGAACCGCAACTCATTTTAAAAAAATTTCGGAACCGAAAATTCCAGCGGAACGCCTGAATTTACTATTCTGGAACCTTTTTTTTCTAAGCAGTTCCGTTATTCATTTAAAAATAAGGGAATTGACAATTTAGTCACTATGTTTCATTTTTTTTATTATATAGTCACTGAGAATATATAGTTGTGACGATCTGGTCTTTCTGTCAAATCTCTGTTAATTTTTAACGGAATATAATGCGGTCGACCACTTCATGTAGCGGTCAACCATTTCAAGTTACCTTTGCCGCAACGGTAAACAAACTGGTCTACCGTTATTTCAGTTAAAAATTTAACGGAGGTTTGACGGAAAGACCAGCTCGTCACAACTCTATATTTTCAATGATCATATAGTAAAGAATTGAAACCTAATAACTAAATTATCAGCGATACTAAAATCTAGTGACCAAATTGTCAATTTTCTTAAAAAATAATAATACAAGATTTTTGAGCCCTCTTTCATAAAAGACAAAATGACCTGGGCCAAACGAATGAGGTTACACTTCAAGAAAAGTCTAGAAAATAAAGGGAACTTCAAACAAAAAACTTGGCTCCTTCGTTCTCACCCCACCCCACCGTCGCCCTCCCAGCTACCCACCTTCCCTGCCTACTGAAATCTCTCTATCACAGTTCCGCTGCCCCCGAGATTCTCGATGAGTTTACAGCCACTACGTGATAAAATGTCCTCTATTACGAACCACGTTGTTTTGATTCCCTTGGCCAGAAAAAGTTTGAATTTTTGACATAAAAGAGATGTACCCAATCCCCATTTGATTGACGATCCAGAAAAGAAAATGCGGTGGCCCTCGAGTGAGAACTATCACGACAAGACTCATTAAATTATAACGAGGCAAAACACTGGAGCACGATTCGATTGATCGATGTTTCTCGATCTGAGTCTCTATAAGAAGGCTTCCTTCACTGCACACTTGGTGAAACAAACACATCCTCTCCCCCATTCTCAGCTGAGAGAGTAGTGGGTTATCGAAGATGGGTAAGCATTTTGTCCATCCTCTCTTAATCCTTCTGTTGAGCTTCGGTACTTTACTTGTTGCTTTTGTGCTCTTCCCTACTGCCCTCCTCCAGAATACCCCCAAAGTTCCCACCCAAACATCCTCCCCATGTTCTGGGTTCGACCCATGATTAGAACCCTTGTTAGAGAGTCTTATTAGTATTTCTCGATGAGATTTGCCGTGTCGGTTGATTGACATGGTGTTTTTAATTTTCTTGATCTTGATTTTTCCGGCTGAGATTTGTAGCCATGATTTTTGGCATGAGTGAGTTTTTGAAATTGAGACGATGATTGAAGTTTTAGCTCTGGTCTTGGAGTTAGAAGCCCCATACAGAGGAAACAGTATCAATTGATTCATCTTACTCGTCCCTGAAATCTCTCTCTCACTCTCCCTGGAATGGAATTGGAATTTTCAGATTCCATTTTTAAAAATTCTGGTTTCATTCTGAAAAATTACGGAATAAAACTAGAATTAAAATATTAATTTCGATGGGTACTGAAACCGAAATGAGCCATTCGTTCCTGTCCCCACCCTCACCCTCCCATCTGCGAAACATAAGCTATGTTTGTTTCATGTTTCAAAATGTTTTCCTTTCACTTTTTCATCAATTTCAATACTTTTCATCAATTTCAATAACTTTTTACAAATTCTAACAACTTTTAACACACTTTTCATTAATCCCATGAAAATCTACACTACTTTCAAAAAAACACAAACACAAAAATATATCTCAAAACATAAACCAAACATAACCATAATTTTCCACTACGATAAATGGTCAACGCGTTTCAAGAAAAAAAGAATGGTCACCGCGTTAATGTTATTCACGTGCCTTGGGGGCACAGCTAGAACACATTTGACAGCAAACTTCAACAAGTTGATGGCCTCCTTTTTCTTGAAGTCTCAACCACGTTAATCAATTCTTTAATATTATTCTAATTGCTCATTTATATTTTTAAAAAACAAAATTGTTCTCTGATAGGTTATTTTTTCAGTTTTATCCTTCGATTTCTAACTCATAATTTCATGCACAGTGGATTATATAGATATTAAAATATGAAAATTAAGGGAACCAATATCATATTGCATACAACTGAGCGGAACCAATATCCATGAACATAGTTATGTGATCGAGTTATATTGTCTTGTTTTTCTAGTATCACTAACTGCTTTTAATCAATATTATTTGGTAACAAAATTAAATTAGCACAAGTTTTTAGTAAATCTAACTCGAACAAAAGACATATATTAGAATTACATCAAACAAGTTGAGAAGAAGAAGAAGAAGATCAGAATATGCAGACATGTAAGATTCAATTGCCACCTCTGAGTTTTAGTAAATAGTACAATACATGTATTTCAATTTTTTAAATAGTTTTAGTCCTTAATTTTCTATATTTTAACTTTATGACACTTTTTGCATTAAGTAAGAATTTTTTTTTGTTATTTCACCTTAGAAGTTCGCCTCCTTCAAATTGGGTTATGGTTCCACCATTTAGCTAGCACCACCACCGGTTGAGATATTGCTCATCTTGTATGCAAGCCCTGCTTTCTCCACAGCTGCAACAAAATCACCACCATCTATGACAGTTGTCACAGCCACAATCTCAAATTAGGGCTGAGCATTTTGTCCGCAGGTACCAGAATTAAGCTTCTTGTATCGGTTTTGCCTACTGCTAAGAACCAGAGCAGGAGGTAGTAGGCGATATTGCGTTGAAGGCGGAATTACCAGTTCCGCCTTCAACGCCCAGAATTTCGGTTCCGCGTTTGTTTTTTACCTGGATCCAAAACGACCCAATTTTAGAAAATTAAACCCTAGACCAAAACTTATGTCACCCCCTTCTCCCCCCACGACCTCACTTCTCTTTCTCCTTCTCTTGAATCTTGTCTCTCCTCAGTTTCTCGCTGCCTCTCTCGTCACTTCTCTCAAATCTCAACTCTAACTACTGCCCACTAATCTCTCAGCCCTCAATCTCAACTCTCTGTCTCTCACACGGCCCACTCTCACACTCACCGCTCTCACTGCTCTCATTCTCAGATTTGAGACCTCGCCTGCAACCGAGCTTCTCTCAGTCGATCTCTCTCTAGTCTCATATTTGTCATTTGTGCTATTGTTTATTTTATTTTTCTTTATTTGTGAATATATGAATTGTGTTAGAAACTTGAAATTATGGTTTGCTATATGATTATCGTTAAAACTTGTGATTTGTTTTGGTTTCAAATTTGAATGAATGGATCTAGTTTGCTTTCGAATTTGCATGATTAAATCTGTTTTGGTTGTGGTGATTATATTTATTTTGGTTTTAAATCAAATTTGGAATTTTGGGGGATGCATCTACTTTGTCTCTCTCTTTTGAAATCTGAAGTATTGACAATTTTTTTAAAAAATTATTCTTTTTGTTTGCTCTAGAGTATCTTTATTTTTCATTGTTCTTTGTCTCTCAAGGAAATGATTTTTTGTGATTTTTGAGCTTGGTTACGGTAATGCTGCTGTGCATTCTTCCTTCAGGAATCAGGACAATTTTTGTTCTAACGTTCAATTTGTCCTTACCAGAATTCCCGCATCTGTTATTTGAATTCTGGTACCAGGATTGTCGGACCGGAACCGGATGCCTAAGTGGGCATGCGGTTCTTATCGGTACCGGAGCCACAATTTCAAATTCCGGCTCCGGTAATATCGTTACCCTGCCCTATCTCAAATGATAGGTTTTAACCCCACGTCCACAATCTCAACTGCCGGGCACCTATTTACATTAGAATGTGTAAAATTCGTAAACAAACTTGGGGAAGGCTAGGCAGATGAGAAAATAAGAGCTGGGCGGCGACGGGTGGCTGGGCAGATGAGAAAAGAATAGCTGTGAGATTCAGAGGAGGCACATGATTTCATGGCTCGCGAGTTAAGAAGAGAACATGGTCGATTTTTGAACAAAACAACTTGGTATGTGATAGTAAGTGGGTCAATTTTTTTTTAATTCATGTGGCAGCCTGAGAAACTGCTGGATCTTGGAGATTTAATTGATGTTTGTGTTGAAGAAATTTTTAGGATTTGAAGTATTTTGAGAATTTTTAGGTGATGTTGGAGTTGTATTGATGTTTGTGTAGAAGTTGTTGAGGTGTAAAAAAAGTAATGATGATTTTTAAGGTTGTTGTTTGTAGATTATTTTTATTGGGATAAGTGAAGAATATAAAATGTACAAATATATTATTTATTTATAATATTTATTATAATTTTGAAATTGTAAAAATATAATATAAAAAAATCAAAACAGAAAAAAGAAGAAGAAGAAGACAGGGACGAAAAACACAAAAAGAAAACAGAAAAGAAGAAGAAGAAGAGAGAGACGAAAAAAGAAGAAGAATAAGAAGACGGACGAAAAGCAGTTGTCAGATGTGGGAAACAAACATGACGCTGGGGGAATAAAAAAGCAGGCTTCAAAAGATGTCGTGCCCTGGGGGTATAAAAAAAGCAAAAGAAGTCGTGCCTTGGTGGAATAAAAAAGCAGAGGTCAAAAGACGATGGGGCCACATATTTTTCATAACCCCATTTTATCCTTCAATTTTTTTGCTCTTCACGTTTTACTGGATGATACTTTGGTCATTTAACATCAATTTGTCCAGGGCAAAATTGGAAATTTTTAGGCTGAATCCTTAGATCCAGCTATGTTTACCGAACACGACCAAAGTGAGGATTCAAATCTTACCATTTTTAAGGAAACAAACATGACCTTAATCTTGGCCGTTGCTCATAATTGAACATGACACAAGTGCAAAAGACAATAACCGAACTCTAATTTATATATGATTTTAAATTGCTCGAAATTTAACAGAGTATATATTTAAGACTTTAATGTGTTTTTAAGATTGGAAATTAACCATATGTAAAAGTACGCAAAAGTTAAGATTTACCTTCATTCTTCACGATACTTGCCACACCACCAGATTGGATTAATCATATTTTACATGGTTATGAATTTTTTTAATTAGGCAGGTTTTGATTTATGAATGATCTGTAGCAATCGTGATTTGCTATTTGATAGAGATTAGAGTTATTCCGCAGGAGACAAAAAAAAAATTTGTAGATTTTACCAAATAAAGACCTAACAAAAAAATTCTTAGGAGAGAAAAAAAGGCCTAACGCGAAATTCTGCGCCGAAAGCTGAGCTACCTCACAGTGACTGCACTAAGACTAAGGTCAGTTGGATCTTGGGCCGGGCCACTATCTCCAACCAATAGACGCATTATTGACTTGATCGCTCTTGCTCTCACCGATTTTTTTTTTTCTCTTCCCAAGCTCGGATATAAAGGTCATCGCAAACCATAACCCTAGTTCTAATTTTCTTAGACTACCACTGCCTCTGAGGGTCGAAGCGCTTAGCCGAAGGTAACGAAACCTTAGTCCTCTATCGCTTCGAATAGCTCTTTCCAGTAGGTAATTCTGTGAACTTAATATATATGTTTCTCTGCCTTTGCTGCTAAGAAGAGAGGTAAAACAATTTAGAATTTTGATTTTGAGGCACTATTAGCGCTTTTCTGTAATTCAAATTTCCGCCGCGTGTTAAAAGCCCTAGATTTCCAAACTTTTTTAGCTGAAAATTGAACAGGGTTAGGCATCTGTGTACGTGAAATGTATGGTTGCGTGTGTGAAAATGAGCATCTTGGCCTTGCGAAAATAATCAGAAATAGAATCAGAACCCTTCTTGAGTATAGCAAGCTGGTAAAACAGCTGCATCTGGCGAGCTTGTTGTACAGCTGTTGTGTGATGGTGGAAAGCTCACGTGACTGCTGAGGTGGTGAGCTGCGGAGGACGTGTGTTATTAGTGTGTATATATAGATATATATAGGTTACGTTGTAAGGTGTATATGGAGTGCTTATTTGCATATATGATAGCTTATTGTGGAGTTTACAATCCAAGTGTTTTTGCCTACGTGAGCCTGCTTGTCTCCTAATATTTATGTACAAAGGGAGTTATTGCGTGACAAATCTGAAAGCCGTCTAAACGTGTGGTTTTTTGGTTCAATATTAGATTGTGCGGGATGTAGTTTTGGGTAGGACCAATTATTTAGTAATATGTTTACTGCTTGTTTGTTACTGAGATCTATGATTAAGTAATGAATTCGCGTCTTTGTTAGGATAATCCAACTCAGTTTTTTTAGTATTTAGTCAAAGACTTCAGTTTTTTTTTGCTGAGCAAAAAAGTGTTAATTTTGTTTTGGAAAGCTGTACCGCAGGTTCTAAACACGTCAATCTCCATAGTGCTTTTGTAGTTTTATGTTTAGACCAAACAGTACATGTAATAGTTAAACAGCATCAATAAAATGTCCACAAGAAACAAATTTTATTGTTGATCGTACTTAAATGAACCCTTAGAATTTTATATCTCAAATTCAAAATTCGGATATTCTTCTGATTCTTGTCTGCTTGTGTGGTTGTGAATTTGTTTTGATTGCACTTGTATGTAGGTGCTCTTAATCTGAGTTGTGATTTTTCTAAGCAGTTAATGGCTCCAAAACAGCCAAATACCGGCCTCTTTGTGGGCTTGAATAAAGGCCACATTGTCACCAAGAAAGAATTGGCTCCACGTCCTTCTGATCGCAAAGGAGTAAGTTATTACTGTACCATGAATATTGTTATGGAGTCCGCATCTTTATTTTTGTTACTTCAAGTCATGTTAAATATTTGGGAATTCTTAGGGTGAAAAATGCATTGATTTTAGTATCTACAATTATTGTTCTAGAT
The DNA here is from genome assembly GCA_963930655.1 of Myrica gale. Lineage (NCBI taxonomy): Eukaryota > Viridiplantae > Streptophyta > Magnoliopsida > Fagales > Myricaceae > Myrica > Myrica gale. Next base: position 26,379,364 of record OZ005611.1, read on the forward strand.
TTTAGTGGGGGAGTGTGCCCAAACAATTATGTTTTGTTTGTATTTACTATTCTACACGGTTTAGACTGCTTTTCTATTATGATTGGAATTTTAAGTTCCACTATGATTTGGATCTCTCTCTCTCTCTCTCTCTCTTCATTATGCGTGCAGAAAACAAGTAAACGAGTCCACTTTGTGAGGAACTTGATCAGGGAAGTCGCTGGATTTGCCCCATATGAGAAGAGGATCACTGAGCTTCTTAAGGTTGGAAAGGACAAGCGCGCCCTCAAAGTTGCTAAAAGAAAGCTTGGCACGCACAAGAGGGCAAAGAGGAAGCGTGAAGAGATGTCCAATGTCCTCCGCAAGATGAGGTAAATCTTCCCAGACGAGCGAGTGTTAATCAAAATTCTTTTTCCACATACTCTAGTCTTGTTTGAAAGACTGCATTTTTTTGATACTCTTGTATAATACTCTAATAGTTTGAGATGCGGATTTTCAGTCACAATTTCTTATTTTCTTTGGTGGGAATTTTGCTTGTAGATCTGGTGGAGCTGGAGAAAAGAAGAAGTGATTCGAAACACATTCTCGAGTAGTATCTCTCATCATTAAAGTCCTGTTCCCATTCGATACCTTCATCTGAGCTGGAGTCTTTTCTTAATTCCTTTTTTTTAATCGAAGACAATGAGAGAGTGAAACACTTTATGCGCCTTTGTTGTGTTTTTCAGAATTCGGGTGACTTGGCTTTTGTTAGGACGCATTGGTCGTCATTGACAATGTTTTACAGTTATCTTTTGGGCCTGATGATTCAAAGGTTTATTGTTGAAAAGATCATTGCTTAATTTAGTCCTAACTGCTTGGCCTACCCTAATCTTGGACGAGCTACCATCTTCTTGCATGTTCTTAGTTATCTTTACATGAGAGATTCGCTTTTTTGTTTAGGGTTTGTAGTAGGATTTATATTGTCAGTGGATCCTCGAGCGTTTAGTCGTGTTATGAGGTCTTCATTGTTACAGATAGTTGTGCCGAGACAAAGTTGACATCTCATTTCTGATAATGCACTTGTGCTTAAATAAAAATTTGGTCTATGTTGGTTTTGTTTCCACTGGTTACGTCCGCCAGTGAACTGGCCCATAAATTGCTCTTCTTGGTGTGCTTTCCATTTACACCTCTTCTTTTTGTTCTAAATAAAACGCCGCTTGAATTGGTCTATCCTTGAGAACTATTCTTTTTCGGGACGTGGCCATTGGAAACTATACCGTTACTTCGACGAGGTTCACACGAGATTGAACTCCTTGATTTAGTAGATAAACCAACTGCCGACCGAATCCCAACCTGCTGTTAATTTTGGCGTCCCTCAAGCTACGATTGCTGATCGTGCAGAAACAGCATCGAGACCAGGTTGACGTGTCATTTCGTTTTGGTTCCTCATCCATGACAGGATTACCTTTGTAATAAATGCTGAATTCTGTCAGTGCGCTCATTCACTCATTCCCCAAGGCCCAAGTGACTGGCTCAATTGGCACCTCCTCCCCATAGTGAGGGTGGATCCGACTGCGGCAGGCTTGGTCCTGCTCTCAGATTTGTCTGGAAAAAAAAAAACACTCATTCCCCAAGTCATAACGAGCGAGCAAGTTAGTAGAGGGACTCGTGATGTTCTGCAATAAGACAATCTTGATCCTCCTCGGCCCACTAGCTTGAGGGTGCCAATATGGTTGTGAAGCTATGTATCTTGCTACATTCCAGCTCACTGCTCTAGTCATACAGCACTAACAACTCTTTAGGATCTTAACCTAGTCAAAAAGCACTGAAGTCTCCTTAAGCTCTTAACCTACCATAATTCTATGCAACTCTTAGTGCAAGTCGATATGGATACGTGTAGCAGTTTAGGAATTGTAGTGGGAGTAGCAATCTCATATTTTTATCGTTTATTGGATAACAAGCTCGATTTAAAAGTAGAGTAGTTTTTGGAAGTGCCTAATGTAAAGAGAGATGGAGCAACAAGAAGGGACAGGGAGACGGGGAGAGAGAAGTAGAAGAGACTTGATCACTGCAGTATTAGGTCCATCTATCCTCTGTCTAGCTGCCAATTTCTGCTTCGCTGGATTCAACATAGTCTCAAAGGTCTCCCTGGATAAAGGCAGCAGTCGTTATGTGCTTGTGGCCTACGGACATGCTTTGGGAACAGTGGCTTCTGCCGTTCTTGCACTACTCTACGAAAGGTTGGATTTCCCCCTTCCCTTCTCTGTTAATCGTCCTTTAATTTGCTGTTGCTCGCGGTGCTAATTATGTAACATGTTCTTCCAGAGACTCAATAAAAATAAAAGTTCAAGACAGTCTAAAATGAGGCTTCGTAATTTTAAAAGATTAATTATGGGCTATATACATTTTTTGTCATTTATGTTTTGGGGTGTTATACATTGCACCTCAATATTTTATTTTTGTGACATTGAACTCATTATGTTATCTTCCCGTACGATTTGCACTCCGGAGTGAAATTAGGCGTCTAATTTGATGGTAATCGTATACGTATCTCTCACGTGACCTTAGTCCCTGTTAGATTACCATATCGCCCTTAAATCTCAAAAATGTGCTTACAGATCACCTAAATATGTACAATACCAGCATATCTTTCGAAGGTTGACGTTTATTGCCTTGGAATCATTATTCTTAAAGTCCTTACCTGTAAATTCCTCTCTCAATATCTTAGCAATGGTAAGAGCGATACAATTAACATTTAATTTGACGCTTAATTTCATTTTGAGGTGAAAATCGTTAAGAGAGATAACATAATGAGCTCAAGGTCTCAAAAATAAAATATTGGGGTGCAACTTGTCTGACACCCCCAAACATAAGGGATGCAAATTGTATTTAACCCTTAATTTAATAACTTTACATCTAATTACTCTGCATTATAAAAGGATATTTAAAAATTAGTTTCTAGAGATGCAAAATTACTAATCAACCTGTAACTGTTAACATGTCATTTTAGATAAATTATAGGACAGCATTTAATCATTTTCGTAACTACAGTCGATTTTTAATAGGATTTAATCAGTTTCTTTTTTGTTTATGCATTTGTGGTTTAAACTTGCTTAGACCTTTAGTATCTAAATGCCAGGTCATATTTTTGGTGACCGTTCTAAAATAGAGTTGGACGGGATTCGGAAGGGAAAAAAGGATCAGCGTGTGAACACAGTGATTAAAAATAGTTGTCCCTCCTGAGTGGAAGGCTAATGTAAAGTCGTATTAAATTATTAATTAGCTCGAATTGGCACTCATGACAATTAAGTATTTCCGTCGCAGGGATAATGCCAACAGAATTAGCATGTCGATTTTGCGAGATATCCTGTTCTTGGGTTTGCTAGGGTGAGTTGGTCCAAGGTCACTTTTTTTTTTCTTTCCCCCTTGTAACTACCAATTAGTATGCAAAATGTTTCTGATTTAATTCTTAATTCGTCCCTGCTCAACAAGGGCTGTGTTGGGGAGGACATTTATTATGCAGGACTAGAATATACTTCGGCAACTTTTGCTTCTGCCATGAGCAACTTAATTCCATCGTTTACCTCTCTCAGCAGTTTTGTGCAGGTACGTGTCTGTCAATATATAAATGCTGACTATATCCTTTTGTGTGTACATTTGAGAAGAGAGATGGAGTCATGTCAGGCCTATCGAAAAATCTAATCCAAGTCAGACACGAACTGGACGATGATGGTGCTTTAATTTGGTTGCAAGTTTACGCAAGCAATCAAGGAAGAGACTCGAAGGCAATAATTGACGCCTGCTGTGCATTTTTTCTGAGCCCTTCAAATTATGCTAATTAATGCAATCAGGATAGAGAAAGTAGACATTTCCCGTCGTGGCGCGCAAGCAATAGTGGTCGGAACAGTTGTTGCATGTGGAACGAAATTTTCACATACTAGAGAGACTACTGATCTTCTCTCTAAGTATAACTTTGGCCGGAAAACTCAAACCACTCAAGAAATATACTAGAGAGACTACCAATATTTTCAAGAAATTCACAAGCCGCATTCACTCTTATGATCCACATATAGTACATAACATGAAGCAATCTACATTATTACACCAACAAGCTGTCCCCTAATTATACAGACCCATTAATTTCATGAAGATCCTAAACACCTCAGATTGCAAGCCGCAGTTTTCAACAACCTAAATGCAAAACGATTATGCTTAAAGACTCAAGCGCTGACATTGGATTAGAAAACCACTCCCAACATTAATCATGTTCTTTTATCTACTCACCAGGTAGATCTAAATACAAGTCCTGCACGGCTACACAAACCTCACTCCAAATAACCTACACTTTTTACTCAGCCATATCAGAAAGCTAGTGCATCCTCAGCCGTCATGAAATGATTAAAATTTGAAACCCTAAATAGCTAAATTGAATAATTAAATTAAACTAAATAGTTAATAGTCTAAATTGCACATATGAAATACGACATATCTGGAGGCTAGAGTGGAGAGGCAGTCAGGCGTCGGCAGAGAGACGAGGGTTCCGGTGGCTGGTGGACCGGAAGTGCTGGCCAGTGGGCGGCACCTGAGAGTAGAGGCGAGATGTGAGTGAGAGAGATGAGAGAGATGGTGGGACAGTGGGCACTGCCGCACTGAGCCAGTGGGCAGCGGGATTACCTGGTTTGGGCGGCATCGGTGGACTGACGCCGGGCGGGGCAATGACAACGACAGCAGTGAGTGAGGGCTGAGGGAGAGCCAGAGCCCGGAGAGTGACAGAGAGAGGCCGGAGGGTGCAAATATTTTTTTTTTTAATCAGAGTGTGAAACGGCGCCGTTTCACCCTCTGATTTTTTTTTTTTAAAAAAAAAACGCACAAAGTAGACCACACAGGACTGGGCAGCGGGGGCCCTCACTGGCCCTGGAAGCAGACCTGTACGGCTGGGGCAATGTGGACAGGCCTGCTGTTACGAATTGGGGGAGATTAGGGCTGTAAAGTTTGAATCTTGGATAGGTGTGAAGGAAGACATCGACTGAAGGGAGTCTGAAGGGAGTGGCTGGAGTTAGAAGTCGGGAGTTTCGAGTGTTGAAGTGATCAGCCGCCAGCGTGGATAAGGGTTGAGAATCTGGGCTGGGTTAGGCTTTTATGTGGGCTTCGGCCCTATAGTTGTTAGTGGTCTTTTGTTTTGAGGGCTTTGGCCCATTAGGTGTTTTCTTCTGGCCCAGCACGTGTGTGGGTTTGGGAGATCAGTTTATAGGGCAATTTACCCTCATTGTGAGGGCATCGAACCTGTGTGCTTGTCTTTTACGTATTTGGGAGGTTAGCCACCTCGAATCGGCTTTATCTGTATTTCCGTTTCCTGAAGATTTGCATTCTCTAATTGAAATTACATACAAGTTTTCTGGGCATTGTAGTTTGAAACCTAGTTACATACAGTTAATTTGTAACAAATTGGTATCAGAGCATCGTCCTGGAATGGCAGAGGGTACTCGGGCAGGAAAATTGGCAGAAGGATTGGAGGAAGTTCGGGTAACAAATTGGTATCAAAGCTTGGAGATTAGGGCTGTAAAGTTTGAATCTTGGATAGGTGTGAAGGAAGACATCGACTGAAGGGAGTCTGAAGGGAGTGGCTGGAGTTAGAAGTCGGGAGTTTCGAGTGTTGAAGTGATCAGCCGCCAGCGTGGATAAGGGTTGAGAATCTGGGCTGGGTTAGGCTTTTATGTGGGCTTCGGCCCTATAGTTGTTAGTGGTCTTTTGTTTTGAGGGCTTTGGCCCATTAGGTGTTTTCTTCTGGCCCAGCACGTGTGTGGGTTTGGGAGATCAGTTTATAGGGCAATTTACCCTCATTGTGAGGGCATCGAACCTGTGTGCTTGTCTTTTACGTATTTGGGAGGTTAGCCACCTCGAATCGGCTTTATCTGTATTTCCGTTTCCTGAAGATTTGCATTCTCTAATTGAAATTACATACAAGTTTTCTGGGCATTGTAGTTTGAAACCTAGTTACATACAGTTAATTTGTAACAAATTGGTATCAGAGCATCGTCCTGGAATGGCAGAGGGTACTCGGGCAGGAAAATTGGCAGAAGGATTGGAGGAAGTTCGGGCAGAACAGGAGAATCAGCGATTGCGAATGGAGGAGTTGATGCAGCAGCTGGGGCATTTGACCCTGGGTCTTCAAGCAGTGGTTCAGACGCTAGACCAGAATGGGCGTGAGCAACCTGCACATGGACAGCACCACAATCAGGAGGTAGGGGGAATTCAAATGAGGTCTGTACGCTTAGATTTCCCTAGGTTTGATGGTGAGGATCCTACAGGGTGGCTATATAGAGCCAAACCGTTTTTTGCATTCAACCAAACAACACCCCAACACAAGATTTTCATGGCATCATTTCACATGGAGGGTAAGGCTCTCATCTGGTTTAGAGAGGTAGAGAAATCTGGAGCCATTACTAGTTGGGAGGGATTTGAAAGGGCACTGTTAAATAGATTTGGTCCTCAAGTCTATGATGACCCTATTGAAGAATTAGTTAAACTAAAACAAACAAGTTCAGTGGAAGCTTATACCAGCCAATTCGAGGTGATAGCCAACAGATTGGGTGGATTGGAAGAAAACTACAAACTCAGTTGCTATCTCAGCGGATTAAAGGATGAGATTAGACTCCCCATTAAAATGTTGAGTCCTACTAGCATACAGAAAGCATTTGCATTGGCTAGAATGCAGGAAGAATGCCTACTGGTGGGAAGGAAGACAGTGAGAGTTGGACCAAGCAACTATTCCACCAATTTTTCTAATACACCGGTGACATCTCCAGCCACTAATGCTGGCCATAAACCGACTGTTAGGGTCCAAAGAATTTCTTCCCAGCAAATGAAGGAGCGACGTGATAAAGGCCTCTGTTACCATTGTGACTCTAAATGGAATCCGGGGCACAAGTGCCCAAATTTGAAGTTGTACATGGTGGAGGGCAGTGAAGAATTTGTGGAGACAGAAGCTGATGAGGAAGAAAAGGAGGGGTTACTCGTGGGGGAGGAAGGGGGAGAGTTGGAGAATGGTGAAGAAAAATTAAACATCTCTCTCCATGCTATAACTGGGTCTGTTACTTCAAAGACAATGAGAACCATGCGGGTTCGAGGTCGTGTGCACAACCATGACATTGTGGTGCTTATTGACAGTGGGAGCACCCACAATTTTGTGGACCCCGCAATAGTAAAAAGGGCTCAGCTATCCATTGACTCAAGACACAAGCTTAGTGTGGCTGTGGCCAATGGAGATCGAATTCAAAGTGATGGAAAGGCTAGAGATATGAAGATCAAGATGCAAGGGCAGATGTTCATCATGGATGCTTACGTTTTGGTGTTAGGAGGATGTGACATGGTGTTGGGGGTACAATGGCTAAGGACTCTAGGAACCATTTCCTGGAATTTTAATGACCTAAGTATGAAGTTTGAGCTTGGTGAAAAGGAGATTCAATTGCGGGGGTTAGTGGCAACCGAGTTTATGGAAGACACTATCCACTCTAAAATGTTAAAAGGAGAAAAAAGGGGGCTGCTATTACAGCTGGTGCTGAATGAGCATGGAGACCGGATGGAGCAGATTAACCACGCTGATGTAGCAAGGTTGTTGCTGCGTTTTCCAATCATTTTTGAGGAACCTCAAGGGTTACCACCCAAGAGGTCTCATGACCATGCCATTGTATTGAAGGAAGGCATTCAGCCCATAAGCGTGAGGCCTTACCGTTACCCGTACTACCAGAAGGATGAGATTGAAAAAATAGTGCAGGAGTTGTTGAGGTCTGGTATGATTAGAGCATCCCAAAGTCCTTTTTCATCCCCGGTTTTATTAGTTCGGAAGGCGGATGGGAGTTGGCGACTTTGTGTGGATTATAGGGCCTTAAACAGTGCTACAATCAAAGACAAATTTCCCATACCGGTTATAGATGAGCTGCTGGACGAGCTTCATGGGGCGAGGATTTTTTCTAAGCTGGACCTACGCTCTGGGTATCACCAGATCAGAGTAAAGGAGGAGGACATACCCAAGACAGCGTTTCGGACACACGAGGGCCATTACGAGTTTCTAGTGATGCCTTTCGGGCTCACTAATGCTCCCTCCACTTTTCAATCTCTAATGAATGAAGTCTTTAGGCCATACTTACGAAAATTCATCTTAGTTTTTTTTGATGACATTTTGGTTTACAGCAGGAATATAGAGGAGCATTTACAACATTTGGAGGTGGCTATGAGGGTGCTGCAGGAACACCACCTCTTTGCGAAGAGGTCAAAATGTAAATTTGCTTGTGATGAAATAGACTACTTGGGGCATTTGATCTCTGCCCAAGGTGTAAGGGCAGATCCATCCAAACTGCAAGCCATGCTTGATTGGCCACTTCCTAAGTCTCTTAAGGCTTTGAGGGGGTTCCTCGGGCTCACGGGGTATTACCGGAAGTTTATCAAAGGGTATGGAATGCTAGCTTCTCCTCTAACCCATCTACTTAAAAAAAATGGGTTCCATTGGAATGAGGAGGCTCACACAGCTTTCTCTCAGCTGAAACAAGCCATGACAAACCCTCCGGTTTTAGCACTACCGGATTTCACTAAACCATTCGTGATTGAATGTGATGCATCCGGCAGCGGCATGGGGGCTGTTTTGATGCAAGAGGGTCGACCACTTGCATTTTTCAGCAAGGCGTTGAAGGGACGAATGCTTGCAATGTCCACATACGAGAGAGAATTACTAGCCTTGGTCAGTGCCATTAGAAAATGGCGGCCATACCTTATAGGGCAGACCTTTAAGGTTCGTACGGATCAGCAAAGTTTGAAACATTTGCTTGAGCAAAAGGTGGGAACACCTTTACAGCAAAAGTGGGTAACGAAGCTATTGGGCTATGATTTTTTAGTGGAGTACAAGCAAGGACGGGACAATAAGGTTGCTGACGCCTTATCCCGAAAATATGAAGAATTCAGAGCTATGGAACAAGGGGAGCTGAAGATGATTTCATTTCCCATTGCTACGTGGTTGAATGATGTGAAGAAAGCCTATATGACTGACTCCTATCTCCAAGATTTCCTCACCAGATTTCAGGAGGGCCAACTGGATCCCCTCAAATACAGAATGGTGAATGGCTTGTTGTACTACAAGGGTAGAATTATGATTGGGGATGATTGGGCTCTTAAAGAAAAGATACTACAGATGGTTCATGACAGCCCATTGGGAGGACATGCTGGGTATGAAAAATCCTACCAAAGAGCTAAAAGAGATTTTTATTGGCAAGGAATGAAACAAGCAATCAGGACATATATCAAACAATGTTCAATTTGTCAGCAAAATAAGTATGAGACTGTGCTGCCTGCAGGCCTTCTACAACCTCTACCTATTCCTCTAAGACCGTGGACCAGCATTTCCATGGATTTCATAGAAGGCTTGCCGAAATCACAAGGGTATAGTGTGATCTATGTGATTGTGGACCGTCTAACCAAGTACAGTCATTTTATCCCTCTCAAGCACCCCTACACAGCCAAGCTAGTGGCTCAGACATTCATGCAAAATATCTTCAAACTCCATGGTTTTCCAGAGACTATAATTTCAGATAGAGACCCAATATTCACTAGCAGTTTTTGGCAAGAGCTGTTTAGATTGCAAGATGTACGACTCAATCTAAGCACTTCCTATCATCCCCAATCCGATGGACAGACAGAGGCAATCAACAAATGCATTGAGGGCTATTTACGATGCATGATTGGGGACAAACCAAAAGCATGGGTGGATTGGTTAGCACTGGCCGAATGGAATCATAATACAAGTTTCAATTTTTCTACAAAGTTGACCCCTTTCGAGGCAGTGTACGGGTATTTACCTCCTCGGTTCCCTGTTTATGAACCGGGCACCACAGTCGTCGCAGCAGTGGACGAAACTCTTCGCACCCGTGAAGTCCTCATGTCACTACTTCGGGAGAACCTCCAAAAATCACAGAATCGGATGAAAAAATACGCAGATTTGAAGAGAAGTGAGCGAGAGTTCAAAGAAGGGGATCTTGTTTACCTTCGATTGCAGCCATATAGACAGTTGTCTGTGAAACAACGTCACAATCTCAAGCTGTCCCCGCGGTATTATGGCCCGTTTCCTGTGCTCCAACGGGTCGGATCTGTTGCCTACCGCCTTGAACTGCCGCCAGGATCCTCGATCCACCCCGTATTTCACGTCTCACAACTCAAGCTTCATATCGGCAGACGGGTATCGCCGCTGACCACTCTGCCACCCACGGATTCGCAGGGAGAGCTACGTCCCGAGCCACTTGCGGTGCTTGACCGCCGCCTCACCAGAGCCGGTTCCCAACCCGTGACCGAACTGCTGATTCAGTGGCATGGACAAACGCAAGATGACGCCACCTGGGAGAGACTCTTCCAGCTCCAGCGTGATTTTCCCCACCTTGTGGGCAAGGTGTTTTAAGGGAGGAGTATTGTTACGAATTGGGGGAGATTAGGGCTGTAAAGTTTGAATCTTGGATAGGTGTGAAGGAAGACATCGACTGAAGGGAGTCTGAAGGGAGTGGCTGGAGTTAGAAGTCGGGAGTTTCGAGTGTTGAAGTGATCAGCCGCCAGCGTGGATAAGGGTTGAGAATCTGGGCTGGGTTAGGCTTTTATGTGGGCTTCGGCCCTATAGTTGTTAGTGGTCTTTTGTTTTGAGGGCTTTGGCCCATTAGGTGTTTTCTTCTGGCCCAGCACGTGTGTGGGTTTGGGAGATCAGTTTATAGGGCAATTTACCCTCATTGTGAGGGCATCGAACCTGTGTGCTTGTCTTTTACGTATTTGGGAGGTTAGCCACCTCGAATCGGCTTTATCTGTATTTCCGTTTCCTGAAGATTTGCATTCTCTAATTGAAATTACATACAAGTTTTCTGGGCATTGTAGTTTGAAACCTAGTTACATACAGTTAATTTGTAACACCTGCTTCAAAAAAAATAATTCAAAAATTTTTTGAAACCAGTGGGGGCGGCACTGCCTCTATGCGGTGGTGCTACCATCGTGACCCTGTACAAGGGTATTGTTGTGATATCACCCCGTTCGCAATGCTCGCATCAAACAGTACTCTCCTCAAAAGTGATGTTGGACAAAACCTGGTTAAAAGGCTCCTTCTGTCCTTCATGCTCATCATTTCCAACCTCTCGTTAAAGAGGATCCCGATCCACCCAGGACAACCATGAGTGTTTTATCAAGCTTCCTTTTTCACTTGTGAATGTGCAGTCCCTCTATCAAAATTTTGTCGGTACGAGACGTGCACTTTTCAAGTCTAGATAACCTTTTAAAATAAAGAAAATTATATTTTAAAAGTCACTGAAATTTTATGGGATTTTAAAAACATACATGAGTTTTTATCATATTTTCATCTAAATTTCTAACTAAATTGGTGATGTGGCAGCTAAGTGTTTTAAAAATAAATAAAAAATAACAAAGTCATAAATTAAGTAAAAAAATATTAAATCAAGAAAAAAGATTATCATTTTTTTAACACAATTAGCATGACATATGACCATTTGTTGACAAGTGGCATGACACATCATCAATTTGATTAGAATTAGATGAAAATATGACCGAGGGAATGATTTTGTAAGTATGGCCTAAGTCTAAAAATCTAAATATTTTTTTTAAATCTCATAAAATCCGGCCAGTAATTTAAATTTCTCTAAAATAAAATATATGCTATTTTATATTTTAAGTTACTGAAGATGATTTAAAAATGTGACATTGTGTAGGGAATTGTGATATATGGAATTACGTATTACATTCAGATATTGGTTTCGCGAAGAAAAGGTCCAGTTTTCATGACCGCGTTTGGACCGCTGTGCACGATAATTGTGGCTATAATAGGACTACTCATTTTAGGAGAATCTCTCCACTTGGGAAGGTATATGTACATTCACATGCTTGGTTCACTCCCAATTCTCTGGGGCGTGGGGAAGGCCTACTTAGCTTTTTTCTGGTTGATCTTTTCACCGAATTATAACTTATTTCTGTTTCCCCCCCTACTTTTGAGCATTTCCAGCACCGTAGGAGATACGTTAATAGTTTTTGGCTTGTATGCGGTTCTATGGGGAAAAGAAAATGAGAAAGAAGAGAAACTCACAGAAGGTACTATATTTGAGGAAGCAGCTGAGATCAAACTGTAAAAGGAGCGAGAGGAGGTAAGTACGCGATGAAGTTACTGAATGACTCTATTGAAAAATATGACAATAGCTTCGGTTCAAAAAGGGTATTAGAGTTTCTCTGATCTTTGCTAGTTGCCTGATAGAAGTGAATAATGGGAGGTGCTGGAGCTCTTGCCACCAACCTGTGGGGAATGGCAACAATCAAATTTGCAGCAAGGGACAACCAAGAGGGAGACGGAAGAGTTATTTTCGTAAAATTCTGTATTTTTTTTTATATGCTGTCCCAACTTTACTTTATATCTAAAAAAAAACATTACTTCGTAATCTCTGTTCCGAGATATGTCAATCAGACAATCACCATGCGGGCAAATCGTACATACATTTGTTTATTCTACTATTATACATTAGACACTGAGGGAAGATTTAGGAATATCTCTGTACATAACCGGGATATAGAGCATAGAACAACCCTCTCGTCATTGAACTTCTTCCTGCAGAACTTCCAAAAAAAAGACTTCTTTCTGCAGACCGAAAGAGGGCAAAAAGGATGGACGAGATGCAGGAGTTACTAAGCATGGGCTTCCCAAACGAATTGGCAGCGCATGCCCTTGCCGCCACCGGTGGCAAATCCACCCTCAAAGCCACCGAATGGATTCTCAGTCAGAAATCCTCCACCACAACTACCCCTTGTACCACTTCCACCCCTATACCCTCCCAACCCAAGCTCGACCGCTTCTTCCACTTCCAATCCCGAGCCTCCAACTATTGTCCATCTCCTAGCCCCATTGATCCTCATTTAGTCCAGATCAACCAGGATGAAGAACAAAAACAACAACAATCTAAGCGGCAGAAACTAAACGTATTACCACCCAAGCCGCCCCCCGAGCCCTTACCCGAGCGTATGCGTCCTCGTGCAATAGACGACATCGTTGGCCAACACCACCTTCTCGGTACCAACTCCTTCCTTCGCTCCTCTATTGAATGCAATCGCCTCCCTTCCATCGTTTTTTGGGGGCCTCCCGGCACTGGTAAGACCTCTATTGCCGAAGCTATTGCTAATTCCGCTTCCGCTTCTTCCTCTTCGTTTAGATTCGTTTTCTTGTCCGCTGTTACTTGTGGGGTTAAGGATATCAGGGACGCGGTGGAGGACGCTAAAAAACTAAGACTATCTAGCAACAAGAGGACCGTGTTGTTTGTGGATGAGGTTCACAGGTTTAACAAGTCACAACAGGACTCCTTCTTGCCCTTCATCGAAGATGGGAGTATCGTTTTCATGGGTGCCACCACGGAAAACCCATCTTTCCATTTGATTACGCCTTTGTTGTCTCGGTGTCGGGTTCTCACTCTTTACCCCCTGAAACCCCACGATGTTGCTCTGTTACTCAGGCGGGCTGTAAACGACTTGGGGAAAGGATTGCCACGGAGTGTTGGGACTTGTCTTGAGGTGAATGAGGAAGCTATTGAATTTATATCTATAAATTGCGAGGGGGATGGTAGGGTGGCATTGAATGCCTTGGAGATTTCTGCAATTAGGGCAGCTACCCGGCTTCCCGTTAATGAATCTAAAGCCCAGGGTGGGGATTTGGTGGAACAGGAGAAGGATGGGGTTGGTTCCTTTGCAGCCATTGTCACACTAGATGATGCTAAGGAGGCACTTCAATGCAAGCATCTTGCTTATGACAAAGCTGGGGAACAGCACTATAACCTGATCAGTGCCCTCCATAAGTCTATGAGAGGAAATGACGCTGATGCTGCCATTTATTGGTTGGCAAGAATGTTAGAAGCGGGTGAACAGCCTCTCTACATTGCACGGCGATTGATAAGGTTTGCGAGTGAGGATGTTGGATTGGCTGACACATCTGCACTCAACCAGGCTGTTGCATGTTACCAAGCCTCCCACTTTTTGGGAATGCCTGAGTGCAATGTTATCCTTGCTCAATGTGTGGCTTATTTGGCTTTAGCTCCTAAGTCTGTATCTGTCTATCGAGCTATAGAGGCTGCGCAGAAGGTAGTGAGGGAATCAGTTGGACAGAATGAGGGAGTGCCTCTTCATTTGAGGAATGCACCAACGAAGTTAATGAAGGAACTTGGATATGGAAAGGGAGATATCTACCCTCCTGATAGTCCAGCTTTGGCTCAGGGCTATCTGCCACCTTCACTCCAAGGATACAAGTTCCTTGATTGGCCTAATGATAATATAACTGGTGGATAGAAGCCGTTTGTTCCCTACCCTGAGTTTTTGAAGGTACTATTCTATATCGGTTAGATGCTCCGTACTTCCCCTTGTCTGAAGATGGTGTGCCTGTTTTAGTGTACAAATTAGTGCATGCGTTACTCCATCAGGACTAACATGTTGAAGAAAGTAGTGGAAAGCTCAATGTACAGTGTACTCAGTTACTTGTATATGAAGATGATTGGTCTGGGCCATATCTGGATTTGGTTTCTAATATCCAAATTTATGTTGCTGGAATTTTTAATAGTGAGGTATTAATTTCACTGCTTCGAATTTTGAAGTCCAGACAGGGGACCTTCCTTGAACCACATTGACTATTGAATTATGAAACCTCCCTCAGAGTTGTGTAGTTTGTTCCACTGCAATAGCGGATGGTAACCATGCAAGGTTTCAACTACTTGAGGCATGAAGATAGATTTTTGCTAAAAGTTCAATTTTACACTTCGCAGTGTGAAAATCTTAATGAAAAAAAACCCGATTCAATAACTAAGGAATACTTTATAGAGCCTTTAAAAAGAATTTGAATGTACCATAAAGATAAACCGGACTTCTTCATAGGATTTTATGGTCTATTAGATCTAGGATAAAGATCCAACTGCTTCCATTGTAATGTAATTAAACAATTTTGATGCTGGTGAATTGTTCATTGTTTTTTGTTTTTGTGTTTTTTTATTGTAACAGACCAAACTTCATTAGATAATGGACATAGTACAGTCAAGGAGGGTCAAAGCCCACATATACAAGCTCACAAGATGGAGGAGCCGAACCCTCAGTCATAAAGGCGGCGTCCCAACGAGCAAGGAGCTAAGAGGCCCATACAGGGCACAGAGGCCCAAATACTAACGGGTAGAAAGTTAACAAAGTCAGCAGAAGAGGCGCCCTGAGCGGCTCCCAGCAAAATGCGGAGGATGTTGGTGTATTGTTCACTGTTGGGCAATGGGTAAAAACAGCCAGATGTTTCTAAAGTCCAACACAAAGAGTCAGCTCTAGGGACAGACGGAGGAGAAATGAAAGGAGTTGGAGAACAATACAAGACTCGCTGTGAAGAGATGTTGCAAACTTGCAACTTTGGGATATCCCAACGTTGTTGGTCCATAAGCATTAAATCTGCCACCCTTAAATCCGGTAATTCTGAATGAAAATGTTCCAAACAGGGTTGCGGGCAGAAATGTGGAAGGGTCGAAATCCAAGAATCCTTCCAAACATTTATTGGTAACGACGGTGCTTTTTTTTTTTTTCTTCTGTTAAGCTGGTAAGTGCTTGGCTGCTTGCTAATAGAAGTTTCGGGGTCTTGTGGCAATTGCCTCCTTTTTACTGGCAAAAAGATTTGGACAATCACACTAATCCCAACAATAAACAGGAAGGCAAAAACCTCTTTGATATTAAACAAAGGAAAAATTATGCAACTACTGGCGGTGGCATCATGGTATGTATTCTTCAGGAGAATTTTATCCGTCCTTTGAAAGGTCATATTCGTACAGCAAAATTCAAATGACTTGCATCTTTATCACCTTCCACATTACATGTGGCAATAACATCAGGCAGTAGCTTCTAACAAGCAATAAAGAAACAATAAACGGAAACATGGAAAAGGGGGGGGGGGGTGGGGAAGGGTTGAGGAGAGTGGCGATAATTAGTGTCAGATCCATTCTTTGGGATTGATGCAGGCATCTAATAGCTTCCATTCTTCACTTCCTTCCTTCGGTTGCTGCACACACCAAACGCAAAAACTACCCTCGCATTAGGGATTTGATACACCCCATTTCTAACACTTATCATAAATGAATCTTCATTCCAGAAAGATCCAAAAAGCTTACATGGTCATATTCCCACCGAGCAGTTAGTGGAAGAGAAACAAGAATACTCTCAATTCGACCTCCTGTCTTGAGTCCAAATGTTGTACCACGGTCATAAACCTTCATTGATAAGAAAACAGCTTAACAAGGCCGCACGACTAAAAAAGATACACAAGTCTAACATCTTCAAAGAAAGTTTATACCAAATTGAATTCGACATAGCGCCCTCTTCGCAATTGCTGCCATGCCTTGTGCTGGTCTGTGAAAGTCATATCCTTCCTCTTCTCTATGATGGGTACATAAGCAGGAACCACAGAATTTGTACATTCTACAAGTCAACAGCAGATGTGAGCGTGACAGGAATTTGTACTGCACCGAAAGTAAAACAACAGGAGATGTCAATTGTATACTCTCAAGCAATTACCAGTGGCAAAGGAAAGAAGCATCTCTTGATCATAGTCATTCAGATCGTCAAAAAATATTCCACCCAGCCCCCGCCTCTCACCACGGTGCTGCATAAAACATTGGTGGTCAATACAAAGCAAACCTGTCACAGATTTCATCTAAACAGAACAAAAATCCTGATAGCATATAACTTCTATCCTGTTCAACAAAACAAAATACTAAACAACCTGAGTGTAAAAGGTATCAAGCGTGCTCTCTGATTAGTATCATTAATGAAATAAACCAATAATGTCACTCAGTTGTTGAGGTGAGCACTGACAAAGATCATCCTAAAATAGAGTGTCAATGAACTAGGTCTAAAGATTGATCACAGGGAGTTTGGTATGTCTAATATAGGCAACCGGGCCCATACAGGGTTAGGAGACCAAATCCAGAGACAGTAACAAAGAAGGCATGAAAAGAACAAAATTTTAGATCCCCAAATCACCCTAAAAATGAAATGCATCTTACACAAGTTGAAGAAAGGATGGGTGGTTGGGGAGCTGTTGGGAGTCTAGGCATCAGAAGTTTACTACTGGTGACCTCAAAGCGGGTAAGCTACACTTTGTTGTTTTATCAAAATGACCAAAAAAGGTTCCATTCTTTCTTGCAATCAATATATATTGCCTAAAATCAGTCCATATATTGGATTTAAATGTCAAGATTGCCTTGTATACAACTTTTTTGGGATACGACAAATTTTACTTTCCAGACTTCATACAAAGACTGAGATGTCAATACAACTTGTTCACTCGAGAGCATCTAGGTAACAGGCAAGTACATGTTTTGCTAATCATAAGATGTTAGCAAGATCTATAATAAGAGTTATAAAAATTGAATGCATCACCAACACCATATTTTATGATATCGCAATCAAAAGCTTGAGAAGAAAATACCTTGATATAGAAATAATCATCACACCATTTCTTGAATCGAGGATAGAAGGTAGAATCAAATTTGTCGCAAGCATTTTTCTGAACCTACAGAAGGCAGTGAATGTCAGTTCGCTGAAATCCAATTGTCTTCTCACAAATAAACAGAACTTCTAGTGCTTCCAATAACTTTTTGAAGATAAAAATCAAACAACATATACAATCTTCTTAAGGCTGCTATAGATGCACGAAGGAATGTCAAGCATGTTCTAAATCTGGAGGTGATAAATTGATACCTTCATGCAAATGAATCTAACTTATGCAAAACACCTCAACGTCTTCTTCCTTTACCTTCTAACACACTTTTCTCCCATTAGAAAGCCAAACCATCTTCCCTTAGAAATTCATTCAAAATAGACCAACTGTTCAAAGTTTTTGAATCTTATGAATCTTAGGCATAAGAAAAACTATAATTCGTTATAACTGCCACCCAATATTCGAAACAAAGGAAATGCATGTAATGTGTCTCAAACAAATACCAAATGGAAATGCTTGACATCCTCCGCAAAGATATAAGCAGGAGTCAAATCAGTTCCGCCACCAAACCACCACTGTCTTGGTGCCCCCGGAGCATCTAGATGAAGTGACATTAAAAGATCAACAGACAATACAAAATATCGTGGTACCGGTTATGAACATTTATGGCCAATGAAACAAACATGCATGCCAGTTTTCAGATATGGGTCCTGGGAGGTAACTAAAGAAGCGCAGATATTTGCTTCATACAATATACCTCGTGCATATTTTCAATAGGGTAGATTATGCTCCCTCAATGTCTGGGGAAATGACAGTGACTCGTATCTTTTTTTTTTTTTTTTTTTTATAAGTTACAGTGACTATTGTGTGCCATTATAGAGTGAAAAAATATTCTTTTTTAAACTAAGTTCCTATCGAAATTAACTTCTGATACCAATTATGATAAGGAAAATAACGAAGCAAAATACAAAAAGCAACCTCAAGAGCTTGATATAATTTAATGATGAAACCTTGCAGAATAAATTTGCTGATGCTAGTTAGTGTTTATCTTTTTTCAAGTAAAATCGAAGAAGCACAGCATTAGCCCAACTAAACAGGGAAAGAAGCAAACTTTCTTTCAACTTCGCCAAAGACTCTGTTTAATAGTTGTCGAGAGAGAGTGAGAGACGAGAGACGACTGCAATTGCAGTAGCCGCCCACTGCGGCAGCTGCTCCGGTCACGTTATCTTCAGGAGTTTCCCGAGCGCATGCATTGCTTTCTGTCCTTTCTTGTAAAATACTTTTGATCGGTTAAGATTTCACGTGGAAATGGCGTTTGTTCGCAGCTTAGCGATTGAGGCTAAGTTTTTTCTTTTTCTGTGAGTGCGACTGGCTTGGTGACATTAACGGAACGAAATAGGAAAGCGCAAAGCTCTATACGTTTTGGACGGTATGGTGCGGTGTGGTTGGCTAACGTGTTTGGTAAGCTGGTGGAGGGGAACGAGCCAGGTGACTACTCGGAGAAGTTCAATGAATCGACGAGAGCGTTTTTAGTGCAGAAATGTGCGAACGAGAATGGCAGATACGTGGCCCTTGCTGAGTTTGGCGAGAGACGTCGGCGTGGGGCTGTGATGATCCCGGAGGGGAAGCGGAGAGAAGGGTGGAGGTCTGTGGTTGTGCTTTGTGAAGAGCTGATTAAAGCTATCGGTGTGTTGAGGCGTCGTAGAATGGGGAATGCCGCGAATTCCTTCTATAAGGATGTCTCGTTTGCTGAGATGGTGAGGACGGGATCGTCGGAGAAGATGGAGGCTGGAAAAAGTGTGAGCCCCCCTGTTCAGTACGTCGAGGGCAATACTGGCAATTTTTTGTCGAGTGGACTTTCTCTGGCGCCGCATGCACGCCAGAGAGAGAACAACATGCTTTCCCAGGATAATTATTCTCCTGGGATGTCTGCGTCGGCGGCTGGGGCAGATGAGGCTTTGTGGCTGCATTTATTGAAGATTCAATCTGAGCTGGACGGGTTGTTTGCGCTGGTGAGTAAGTGTGAAGGGGGTAAGACTTTTACGGTTAAGTCTATGTATTCTTCAGGTTTATGGTTGGGGTCTCGTGTGTTGGGTACGAATCCGCATTAATGAATCTGTTTGCTGCATTGGAGATGGAGAGGGATAGTGGCAGTCGGTTTTCGGGCAGATCTGGTAGCAAGATGATGAGGGAGCTCAAAGCTTTGGAATGCTCCGTAAACTATGATGGGAATACTTCTACTTCTAGAAGGAACAAGAAGGTGGGGAGGGCTCTTGTTAATTCTTTATGAAGCCTCGAATCATTAGCTGGAATGTGAGGGGTTTGAATGAGAGGGGTAAATGTTTGTCGGTCGGTAATTTGTTACGAGGGTGGAAAGGGGATTTAATTTGTCTTCAGGAAACTAAGGTTGTGGAGGTGTCCCGGGCTTTGGTTAGGAGGTTGTGGGGAGGGAGTCATGTTAAATGGTGTTGTTTGGGGGCTGATGGAGCGTCGGGTGGTATTTTGTGTCTTTGGGATTCCCGTGTTCTGGAGATGGTTGAGTCATGCATTGGCTTATTTTCCTTATCTTTGATCTTTAGGAATGTCGAGGATGAGGGTGAAATAATCTTGTCAAGAACAAGCCTCAGCCTATTAGCCAACACCTTGGCTAAGATCTTATAAATGCCCCCCACCAAACTGATAGGACGAAAATCCTTAAGATCAACCGCCCCCGACTTCTTAGGAATGAGGACAATAAAAGACGAGTTCAGGCTCCGAACAAACCTCCCATTCCTAGCAAACTCATCAAACATTGCCATAACATCCATCTTAATGATCCCCCAGCAAGCTTGAAAGAAAGCCAAAGAGAACCCGTCCGGGCCAGGAGCCTTGTCGCCCTTGAGACTCTGAACCACCCTAGTCACCTCCTCCACATCAAAAGGTCTCTCAATCCACTCCGCGTCATCCTCCGAAATCCTCTCAAACTCCAACCCATCCAAAGTGGGCCTCCACGCATAAGGCTCTTCATATAAGGAAGAGTAAAAATCAACGATCTCCGCAGAGATCCCCGCTGGATCCTCCACAACTTCCCCCTCCACCTCTAATCTTGAAATCAAGTTCGCCCTTCTATTAGAGTTTGCCACTCTATGGAAGAACTTAGTGCACCGATCGCCCTCCTTGGCTCCAAAAATGGTTCTTTTACGGTTAAGTCTATGTATTCTTCCGTTGTCAGTAGGAGCAGAGTTCATTTCCCTTGGAAAGGAGTTTGGAAGACGAAGTGCCCTTTGAAGGTGTCTTTCTTTGTGTGGGAGGCTACGCATGGGAAGATTCTTACGTCGGATAATCTTCGGAGGAAAGGTATCTATATTGCAGATTGGTGCTATCTTTGTCGTGATGATGGGGAGTCGGTTGACCATGTGCTCCTCCATTGTCCGTTCTCGCGGGGGCTTTGGAATCATGTGCTGGGCATTACAAATTTTCAGTGGGTAATGCCGGAGAAGGTTGTGGGAGTGTTGTGGAGTTGGAATAGGAGGTTGTCCAATCCGATTGCCAAGGCTATTTGGAGAATGATTCCTTCATGCATTTGGTGGTGTCTTTGGAGGGAACGAAATAGTAGATGTTTTGAGGATTGTTCCTTGTCTTTGGTGAAGATGCAAGAACTTTTGTTAACTTCCCTTTTTAGTTGGGCTAATGTGGTGCTTGGCTGTCCTTTTGTTGATTTCAAGGATTTTCTTACTTTTTTGGTTTGTTTAGAATAAGTGATTTCGGTATAGCACTTTGTACTGTTCTCACTTTTTTCTAATGAGATTGGTTGCTTATAAAAAAAAAGTAAAATCGAAGAGCCTAATCCAAACGTCAATCTCTCCAATCAAAACTCAAAAAGGGAGGTCTGAAATTCATATCAACAGTTTGATTTAATTTGAAAACCAAGAGGACCCAACCAAGTGCAAGAAATAACCACAAAAGAAAAAACATTCAAAGCAAAGGAAATGATGCAATTTTCCATCTTTATGTTACTTACCAAAAAAGAATTGTTAACCCTCCATCTTATATCTCTACAAAGTGCTCTATAGGTGAAGGTCAATTTTGAATTTTGAAAGCAATTGATCATAATGCCTGCAAACCTAAAATATTTCCATTTAGCCAGAAAGGTTTACCTTCGGGAGCGTCAGTCTCAAAATACCGATAATTAAAATGCAGTGTGGGTGCAAACGGGTTCTTTGGATGTAATACCTGAAACACAACAGAGAAATTCAGACATTTTCTTATTCTATAAATATGAGGCTTAGGAAGGAATTGTATTCAAAAGGCGACATAAATGTTTCAATTACAGAGCTAATTCCCGCAGCGAAGAAGGGAACGGGACCGGGCTTTTTCTGGTCATCGGTGGCTGCTTTGGCTGCACGATAAGCTTCAGGTGGCATGACTCCATAGACAACGGAGACATTAACCCCGGCCTTTTCCCAAACCGTACCGTCTTGGAGAACCCTGCTGATGCCGCCGCCACCGCCAGGCCTCGACCAGACGTCCTCCTTGAACGTGGCCGTTCCGTCGACTGCCTCTATCGCCTCGCAAACACTGTCCTGTGCGTCCCTTATCATCTTCTCGAAGCGGGCTCGCACGGAAGACGATGAAGAGGAGAGACCGGTGCCATCGTCGTCTGATTGTCGGAGGAAAGTGTGGGGCCGTCGGGTCTCTGGGGTTTCCTTCTCAATGGATAAGGCCGATCGAATTATGGGGTTAGGCCTCTTATGACTAGAAGAAAACGAAGGCAAGCGTAGGAGGGTTTCTCTGTAGGAAACTAAAATGCGAGTTCTTGAAGTGGATGATGATGGTGATGAGGTGAGAGGGAAAAGAGTGAAGGACGAGGAAGATGAGACAAAGGCACTGGCTGCGGGTGACATTGCTCTTCTCTGGCTTGGTTCGTGGGTTTTGATTTGAATCTCTCCGTCCAATAGCAAAGGGTGACTTCTACAGTCGACAGGATATATGGCGATGGAGTTCGGGTAACTATGATAAGGAGGAGGCCCGGAACAATACTGTGTTTCTGTGGACTGACTTCCTGCTTTTGAAGGAAATCAACGGGCTAACGACAATAGATGGTCCCTAAAACCATTAACTTTTGACAACCAACTGCGCCCACCGTAAAACCGTATCCAATACGGGGACTTTTTTCTACTCCAGGTTATACTTGAGTTTCTTTTTGAGCTATAGCCACTTTGATTTTGGCCGGCAGCTCCTCATTTCATTTCCACGCCGTACTGTCTCTTCTCCCTGGGGTATTTACGGCGGGATTGAACCCGAAATGGAAGTAGGAAACGATCCCACGATTAGGGTGCAGGCCTTAGCCGAAGCTGGCCTCTCACAGGTTCCACCTCAATACATCCAACTCCCTCATCAACGGCCTCAATTCAATGCTTCCACCACATCATCCGGCACCTCGAATATCCCCCCCGTAATCGACCTATTTGACTTTGAGCCGAGCCGCCGGAACTCAGTCCGGAACTCGATCGGGCGGGTCTGCAGGGAATGGGGGGCCTTCCACGTCACCAACCACGGCGTCCCCACCAGCCTGCTGGCCCACATCAAGACCGTGGGCCTCACCTTCTTCGAACAATGTCCCATCCCCGACAAGCTCAAATACTCGTGCGACCCAAGCTCCTTCGCCTCCCAAGGCTACGGCTCCCGAATGCTCCTGCTCGACAAAGACAATCCACGTAACGAAGACAACGTCGTCTTGGACTGGAGAGACTACTTCGACCACCACACTTTTCCACTCTCTCGGCGCAACCCCTCTCTCTGGCCCCACTTCCCTCCCGATTACAGGGAAACCGTGGATAGGTACGCCGACCAGATGAAGACTCTGGCTCAGAAGCTAATGGGCTTGATCTCCGAGAGCCTAGGCCTGAGCTCGTCGTGCATCGAAGATGCGGTGGGTGAGCTTTTCCAGAACATTACCATCAGCTATTACCCTCCCTGCCCTCAGCCGGATCTTACCCTGGGTTTGCAACCCCATTCCGATATGGGCGCCATCACTCTTCTCATTCAAGACGACGTCGGAGGCCTCCAACTTCTCAACAATGATCAATGGGTCACCGTACCCCCTCTTTCTGATGCTGTTCTTGTCATCCTCGCCGATCAAACCGAGGTACCAATCATTTTGTCTAACTTCATGAAAGTCCTTGCCCCTACGAATCGTGGAAAGGAAATCCTTTTCTTGCATCTGGCTGTAGACTCGTCGATTCCACTCTGCCATTACACTGTTACACTTGGTGCCTTCCGTATCGAAACTCACTATTGAATCATCAACAGGCCAAGTTAATGATAAGAAGCACAGCAGTCCAATCGAACTGGTTCTGTTTAAGTTAGATATCAATACTTGTAATTCTTGATTTTCTGGACCTGGGGCTATTAGTCTTGTAATTCTTTCGGTCCAAGTCTGTATTGAGAGCTCTACCACACAATCCGATCTAGCACTATTTCCAGAGTAAGTTTTTTTGCAAGATTTGAAATATATTGGAGATTCAGTCTCTCCACCCTAGTTTATAAGCATTTAAACACTGCTGTACTATATGGGAAGTTCAACTTGAGGAAGATAGCTACATTGACACCATTAATATATTCGATTTGCTGAAATCCTTTTGTCAATTAAAATAGAGAAATTGAAATAAAGAGTTTCCAGCTTGGTGAACATAGAACAAATTTGTCATTGCCATTTATTCTCTACTAATTTGTTTCATTGAAACAACTGGAGTTAGTCACATCATGTTATTCTTCTTTGTGGTGCAGATAATAACCAATGGGAAGTATAGGAGTGCTCAACATAGGGCCATAACTAATGGTGCTCAAGCCCGGCTCTCAGTCGCCACATTTCATGACCCTGCCAAGGAAGTGAAAATATCCCCTGCTTCTGAGCTTGTCAATGAATATTGTCCCCGATACCGGGAAGTTCTTTATAGAGATTATGCATCATCATGGTACACTAAGGGCCCAGATGGAAAACGGAACATTGATTCCCTCCTGCTTAACTGATGGATTGGACACCAGTCACTGCCCCTCCATCCCCCCTTTCTTTCCGTTTTTATGCCTTGTACTGTGAGTTTCGTAATTGAGTGAAATCACTATTACTATTAGCACCTTCGTTCCTGTTGTTTGTGGAACCATACACTTCTCATTGGTGTTAGAAAGGGAGGACTATGATATTCCATCCTTTTTTGATCCATTATTGTCAAATTTTCCTAAAAGAAGATTATTTTTTAGCGGTGGGGTTGTTATTTTGTTAATTCGAGTTTAGCCACTTGTGTGCGCAGGTTCTTGCTCTCCTCCAGTGGGATATCCCCTGATTTTCCCCGTAATTTTGTAATAAAAGGAATAATTTAATAGTGCATCTACTGCTTTAATGAAATCAGCGCCCCTTTGTTTTGTCTTTGTTGTATATTTTTTTTCTAGTTTACCGAAGCAAAAAATTGTTTCGTACGGTAGATGAGACGGGAATAGAATTGCATTGGAGCCTGTCAAAGATAGTAGGAAGGATTATAGGCATCATAAGATTTGTAGACATAATGGTTCGCGTTCATTGTATCTTGCTTGATTTGGCAGCGGAAATCTCTGTAGTCAGAAGAGGCGTGTTATCGAAAGAAGGGAAAATAAGTAGAATTTTCGAAGGTCATGGTTGTGTTAGTTTTTTTTTCGTCATGGTTGTGTTTGTTGAAGTTAAATAATACTTATAAAAGTGTAAGGTTATTTAAAATTCCAGAATCCTCCATAACCTCAGTAATATCTCACGCAAATAATGTCTTCGTTGTAGTATCTAGAAATCTGGAAAAATTGCATCCTAAATGGTAGTCAATTTCCTAAAACAACAAACCAAGTGTACTGCTGTACTTAATTATTATCGTACGAGGCTACGAGCAAGTTAAATGGCACGGTAGTTGATTCAGATGGAGGTCAAAGGGGACTCGTTACTTGTATTTGAGGATATCAACCGGAAGAAATTCCATCAGGAAGGGTATTTGACGAAGAAATCCTGCAGACCAGGAAGTGCTTTGTAGACAATCCGAGATGGAAACTTAATGGATTCCCCGCAAACAGAACCGCTGAGCGGCGTTGTCAAGAAAGTTTGGTATCAGACCCCCAGATAGCTTGTCCTCGAATGTAATGAATTTTGACTGGCTGAACAAGCCTCCATAATCACTATGTAAACTCTTTGGTTCATAAGAAAAAAAAGAAAGTAATGTTCCACTGGAAAAGACTCTTCGGTCTGTAATTAACAGGGGTTGATTGGAAACCTCGAAATCCTATCCTACATGGTAATCACATCTCTAGTGACAGCAATTTACAGCTTAAGCCCTGAACTAACGTTTACCAAATCTATTCTATTGCATTCAATCGGGAAAAACCTGGTGAAGAACTTCTTTCAATAATACAGCTTCATCTTGGCTTTGACCCATCCTCCAGACCTTGAAATTGGGAGGAAAGAAATCAGCGTCACTCCAACGTTTTAGGGATGCTAAAGAAAAGGGGCCCTGTATCTCTCCTTGGGGATCTAAATAATGCCATGACAAGCTTCCCAGCAAGTCATTAGGAAGTAGCTTGCCAACACTTGGTTCAACATTTTCCTCGTCATCACTCAGATCAATCACTTGATATGCTATTACCTGTGTCTCCACCATTTGGCCACAACTCTCATTCCCCTCTTTATTCGAAAGCTGTCTCTCATCATTAATGAACTGTGATGGCTCCTCTTCAACAGCATCGCTGGGAAACTCTGCAACAGATCATGAGAAGTTGAGCAACTTATAAGATTCGTGAGGGGAAGGTTAGTTTTTACATTTATCAAAGAAACCAGTATTTGATGATGAGTGAGATACAACAAAATAGAACCCTCTATTTAAAAGTCTGATCCACTCAGATCGAAGAGCAGCATATGAGGGGAGGGAACAAGAAAAAACAGGATAGCCCCACCACACAAGACCAATGTCATGGAAAATGCAGAAATGTGGCACACAGGATAAAAGACATTAAACATTTTTGAGAGGTACCTGAAGGAAAAAATGAATATATATAAATGATGTACCTGCAAAATCTCTATTGTGAGACTTCAATGTTGATGCAATTCCATTTGCGGAAATAATGTGAATAGGAACTTCTGAAGCTCCATTAATGATGGACCTCGTTGAACCATCATTTCCTAGTTCTAGATTACATGGAATATCCTTTGGTGCATCTTCGACTTCTATTTCTTCTGCAACTACTTTTGGAACGTCATGCAACAGCCGTAACTGTTCATCTGGTGTAAAAAGCAGCTACTTTTTCTCCAAATATTGATCAAGCGTAGATCAATTAAGGATCCAAAGATGCTTTATAAGCGTGTTCAGTAATCAGTCACTACAAAATATGTCTCTAGCCGTGTTCAGAGGCATAAAAAAAGCAGAGGTACATGAAAACTCCTAAATACATAAGTCATAGAAAAAAACACGCACGGTTTCCACAACATTACTAGGACGGCACAGAGCTCAACAACAGATGAATTATTGGAACAAAAAGTCGAACAAATGTGTCAAATACAATTTCCTCCAATCTAATGATGCAAGGCAGGATGTCCCTGTAAACTATCCTCTTGATTCCTCACCATAGGCAGTTTTTGGAATGAACAATGGTCCCACACGGTAGGATGCCTCTGGAAGTTTGAGATGCTAGAGATGCAAGAAAATGTTATGATGGATCGGAAGATGAACTCTTAATGCGGCATTAAATAAACCTATCAGAGTTTTATACCAAACAGCAAACAAGGTAAAAGATGCTGCCTTCTTTAGGCATCTCCTTGTTCCATTGTCCTTCCCCTAATTTGTGCCCTATAACTAGGGATTTCAAGGGGCCAGAGAATCCTGTACCTACCTCATAGGAGCCCTTTCCTCCCCAACTATTTCTCCTGTTATATATACTACCATGAGAACTAACGGCTTTTCAAAATGTTGAGCCTATGAAGAAAAAGATCCCGTCATTGGGAAAGCTCAACATGGATATTGTCACAAGCTTGTCTTGTAACAGGTGTCATGCAGGAATGGTGTCTACATCCGGGGGAAAAATATCACAAGACCATCACAATCAATACCAACAATGTCATCACTACTTCACTCTCTTCTCATCATTGGGAGCTTCCAAGGATGAGCACTTGCGACAAGGCAAAAAGATTCTTCATTTCCAGCCAGTTTCATTTTCTAAGATGTTTCACAATAAATGTATGTCAAGTAATGGCTGAAACCTCTCTCCTGTTAACTGACCCAGTACATAACCTTGCTGGAATTATGTATAAATGTTGGAGGCATTGGAGCATCAAGTTATAGGAACACATAACACAAGATATTCACATGCCAAAACCTCCAATGTGGGGTTGATAATGTAGTTTTGGCACAGTTTTAACAATCAGAACCCCCCATTATGGTTTCAGCAACTCCCACCCTTAAAAAACAGTCCAAACCCTTACATGAGGTTGTACTGTATCCTACTTGGACCACCAATCTAGTCTTTTCGATAAGTTTGTTTAAAACCTCATTGTGGATAACCTGCATCACTAATCTAAGGGTTCTACGAAACAGAAAGAAATTTATTTTCCTGTAGTAACAGAACTCAAACCACAAGAAGCACAAGCTGAATCACAGTCTTAGATCTTTAAATTTAAAGCAACCTCCCCCCTCTCTTTCATTTCACAACGAAGGTAAGGGTTGGGGTTGAGCTCATAGTTTTGATTCTGTATATGAGTGTTTGTGATATATTTGGTTCTAAGGGGCAAAAAACTTGAATATCCTACTCATTAAAATCCTTTTACGCGAAGAAAATGTCCCAATGGTATAGAATGCACATCCCACCTAAAGAATTATGCTTCGACAGTGCAACAAATGACTCAATCATACACAAACCAAATCCCTTGATACATCACTCGATCAGAAACACGTACCAAGGTAGGCCAAAACTTCCAAACAGTTGTGTAATCTAAATATATTATGCAAGGATATTCTCTGCGCCATCCTTTTTCATTGGCTCAATCAATGAGGTTTTGTAATAAAGGAATTTCTCTTGCAAGCCACTGGAATGACACCACCAAACCGTATAAAAGGGGGTCAGTTTGATGAATAAATCAATCACTTACGCCAAAAGTGAGACAAAATTCATGATTGGATTGATAAGCATGTAGCTCCCATGGAAGACGCTGAAATTATGTCTGACAGTTTGGCCAACAATATACATCTCCATAATATATGAAAACTGAAAGCTTGAACTCAACACAAACACTAAAGTATGAAAATATAAGCAGAGAGAAGTGCAAGCCAATCTCTTTGCTCATTTGGGCCTTCTGTTGATACCCACATGTTTTGTTATATCCACATGCAATATTTGGGCCTTCTGTTGAACCTCCTCCTGTAAAAGGTTTTAGAAGCATATTACTAATATGAAGCACAAGCAAAAACTGCAATACCGTGGATAGCCCCAAAAAGAAACAAGGAGCAAGACTAGAGAAAATCAAAGCAGCAGCGGATTCCAATGTTTGCCAAAAAAAGACCATGAGGAGTCAGTCAATGCGCATATCCTTTTGATGATGGTATGAAATAACTGAACGGACTCCAACCAGATATAGAAATGTTTGTATTCCAAGAAATTGTAAAGAAATTACAATGGCCAAATTCGAGATGACTAGTCTCCCAAGAAATCAAGAGAGAAAAAACTATAAAACATCAACTGAGTTCTTTGATACCCCCACAGGGGTGCACACAACCACTACTAATAAGCCAAAACAGAAATGGAATCTTCGAAAATAAGCTAACAGAATTCGTTAGAATTCTAGAAGGCCATGGGCCACGTCTCAGCCCACTCGGTACACAAATCACAAGCCCAAACCATTAGCCAGACATGTTACATTCCCTTCCCCTTCAAACAACCTTGTCTGCAAGGTTGCTTGACAACAACAAAAGCTCCATTATAATCTCCTCTTTTCAAAAGCTTAATCCACCATGATTCAGAAAAAAATATGGCATAAAAGCATATGGGGTAGGCACAGAGAAATTGAATTGTAACGTGTTCATCATGAATCTCTCCATTTCAAGAACTTCTTCTCTTGTATATGCCTTCTCTGATACCAGAACAAGATCCTCCACAAGAGTGACATAAACTTCCTCATATTTGCAGGCTAATAGCATTACTGTCACCCCAACCAACTGAAGGTTCTTTCTTACCACTGTTTGGCGCTCTAAAAACCTGTCTATAAGGTTGACAGTCAGGAATAACGTCTCTTTCATAAGCTCAAATTTGTAGTGAACCTTGATAAGCCAGTCAATGAGGATAGCCCTCATTTTCTCATTGATGGCGAATTGATGGGCCATGTATGTTTGAGAAATACAACTAGAGTTCTCAGTTTTCCTGAAGTAACCAATCATATTGTTTATATACTCAACAACCGCGTGGACCTTTTGAATCACTGCTATAAGTATCGATTACCGGTTCATCCACATCTTCCATTTCAATCTCTTCCATTCGATCAACTTTATCTAGCATGGCTGCAGTGTGCTGCACAAACATTGGAATGCTACCATCAGTTGCATCCTCATACTCCACATCTTTAATTGTACAACCTTCCAGGCTACTTGGTTTTGGAACCAATGAGGTTAGTTTCTTAGCTTCCAGATGGGTCAGTTGCTCCCTAGTTGCAGCAGCACCAGTCGGATTGTTCGGTGAACAGAAAAATATGATATCTGTTCGAGACACACTTGATAAAACAGGAAAGAAACCATTCTCTGGAGTACACTTCATATATTCAATGCTCTCAAACTTTTGGACATCCTTCTGAAACTCCCCAGTCTGGCCCATTATAAAACTTGAGTCTAAATTCAAAGAAATATATCCTACTGCTAACTCCATAGAGTTGCACTTTCTGATCCTAGCAATTCCCTCAAAGAACATACACCAAACACCTGGTGCCCTTAAAAAACTACCCATGCCAATTGCCAAGTAGCCAATTTCTGATCGTAGAACCTTCCTCCAGATTCACTTGGGATCCCGTTTGAAAAATTTCCAACAGAATCCAAAACCATTTGAAGAATAGAACATATGAAGTAAACCCAATTTCCAATTTTTTTCTCTAACTCGTTCACCCAATCCACACTCACCATTACTACTACAATAAAGTTCTTTTTCTTCTTCCTCTTCCATACACAATGATATTTTTCTCCAAAACCAGAATTTTCATCTCCAAGTCCAATGTTACTATCAGTGGTGTGAGCAAGCCATTGATCTTGCACAAGTTCGTCAAGAGCTTTTTGCTTCTGTGATATTGAAAAACTCTTGAGTGGCAGAGGACATGAGTTGGACCTCCCTGTGATTGAGATTCTTTGCCAGTTAGAATCTGATTCTCCAATCTCAGATTAAGAGCATCAATGTCAGATATGCTACCTTGGGCTGCAGCATCTTGCAAAATTGCTTCTATGATAGCCTTGAAGAACGCAATATGCGGAACCGAATATTTTGTTCCTAGCTTGGACTGTTCAGCAAAATTATTATTGACCACCCCATAGTAAATCCGGCCATCATATTGGTTTTGGAAGCCTCGTAACTCGCATTGAACATAAGAAAGTGCCTTGTTTATTTTCAGCAGATATTCATCAAATAGTTGTCATTGAGTACCTGGACCTTTGTGAGTTGAGTTGAACTTCACCCCAAAGAGCTTTTTGAAAGTGACTGACAACCGTCTCTCATGTAGCAATGAAGATATGCCCTGCCAAGGCCATCGTATTTGTCTGCAGAAATGGAGTTGGCGTAACCTCTTACGCTTTCGATGCCCAAAATTAAAGCATATTCCCAAGTTCTGAAAAGTTAGGGCATCGTCAACTTTGTAGTTCCTATTGAATGGGGGCTGTTCGGGACTAAAGGCCTGAAATAGGACCATTTCTAAGGAATTAGTTGAAGCTTGATTGAAGTTTTCGAATCGGAAGATACCGGTAGATATTGAGAAAGAAAGATTGTTAAGCTTATTCTTGATCACTACTATGATGCGTCTTCAAAAGTCTTCTGCCTCTCTTTTTCTCCTTGGACCTCTTCGTATTTTTCTACCTGGGACTCTTTGTCCATTGCTTCCATCCGATCTTTTAATTTCTCCAAGCTAATGGATAAGCACTGCATATTTTCTTCCATTCGCTTCTAGACATTCTTCAACCGATTGACTGTTTCTAGAATTTGGAAACATTGTTTGGATAAATCTTGAAGCGTGCTCAAATCCATGGCAGGATCGTTGCTCTGATACAAATTGTAACAAATCTGTTTGTTTTCCAAGAAATTGTAAAGAAAATACAATGGCCAAATTCGAGATGGCTATTCTCCCAAGAAATCAAGAGAGAAAAAACTATAAAACTTCAACTGAGTTCTTTGATACCCCCACAGGGGTGCACACAACCACTACTAATAAGCCAAAACAGAAATGGAATCTTCGAAATAAGCTAACAGAATTCTTTAGAATTCTAAAAGGCTATGGGCCACGTCTCAGCCCACTCGGTACACAAATCACAAGCCCAAACCATTAGCCAGGCATGTTACAAGACATCTCTTAATATAATAATAAATTGATGCATTTGTCACCATCTCTAATTTCTGCACCCTCCCCCCTTTTTATAGGCATTAGAAGTGACATTTACCCCAAGGCCATTGGCTAAAAAAATATTGATATTGCTACAACTTTCTAAGAAGATTCAAACATGAAAAAAGTTATACTAGTTTTTTGCTTCCTTTCTTGAGATAAGTACTACAACTTTCTAAGAAGATTCAAATATGACAAAAGTTATACTAGTTTCTTGCTTTCTTTCTTGAGATAAGTACTACAACTTTCTAAGAAGATTCAAATATGACAAAAGTTATACTAGTTTCTTGCTTTCTTTCTTGAGATAAGTACAATTTACACTTTACAATCTCCAAATATGTGTATAGATTCTTGTGCCATGAATGACTATTTTTATCACATTTCATCCATCAATTACTGATTTGAGACACTTCGCTCACTTTATCATAATTTCCCGTCAATTTGGACAGAAAGTAATTATTTGACCCGTGAAATGATGATTATGTCCTAGAATAATATATCTGAAACCCAAAAACATGTGGGGTTAATCGTTGTCTCATGGGCCAAAAAAAATTATTTTCCTTCCAAACTGACGGAAAATTGTTATTAAGGGTGCAAAGTGTCTCAAATCTGTACTTGATGGAGAAATGTAACAAAAATGATAGTTTGAGTGTGCATAGTGTCAGGATCCCTTAAGTTGAGGAGTGCAATTTATATTTAGGGTTAAATGCATGTCATGCCCCTGTGGTATGCGGTAATAGCAAATATGCCCTTGAAGTAAACAAAGTCTTTTTCATAACCCTGCGGTAAACATTCAGGAGCAAATATGCCCTTTCATACCCCTGAGGTAAACATAACGGAATGACATATTTGCTCCTGAATGTTTACCTCAGGGTTATGAAAAAGACTTTGTTTACTTCAGGGGCATATTTGCTATTACCGTATACCACAGGGGCATGACATGCATTTAACCCTTATATTTATACCTTTGTTTCTTTTTCCTTTAGAATTCCCTGAGGGAAAGATTTTTCTCACTAGGGTCCAAAAAATTAAAACTCAAAAGTATGCAGAACTGGTGAATTTTTTTTGATAAGTAAGCCAATTTTATTAAAAAGAATAAAAACACGAAACACACAACAACGGAGTCAACAGTACAAGAGAAAATACTGAAGAATCCTAACACAGAGGGAACACAAAGGCCCAAAGAACGTAAAGAACTCCCACCCACCCTCAATCCACTAGCCTACAAAGCACTCTCAACCCACTAGCCAACAAGATACTCTCAAGAACTTCCACCCACAGCAACCCTACAGCCACCAAACCATATCCCTAATAGTCCAGCCCCGAAGACTTCAAGCCCTTCAACTCCCTGAGCATCCTCCCCCTGATTTTCTAGGCATTTTCGAAATGAGGTCACACCCGATCACGTTCCAACGCTGCAAAGAGATCCCTCAACTTTTCCTCTTGACCACCACACGACACCCCAACCATCTGACCCACAGAGGAAACTATGTCCAAGACCCACGCCGATGATTCTCCCCCCAAAACTTTATGAGGGAATCTAACCGCCAAGGGTTCGGTCGAAGGTTCATCCACAAAGCCATCCGCTGACTCCCTCTCATCATCGCCCAGAAACTCACTAGCTTCCAATTCTTGAGTATTTGACACCAAATTTGGTTCAATTGAGCTCTCAACACAAACCAACCGTGAGCACTCCCCCACTTCCAGACCACCCAAACAAGCCCCGGGAGTAGGGTCCACCCCTGCCCGAGCCCTCTCTAGAGCAGCATCTACCACTAAAACCAACGCCCCCTTCTGCCCTATTGACACTCGACAGACCCTCTACACTTTCAAAATCTGCCTTGTAGCGAGAGTCCTCATCAAGTTCTGTGGGAGTTGAACACCCACGACTTCCATCCAGCAAAGGCCGACCCTACCTCGAGAGAGAAATCACTGCCGGCTGCCCACCAGGAACAAGAGAGGGCTCCTTAACCCTTCCACATAGCTCGTCGGCAAGTTCTGTTGCCAACCGGACCAAACCCGGCGGCTCCAGCGACTTCGGGAGCTGAACAGACCCATTCGGGCCCAAGAGCATGCCTGCCGGAGAGGAGACCAGCGCCAACAAGACAACGAGGCCCTCATCACCAGCCTCAGACAACACCGGCGAGACACCTGCCACCGACAGCTAGGGGTGGATGACTCCCACCGTGTCGTCGAGCCTGCCGCCAAGTGAAAGTTTCGGGTGGGTCGACACCTCCAGCGTGCCCGGGCCTTCTACAACAAAAGAACCCCTCTGGGCCGGGTCTTCAACAAGCCCACTCGACGAAGGCCTCCCAACAAGCCCCGCAGGCTCACCATGCGATAGCTCCCCATCCCCACATTCTGCCCAGCCCTTGCCCCGACCCAAGAGCCCATAAACTTCACTTATTAGCGTGTCCAACTCTCTGCGCATAGCCAGCAAACGACTTTTAAAAACAGCCAGACCATCTCTGTCCCCCGATAAATCCACTATCCTCCCGATCCTAAAATGGAACTTTGGGAAAACACGCCTGGCCTGCAAACTTTTTCTGCTGCGTCAATGTCAGAGCTGCTTTCTTGCCTTCCTTGCCTTCTCCTCCGACACATGCAACTACCACCGCCTGCTTTCCGGCGACCGCCACAGGCTTGTCCTCCGTCACCACTTATGTGATGGAAATTCCCCCTCTCACCCACGCTGAGCCAGCTATCGATTTCCCTTTCAGGCCCTCCCTACTTCTGTCGAGATGCTCAACCACCACCTGGAACAAGCCAACCAACATCTTCCACCCTTCACCGCCAGCTCCTTTGGGGACCATAACCACTCCCTTACGCCTACCTGCCCCATACTCAATGGTAGAAACATATCTACCCGCCTTGTTAGCACATCTTTGGGCCAGAAACGCACGGTGCATATCGTTGGCTTTTGAGGCAAAAGATCGTTCCTCTTGAGCCTCCATCAGTCTGCCCGACATATTGACCATCCACACTACACCAAACTTCCCTATTTAGGGTTTAGGGTTTAGGGTTTAGGGTTTAGGGGTTTAGGGTTTAGGGTTTAGGGTTTAGGGTTTAGGGTTTAGGGTTTAGGGTTTAGGGTTTAGGGTTTAGGGTTTAGGGTTTAGGGTTTAGGGTTTAGGGTTTAGGGTTTAGGGTTTAGGGTTTAGGGTTTAGGGTTTAGGGTTTAGGGTTTAGGGTTTAGGGTTTAGGGTTTAGGGTTTAGGGTTTAGGGTTTAGGGTTTAGGGTTTAGGGTTTAGGGTTTAGGGTTTAGGGTTTAGGGTTTAGGGTTTAGGGTTTAGGGTTTAGGGTTTAGGGTTTAGGGTTTAGGGTTTAGGGTTTAGGGTTTAGGGTTTAGGGTTTAGGGTTTAGGGTTTAGGGTTTAGGGTTTAGGGTTTAGGGTTTAGGGTTTAGGGTTTAGGGTTTAGGGTTTAGGGTTTAGGGTTTAGGGTTTAGGGTTTAGGGTTTAGGGTTTAGGGTTTAGGGTTTAGGGTTTAGGGTTTAGGGTTTAGGGTTTAGGGTTTAGGGTTTAGGGTTTAGGGTTTAGGGTTTAGGGTTTAGGGTTTAGGGTTTAGGGTTTAGGGTTTAGGGTTTAGGGTTTAGGGTTTAGGGTTTAGGGTTTAGGGTTTAGGGTTTAGGGTTTAGGGTTTAGGGTTTAGGGTTTAGGGTTTAGGGTTTAGGGTTTAGGGTTTAGGGTTTAGGGTTTAGGGTTTAGGGTTTAGGGTTTAGGGTTTAGGGTTTAGGGTTTAGGGTTTAGGGTTTAGGGTTTAGGGTTTAGGGTTTAGGGTTTAGGGTTTAGGGTTTAGGGTTTAGGGTTTAGGGTTTAGGGTTTAGGGTTTAGGGTTTAGGGTTTAGGGTTTAGGGTTTAGGGTTTAGGGTTTAGGGTTTAGGGTTTAGGGTTTAGGGTTTAGGGTTTAGGGTTTAGGGTTTAGGGTTTAGGGTTTAGGGTTTAGGGTTTAGGGTTTAGGGTTTAGGGTTTAGGGTTTAGGGTTTAGGGTTTAGGGTTTAGGGTTTAGGGTTTAGGGTTTAGGGTTTAGGGTTTAGGGTTTAGGGTTTAGGGTTTAGGGTTTAGGGTTTAGGGTTTAGGGTTTAGGGTTTAGGGTTTAGGGTTTAGGGTTTAGGGTTTAGGGTTTAGGGTTTAGGGTTTAGGGTTTAGGGTTTAGGGTTTAGGGTTTAGGGTTTAGGGTTTAGGGTTTAGGGTTTAGGGTTTAGGGTTTAGGGTTTAGGGTTTAGGGTTTAGGGTTTAGGGTTTAGGGTTTAGGGTTTAGGGTTTAGGGTTTAGGGTTTAGGGTTTAGGGTTTAGGGTTTAGGGTTTAGGGTTTAGGGTTTAGGGTTTAGGGTTTAGGGTTTAGGGTTTAGGGTTTAGGGTTTAGGGTTTAGGGTTTAGGGTTTAGGGTTTAGGGTTTAGGGTTTAGGGTTTAGGGTTTAGGGTTTAGGGTTTAGGGTTTAGGGTTTAGGGTTTAGGGTTTAGGGTTTAGGGTTTAGGGTTTAGGGTTTAGGGTTTAGGGTTTAGGGTTTAGGGTTTAGGGTTTAGGGTTTAGGGTTTAGGGTTTAGGGTTTAGGGTTTAGGGTTTAGGGTTTAGGGTTTAGGGTTTAGGGTTTAGGGTTTAGGGTTTAGGGTTTAGGGTTTAGGGTTTAGGGTTTAGGGTTTAGGGTTTAGGGTTTAGGGTTTAGGGTTTAGGGTTTAGGGTTTAGGGTTTAGGGTTTAGGGTTTAGGGTTTAGGGTTTAGGGTTTAGGGTTTAGGGTTTAGGGTTTAGGGTTTAGGGTTTAGGGTTTAGGGTTTAGGGTTTAGGGTTTAGGGTTTAGGGTTTAGGGTTTAGGGTTTAGGGTTTAGGGTTTAGGGTTTAGGGTTTAGGGTTTAGGGTTTAGGGTTTAGGGTTTAGGGTTTAGGGTTTAGGGTTTAGGGTTTAGGGTTTAGGGTTTAGGGTTTAGGGTTTAGGGTTTAGGGTTTAGGGTTTAGGGTTTAGGGTTTAGGGTTTAGGGTTTAGGGTTTAGGGTTTAGGGTTTAGGGTTTAGGGTTTAGGGTTTAGGGTTTAGGGTTTAGGGTTTAGGGTTTAGGGTTTAGGGTTTAGGGTTTAGGGTTTAGGGTTTAGGGTTTAGGGTTTAGGGTTTAGGGTTTAGGGTTTAGGGTTTAGGGTTTAGGGTTTAGGGTTTAGGGTTTAGGGTTTAGGGTTTAGGGTTTAGGGTTTAGGGTTTAGGGTTTAGGGTTTAGGGTTTAGGGTTTAGGGTTTAGGGTTTAGGGTTTAGGGTTTAGGGTTTAGGGTTTAGGGTTTAGGGTTTAGGGTTTAGGGTTTAGGGTTTAGGGTTTAGGGTTTAGGGTTTAGGGTTTAGGGTTTAGGGTTTAGGGTTTAGGGTTTAGGGTTTAGGGTTTAGGGTTTAGGGTTTAGGGTTTAGGGTTTAGGGTTTAGGGTTTAGGGTTTAGGGTTTAGGGTTTAGGGTTTAGGGTTTAGGGTTTAGGGTTTAGGGTTTAGGGTTTAGGGTTTAGGGTTTAGGGTTTAGGGTTTAGGGTTTAGGGTTTAGGGTTTAGGGTTTAGGGTTTAGGGTTTAGGGTTTAGGGTTTAGGGTTTAGGGTTTAGGGTTTAGGGTTTAGGGTTTAGGGTTTAGGGTTTAGGGTTTAGGGTTTAGGGTTTAGGGTTTAGGGTTTAGGGTTTAGGGTTTAGGGTTTAGGGTTTAGGGTTTAGGGTTTAGGGTTTAGGGTTTAGGGTTTAGGGTTTAGGGTTTAGGGTTTAGGGTTTAGGGTTTAGGGTTTAGGGTTTAGGGTTTAGGGTTTAGGGTTTAGGGTTTAGGGTTTAGGGTTTAGGGTTTAGGGTTTAGGGTTTAGGGTTTAGGGTTTAGGGTTTAGGGTTTAGGGTTTAGGGTTTAGGGTTTAGGGTTTAGGGTTTAGGGTTTAGGGTTTAGGGTTTAGGGTTTAGGGTTTAGGGTTTAGGGTTTAGGGTTTAGGGTTTAGGGTTTAGGGTTTAGGGTTTAGGGTTTAGGGTTTAGGGTTTAGGGTTTAGGGTTTAGGGTTTAGGGTTTAGGGTTTAGGGTTTAGGGTTTAGGGTTTAGGGTTTAGGGTTTAGGGTTTAGGGTTTAGGGTTTAGGGTTTAGGGTTTAGGGTTTAGGGTTTAGGGTTTAGGGTTTAGGGTTTAGGGTTTAGGGTTTAGGGTTTAGGGTTTAGGGTTTAGGGTTTAGGGTTTAGGGTTTAGGGTTTAGGGTTTAGGGTTTAGGGTTTAGGGTTTAGGGTTTAGGGTTTAGGGTTTAGGGTTTAGGGTTTAGGGTTTAGGGTTTAGGGTTTAGGGTTTAGGGTTTAGGGTTTAGGGTTTAGGGTTTAGGGTTTAGGGTTTAGGGTTTAGGGTTTAGGGTTTAGGGTTTAGGGTTTAGGGTTTAGGGTTTAGGGTTTAGGGTTTAGGGTTTAGGGTTTAGGGTTTAGGGTTTAGGGTTTAGGGTTTAGGGTTTAGGGTTTAGGGTTTAGGGTTTAGGGTTTAGGGTTTAGGGTTTAGGGTTTAGGGTTTAGGGTTTAGGGTTTAGGGTTTAGGGTTTAGGGTTTAGGGTTTAGGGTTTAGGGTTTAGGGTTTAGGGTTTAGGGTTTAGGGTTTAGGGTTTAGGGTTTAGGGTTTAGGGTTTAGGGTTTAGGGTTTAGGGTTTAGGGTTTAGGGTTTAGGGTTTAGGGTTTAGGGTTTAGGGTTTAGGGTTTAGGGTTTAGGGTTTAGGGTTTAGGGTTTAGGGTTTAGGGTTTAGGGTTTAGGGTTTAGGGTTTAGGGTTTAGGGTTTAGGGTTTAGGGTTTAGGGTTTAGGGTTTAGGGTTTAGGGTTTAGGGTTTAGGGTTTAGGGTTTAGGGTTTAGGGTTTAGGGTTTAGGGTTTAGGGTTTAGGGTTTAGGGTTTAGGGTTTAGGGTTTAGGGTTTAGGGTTTAGGGTTTAGGGTTTAGGGTTTAGGGTTTAGGGTTTAGGGTTTAGGGTTTAGGGTTTAGGGTTTAGGGTTTAGGGTTTAGGGTTTAGGGTTTAGGGTTTAGGGTTTAGGGTTTAGGGTTTAGGGTTTAGGGTTTAGGGTTTAGGGTTTAGGGTTTAGGGTTTAGGGTTTAGGGTTTAGGGTTTAGGGTTTAGGGTTTAGGGTTTAGGGTTTAGGGTTTAGGGTTTAGGGTTTAGGGTTTAGGGTTTAGGGTTTAGGGTTTAGGGTTTAGGGTTTAGGGTTTAGGGTTTAGGGTTTAGGGTTTAGGGTTTAGGGTTTAGGGTTTAGGGTTTAGGGTTTAGGGTTTAGGGTTTAGGGTTTAGGGTTTAGGGTTTAGGGTTTAGGGTTTAGGGTTTAGGGTTTAGGGTTTAGGGTTTAGGGTTTAGGGTTTAGGGTTTAGGGTTTAGGGTTTAGGGTTTAGGGTTTAGGGTTTAGGGTTTAGGGTTTAGGGTTTAGGGTTTAGGGTTTAGGGTTTAGGGTTTAGGGTTTAGGGTTTAGGGTTTAGGGTTTAGGGTTTAGGGTTTAGGGTTTAGGGTTTAGGGTTTAGGGTTTAGGGTTTAGGGTTTAGGGTTTAGGGTTTAGGGTTTAGGGTTTAGGGTTTAGGGTTTAGGGTTTAGGGTTTAGGGTTTAGGGTTTAGGGTTTAGGGTTTAGGGTTTAGGGTTTAGGGTTTAGGGTTTAGGGTTTAGGGTTTAGGGTTTAGGGTTTAGGGTTTAGGGTTTAGGGTTTAGGGTTTAGGGTTTAGGGTTTAGGGTTTAGGGTTTAGGGTTTAGGGTTTAGGGTTTAGGGTTTAGGGTTTAGGGTTTAGGGTTTAGGGTTTAGGGTTTAGGGTTTAGGGTTTAGGGTTTAGGGTTTAGGGTTTAGGGTTTAGGGTTTAGGGTTTAGGGTTTAGGGTTTAGGGTTTAGGGTTTAGGGTTTAGGGTTTAGGGTTTAGGGTTTAGGGTTTAGGGTTTAGGGTTTAGGGTTTAGGGTTTAGGGTTTAGGGTTTAGGGTTTAGGGTTTAGGGTTTAGGGTTTAGGGGTTTGGTTTAGGGTTTAGGGTTTAGGGTTTAGGGTTTAGGGTTTAGGGTTTAGGGTTTAGGGTTTAGGGTTTAGGGTTTAGGGTTTAGGGTTTAGGGTTTTGGTTTAGGGTTTAGGGTTTAGGGTTTAGGGTTTAGGGTTTAGGGTTTAGGGTTTAGGGTTTAGGGTTTAGGGTTTAGGGTTTAGGGTTTAGGGTTTAGGGTTTAGGGTTTAGGGTTTAGGGTTTAGGGTTTAGGGTTTAGGGTTTAGGGTTTAG